>CM028377.1:171102551-171359689 GCA_013146195.2 Codonopsis lanceolata
GTAAAGCTTCTTCTCACGAATCGAGAAAGAACCTCTCTCAAGTGAATCTCATGCCCTCTCGTGACTTGAGTACACGAGGATATCATCAATAAACACGACCACAAAGCAATCAAGATATTCATGAAACACCCTATTCATTAAATCCATAAAACGCAGTGGTCTTCGGCCAAACCAAAAGGCATAACCACGAACTCATAATGGCCATAACGTAACGAAAGGCCGTCTTGTGAACATCCTCCTCTCGAACTCTCAACCGATAATAGCCACTCAAGTCAAACTTGGAATAAACAACTGAGCCTGCTTGATCAAAGAGATCATCAATGTGTAAGTGGTGGGATACCGATTCTTGATAGTAACCTCGGTTCAAACCGTTTAATCTATGCAAAGTCGTAAACTACCATCCTTCTTTCTCACGATAACACCAAGCACCCCACGGTGACACACTCGGTTTAATGAACTCTATCTAGAAGTTCTTGCAATCAGCTTCTTTTCACTTCTCTCAACTCCGCTGGAGCCATTCTCAGTAAGGCGCGCTAGATATAGGCTAAGTACCGCAAAAGCTCAATACAAAACTCTAACTCACTAGAGAGGCAAAAGCATAACGGTAGAAAAAGACATCCGGAAATTCATTAACTCACTGAACATCTTCTAAATTAGCAAATGAGACACTAGTATCAAGCACATAAGCTAAATACCCGCATAACCCCGAGATAAGAGTTGTCAACAGACGTAAAGCGAAATAACATGAATACCTTTCATAGCAAGATCACCCATAAACACGAACTCCTAATACTGCATGGAAAAAGTGACTCTCTTACGACGGCAATCTACTAAAGCATGATTCGCACAAAGCCAGTCCATACCAAGAATCACATCAAAGTCTCGAATAGGTAATACTACCAAGTCAGCATGCAAGACTCGATCATTAACAAGCACGTCACAATCTCTATAAACCTCAGACGCCAATGAGCATTCACCCAATGGTGTAGACACCTCAAGCACGTAAGGCAACTGAGCAGGCAATACACATAAATGCTCTATGAAATGCGATGCGACATAAGAATGAGTAGAACCGGGATCAATAAGAACTCGAGCTCTATGACCGAAGACAGAGAGAATACCTCCGATCACATGTGTAGACTCGGGAACACCTTACGATCAAGTGCAAAACACGAGCCTCGCGCCTTAGACGCCATCATTATCTCTTTTGGATCCAGATTGCTGAACAGAACCTACGGACTGAGTCGTTCTCGACTTAGGACAATCTCTGAGCTGATGACTAGGATCTCCACAAAGAAGACAAGAGCCAAGCCTAGATCTGCACTGCTCGCTAGAATGCCCAATCTTATGGCAATAAGAACAAGTCAATCTGGCCCACTACCCCAGCCTGAGTCGGCTGCTCCTGAGGAGTAAAAGCACTACTACCACGACTCTCTGACTGTCGTCTAAACTGTCCACCAGACTGTCGTCTATTCTGATTATTAAAACGACGATTGCCCTGATGGCCGGATCGATTCCCTGAAGATTGACCCCTCCCTGAATGCTGTGAGGTCACCTGCGAAGACTGCTGCTGAGAAGACTTCTGTCTGTGCTCCTCAATGTCTCGCTCTATCTCAAAAGCACGATCTACTGCGCTCCTGTAATCCTCCAACTGAAGAGATAACAACTGTCTCCTAAACTCAGTCTTCAACCCCTTCACAAACTTATGAGTCCTGTGTCTCTCATCTGGCACCAAATGTGCACAATAACGGGATAATTCAGTGAACTTAGCAGAGTACTGAGCTACAGACATGGTCCCTTGCTCCAGATCTTGGAACTCTTTCTCTCGTCGTCGTCTAACCACAACAGGCACGTAAGAAGCCCTAAACTCCATCTCAAAGTTAGGCCATACTTGAGCCACTCGGTTCAACTCCCAACTAGCCTGTAAAACCTCCCACCAATGATTGGCGGCTCCTCTAAGCTTATACACAGCTAACACAACCTTCTCCTCATCCGTGCAGTCCAACTGCAAAGATCTTCTTCACGTCCTCTAGCCATAACTCGGCCAGACTAGCATCCGATTCTCCTTCAAATGATGGAGGCTTCATTTTCAAGAACCTCTCCAAGATAGTATTATTGGTTAGCTGTCGTTAGAGCATAGAGCATAGACAACGGTGTGTCTTATTGAAATCTTCCGTGAATCTCTTGGTTGATAATGGTTAATCAAAAAAAAATCTAATTCAAATATTATTTGATTTGATGTATATTAATATATGATACAAACCAAAACCAATCAAACAAGAGCAGTCGTTCAAAATCGACAATGTTTCAGTCAAAAAAAAGTCCACAAAATAGCGTTGTTTGGACGCGAAAAATTCAAGAAAAAAAAAAAGAAAAGAAATAGCCGACAAGCGTTGACCGGGGGGTGGGGGGGGGGAACACGCGTTCCACGTGTCACCCTCTGGGCGGTCCTCCGTATTTTCTTCATTATCCACAGTTTTGAGCATTGTTGGTATTCAAAAAATATTTTTTTTTATAAAAAATTACACATCTATATATATATAAAGTCTAGGTACTCTAAAAATAGTAATTTTCCGCCAAAATTTGCATCCATATGATAGTAACCCATATTTATAACAAACATTTAATGAATCATATAATTAAATAATATAAATTTAAATATTTATAACTCCTTGAAACTAGAGCATAGGAACTAAAACCACCGCATTCATTGCTTTGTTATCCAGACACAACCTTTTATGCATACAACCGTTAGTCTTACATTGTTGCCAAATAAACTTCAGAAAAATCATGGATGACTTTGCGCAAGAAAGTTCATTGGAAGGAATCACAAATACTCACAATTAATTCTAACTAAATGATTAATCTGTAAAATATATATATATATATATATATATATATATATATATATATATATATATATATATATGATTTTATTTATGATTTTTTTGTCTACTTCACCAGATTAAAAATTATTAAAACAAATACTTTCAATAAAATCACAAAAACTCACAATTCATTATAACTAAATGAAATATATGCATTTTTTTTGTCTATTTCATCGGATCAAAATTCTTAAAAGAAATATTATGAACAAAATTACAAATACTCATTATTGATATTAAATATATGGCTGACCAACAAAAATATATAGATTTGAAATTTTGTTGTCCATTTCATCATATTCAAAATTTAAAAATCATCAAAAGTTCATCTAAAACACGAATGCAGATGATTAATTATAAATGACTGATAGATAAAAAAAAATATAGATTTGAAATAAATAAAATTTAACAAATACTTCAAGTAACAAGAACTATATAATGGTAAATAACAAAATGAAACAAACAATATTGCAACATAATTTTTCCTCTAACAAAGAGGAAATGTTTCGGAAGTGCAAAGTTACCTCACTTTTTTTAAAAAAAATGAACCGACCATTTAATCATGAACGAATTGATTTGTCGTTGTGTTCGAAAAGTAATCAGATTTACATTAAATTGTAGAGTGCCCAAGTATTCTCACTTGAAAAGCTACCTTGATGATCCCCCTTTATAGAGTTCTATATTTTCAAGGATAGAGAATGGTGAGAGGGATAAAGAGTAAAGGGAGTGAAGAAGAAAAACTAAAATGGAAGTTGGTTCCATAAGTTGGGTTAATAGTTTGTTTTTTCTTCGGTGAGAGGGCAAGGTTGCTAGAATAAATATCATGACAAGAGGTAGCGAGACTCAAGATAAGAGTTTTTAATATATATATATATACTCTAAAACAATGTCGTTTTAATATCCGTGAGTGGGGCAAAGTAACAAAGCCAAGAGATTACATTTGTCTTTTTAATTATTATTGATTATTGATATTGAAATAAGCCATAAACAAGCTTAAATCAGTAAAAATAGAATTATTTGAGTCAATTTTCAATTGATCATCGTCAGTTAAATTTGTTTAGAGTAAGTTTTGTCATTCAATTAATATGTGTCGGGTTATGAACACGTCAAACCCATTTAAATTTTTTTTGTCTTTTAAATGTTTGAAAAGAATATGGTGAAAATTGTGTCGGTCTCTTTTGACAGATATTCAACTGCTGTCCACTATACTTTTTTAATTGGAAAAAACATTTTTAATATAAAAGGACGAGTATAACTTTAATGAATCGGATACGCTTGCGATAAGCATCAGTTCATACATTGCCATGCATGATTCAAAATTGTGTAATTGTCATTCTCATTCCATAGCAGTGTATCACGATTTTAAATCGATGCTTCACGTTCAAACTGGTCTATTTCCAATGCATATCGATGCATTGTGATTCTAAATTGATGCATCGCGAATCCAAATCGACGTATCGAAAATCCATACACTGTGATGCACATTTTTTTGTATTTTCATTTTAATTATTTATTTAATTTTCATAAATTGCAGTTATTCCAATTTATTTATTTTATTTATTTATTTTCATAATAATTTTTAATCAAATGAATCAAATAATATTTTTCTATTCATTAAAATAATCTCCTCTTTTAGTTTTGTTTTTTGTCTTCATTTTTCTTGATTATAATTTAACTGAGTATAATTTGATTGAAAAATATATATGTTCGTGCGTTTAACGCACGGGTATAAAACTAGTTTTATCTATAAATAAAGACTAGGTTTGCTTCATTTGAACATCAAACTAATTTTTGGGGAAATTTGATATTTCTCCCATTCCTCTCTTCTTTCTCTTTCCAAATTTCATATAATTAACATTTTTTAAATTTGTTATATTATAAAAAATATCTCTATTGCAGTTATTTCAAATTTAATATTATTATAAATAATAATTTTCGAATTAAAAAAATATTATTATAATTATAAATAAATAATTATTTCTAATATAATAATTTCTTCAATATTATTATTATTTGTTAATATAAATTGAAAGAAGATATTAAATTAATGTAGATAAAGATGGTGTAGTATGTAAAATTATTGGAGATAAAGATTGTAGGATATGTAAAAGTATTCGATTGTGTGCCACTGTTCACTGTTGAAAAAGTTTTTTTAATTTTAAATCAATGAATTAGTTTATTAATTTATAATAAATTATGTTTGATTTGATATTTGATACTGGTTTTGAACGAAATGTTAAGCTGCTCTAACATGCCAGTGGCAGTGGTTTCCATTTTAAATATGTTAACTTGGGAGTGAGGTAGGCCGACACTTAGCGAGGTTGCCCCATTTGCTCCTAGTCTTGACTAGGTCGGCTACCCCGGGGTGAGGCTGAACAAGATAGGTGGGGCACCTAGGTGTGTTTGTCCATGTGGATGCTCTCTCAGTGAGACATGCTCTTCTCATGTGACAAGTGGATACTAGAAATATTCACAAAAATTTGCAAGGATCCTATCATCTTGGTTCCTAGCAATGCTATTCAAGTGTGATTCATGAACCCTTTGTGTGTTCTTGAAGAAGTGCTTGTTTGGTGGAGCGTTTTGCTCAAAACGCTGATAAAAAACGTAGCGTTTTCTCTTTAAAAGTGTTTCAATGTAGCGTTTTAAAGCGCAGCGTTTTAAAACGCTCTAATTTGTAGCGTATTAAAAATATGCTACGTTTTCAACTAGTCTGTTTATGAAAAATAGCGTTTTGAAATAGTTTTCCAAACATGTTTACAAAAATAAAACTGCATTTTAAAAAAGCTGCGTTTTGAAAAAGCTGCGTTTTCAAAACGCTGCACCAAACGAGGCCGAAGTTGTAATCAATGTTCCTTCCATAGCGCTGAATCAAGTTCGAATAACGAGCACTCACACGAATTTGTGTTCATGCATATACGGAAGAGTTTTTCGATTGTTACTTTATCTCGAATTATTGATAGTCATTATCAATATTATCGGTTAGATCAAAAATAAAAAGTTAAGATTTATTAAAGCAATTAATAGTTTGTATTCTTTTGAGATAAATTAATTACATTTATCCAGCTACCCAATAAATTTCAACCATAGTTACGTGAATCAAACCGTTAAGGGAAAAAAATGTGAATACTAAAAAAATTTCTGAAGACTTGCGTGAATCAAACCGTATCGAATCAGAGCTTAGTGAGAAAATTGAGCGATATTTCACTATCAAACATGAAAAGCTGGAGGAGACCAAGAAGAAACGTATGTTCAAACAATGGGAGGTTTTGAAAAACATGGAAAACAAATCTGTTGAAGAAGAAGATGATTGCACAAGGTTGTATCGTGCACTGTTTAAGTAGATGATATTTTACTGCAAAATATTGTATTGTACTGTTATTTTATCAACGTTTGTATTGTATTGTGCTTTATTTAATTCGACAATTTTGTCAAAATAAATCAATGTGTTGTCAACATCATCCTAACAAAATAAAAAGACAAAATAAAATATTCAAGATATCCATAAATGGATGGAAATCCATGTTTCACGGTATTGGGAATGGTTTCCATATCCATATTTTTTTAACAATTAAAATAACAAATAAAAGGCATTGTCTTGTCACAATCACTCAAAGGTGATTGCGACATGACATTGTTTCTTTTATATTCAATTGAATGACAATTAAATTTTTTCATCTTCCGTAACTTTTTATAAATGTGGTTAATGATGCATTTGTTTAACAATTGAAGAAACCATCACAAATGTATGTAAATGTTTCTTTCATTGTATTGTGCTTTCTTTAATTTGACAATTTTGTCAAAATAAATCAATGTGTTGTCACCATCATCCAAACAAAATAAAAAGATAAGACAAAATCTTCAAGATATCCATAAATGGATGGAAATCCATGTTTCACGGTATTGGGAATGATTTCCATATCCATCTTTCTTTAACAATTAAGATAACAAATAAAAGACATTGTTTCTTTTATATTCAATTGAATGACAATTGAATTTTTTCATCTCCCGTGACTTTTTATAAATGTGGTTAATGATGCATTTGTTTAACAATTGAAGAAACCATCACAAATATATGTAAATGCTTCTTTCATTGTATTGTGTTTTATTTAATTTGACAATTTTGTCAAAATAAATCAATGTGTTGTCACCATCATCTAAACAAAATAAAAAGATAAAACAAAATCTTCAAGATATCCATAAATGGATGAAAATCCATGTTTCACGGTATTGAGAATGGTTTTCATATCCATCTTCCTTTAACAATTAAGATAACAAATAAAAGGCATTGTCTTGTCACAATCACCCAAAGGTGATTGTGACAAGACATTGTTTCTTTTATATTCAATTGAACGACAATTGAATTTTTTCATCTCCCGTGACTTTTTATAAATGTGGTTAATGATGCATTTGTTTAACAATTGAAGAAACCATCACAAATGTATGTAAATGCTTCTTTCATTGTATTGTGCTTTCTTTAATTTGACAATTTTGTTAAAATAAATCAATGTGTTGTCACCATCATCCAAACAAAATAAAAAGACAAAACAAAATCTTCAAGATATCCATAAATGGATGGAAATCCATGTTTCACAGGAATGGTTTTCATATCCATCTTCCTTTAACAATTAAGATAACAAATAAAATGCATTGTCTTGTCACAATCACCCAAAGGTGATTGTGACAAGACATTGTTTCTTTTATATTCAATTGAATGACAATTGAATTTTTTCATCTCCCGTGACTTTTTATAAATGTGGTTAATGATGCATTTGTTTAACAATTGAAGAAACCATCACAAATGTATGTAAATGATTCTTTCATTGTATTGTGTTTTCTTTAATTTGACAATTTTGTCAAAATAAATCAATGTGTTGTCACCATCATCCAAACAAAATAAAAAGACAAAACAAAATCTTCAAGATATCCATAAATGAATGGAAATCCATGTTTCACGGTATTGGGAATGGTTTTCATATCCATCTTTCTTTAACAATTAAGATAACAAATAAAAGACATTGTCTTGTCACAATCACCCAAAGGTGATTGTGACAAGACATTGTTTCTTTTATATTCAATTGAATGACAATTGAATTTTTTCATCTCCCGTGACTTTTTATAAATGTGGTTAATGATGCATTTGTTTAACAATTGAAAAAACCATCACAAATATATGTAAATGCTTTTTTCATTGTATTGTGCTTTCTTTAATTTGACAATTTTGTTAAAATAAATCAATGTGTTGTCACCATCATCCAAACAAAATAAAAAGACAAAAAAAATCTTCAAGATATCCCATAAATGGATGAAAATCCATGTTTCACGGTATTAGGAATGATTTCCATATCCATCTTCCTTTAACAATTAAGATAACAAATAAAATGCATTGTCTTGTCACAATCACTCAAAGGTGATTGAGACAAGACATTGTTTCTTTTTACTCAATTGAATGACAATTGAATTTTCTCATCTCCCGTGACTTTCTATAAATCTGGTTAATGATGCATTTGTTTAGCAATTGAAGAAACCATCACATGTGAATGAATATGAAGATGATTTACATTGTTAAAGGAAGATGGATATGAAGATGACAAACACTGACAATGAATATGAAGATGATTTACAGAATGACATTCAACGAAGTGTGAATGAATATATATTTGACCTTAATGGTCGTCGACGTCGCAAGCGTCAAATTTGTAGAGAACTAATACGATCTCTACAAGATGAAAGAGAAGTTCGTGAACGTATATACATTGATAGAAATCATGCTGAGGGCCATCAACGTCTGTATTCAGACTATTTTGCAGAGAATTCAACATACACCGACCAACAATTTCGCACCAGATTTCGGATGCGAAGACATGTCTTCCTTCGTGTAGTGGAAGCTCTTGGTGCTCATAGTCCATATTTTCAACAACGATTTGAAGCATGTGGGAGACCTGGTTTATCACCAATACAAAAATGCACTGCTGCTGTAAGAATGCTTGCTTACGGAATGTCCGGTGATGCATGTGATGACTATATTTGTATCGGAAAAAGCACATCAATTGAATGCTTGAAGAAATTTTCTAAATGTGTGGTTAATGTTTTTGGAGAACAGTACTTGCGAAAGCCAACGGAGGAGGACCTCCAACGCTTGCTTCATGTTAGGGAGACACGTGGTTTTCCCGGTATGTTAGGTAGCATAGACTGCATGCATTGGGAGTGGAAGAATTGCCCGGTGGCTTGGCAAGGTCAGCACGCTCGAAGGGATGGAAAGGCGACCGTAGTTCTTGAAGCAGTCGCTTCCTACGATTTGTGGATGTGGCATGCTTTCTTTGGCACTCCAGGTACTTGTAATGATATAAATGTCCTTGATCGATCTCCAGTATTTAACGATATTTATAATGGTGTAGCCCCGACAGTAGGCTTTACTGTTAACGGTAATCAATATAACTTGGGTTATTATTTAACCGATGGTATATATCCTCCATGGGCTACATTCATCCAGTCCATTCGAGTGCCGCAAAGTGATAAACATAAGCTCTTTGCTTAACACCAAGAAGCAGCAAGAAAGGATGTTGAGCGTGCCTCTGGGGTATTGCAGGCATGATTTGCTATTATACGAGGACCAACACTTATGTGGGAGGTATGTACGCTGGAAAAAATTATGAAAGCTTGTATCATATTACATAATATGATTGTCGAAGATGAACGAGATACTTACACACGCTTGCCAAATGCTTCAGACTATGAACAGACTGACATTACTGATGGTAGCTTAGCATTGCAATATTTTAACGAGCGTGTTTAACTAGCGTATTCCCGAACACGCAAGATATCTTAAACGAAGGTGTACCGTTCGAGATAAAGAATCACATCGCCGCCTACTCCATGATTTAATTGAAAATATTTGGAGACTTTTTGGTAATCAGTAATTTTTATTGTATTTGTTGTATTATTTTCGGATATTGTTGTGAGTTTCTTTAAATTGTTTATTTAATGAATTTAATTATTGTAGTTTTTAAAATTTATTAATTAATATTAATATAAATATTATTCGACTTATAATAAATTGATAATATTATTATATTAATTAATTATAATAATATTATATTATAAATAATATTGAATTATTCTGGTTATACTAAATTAATAATATTAAAAATAAATAATATCAAATTATAATAAATTTTATTCAAATTATAATAAATAAATATTATTTTAATAATGAGTATTTAAATAATTTCGAAATTATTTATTTATGCAATATCAAATTTATTTATTAGTATAAATTGAAAGAATATATTAAATTAATAGAGATAAAAATGGTGTGGTAGATAAAGTTGTTGGAGATAAAGATGGTGGGGTATATAAATGTGTTGTATTTTGTGCCACCATTAAGAGGGTTTTTTTTGTTTTAAATCAAATGAATATCTAATGAATTAGTTTATTGGTTTTTAATGGGTTGAATTTGATTTTAGGTTTGATTTTAATAAACTGTTGTACTTGCTCTGAAGAAGTTGTAATCATGCTCCATCCATAGCGTTGAATCAAGTTTCAATAACGAGCACTCACACGAATTTGTGTGCATGCATATATGGAAGAGTTTTCGATAGTTACTTTATCTCGAATTATTGATAGTTATTATCAATATTATCGGTTAGATCAAAAATAAAAAGCTAAGATTTATTAAAGCAATTAATAGTTTATATTTTTTTGAGATGAATTAATTACATTTATCCAACTATCCAATAAATTTCAACCATAGTTTTTGATTCACCATAGATTATAGACAATACTGAAAAAGATCAAGTAGCAACCGAGATCATCACCTACCCTTTCACTCAACGGAATTGCTTGAGCAACCCTTGATTAAATTTTCGACTCATCTTATAAAATGAATACGAAGAAGTGGGTTGTGTAACTTCATTACAAATCGAAAGTTAGAAAAGGATTCTCTTTGTACTACAAAATAGAACATGCCATTTTAAGATAACCTACAACATAAGTTCGTTGATTATATCCCTCAAATTTTTCTTTTGACATGAAGAATTTATTGTACAAGTCGCAGAACACACCTTTACTTTCCTTTTTTGCGTGGGAATGATCGAATCAAGCTTTGCAAAGTCCCAAGCCTATCCGGGCCACCCCGTAGGGATCCTAACCCAATCACCTTACTGCAAATTGTTCAAACAAAAAGACCTGTAACCAGGGCTTGGCCAAGCCATTTTTCCTGCATTCCAGTTTACAATATTCTCTGGGCAGAAGGATCTGACGTGGCAAGCTCCTCGTACATATTAGCAATTGCTTGAGCAAAATAGGCTTTTGCTTGAGGTCTCTTAATCTGCCGTAAGAAAAGAAAATGAAGATAGTAAATATTTTGTTTTTACTGTTTCTTATAAACCTTTATGGTTTTATTGAATCTGACACTTGCCTTAAATGTTGGGGTGAGCAGACCATTCTCCATTGTAAAAGGTTCAAGCACCAAAGTGACTGCTTTTGTGAATTCAAACCCTCTCAGCTGCAGGAATTTTCGGTTTGTTTCTTTAAGCAACTTGATAATAGTATACTGGTAAACAAGGAATGGATTGAATTCTTAGCACAGAATAGAGTACCTGAGCTTCCCTTCCTATGGCATCCAAGTCTGCTAGGACTGCGGCTCTCGCTCTTGGGTCATTGCACAAATGCTCTAAATTTTCATACTGCAAGTAACAAGTTGCAAAGCAAAGTCATAAAGTACGTAACGGAAGAAGATTCAGTACCACAAATTTTAAGGTCCTAAGCAAATTGCAAGAAAGTTGTGCCCTGTTTCATTACAAGTGTTTGTTGACGACTCTCGAGGAGGAAAGTCTTTTCCCACTTTGTTTTAACACTCCAAAGGTAAATGATTTCACATGATTCACATCTTTAAGCAAAAGTGACTAAAGCTTTTATTCCCTCCATCCCCAATTGAGTGTCCCTTCATTGAAACACTTTACTGAAACATTTTTGTCCCAAATCTTTAGTTTGAACACTAAGAGCATTCATGCATATGCACTACTATAAAGGCCTAAAGGTTGGCTTCCTTAATAGTTGCAAAAAAACCTAAAAAGGGACACTTAAGTAGGGATGATGGAAGTATGATTTAACCTTCTATGGTTAACTGGAAAGAAGTCTTCTCATTTCATAAATAATACTCCCTCCAACCCAAAATTATTGTCTTGTTTGACCGGCAAATGGATTAAGAAAAGCCAATTAACTTGATTAATATTCGTAAAATGTGTACCTTTAAAGTCCATGTGCATGTGACCCATAATTAAAGTTGGAAGAAAAAGTAATGGTAAAAATTGTGTCCTAAAAAGGAAACATTCAAACAAGACAATTTTCAGGGACAGACAAAAAAAGAAAGCTGGACAATAATTTCGGGACAGGGAGTATTATTATTATTTTATCTGCATAAACAGCTGGAGGAAGGGCCAAATGGCAGATTCAAGAAATGTAATGAAAATAATATATATATATATATATATATATATATAAACTAAAACAGTGGAACTTCATATGATGATCATATCAGACAGTGAATTTTACAGTCCTGAAATTTTCTTAAGAAACAACTAGTTGAAGCCAAATAAAAGACTATCAAGCTGCATGCCAATCTATGAATCTAGATCAACTATTACCAATTCCTCCTCTTCATTTATCAACCTTCTTACCCCCACAAAGCAACATTATCAGTAGACAAAAGTCAACTCAGTCTTTGTCCCTATTACTTGTAGTCAGCTACATGAATACTTACTTCACTTCTAGGTCCTAACTGATTCAACACTGATGATGGGCAAAAACTACAAAGTTTGCATGCTCCACTGATCATAGTATTATTAGGTTATATTTTGAAGACAGTGGCTATGGGAACTCCTCTTTCACATATTTCATATACATGTTCCAGAATGTCAATGAACTCCGCGCCTCGGCTCCCGTTATCCCAAGTCAATCTTATAATTTTCAGTATGTTGGGGAGGAAAAATAGTCCAATTTCAAGAAGCCAAATATAGATACGATTGGTTGAGTCATGCTATGTGTCTAGGACAATTTGTAAGCTCTTTAGTACAAAATATAGTCCTCTTTTAACATTTTGGGGGCACGTGTGAGCTCATTTTATGCAAAAGATGGACACATTCTTCGTCACCTCAAAACAATGGCATTCCGTTATAGGGACTTTTATATCGAAAAAGAAGGCATTTAACTTACAATTATTAACTTCTAAATATTAACTTCTTTGGGATGAGAATGAGACAAAGGCAGCCAAACTATATACTCACCTTGATGGCTTCAGCGACAGCCCATGCTTTCAGCATATCTGGGTCCACCGCGACAACAGCAACCAAAGAAGAGTTAAAGCTGTCACCTACAACAAAGAGCAACAGGCAACCAGTGAACAGACATGCAAAACAAGAGAGATAAAGAGCAGGCTGAACCCTTTTTCTTACCATATACAAAGCATTGTGCCACAAACTTGCACTTCGCATATACATTCTCAATTTTCTCAGGGGCTATGTACTCTCCCTGTGCCAACTTGAAAATGTTCTTCTTCCTATCATACAAGGAAAAATATATTTACACTATAAATGTTTGAACTCGTGTGTATCAACACAGACAACCACACACAGACACACATGTTAGTTTTTATTAGACGTGGCATGGACTGTTTTCTTGCATTTACTCTGCGCTGGTATATGATTTTTGTGCGATGAGAGAAAATTTAGTGCATAGATGAGCTTGCCCAATGTGGCATGGACTGTTTTCTTGCATTTACTCCGTGATGGTATATGATTTTTGTGCGATGAGAGAGAATTTAGTGCATAGATGAGCTTGCCCAATGAAAAAATTGCAGTGTCATAATTGTAAAAATAACATAGAAGTAATATGCATTACCAATGAAGAAGCCTTTAAAAACTTACATATTTACCAATTCAATGCTAAATGCATGGTAAATACTAAAACACTACCAAGTATGGATGCCAGGATGGCCACAAAAAGATGATATTGATCCATAACGCAAGTTCCTTGGTCTTTTCGTTGTAGATTCTACAAGTGACACAAATCACAAGTAACCAGAGTGACAAGTTCCCCAAAGGTCTATCAACAAGGATAATAAGCTCTTACCTATCAATTATCTTTAAGCGACCTCCCGGTGACCACAACCCAATGTCTCCAGTATGAAGCCATCCCTCTTCATCAATTACTTCTCGCCTGACAATATAGGTTCATATTGTCAGATGTATTTAACTTTGAAAAAAGTCACCCCAACACACCATGCATACAAAGAAAAAAGGAAAGGTATATACGTCTGCACGTCATCCTTATAGTAGCCTTTGAACACGATGGGGCCCCTTACACAAACCTCTCCACGCGGATATGGCTGATCGTCAGATGTATAGTTCATTTCTGGAACATCCACAAGCTTAACTTCTGTAACAGAAAGTTTCAACATGTAGTTAGCACGTATGGTCCCACTCACTAAACTGAGAAATTGATAATAAACAAAGAGTTTGTTGGAGCTTGTTTTCATTAGAGAAAAGAAATGGAAACAAATTCATTATTAAAAGCTCTTCCAGTGTCGCTACTTATTTGCTATTATAAAACAGTAAAGAAAACTGAGTGTACAAGCAAAATTTTGTCTCCTCTTTTTCTTCATCTAACTTCCACGGTAACAAGTAGATGCAACATAGAATCCTTGAACCAAACATACATAAGAAGGCACTTTCCTGTTCTTAAAGTTATTTGTAACCTAGTTCCCCTTTGAGACGTTCACGGTTCATCACAAGTAAAATGAATGTGACTCTACTAGAAAATATGGACCTGAAGAGAATTCGAGTCAAACTAGCGGACTACGCTCATATTTATGGAAAACATTAACTCTAACAAAGAGGCAGGTGAAGAAAATTTCAGTTGATGGGGAACAATCTCCATAAAACAGATTCAAACCAAACTAGAGAGTTCAAAAGGAAAAAGAATGCACACACCATAAACCAACACGACAATATTTACAGCCATCAAAACCAAGGACTGTGCTTCTCCTTACATTCATGTACATACTCAAGTGAATATATATCTCAACGTAGCTAGCCATTAATATTGTTTCTGGTTAAAACGTCGGTGATAAGTGGAAAGCAGAGTATGTTTTACACCACTTGAGTAGGAGTAAAGAAATAAATCACATTTGCATCTATTATATAAATCATGGTAGGAAGAAATGTCAAACTGTGAGTTTTCTTATTGATTAGAGAACTGACCGCAAGCAGGATTTGGAGGGCCCACATGACCAGACAAATTATCCTTGTCTAGCATACAGGTTATAATGCATGAACTCTCGGTCATTCCATACCCTTCTAGGACTGAACAACCAAAGCACCTGCAAACTTGAATTGTTAATTATCGAAGAAAACCTGATCAAGTACATGATAAAATAACAATTGCTAAAAAACTTGCTCTGGTATTTTCAACTTACACCCTCAGAAAGTCCATGACATCAGGAGACAAGGGTGAGGCACCTGATGTCATATAACGAACTCGTCCCCCAACCTTTTCCTTTATTTTATTAAACACCAATCTGTCCCACATAGGAGATGAGTTCTTTCCTGAAAATTAATATCAGGACTTCGAGTATCAAAAGCATGCATAAGATGTAAGATATTATCTTAGGCAGGGACATCACTGCAATGTAGCGACAGAACTTCAATCATAAGCACATTAAGTTTAAAAGTTTCACAGCAAGTACACTCACAAAAAGGTATGAAGCAAATACAAGAAACAGCTATAGCTATTGACAAAAGATATTTGTAATTTTGTTTATATTAATGAAAAAACTTGATGCAAACTTTTTCTTTGAATGGCCAAAAAAAAAACCATGTTAGTACCAGGAGGACATGGTGCAAGGGGAATTGTATTTTTGAAAAGAAATATATATATATATATATATATATATATATATATATATATATATAATGCTTATTGAAAAGATTCAAGTACTTAATGATAAAAAATTTCCACAGTTCATGAACTCACGGGTAGAAGACACCTTCGTAAGTTCCCATAATCTAACAGCCATAACTCAGTCTATGCACATTATTAAGTTACCAACTCATCTAAAAGCTTAAGCTATTACATAGGGGCCCAACAATGTATATTAAGCTCGACACTCCCCCTCACGTGCCACCGGTCCACGCGTGGAGAGACAAACAAATATGACTCACCAGGGCATCACAAACCAAACAGAGTAACAACATGCACTCACTATATTTCGGGTAACAAATGCAAGCAAGATGACTCGAACTCATGACCTTACCAAACCACAACTCTGATACCATGTTAAGTTACCAACTCACTTGTAGAAGACACCTCTAATTATAATTATTTTCAAAGTTCATGAACTCAATGGTAGAAGACACCTTTGTAAATCCCCATAATCTATTCAGTCTATGCACATTGTTAAGTTATCAATTCATCAAAAAGCTTAAGCTATTAGATAGGGGCTCAACAATGTGTACTAAGCTCGACACTCCCCCCGTTACGTGTGATCCATCCACACGTGGAGAGACAAACAAATATGACTCACCAGGGCATCGCAAACCAAACTGAGTGACAACATGCACTCACAATATTTCAGGAAACAAATGCAAGCGGGATGACTCAAACCCATAACCTTGCCTGACTAAAGCTTTGTTACCATGTTAAGTTATCAACTCATCTAAAAGCTTAAACTATTACATGAGGGCCCAACAATGTATATTAAGCTTAATACACCAATTTCCTAAGGGTCATACTTTAGAATGCAAAGATAACATAAGAAAGCTAAATTCATACTTTAGAAGGCCAAGATAACATAAGAAAACCAAATCTATGCCTTAAACTAGGATATCCCAATGATAAGATATCTTACGGATCAGATACAACAAATGGTGTAATATCGTCAAAGTCAGATAATACTCTCTAGATCCCATAAAAGAGTTCCACTTTCATCTGTTGGCATCCTGAAGAAGAGTTCCATTTCCATATTTGGCAACTAAATGATTCCTTCCTACTAAGCTTTTTTCTTTCTTTTTTATCAGCAAAAAACCTGATTTTATCAATTGATAATGGACACTTGCAAACTATGGCCAAAGCCACCAGAAACTCCTCTGGTCCAACAACAGAGCAGCAAAACCATACACCCATGAAGTATTAACCACAGTCCAAACTATCAAAAAAAGACAAATCAAACAAGCAAAGAAACACCAGAACCACCATCACACTGATCACAGTTGTCAACAAGATTGTTAACACACAAAACAATCAATTAAAAGATAAACCGCTTGACACGCATGAAACATCATGCTAAACGTCCCCTCAAGCTTGCTCCCAAGCATATCTTTATGAAATTAACAATATCCACCCATCTTAATAGTAATCCATACGTGTAACTTCCCAGGCTTGCTAAAACTACCAAAAACACTCCACTTCAATCGCTAACAGACTGAAACCTCCAATGCATTTGAGAATGGGCACCACATCCATAAAGATTGGTGAACAGAAAAAAACACAGAGATCAACAACCATCTAAGAAAATTTATACCACCATCACCTCTCCAATGAGACAGGCCTGCAAACACAGAGATCCTCCATACATAATCTGCTGCCACTTATTTTCCTCTATGAACTGATTGATCTCCAATGGGAACCCTAAACCTCCTGCATTGCAATCCCCTCTCAGCCCGGAAGAAAAATGATCAAAGCCATGTCCAAATAAAGTTTTCTGATATCTTCAAAATATGACCTCCCCACTTCCCAAGTAGGCGATATAATAAAGTACTATCAGAATGAGAGACTTACACTACTGTCTGCAGTGCTGCCAAGTTGCCACCACATTAACTTTTGTCGAGGTCGACTTTAGATCTTCTGAGTTCCCTTCAAGGGCCTTCTCTATTACTTCTCTAGCCACCTCCTGTTGCTCCTTGCTATTGATTTGGAATCCAAACCACTCCGAAATTCCAGATATTATCGCCACCATTAAAATTACTCTATTCCTTGTTTACACCTCTTCCGTTGTCAACGACTCATTTAGGATCCGATTCATTTTCCCACATCTCCATCCTTTTACTTTTCCTTATGCTTGATCTTTGTCTCTCTCTCTCTCTCCTTCCTCAACCACCTTGATTTGTTTCCATCGAGTAATATCTCTTCTATTACCTCTGGCGCATTCATCTTTTCTAATTGTACCTCGCCTGTTCAAAGTCGCCTCCTCCTCTCGTTCACAGAAACCCTTATTTTGACTACATTTTTCTCTTTTCATTGTGCTTTGTATCTGACCTTCACACCCATTTTGTGTTTTTCCTCTGACCTGGGCCCCTTTTTTATCCCCAGAAGCACGATCTGGACGATCTTCATTCTTCTCCTCAATTCTTTTTTTCTTTTTTGGCCCAATTTTTCCTCACAAACTGGGCTGCAATCCTTTTCTGTATTCAGTCCACTGCTTTATTTTGATGCTTTTTTTTTTATTTGAAGCCTCAATATATTGACGTGGGTCCTCAATTCTTGTGTCCTCGACTGGCAAACACTCAGCAAACCCTCAGCTGTCGTATTTAAACTTGGAGTCAGCTAAATGGTCTCTTCCCAATGACGATAAAAACAAGCAAAGCTATTTGTAGGGTTAAGGCTGGAACATTGGCCCTTCCCATACCAAGGGCAGTCTTGTTTGACTTTCAAAAAGGAACTCCTTTCATGGATGTCAGAAGTATGTCAACCAAAAGAAGGTTTCTAGTTCTTTTACTCCTGTAGTCCATCTAAATACATTCAGATTGTTATATACTACAAAAACATTAAGTCAAAAGGATCTTTAACATCATAGTTTTAAAGGAAATTATGTCATGAGAAAACAGTTAATGTCAATGGACATCTTCGCATATCAACTAAGGAAAACATAATCTACAATGACTGCTAATTAAAAAATCATCCAAATACAGATATGAAATTCAATTTTCACAATTATCTTTTTTAACTTTTCACTAATCAATCTTTATTCCCTCTCACAATTATCAAACTTCCAGACAATTGGAAAATACATTAAATTTGTAGTGTGGATGTCGAGATTTAACATAAGAGCTTACTGCAGTGTGTCCTTAAATTTCAGCCTGAGATTTGATGCTTCTGACAAGTAACAGTCTGTTACAGTGACCGAGACATGACGCAATGTCAGGGTGTATTTCCTAAGTTTTTTTTGTTTGATAAGTAAATTAATGAATATACCAAAGGTATGCACTGGTACTGAAGGATTCATTTCTGTTACGTAACAATAACAACCAATTTTTAGCAATATAAGCCTACAGAGTGCAGCTACTTTTAAAATATCCAATTCACTTGTGAGTTGTTATTTGTCCAAAACAAATGAATTATAGCTAAGAGTAGGATTAACAAGATTAAATAAAATTGAACAGTATTGCTAGTGATTTTCTATGTTAGTGAGGGAAATATGATAAAATTGAGAATAGGGTTATAATAGTCAAAGCTCAACCATCAGAAAATAGAGTTCTTGAATCTTGAAGAAGGAAAGAAGTTTTTCCTCCAGTATTTTTGGCCAGAATTGTCCGAACAGATTTCATCATCTAAATTTCATAGAATCTTAATCAGGTCTCACTTTTATAAAAGACCAATGGTGTAACACTTCACCCCACAGGACAGTAAAGATCCCTTGCCTTCCATTAGGTAACAATAATATAAAGGTACCATACTTTATTCAGGTGTAGCATGATGTTTTAGAAACACAGACTCAAGCTTGACTGAAAGACAATGTAGCAATCAAATACTTCACCTTTCAGCAATGCTTGCTTTTTAGCATTGAAGGCAGCATTAAATATCCTCTCCTTCAGACCACCAGATGACTTTACAGAATTGATAATACTGCGTTAACCAAAGCATCTGATTAAACATTGAGTTATCAGAAACCCAGACAAATTAGAAACTAAGAGACGAAGGAGCACTTCAATGATCTTACCCTGCATATATTCTGTTATATAACCGTGGAACACTGCAAAATATTGTTGGTCTTAGAACTGCCATATCGTCCAGTAGTTTCAGATTGTCCTGCAATAAGAAGACAAAAAAAAAAAAAAATTTCAAGCTCCATGAATTTGTTGTTTTAATACATTTCACCAGAAAAATTAACTTTCCAGTTTTCAAGCACCAAATCACTGAATTGCAACATCATCCTAGTTGACTATCAAAAGTTCAAAATGATTGTCAGATGCCGCACTTCTTCAGTTCTCAAATACACAAAGCAAAGGTGATAATTTAATTATATTATAATTTGGCTAGTTGTAGATTCCCATGCATTACCAAGACGTGCAGGTAGGAACCAGCAATCTTTGTATAATGTACATGCAACATGAATGACTTAGATTTTCCCATCATACATTTGTCTTTGCCTTTTCTAAGATCATGAAATTAGAGTCATTGAAGTGTTTCCATGATACTCATGTCACAAAAGGAGAGGGATACTTTCTTTTTTTGTTTATCCAGAGGGGAGAGGGAAGTTTCCTTTCTAAAAAGTAGTTTTTAGCATGATGACCTTAAAATCCTATTAGTTAGTAAATGAGATTTATCAGTCAAATCAATTAAAAACAAGTTTTAAATTATGACCACACAATGTATGGTTACTTTAGAAAACAGTGAGTTTTCAGCTATTGGTTAAATATGGGTAGTAAGTCATAGTGTCCCTCTCCTTTTGGGACGGAGGTAGTACTAGATACAATCTTGTTTTAACTTTTTCCAACACTTCTACAGGAGTGACTAACTTACAAATACAATCGATCATTAAGGTTTCACACAACAAACAGAGCACTATTGCATGATACTCTACTCCTTAATGTAATCGGTGTGTTTTTTTCATGTTTTCCTTTAATCTAATTGAAATTACAGTGGCTCCTGATGAGGCAGCATCCCCGAAAAGAAAAACACAAGTATAGAATCTGCACCACAGCTAATAGTAGACAAATTTTAAAATAATTCATTAACTAAATCCCTCATAAATCTGACAGATACAAATTGGAAATTCTGACAGATACTAATTAGTTACACTATGATATTCAGCATTGGTAAATCAATAAATTATCTCCACAAACTGGAAAAAGAGAAGGAACATAAAGGTCAAGTTTCATACTCCCTGATAGAATCCAACTGAACCTCCATAATATACCAGCATAACCTGGTTACACCGTTCATATATGTGTGCCAAAGGAAGATACGATATGGAACTGTCAAAGAAGGAAATTAAATTCAGCCCAAAAGAAAATCAGATAATTAGAGGAAGCAAACACAATTAATACAGAAAAAAAAAACAATTGTGTAAGTTGGAAGATAGAACACCAGTGGCACTCACACATCTGATGGGAAGAATTTGATTCCTAAACTTGAACCAGCAACATTTGCAATAATGTTTTCATGCGAAAGTAGAGCACCCTTAACAAAAATATGAAAAGACAAACTTTACTTGAAGCAACACCGAGAAGTAAACTGACTAGAAGTTTGTTATAGTTTATAAAAAAGAAAACCTTCGGTGTCCCAGTTGTACCACTTGTATAGCATATCGTAGCAATATCATCAGGTGTCGGTGGGAAAAAAGGCTGCTGATTCTTATGGCCCTGAAAAATCAACCATACATTAGGGAAAGAATCAGTTAATGAATGGGAGAAATTGTGACTGATTGCAGAAATTAATCAATATTTGCATGATATGGGTGGGCCGGGTGGCTATGTGCCTGCGACGTCATCAGGAAGAAGAGGAGGTTGCATGTTCTGTACAAGCGAGTATGGGCCATCATGAAGAAGAGGAGTTTACATAAGAGCTGTGGACGCGTGTTGTCGAGAAGAAGAGGAATGTAAGCCCAATAGGCACGGGAAAGAATTGTAAGAAAAGGAGGTATCTTAAGACAATAGGCATGGGTTGTAGTCAATGAAAAGAAAAGAGGGGAAGAATCCCTAGCTTTCCAGGAAACAGGTAGTACTTTAGAGACGTTCTAAGGAATCCAAGGAGCCTCATTAAGAATAAACTAATAGTCTCTAAGTTTAAAAATATTTCCAAGACCGGACAACCGATTATTGCTCAACTTTTGGCTTTCTAAAGTAGCCAAAACTTCACAACCGATAACTGATCAATGCTTAGGGTTCCCTGAGCAAATATATCTGTTTAACCTAGGTAAAGGATAGAATAGAACATATAACCAGGAGGATCAAGTGAAAAGGGTGAAATAGCCCTAAGCTCAGATTTTACGAAAACCCCAACTCTATAAATGATCGATTCTCGCTTTTCTCCTTCTATTGCCATATTGTGTGGGCAAGGTCCCAACAAATTCGTGCAAGCATCAGTTCAATTTCTTCTTAATATGAAAATGAACCTCAAATAAACACAACCTTGGTGCCATAAAGTATGCACATGAATCAGAATTAAATCAGGAAAAACAAGTAACAACTATATATTAATTGTCATCAGATGTTAAGGCTTTATCATTTGCAATGGTCATCAACGTCACCTGATTTGGCGCTTTCTAATATATTCTTACCTTTATAAAAAAAAATGGTCATTGACAAAGTTAGTTGGGCCTAATAGGACAAAGTTTTGCTAATTCACAGTAAAAGTATTATTTTCGAGGATAAAACTTGTTCAGGAACATGATGGATATAAACCTTATCATCCAGCCAGTTCGAGTAAAGAGAGTTAGATGTATGAAGGTGTAACTTCGGCGGCTAATTTAACAAGTAAGAAGGCATGTTAAGATTTTCATAAATATTCATTCACTTCAAGAATGAGTGCCAGAATCGCTGCCTAACAGTAATTTGCAAAAAAACTTCAGCCTAACTTAAATCCAAAATGAATCGTTAAGATAGAGCAGTTAGGGGGATAAAACAACGGATCTTTATAACTCCCTCTGAGGTAGAGTAAAAGAATGAAAAGAAAGGGAACGACTTAGTAGGAAAAACTAACCCCTCATGCTCCCACTTCTCTTTCAATGTATGACGAAGTATGAAGATCACCCAGAGAACGAAGTGGGAAAAAATGAAGAAGAAAAGGGGAAGAAAGAACGCCTACCTTCAGTACCCAGCTACAGCCCAAGGCTACATCAGCAAAAGCTATAACTCAAATACTATTCATTCTTTCTCTGTTAAACAGAGGGGATAAAATCGATATCTAAAACACCAAACTACTCTACTCTACTCGGACTAGACTATGACTAATTAATTAAAGTACCGATGGGATCCTTGTAATATAATTAGATAGGTAAATACCCTAATTACTAATAATGCCGTGATAAATAAAATACGATTTCACGTGACTCTGAACAGAAGCAAACATATTCATGGGTAAGGAGGGTCAAATGACCCCCCATGATAGCAAATTTAGGGCAGAACTTTTTTCCTTTCCTTCTTGTCAGTGTTCACCCAAACCATCTAAGTCTCAAACTCACCAAACATTTGATTGTGAGCCTCCACATAAATTAATTTGACCCACATCCAGAATTAGAAATTCCAAATAATGATTTTGATGATATTTAAAAGGCAGCATCTCCTCACTTGATATTAGGCTGGGGTAAATTTGCCATTAGATTAGGCTCATTGGAGCCGGGTTGATGAACACACGTGCTATTGATTCAAGATACCCAATAATTTTCTAACTTAAAAATACTTTTTAAAAAATAAAGTCATCTTCTAGACTGATTGGCAATCACCGGTCAGTTCAACTCAGTTTTGCCATTAGCTTAAGAAAGGAGAGAGAGAGAGAAACACACACACACACATACAGAAAGAGGAATGCAAGAGCTAACAAGTGGCAACCATATTTTTATGTCGCTAATAAGTGTTTGTTTGGGATCAAATTCCTCATTTATCATCCAAAAGTTTTACAGCGTTATCATATGACTTGATTGCAAGTTTCTTGAATATACAACATTTTACTAGTAAAATTAAACACTTCCGCTCAATTTTAAAAGAAGCGTAGTTATATCACTAATAAGGTCATTTGGCCAAGAATGGGCTTGTAAACAAGTCCATTCTTATGTTTGGAAAGATTAGTTATGTAATAAAGTTTGATTGTATACAGTCTTTTTCTTCCCTTTTTTTTGTTTTCTATTTCGTTCGTTTTCTTTTTCATTTTTATGTTTAGTTTGATCGACTACATAGTTTTTTTTTACAACTTTTTCTACTATTTTCATTTTCATACTTATTTTAGATTTATATTTATTAAGGAAGAGTCTATTTCCACTACAATAAGTATTTATAAAGTCAGATGAAATCGGCCTTGATGCCATCTTCTACGGTCAACAACGAGTTCTTCTGTCCCTCCCACAGCAAATTAAGCTTATATAGACAAAAATACCCCCTTCTTTTATTCATTTCATGATATACATAAATTACAACTAGCATATTTTTCATTGCAAAATATCACAAAGATAAAGTTTAATGAAATAAAATCTTAATAATGATATCGATATTCATATAAAATACCTTTTATTTTAGTGATTAGATTTCATGCTTAAAAAATATTTTCTTCACTTGGACAACCAAATTTCTTTTTTTCATGAGCATAAATGATTCTTCAAGCAGGTAGGAAAAGAAAATAAAAATACATTGTTCACTTAATATATTAAAAAATAAAAAAAAAGTTAAAAGATAATGTTGAAAGGTAGCTTTGTAAATGTCAATAATATTCAAGTGCAATAGAAAGAAAGTTTAACCAAAAATAACTGTAGATAGATTATTACTTTACCAAAAAAAAAATATCCTCAAAAAGATTATGTGTAATTTTATATAGAAACATGAGCAAAAGGATTCTTTTAATTGAAGGAAATTAAATAATTGGGAAATATTTTGTATATTATAGTGAGCAACTCTTTAAGGATATTTTTGTCCTAACATAAACTGATTCAATGTAGTTATTAACTAGATCTTTGTACCCGTGCCTATGGCACGGTGTCAGTATATATGATTTCGTCAATTGAAACGATAATTTCTAAATAAAAAGTGCGATTTTAAACTCAACCCAGAGTTGAGGGGGGTTATTTGTAAAGAGTTATATGTAACTGACCCATTACCGTTTGATCTTGCGGCTGAAATCAATTCCGAGTTATTATTTATTCATATTCATTTTTATATTTTATTTATTTATTTTATCATTATTATTTTTCTATTTCTAATTTCCTTGTTTCTTTATTATTTTTT
The DNA here is from genome assembly GCA_013146195.2 of Codonopsis lanceolata. Classification (NCBI taxonomy): domain Eukaryota; kingdom Viridiplantae; phylum Streptophyta; class Magnoliopsida; order Asterales; family Campanulaceae; genus Codonopsis; species Codonopsis lanceolata. The sequence goes on from CM028377.1 coordinate 171,127,642, forward strand.
ATTTTTTTATTTTGTCAATATATTTAGAGACCCCTTGCAATTAGTGGGTTGAAGGTGCACCTCAAGGTTCTAGGGAGTAGTTTATCCGCCTTAGGGTTGAGGGAAACTCGTGCTATTGTCATCGTTTTCTTTCAAATTTCTTGTTCGTTGTTCGTTTCCGCAATTCGTGATTCAAAGGTTGGTTTCTTTGAAACCGTTCTTAGGTTCACATCACTCCGGGTGGTTGGATAAGACCAAAATTGGGTCGGCTTGAGTATGACCCACATATAGGACCCTGCCAATAGAGTCATATATTGGCAAAGTGGACCACAAAATTGGGGTGATCCATTGGCTACTATGAGTTCAGCAGACATCAAGTATGAAGCAATTGGCCTGCCACATTCCACATGAGTTTGTGGCCAGGAAAACTCCTGGCTTACAAGTTACATGCAGCTACTCCTGGATCTTCTAATAATCAGTCCTGCTAACAAGTTCCCTTGGGCGGTTGTTACGAACCAAACTTAGAAATGTTTTGCACAGGAAACATGCAATAAGGTATTGCTTAATGTCATCAATGGACTAGTAATGGCAAAACAATTCCATAAATAAATTCTTACTAGTGTCCTGGGGGACTTTTTAGTGGAAGTCTTTAAATTTTCCTAGAGATACTCTGCAGGAAAGGAGGCACAGCCCTCAAGATGTCCTCCCGGTTCATGTTACAAGTTACACAGAGAAATTTTTCTCGCTCACCTTTTAAACAAAATTGAAGAGTTGGGACAAGGAGCAAGGACAAGGTCAACTAATATTCAAGAAGTGAAGATTGAAAGCTAGATCTTAGAAGGTGCAAGCAAATATATATATATATATATATATATATAATGTATCTTTCTTAGGTATGCCTACAGTCATAACTAATGCCACAATGATGAAGCACATAAAACAGAGACTCACATAGCGAAGTGGTCACAAAATTATAAGTCAAAAAATAAAGAGTAATATGCTCTTAATTATTACTGTAAAGAGATTTATGGTTGTAGAGGCAAAAGTATTCAAACAGAGGCCCCCCCAAGTATTTGGAACAAGGCTTTATAATGTTGAGTATATCAATGTTACATATCATCATAGAAAATTCAAACATTTAAGTGATTCTGCAAGAGAAGAAACTGAAATCACCTGACTAATTAGTTTTGAGTACGATATAACCTCAACTCCTGTTGTTTCTGGCAACGATGGCGTTTGATCATCTATCCCTCCGACCACCTATGCACCAGCAAAGCAGAAAAAAGTGTTAAGGGGCTTTTAGCTTACCCTTCATGTTGAAGCTTTCAGTTCTGTTGAGAAAAGTGAAGTTGGAGTATCATACCACTATCAGACGCACAGAAGGAATCTCAGACAAGAAACTCAACAGCTGCCATTTCAAAAGAAATATAAGCCATTAAATAAGGCTAAAGAATTTCATTGAAGACATCATATGCAAATTCTAGGTCAATGTTAATACTTCGGTAGAGAAAACCAATGTCATTCAAACCTTGTCCAGATTTCAGAAACAACAAGCTTTAAATTCATGTTCTTTTTGGCATTCTATAATACTTCGAAGGCAGACATCAGGCTATCAAAAAAGGTATTTAGTACGTCTCTTATTATGATAAAAGAAGAAAAATATTTTTTGACAATTGACTGAAATTTTTGAATGTTAAAGAGAAGTAAACAATGACAAATAATTACACCAGGATTTCACAATGAAGTATTTCTAGCCCTTTTCAGATTAAACGTAGATACTTCTTTACCCAAGAATCAGCGATAGCTAATCCCTTCAAAACTCTAGTATCAATATCGTCCACATCAATTGGACCTTCTTCAATGTCTCTCTCGAAAGATAAGAAGCACAGAAATAGGTTGATTATCTAATGGAACTCCCAATACATAACAGATTTTAATTTTACACACACTGTTGCCAAGCTCAAAAGTTGTTCATTAGTGTTTAAAAACACTTGAAAAAAGAGTAGTTAACTTACAATATGTAACGTTTGTGCAACACAAAATATTGCCTGTGTAGTAGCATGATTCACGATGTACTTCACAGCATCTGGGCCTGCACAGTGAACAACTTGCCCCATAAGGCTTGTGCAAGCTAGACAAAGATCAAACTAAAACATGAACTGAACAAGTAACAACAAACCAAGAGTATCATATAACGGGACAGAAACGTATGAGTATGCAGAGCATGCATGATCAACTATCAGCCACTCTGGTCTGTTGATGAAATATATTCCAACGCAGGATCCCTGTTGCAAAATTGATCGTCTTTAAACTCAGGTATGAAGTAGGGAATACAGAAACTCAACTAAATGCTTTTGTAGAACAGACAAGACCGGCATGACGAGAACAAAGAGGGTGCCATGCTAATCAATTAATGAAAGAAAAGAAAAACAAAAACAAACAAAAAAAGAGGAAAAGTAGCATGAGGTATTCAGAATTAAAAAAAAAAAGAGGTAATGTTATTCATATAACGTGCCTTCGGTATCCCATGATTCACTAAACCAGAACCAACGTCTGTCCGAGCAGTTGCTGCTTCCCCATAAGTCATCCACTTGTACCTGTCCAATGAGTTGAAACTCATTAGGGGGTTTCAAGCTATAAGCCCTAGACTCACGATTAGTTTGATGCTGAACTTACTCTCCAACTGTTCCATCTGGCCGAACCCGTGTTCCCAGATACTTGTAATCACCGAAAGTCTCAGAAGCATGCCTATATTCACATTTACGAAGTAACAAATTAGTTACATATTTTCAAGTTTCAAGGTATCTAACACAGCTGAGAAGTTTGTACGGGTAAAATTAGGGGAAAAAAGATGGCTACAGCAAACCAAAAGCTTAATGGGGGTTGCTTACACAAAATTATCGTGCAAGGTGCCAACGTCAGGATGATCAGGGAATCTACTAACGAGTTGCAAAGGGGAGCTAGCAGATCTGCCATTTCATCAAATGTAAGGTACTTTCAAAACAATCTGAAGCAATTAAGAGCCTAATAAAAATAGACTGACAGCCCCCACCTGTAGACATTCCACTTTCCAGTCTGCAATTTCTCTGGAAGCACAACACTGTAGCCCTGCTCTGTCCACACATCAAAACCAACATTCAGATATCAAAACTTGTGAGGAAACAAGAAATATTAACAAAAAAAAGCACTTAGATTTAGAATGTATCAAATGTAGCTAGCAAAGCTTAGAAACTGAGATTCTAATGGTATCTTCCATAGTCTAAGGAAACTTGTCAGAAGCTTGGATACTCAATGCCTACGGTTAGCACAGTGGGGTCATGGAACATAACTAAATAAGGATGCAACTCGCGTTACATTTAACATCTGCAAATCCTCCTAGAGCATCAGAACCACTAACAAGTGCATTGACTCAGGAAACTGTCTTGGAAGTATCAACAGAGTGAGTCGCAAATGACAATAAATCAAGTCATGTTAAGTTGTTAACAGAGTCAAATGCACTGTTAGTTGAGTTTAGATACCAATCAAAGTCTTTAGGATTGGTCTGTTCTAGTTGCTAATGCACTATATCTAATGGCAATAAGTTTAAAGAGAAACTACGTTTTAGCAAATTATCATCACAATCTTCATTTTATATTTTTGATAAAATTATCATCAGAATTTACTAACAAGAAAAACCAAGGTGGTACGATATCAACTGCAAATGCCTTCAGCTCATAATCTTATGATTTGTTATATGCCATCATCCAAGACATTAAAGACTTCTATGATAAAAAGAAAAAAAAGGACTAATTCAACAGTAACCGCTGCAAGAAAGTATTCAACTCTTGTCCAATATTAGTATGTAGCACATCCTACACAAGGGTTGATTATCACATTTGGGTGAACATAGTTCCCATTATTAATATCTTCATAATGGGATTCTCTAAGTAATATTCATTAAAAGAAACTCTTGTATGGCCTTTCTCAGGAGCTCAAACATGGCGCGTCCTGAATACACAGACACTAGAGGTATACCTAACAATGGAAACTAATCAAAAAAAAAAATTGATAGGTAAGTATGAACCCTTGTTGGTATGGGGATTGGAACCAAGGACCTCAAGGCTTTTGCCTGAGTGCCCTTGCCATCTCTCCCACCCCTTGGATTCCTAATCAATTACAAAACTATCCATAACCTCTAAGAGAGAATTAACCGATGGGACAATTTCCTGCACCAAAAAAAAGTGTAAAGCAGGGACTCCTTTAGCTTGGAAACAGGCAACTCAACGTCCTCAGAAGCCCTCCGGTTCCTCTCCTCCCACAAAATCCAACAAATACCCAAGGGAGCAGCGTCCCAAATCTGTTGGATTATCGTAATGGACTCCTTTAGGCTTTAAAAATCCTATCATGCATGGGCTTCGTCAGACCACATATACTCAACCCACCCTGCCCCAACACGCATGCATATATGCCCAACCTTTCTTCAAAGAAAATACCAGTCCATAAGAAACCTCATGTACCATGATAATCATGTGTAACCTGAAACTAATCCTCCAATCACACTAATTTTTGATTCAGTGGTTCCTAAAGTCAACCTGGAACACAAACTTTTTCTTTGTAGTTTGTCATCACCTCAAAAAATCTCAGTATCAGCTCCCAGACTAAGTGCCTTCGTGGGACCCACAGCTTAAATCATTAATACTCCTTCCAAGAAAAAAGTTCATCATACTATTTTGGGACATTTCACTTTAAGAGTCCACTTTCAAATATTATGAATACAATCTCCATGATATTTCAACTTTAACCTCCACATTTGATATTAACATATTGATTGTGCTAAAGTATTTTTGTAATTATAACAAACTCTAATGCTAGTGATATATCCCTTAATAATTTGAATTTTCACACGTATAAACTCTCCGGGTGGAACGGAGAGGGTACAACTATGGACCAAATATAAGCTTTTAGAGCAGCTAGTTACAACTACCTCGATCTCTGGCATACACATACCTTCATAGAACTATAAACTGACACACTACCAATTCAATCCAAAATGTCTTCCCTTCATATGATACGCCCAAACCACAAGTCCAGAACCAGAAACCTCAATTTCAAATCCGCTTCAGTATATACTAATAGCCGAACTGAAGCAACATATAGATTATGACAAATACCAATATAACACAGCTTGCGAACCTAATTAAATTTCTTTCTCCTGTTCCTTTCCCTCTAAATTATCCACAAACAAACTATAGCCGATAGGGGACAGACTTTCCACGAGTGAATCCACTTAACATTTGTAAAAGTGACCGTCAAAAAGGAATATTAGAAATTAATGATTGAGAAAAAATTTAACAGAAGCAATAGTGTGTATATTTATATATATATATATAACTGCAACCAAAAAGTCAAACACTGAATTGTCACACCATAAAGCCCTAGCTCCTTATAAAAAAATATAAAAACATTTGATCAATCCGTAAACTATTATAATCATTCATATATAAGAAGAAAATATATACGGAGAATATGCATAGAGAGGGAGAGAGATTACCAACGAAGAACTCGCCGGCGGTTTGGTTAGGCTGGAGGACTGACGTAGGAGTGCCGGCGGTGGAGCTAAGGTGGTTGTGAATAGTTTGAAGACGACGTTCAGTTGTAGAATCCATCGGGATTTGGAGGGAATGGAGGTTTTATTCGGTTGATCCGCCAGGTAATTTTACCAAACTCAGTTGTTGTTCGGACAGGTAACAGTGCATGTATATTTATCTAGAGAGAGAGAGAGAGAGAGACAAATTAATGGCAATGTAAAAGCTGAGCCAATATTCGTCGTCGTATTAAATGGATTCGTACCCGTCATACATAACATATGTTGATGCTAGAGAGAGAGTGTGTGTGAGAGAGAGAGAGAGATTTATGACTGTGTGTGAGAGAGGGTTGTGCTGCCGTGCATGCTACCAATTCCCAAGGAGAGTATTTATGTTTTTAAAAAAAAAAAAACTTTTTGGCATAAAATAATATTTTAATTTTTGATCGTTAGACAGCTTTCGTTAATACAAGGGGACGATTGTCGATTAATATAGGGACTTGAGCTTGGGGTCTAATTGAGAAGTTCAAATGCGCGCGTGTGAGTGAGGAGTAGTGTGTGTGTGTGAGAGAGAGATAGAGTTGGTGATGTTTGTGTTTGTTTGTTGCGGCCCCATGTGTGACTTGATGACCGTTAATGTGTCATTTGGTGTGTGAGTCGAAGGGAGAGAGTTGATGATAGTGTGAGCTTTATTGTGTGTGTGTGTGGGTGAGAGAGAGAGGGAGAGGAATGGGAAAGTGGTGTTTGGAATTGGAGGTGAGAGGAGTTTTGTAAAGATGGCCGCCGGCTGCCGGCAAAGAACACATAGATTTGTCACTTAAATGAGAGAAATTCACGTTTTGTTTACTGACAAATACTAAAAATATGTAGAGTCAGGTTTGGCATGCCAAATTTATATAGTTAGTTCACCAGTCAAAATGTAACAGCTTCCGCCATAATAAAAAAAGCAAATAGTGGCAGCAGGCAGAAAGTTTGTTGATTTTTTGTTTTCTTTTTGGTGCATGCAAATACTGGCAACCTTTTTTTTATAGGTAGAAAGAAGTTGAGAAAATATTCTATAGCTGCGTAACATCTTTACTTAGTGCACAACGATTAGGTCAGACAATTATGGATTAAAACTCGTTAACTTATCCGGTCTAAAAATAGATCGGGTTGGTTAAAAGCGAGTCGGCCTCGTTACTCATTTCATCATGTTATTTTTTGTGATATAGATATATGATTTTTGGTGGAAATGGCAGGATCGATCCATTTTGACCCTTTACCCCATTTTGATCCATTTAATATTTTAGTTATAATGTGTCGCGATCCGTTTCGACTCGTTATTCATTTTGATTCGATTCACCTAATCGTCAGCCCTAATTACAATTAATAGAAGCAAGTTATCATAATAAAATACTCTTTCGTTCATAAATTATTGTTATATTTGTCTTGTTACATGGATTAAGAAAAAATAATTCACTTAATTATTAAATTTTGTATAACATATAGTATCATTTAAAGTTTATAAGCATGCGACTCATAATTAAAATAAGAATAACAAATAAGAGTAAAAAAAGTATATTTTTCTAATAAGAAAATTTTGTAAAAAGATAATTTTTTTTGCGACAGACATAAAAGAAAAGATGAACAATAATTAGGGACAGCGGGAGCAGAACAAAAAGAATCAAAGTGAACCTTGTTTTTTAAGTCATTTTGATAATATAGTGTGTCACTATTAATCATAGACTTATAGTGTAACACGCATGCATATTATAGTTACAAAAATGTAGTAAAAAATTTCTCTAAAAAAGTTGGTGTAATAAATGCATTTTAAATTCTTGTATTAATTACTATTTGGTCAAAACCATAATGTAATTGAAGGTTAGCAACATTCCCCCTCGACTATTGCTAAAGCTTCCTGTAGATCCGAACTTGATTTGAAAATCTTATTTCACTCTCCTTCTATGCGGTAATAGAGGGAGGAAATGGACAAGTATAGCCAGACAACCTATCATTTATTTTTTTTATAGCTTTCGACCAAAAAACATATTAACTACTTAAAATGTCTCAAAACTCTAAAGAATGTTTTTTCTCCTTCACAACACACTCTCTCATCTATGTGTGTGCATTTTTCCTCCTCTCTTCCTTTCTTTGTTTGCCTCCCTCAAAGCGTCAACATCCGCGTCCTCTCCATCGCTGATAAGCAAGCTTCATCACCAATTGCTCTCACTCTCTCCATTACAACGCTGCGAGCTCCATTTATGATCAGAGCCCTAAACCCCCTAACTTTGCTTGTCCCTCTCTTTGGGTGCCCCGGAAGGTCGTCTCCCACGCCCCGCGCTTCCTTTTTTTTTAGGGGAACGCAACATGCGGAAGCTAGACATCACTCTTTCCATTCCATCCTCCCTTGTTTAGGGGAAGACGAAATTAAAAGTGCAGAAAGAATGTTGCCAACAGCGCGTTGAATACGCATCGGTCACCTGAGTGAGCTTTTTGGTCAATTATAAGAGCTTTGAGTTTCTCCGTATCTCACCATCCCTTGTTTAGGGGAAAATAAGATACAGAAAATGCATCACCCTTTTCATTTACACTGTCCCTTGTTTAGGGGAAAACGAAAAAATACAAAAAAAAAGGATGTTGCGAGAGCGCGTGGGAACACGCCCTGCCTCACTATGGACTTTTCGAAAATTGTCTTGGATCATTATGAGTGTCTGGGGTTTCTCCGTATCTCACCCTCCCTTGTTTAGGGGAAGACAAAGCACATGAAATGCATCATCCTTTTCATTCCCATCGTTCCTTGTTTAGGGGAAAACGAAAAAATACAAAAAAAAAAATGTTGCGAGCCTCACCATGGCCTTAGGCTTATTTTGGATCGTTATGAGTGCTTTGAGTTTCCCCGCATCTCATCCTCCCTTGTTTAGGGGAAAACAAGATGCAGGAAATGTATTACCCTTTCATTCTCATTTTTCCTTATTTAGGAGAAAGCGGAAAAGTGCAAGAAAGAATGTTGCGGGCCTCACTGTGATCCAAAATGTTTTAACAGAGTCGTCATCTTTATTTTAAGGAGAAATAAAGAAAAACAAAAAATAAACCAGAGTTTGTAGGAAAGGGTTCGGAGGCTAAGTTACGAGGTGGGAAGGTGTTAGGCACCCAACTCACCCTTTCGGTCTCAAAACAGTTTTTGGCTAAAATATGCTTTTTGTTATATTTATCTGGCAAATGAAATAAAGCATTAAAAATAAAACATATATATATGTATTTACATTATTTACAGACTTGCAGCCGTCTTCTTCTAGTAATTGCAAATACATTTAAGAATATTTGGCCATGATAATGGCTCTTTTTAATGTTATTTTCTAAATAGATTCGGGCAGCATAACAGCTTATATTTTTTACATTGGGCTGGATGAAAATAATATTTTTATAATAAAACCCCTTAAAGGCTCACCTTTAAGAGCGTAGGTGTGCTCGCTCTGTCCTTCCGGGATAGGGAGTCTTTTGCTGCTGCTGCAGTTCAGGCAATAACTGCCAGAAAGTTGCTTCGAGCACCGTCAAGCAAGGCGCAACAGCTTGCATTTTTGTTGTTTGCTTCTTCTTTAAGGAATCAACCGCTGCTTGCTTCTAAGCGGTTTGGCATTTGGATTCGAGGCGAGAGCAAGCGATCTCTTTGGGATTTTTGGACCGGGGGAATAGGGTGGAAACCTAGCTGGGGGGCTAAGGCTCACTCTGACCAGTTGGTTTTGTGTTTGGAGGAGATTTGGCAGAGTTTCGAGGCTTTATAGGAGGAGGGATCTCTCATTATCTCACGATCACTCTTTACACGGCGTAAAATAAACGCACAGCGTGATAGTGAGAAAAATTCTCGGCCTCTAAAAGTGAAGCTGGACACCACTATTTATAGGTGAGAGGAAGGTGTAGACACCCAAATTTCGTACCCCTGGTATGTAATATTGACATGCGATATCAAGACCTGTTGAAACTTAACAAATGTCAAGTTACAGGGTTAAAAAATGCAAAAGACAAAGCAGGATGCGTAAAACAGTGAAATGCAGGGGGCAGAGTGTCAAAAAAGAGGCTGAAAAAGGGAACCAGGCGCTGCCACAATGCTAAGTGGGCGCGACGCCCAGATCCTTAGGGGTCGGCGCCCAGCTTCCCAACAGTGCACTCCGTCTTAACGCATTGCACAAGCCTTCAAGCGCGCGGTACAAATGGACGAAGCACAAGAAGAAAATTGCAAATGACAGCGCTGTCTCTCCTCTCAACTATAAATAGATGTGTCAGCTTCAGTTTTTGAACACACACAGAGAGCCACTATTACGCTGTGCGTTTGTTTTACGCCGTGATAGAGAGCGATCGTGAGATAGTGAGTTCCCCTTCCTATAAAGCCTCGAAGCTCTGTCAAATCTCCTCCAAACACAAAACCAACTGGTCAAAGTGAGCCTTAGCCCCCCAGCTAGGTTTCCACCCTATTTCTCCGGTCCAAAAATCCCAAAAAGAACAGTTGCTATGCCCGAATCCAAAGGCCAAGTCCGCTAGAAGTAAGTAGTTGCTCTGTCCGATTTCCGCCAGCAGCAAGCAAACAACAGCAAAAACATAAGTAGTTGCTCCGCCCGTTTGACGGTGCCCAGAAGAAACTTTCGGAAGCAGTTATTCTGCCCGAACAGCAGCAGTAGTAAAAAGACTCCCTCTCCCGGAAGGACAGAGCGAGCACACCAACGCTCTTAAAGGTGAGCCTTTAAGGGTTTTTATTTATAAAATGTTATTTTCATCCGGCCCAATGTAAAAAATATAAGTTGTTATGCTACCCGGATCTATTTACAAAATAGCATTAAAAAGAGCCATTATTATAGCCAAATATATTTAAATATATTTGTAATTATTGGAAAGGAGATGGCTACAAGTCTGTAAATAATGTAGACCCGAATATATTTACTTTTAATGTTTTATTTATTTGCTCGAAAAATATAATAAAAGCATACTTTAGCCAAAAAACTGTTTTGAGACCGAAAGGGCGAATTGGGTGCCTCGCACCTTCCCAACTCGTAACTTAGCCTCTGAACCCCTTTTTACAAACTCTGGTTTATTTTTGGCTTTTCTTTGTTTCTTCTTAAAATAAAGATGGCGACTCTGTTAAAACATTTTAGATCACAGTGAGGCCTGCAACATCCTTTCTTACACTTTTCTGTTTTCACTTAAACAAGGGAGGATGAAAATGAAAGGGTGATGCATTTCCTGTATTTTGTTTTCCCCTAAACAAGGGAGGATGAGATACGGGGAGCCCAAAGCTCTCATAGCGATCCAAAATACGCCTACGGTCATGGTGAGGCTCGCAACATCCTTTTTTTTTTTGCACTTTTTTGCACTTTTTTGTTTTCTCCTAAACAAGGGACGATGGGAATGAAAAGGGTGATGCATTTTCTGTGCCTTGTCTTCCCATAAACAAGGGAGGGTGAGATACGGAGAAATCCCAGGCACTCATAATGACCTAAGGCAATTTTCGAAAAGTCCATAGTGAGGCAGGGCGTGTTCCCACGCGCTCTCGCAATATCCTTTTTTTGCACTTTTCCGTTTTCCCCTAAACAAGGGACAATGAGAATGAAAAGGGTGATGCATTTTTTGTATCTTATTTTCCCCTAAACAAGAGAGGGTGAGATACGGAGAAATCCAAAGCTCTCATAATGGACCAAAATTCACTCGGTGATCGAGGCGTATTCAACGCACTTTTTGATAACACCTTTTCTGCATTTTTAATTTCGTCTTCCCCTAAACAAGGGAGGGTGGAATGGAAAGCGTGGTGTCCTTCCGCATGTCGCGTTTCCCTAAAAAAGGGAGCGCGGGATCCTGGAGATCCCGGGGCACCCACAGAGGGACACCGATGTCTTTAAAACTTCTTCTTTGTGCTTCATCAGCTTGTACCGCGCTTGAAGGCTTGTACTAATTCTCAAATCGTAAACATTGTTTGGGGCTTAGGCGTTGAACCCTAAGGTTCTGGGCGCCGCGCCCACTTAGCAATGTGGCAGCGCCTGGCCTTCAAACTTAGCCTCCTTTTGACACTCTGGCCCCTGCATTTCACTATTTTACGCATCCTACTTTGTCTTTTACATTTTTAAAACCCTGTAACTTGACATTTGTTAAGTTTCAACAGGCCTTAATATCGCATGTCAATGTTACATACCAGGGGTACGAAATTGGGGTGTCTACACTCTTTCTTTTCTACTACATTGATGATCAACTCATGAGCTGATTAATCAATTCATGATCGACACATGAGTTGATTAATCAACCATTGAATCAATCCTGAGTTGATTATTTGACTCAATAAGGATATTTTTCAGGATTGACAATTCAAATCCGGTCATATAAGATATTTTTCCATAAGTTGGGTCATTTTTGTTAGCGGTGTACGTGGTTCGGTTTAGGCCAAAATCGTTAACCAAACCACACCCCCTTTGTTTCAAAATTCTCAAATCGAATTGAACCGACTGAACCGACCAACGCTTAGAACCAAATCGAACCAAACCACTCAGTTTGGTTTGGTCCGGTTCGGTTTTATGGTTTGACAAAAATCAAATTAATCATCTTAGAAAACATTAAAAATTAGACAAATAAAATTTTAATCGGTAAATTAACATCAAATATTAATAAACAAATAGTCAAACTTTCTCTTACAAACATGAAACATTAATAAATAATGAAATACAAGCCAAGATATCATTTGAATCCATAATATTTGGTAAGAATGATATTATTTATTATATATATGTTGGAAATACATATATATTATATATAACAAATAATCAAATAAAATAGGATTAAATATTAATTTGGTCCCTGGACATATCGAAAATCAATGTTTTGGTCCCCGGACATAAAAACAATAGACTTTGGTCCCTGGACATGTATTTTTGGACCAATTTGCCCCCTCCCACCGTTAGCGTTAGTTTTGCCGTTTGTTTTCTTTTTAATTGACGATAATGCCCTTGGTCATTGAGTGTATGTATATAACTAAATTAATATTTAATTCAAAAAGAAAAAAGCCGAGGAAAAGGCCGGCGGACGGCGGATGCAGGACCTCTTTTCTCTCTCTCTCTCTCTTCTGCCCAAACAACCCCAAATCGCCATGTCTCCCTATCTATCTCACCCACTCCTGCCGCCCTTTATCTCCGGCGAAACTACATCTCCTTCTCCGGCGACGTCATCTCGTCCACCTTCCCTTCACCCAACCGCCAAGCTGCTTTCGATTCCGGCTACCCTACGCTCCTTCTTCTCCAGGTGAACGGTAGGCCACCTCCAAACCGAGATCGCCATCTCCTCATCTTCAAATCTGCCCTCCCCAATCGCCATCACCGTCTCCTTATCCGCGAATCTGGCCGGCTGGAATCTTCATCCACAACCACCCACAAATTCCTCCCCTTTCTTTCTCAATCACCGACGCCGACCCAACCCCGAAACCTCTCGGTGAGTAATTTTTCCTTAGATTCCGCCTATATAAAACCCGACATCCCTCGAAACCTCTCGACGAACCGTTGTGGGCGTGACTGTGCGATGGCCCTGCCGGATCTGTGAAGTCCTCTCTCGACACACTCTATGACGAACCGTTCTTTGATTTCTACTCCACCCTTGTTTGACCGCAGGAAAAATGAATGAAAATTCCCAGCTCTTTGATCAATTACATCACTCATGGAATGAAGCATAAACAAAAACCAAGGGAAACTGAGAAAGAGTGAAAAAGAAGACGAATAGACTCACCTCTTAGGCTTAGCCACCGTGATCTCATTCAAGACAAAATCTTGAATACACCGGTTCAAAAGACCGACGAACGAGCTCTGGCTTGTCTTCCCACTAGTCTATCTAAATTATAATTCTAAAATCTAAACAGAGAAAATTTCAACGGTTGAAGAAGTAGAGTATTAATTAAAGAAGCGTAAACATTACAAATTCTTGGAGAAATTTAGGGTCGAACTAATTTTTTGCAATCGAATTTAGGGTTTAACTACCGTTAGGGTCGAAAAGGGTCTTTATTTCCCGCTTGTTTAGACCAAGGGCATTATCGTCAATTAAAAAGAAAACAAACGACAAAACTAACGCTTAATCTGTGGGAGGGGTCAAATTGACCAAAAATACATGTCCAGGACCAAATTCTATTGTTTTTTTGTCCGGGGACCAAAACATTGATTTTCGACATGTCCAGGGACCAAATTAATATTTAATTCAATAAAATATGGTTCGGTTTGGAAACATAAACCATGAATCGAAATGAACTGATCGGTTTGTGAATTTTGAAAACCAAAACTGAACCATCTTGAACCAAAACCGAACCAAACCGCATAGTTCGGTTTGGTTCGGTTCGGTGATTCGGTTGTACACCCCTAATTTTTGTATCCAACACCGTTTGAACTGGCCATTTACGAAGAAACCCCTAATAGATTAACCTTTACTATTACAAGAGATCATGCCTCTCTTCAAGTAAGTCTCATGTGAGACTAGGGGTGGAATCGGGACGGGCCCCATCCCGATACCCCTCATCCCGATCCCGTCCCGATAGAATTCGAGATTTCAATTTCCTTCCCGATCTCATTCCCGATGAGTGTCGGGATCCGAAGAATCGGGATCTCGATAAATCGGGATCCCGATAGTTCGGGAGATAAAAATATCATAATCTCAACTATAATATTTACTTAATGATGGGTATTCCTGAATCTGTCATTATAAACAAAATACAAAACACACCTTTGGGCCATTGTACTTTTCAAAAAATTGCAATTAGGCCACTGAGACATCAAAATTTTAGGGATGGCCACTGTACCAGACTTATCCTGCACGTTAACCCAATTTTTGGAATAACGTTAAGTTCGGACGTTAAATTGTGTTAAATACCTATTTTGCCCTCGTATTTTTTGTCATCATATTGTGTAATCCATTAAGAACAAAAAAAATCCCAAATTTGCATTGCCTCTATAGACCAAGTAACCTAGATCTGGGTTTTAAAACATAGATCTGAGTTTTACACCGTAATTAACAAGTACCCCATCGTCTTCATCATCAATCGAATGATATTATTTGAACTCAAATCCAGTGTTCTAAAACTCCCCGCCTAGGCGCTAGGCCTCTCTCTACCGCCTCGACTTTCTTAGTTGCCGCCTAATCGACCAAGTCGACACCTACGTTGCTAGTCTGCCAGATAGATAGAAGAAAGAAGAAGAAAAAAAGATGAAAAAGAAGGGGGCTGTCTCGAGACTCGTAATTTAGAATGAGAAGGGATTAGGAAAGATATGTTAGACTGTGGGTTGTAGGAGCAGTAAGTAGGTGGAGTACTATTTTTTTTGTTTTTAGTTCTAAACTTGGTTGGTTTATTGTTTTGGGGTTGTTGAGAATTGAGATTAAAGGTAGGTTTGTATATTTTTGTTCATTTTACAAATATAGACAAGTGTTTGATAAAATGACAAACATAAAAAAAATTAAATTTGTAGTCAATGTGTTTGATTTTTGATGTAAATTATCAAAAAAAATGGTAATTATGCCTTAATTCCTAGGCCCCCGTTCGACACGCCCGACTAGTCCCCTCTAGCGGCGTAGCGGCCGCCTAACGATTTTTAGAACCTTGCTCAAATCTAATGTCTCCAAATTGATCAATCTGTACAAAGATTCAGGCAAACCACCAACAAATTATTGATAGACAATACTAAATCTTAATGGCCTAACATATTAACAAGCTAAAGAAAAGACAGTCCAGATTTCTCGGTGAGACCATGGCAGTCACTGAACGTCACAAGTCTCACTCAGAAAGGATGAAGCTTTGGGGGCTATGTCCATTCTAGCAATTTGGAACAACTTCTCCTTCATCTTCCTCAACGCAAAACCTTCGATCTCAAAGCCAAATTCACCAAAACGGTGGTGGAATTAATGGTCGAAGGATTAGAAGATTCCTCAGATGGAGACGGGGTGGTGGTGGGATTTGCGTTGTCCGCGTCTTTGGGAGATGAAAGATGAAAGATCTGGATTCAATTGCTTCCACCGTCTTTCTCAATCACTTCCGCAACAACGATTGGCTCTACCGGTGAGGGAGCGGTTTTCTCTTCTTCCTTCTCCACCTTGGTTTCGACAGATGATGGAGTTACTACAACAGATTGATGAGCGCAAGATTTTCACGAATTTTCCCATGAATTTTCTTTTATTTTGTGCTATTTTTGAGTTAATTATGCTTTGAAAATATTATTATTTGTGTTTTTGTGCTTAATGTAGGTTTCCATGCATAATCGTGCTTTTATACGGTGTTTAGCATGAAGTTCGAGATAATTCCGGGCTTAAAAGTTAATTTGGAAATTATTTGGACAAAGTCCGTTAAGTCCGTTAAGTATTCAAGGCAAATCAGGCTTAACAGAGGCTAACGGAGGCTGACAGAGCTAATGGAGGACCAATTTGCAAGAGCTGGAGAAGGCTGGAAGGCGGCGCCAAATTCCAGAAGTTCAGGGGCACTGGAGCAAGTTTTAAAATTGAAGGGGAGGCCGCCGCGTATTCAGCAAAGTGCGTTTGAGTTGTCGTGTATTCCGTGGAGACACGTGTCGCACATCTACCGCCTCTCACAAGGCCTGACCCGCGCTTCTCCTTGCTGGACCCTAATCACCCGGCCCAACTCCAGCTCTACCAGCCCGCTAATCCACCCTCTTCCTCTCTCATCCACCAGCCCATTTCTCCTGGGTTGACCCGCGTCTATTCTTCATGGTTGACCCTATGGCTGTCGCGACCCATCAGTCTTTTTTCTCCCTTTTTTTGCCCCCAAACTCTCCCTTGTCTTCCCTAAATTACCCCTGGCAGCTTGTGCACTCCAATTGCTTCTCATTTAATTATCCAGGAGCCTCATTTTTCAATTCACCAAGTCCCCATTTCGGGACTTTGTTCCCAAAATGGGGCACTAGCCCCATTTTCTCAAAAATTCCTCCTTGCTTCTAACAATTGTCCGATAATGAAGGTTTGAAGCTTAAAATCAACGGCCAAGGATGCATCTACAAATGATTTCAACCCCGGATTCGCGATTATTGGTTTAATTCTTTCAACCTATCTTTTGAGATAATTGTTGTATTTTCTTGGGTTGATTAAATTTGTAAATGTTGAATTGGTTTATGCTTCAATTATTTATGGAATGCAATTATTTTTCCATGTTCAATGTAATATTTTAATTTAATCTATCTCTTTATTTAGTACATATTCATGTTGGTTATTATTTTGTGAACTTAATACCTCTAATTATTTAACCAAATAATTAAATGATTTTAAAAATATTTAGGATCCGTGAGAGCTACCTTTATATTTCGGACCAATCAATTTAATAGTTGGTGTTTTGTGACACGCACTGATAGCCCTTATGAGACTAGGTTTGACACGCGATCGAACCACCTTAGCCATTCGCGAGGTCGAGGAGGTTAGGGTTGACTATAAGATGCGAGAGCCCGTAGTTAACCAATTTTATTTGTCTCGACTACCAACATGACCTGTAGAAAAATACAGAGATTTTCTTTTTACGAAATATTACCCATGCGCTTAGTTATTAGTGTATGTTCTTCATACTTTTAATAGCGTAGCGAACCATTAGATGATCATTAGAATTATAGGATAAGATGCGAGAGCCCGTCCTATTAATTCCGAAAATCACAATAATTGTTTGCGTTACGTGAGACGAGAGGAGATCGTGTGTAGATAGTCATTGGGTGCTTGTTTTGATATGCAACTATTTTCTCCTATATTATAAGAAGTGAAAGCCCTTAGCTAGGAGTTGTAGCTAGATTTGCTATACGTTGCGAGAGCCCGTAGCGAATATTATAGTGCGCTCGACTACCAAGACTTGAGTTAAAGAAAAGTAAAAAGATGATTAAATTAAACACCGGCCAGACTAGAAATTTTGCACTCCTATATTTTTATCTTGATTTGTTGTTACCAAACCACCTCTGCAGTAGTGTAAATTTAATTGCTTTCTAGGTTGTTTATATTTTTATATTTTAATTCAATTTCTTTTCGCTCAAATATAATTAGTTAGCATAATTTCGATACTTAGTTGGAGTGAGAATTACGCGCATTCCTCGTGGGATCGACTCGTACTTACGAACTTTATTACTTGATACGGTCGAGTAATCTTGCCCGAGTTGCGTTTTTTCGCACATCAAGTTTTTGTCGCCGTTGCCGGGGAATGATTTAATTTTTGCTCCTATATGCTTATATCGATACCAAGCGATGTTTTTTTTAATTAGTTTACTTGCTTTTGTATTTATATGTTTTGTATATTGAGTCGCTTTTCGAAGCCCTCCCGAGTTTGTGGGTTTGTAGGGAGGAGTAAATAGTGTCCCCACACAAAAAGATTTTCTTTTATTTTTTTATTTCGATAATTGCATTTCTACTCCTTTTCTTTTGAGCTTGATTTGATGCAGAGGATTAGCGCTTTATTGTAGAAGGCTGCTTGTAGAGATTCTTGGAGTGGATCTTT
The DNA here is from genome assembly GCA_013146195.2 of Codonopsis lanceolata. NCBI lineage: Eukaryota > Viridiplantae > Streptophyta > Magnoliopsida > Asterales > Campanulaceae > Codonopsis > Codonopsis lanceolata. Next base: position 171,145,638 of record CM028377.1, read on the forward strand.
TTGGTCCGGGCTTCATAAGAAATCAACTTTGAGGATTTTTCTTTCCTTACTTTCTCCTTTTACTTTATGTTTAGGGAGTATGGTTTGGTTAGTGAACTTTGAAAATTCTGAAAATCTTGTGCATTATACGCCCCAAATTATTTATGCTTTGATTGCTCGTCTCTCCATTTTTGACGCTTTTTGAGTTGTACTTGCATTATTTTCTTGGGGTAAATTTTGAGATTACTATATGCATAGTTGAGGATATGTTTGTGAGTCATGTGGTAGCATCACCTCATTCATGATAGATAAAGCCCAAGTTGATGATGAAAATATTTTTAATGCTTTGCTTTAGTGATGGTTGTGCATGTCTAAGAGTACCATATTGTGAGTTTAAATGTCGAGAGTTATATGTTGATGAGGAAAAACTTAGTTTGGGCATGTGTGTATGACAAGAGTATGATATAGGCCATATTTGGACCGTTTGTGCCTTTCTCTATCCTACCCATTTATCTCACAAAAATCCCTAGTGTCCTCGTTGAGCTCATTTAAATAATGGTGTGTGCCTAGAGCACACAATGACCCTCATTCGACTTCATTTCTTACACCTGCATTATTCTATCTCGTGAACCTATACACTTTTGCTGTCTCCCTTCAAGAGAGCATGATTTGGAATGAATTATTTTATTTTTGTAATCTTGTTGGGAAGTGTGTGCTTCATGAAGGTTGTGTTCTTATTAATGTTGATGTTGGGAATTTGAAATTTTTTGTTGAATGGTGGTGGAAAAAAAAAATGAAATGAAAAAAGAAAATAGCCCCCTTGGAAAGCAATGAAAAGAAAAATCGAAAGAAAAGAAAAGAAAAATAAAGGGTGGCCACAAAAGAAAAATAAAAAAAATGTCATTGTTCTTCAAATTTTTTTCAAGGACATTTAAGGGTGGTGCTTAATTGTTGTGGTAGTTGAGACACTTTCTTCAACCCAAAGTTTAACGTTTAAGGGGTTGTTGAAGTGAGTTTGTGGTAATTTGAAGAGTTGTGCTTTCATGAAGCTAGTCATTATGTGAAAACTTCAATTCTTTGCTCTCTTGGCTTGCTATCCTATCCTTCATTTGTAGCCCAAACCTTGGCCGAACTCTACAAGCATGTAAAGTCCTATTGATATTGTCATGTCGTGTGTTCTTCCCTTGTCTTGTGAAAAATCGGTTTGACTTGCATTTGGTATCTCGGTTGGCCGTTCAATCTAAGTTAGAGCATTGCTACTTTTGGGTCAAAAAAATGTTTTATGGTATGAATGATTGTTTGAGGATTGCTTGCTAGTATATGAATCAATTTATACCTCTATTATGCATGTTTATAATCTTGGATTGATCTCTTAAATGGTAATGCTTGTGGGATCTTAATTGAGCGCCGCCTTCATTTCATATTGTTCTCGAGCTTTTCCATGATTCATTTTTTTGCCCGGGACGATCAAAGCTTAAGTTTGGGGGTGTGATGAGCACAAGATTTCCACGAATTTTCTCGGGAATTTTCTTCTATTTTGTGCTATTTTTGAGTTAATTATGCTTTGGAAATATTATTATTTGTGTTTTTGTGCTTAATGTAGGTTTCCATACATAATCGTGCTTTTATACGGTGTTTAGCACGAAGTTCGAGATAATTTCGGGCTTAAAAGTTAATTTGGAAATTATTTGGACAAAGTCTGTTAAGTTCGTTAAGTATTCAAGGCAAATCAGGCTTAACAGAGGCTAACGAAGGCTGACAGAGCTGGAGAAGGCTGGAAGGCGGCGCCAAATTCCATAAGTTCAGGGGCACCGGAGCAAGTTTTAAAATTGAAGGGGAGGCCGCCGCGTATTCAGCAAAGTGCTTTTGAGTTGTCGTGTATTCTGTGGAGACACATGTCGCACATCTATCGCCTCTCACAAGGCCTGACACGCGCTTCTCCTTGCTGGACCCAAATCACCCGGCCCAACTCCAGCTCCACCAGCCTCGCTAATCCACCCTCTTCCTCTCTCATCCACCAGCCCATTTCTCCTGGGTTGACCCGCGTCCATTCTTCATGGTTGACCCTATGGCTGCCGCGACCCATCAACCTTTTTTCTCCCTTTTTTTGCCCCCAAACTCTCCCTTGTCTTCCCTAAATTACCCATGGTAGCTTGTGCACTCCAATTGCTTCTCATTTAATTATCCAGGAGCCTTGTTTTTTAATTCACCAAGTCCTCATTTTCTCAAAAATTCCTCCATGATTCTAACAATTGTCCGATAATGAAGGTTTGGAGCTTCAAATCAAGGGCCAAAGATGCATCTACGAATGATTTCAACTCCGGATTCGCGATTATTGGTTTAATTCTTTCAACCTATCTTTTGAGATAATTGTTGTATTTTCTTGGGTTGATTAAATTTGTAAATGTTGAATTGGTTTATGCTTCAATTATTTATGGAATGCAATTATTTTTCTATGTTCAATGTAATGTTTTAATTTAATCTATCTCTTTATTTAGTACACATTCATGTTGGTTATTATTTTGTGAACTTAATGCCTCTAATTATTTAACCAATAATTAAATGATTTTAGAAATATTTAGGATCCGCGAGAGCTACCTTTATATTTCGGACCAATCAATTTAATAGTTGGTGTTTTGTGACACACACTGATAGCCCTTATGAGACTAGGTTTGACACGCGATCGAACCACCTTAGCCATTCGCGAGGTCGGGGAGGTTAGGGTTGACTATAAGATGCGAGAGCCCGTAGTTAACCAATTTTATTTGTCTCGGCTACCAACATGACTTGTAGAAAAATATAGAGATTTTCTTTTTACGAAGTATTACCTATGCGCTTGGTTATTGTGTGTTCTTCATGCTTTTAATGGCGTAGCGAACCATTAGATGATCATTAGAATTATAGGATAAGATGCGAGAGCCCGTCTTATTAATTCCGAAAATCACAATAATTGTTTGCGTTACGTGAGACCGAGAGGAGATCGTGCGTAGATAGTCATTGGGTGTTTGTTTTGATATGCGGCTATTTTCTCCTATGTTATAAGAAGAGAGAGTCCGTAGCTAGGAGTTTTAGCTAGATTTGCTATACGATGCGAGAGCCCGTAGCGAATATTATAGTGCGCCCGACTACCAAGACTTGAGTTAAAGAAAAGTAAAAAGATGATTAAATTAAACACCGGCTAGACTAGAAATTTTGCACTCCTATATTTTTATCTTGATTTGTTGTTACCAAACCACCTCCGCAGTAGTGTAAATTTAATTGCTTTCTAGGTTGTTTATATTTTTAGATTTTAATTCAATTTCTTTTCGCTCAAATATAATTAGTTAGCATAATTTCGATACTTAGTTGGAGTGAGAATTACGCGCATTCCTCGTGGGATCGACTCGTACTTACGAACTTTATTACTTGATACGGCCGGGTAATCTTGCCCAAGTTGCGTTTTTTTCGCACATCATAGATTTGCCAGATTTGGATTTGTAGAAGAAAGATGATAGATCTGAATGGGAGATGAAAGATGTTAGATCTGAATGGGAGATGAAAGATCTGGATTCAATTGCTTCCACCGTCTTTCTCAATCACTTCCGGAACAACGATTAGCTCTACCGGTGAGGGAGCGGCTTTCTCTTCTTCCTTCTCCACCTTGGTTTCGACAGATGATGGAGTTGCTACAATAGATTTGCCAGATTTGGATTTGTAGAAGAAAAATGACAAATCTGAATGAGAGATGAAAGATGATGGGCTGTTTATTAAAGTTTATCTGGGCTTTTATTAAATTTTATCTGGTTTTTTAAAGCTCACTATGTGCAAGGGCAAGGTTTTTTTTTTAATTAAAGAAGAAGAAGATGATGATAAAGAGGGCAAAATAGGTATTTAACCTATATTAACGTCCAAACTTAATGTTCATCCAAAATTTGGGTTAAATTGTAAGATAAGTCTGGAACAATGACCATCCCGAAAATTTTGACGTTTCAGTGGCCTATTTGCAAATTTTTTTTAAAAGTACAGTGGCTCAAAGGTGTGTTTTTTCTAAACAAAATGCACCCCTCACTCGCAGGAGACGAGCTACACTAAGTGCAGAAACGCGATAGACAAAAAAAACCACAACATTGTAAAAATAAATTTAACAAACATCATTAAGTAATTTTACCAAACACAAAATAGACATTGTTTAACACTCACAATATTTATAAAAAAATAAAAAAAATAAAAATAGTCGGGACGGGTCGGGTCGGGAATCTGACGGGATTGATAATTATCCCGTATACCGTCCTGAAATAAGTCGGGATGGGAAAAATCCCGACAAAATCGTGATCGAGATTTGTCGGGATCGAAAAATATCGGGACGGGATCGGGTCAGGCGTCGGGACATCCAGTTTACTGTCTTCTACATCATCCATGATTCTCTTAGCTTCACTCACAACACCAACGGCCCGCCATGCCTCTGCAACAAGCTCAATAGTTTTCTTACTGGCACGAATGCCCTTTTCTTCCATAACTCTGAGCAACTCTTCAGCATTCCACGATTCTTTTGCTTCTCCGTATCCCCAAAAGTTTTCACATTGGGAGAAATGCCCATTTCGCACATTGTTTCGAATAACCTCATAGCATGCTCCATTTTCCCAGCACTGCACCACCCACTAATGACAGTAGTGGCGATAACTACATTTGAATATACATCGAACTCACCCATTACTTGCAATAATGTCTCGGCCTTTTCGGGATCTCCAGAATGCACATACCCTTTTGCCATAATCCTAAATGCATGGATGTCAGGTTCAATGCCATATTTAACCAAGTCATCAAATATATCTTGACATTTCTCCATAAGTCCAGCTGAACTCCATGCATTCATAATGGTGCTCTATGTAATTACATCTGGTTTGATCCCAAAGTCCTGCATCAGTTATAGTGCCTGCACCAATTCATACACATTCAACATATCAACATACGGTGAGTCAGGTCAGGGAATCCGTTTTACAAAAAATAATCGTACAACGATTTTTCTTAAATTTTTGTCTCACTCGTAATCGCAAGTCAATAATTATCTTTGATAGTTTCTTCGTCTCCAAAGACCATCTTGTTTTATTTGCACAATTTTTTTTTAAAGTAGTAGTTATTAAGGTTTATTTTAGACTAACTTTCCTAAACTACTCCGTTTAAATATAACAAAATCTTCTTGTTACAATGTTATTGTACTAATAAGTGACAAAATCATATATAAAAAATATTTAACAGAGTCGTCATCTTTATTTTATGGATTAAACGGAGAAAAACCAAATATACCATAATATAGAGGTTCATAGGCTAAGTTACAAGTTAGGAAGGTGTTAGGCACTCAACTTGTCCTTTTAGTCTCAAAATGGGTTTTTAAGCTAATTATGTTCTTTTTATATATTTAATCTAAATAGGACAAATATATATATATATATATATATATATATATATATATATATATATATATATATATATATATATGCGATAAAAAAATAAAAGAAAACTTGCAACAGTTACATTTTAGAATTGCAATAAAAGCGTATATAAATTAGACTATACTAACAACTTATTTTATGTTTATTATTATTTATATATTATTAGACAGAAATGAAAATAACTTTAGAACGTACCTTTTGAAGTGTAAGAGTTTAAACCCAGGACAACTTTGTTAAGGTAGGCTTTTAGGTGTGCTTCTCGTGTCCTCTTAGGGAGAGAAAGTCTTTTTTTTTGTTTGTTGTTGTTGTTGAAATTTGGGCAGTGTAACTGATTGTATTTGTTCATTTTCATTCTGAAATTTGGACGGCGTGACTGGTGTATTTATTGATTGTCGTATCTAAATTTCGGCGGCGTAACTGCTTGTATTTGTTGATTTTGCTGTATGTCGTGTCTGAATTTCGGCTGCGTTGGCAGCTTTCGGCGACTGGGTTTAGGGCAAGAACCTAATCGACTCACTAGGTTTTAATTTGGACGGTGTTTAGGAGTTTAGGCAGGATAACTCAGTCTAAGGGTAGAATTGATTTTGACAGCTTAACAGCTCTCTGTAAATTTCTTACTAAAAACTCTCTCCGTAAACTTTCTCATTGTTCTTCCTCCGTAAAATTCCTTTCTCTTTGTGCACTGAGGTCCTTTATTTATAGGCTGTGAAGGAGCAATCTTAGCACCGAAGGAAACATTATATATTTTCCATCTGTGCTTAAATGGTTGTACCCTGCACTGAAAAAGTTACACCAAAGAAGGAAATCAACTGAGTTTCAAGAAGAAATGGGCGTTGCCTATAGCAGTTTTGGGCGCAGCATCCATAATTGCTATGAGCTGCTCCATTTCTTGTTTTATGCCTTGGGAAAATTGCACTTTCCCCCCTACTGTTCATTGTTTGTCTTTTTTCTTTTCGATTTCTTCCTTTGACGTTTTGAACCCCTTGAAAGTTTAACGTTCGTTAGTCCTTTTGACTGGATTTAACATTTTAAAAAATGTTACAAATAGGGGTACAAAATTGAGGTGTCTAAACCCTCATCCCAAAGTTATAAAGCATCAACAATGGTGTAGCTTTTTTGATCTTTTTTATGTCTTCCCCGTGCCACAGATCTATACCTCAAAAACCAAAAATTTCAAGCCTTTATCCATTATCAAAAACCTCCTAATAACTTTTTTATGTCAATTTATTTAAATTTTTCTATACCACCCCAATTATTTTGCAAAAAGCATATCCTCTTTTTCCCTTGAGGCCCACAACTTGAGCAAAAAGCAGCTCTTTTAGGAAAGAGCAGCACCTTGGCAAAGAGTTGATCCAATCCTTCCACAATGGCCAAAAAGCTCCAAAAGCTTTTTCGGAAATGAAAAGGCTAGGGAAAAATCTCTCATTGTTGATGCTCTAAGATAATTAATGAGAGAAATAATGTCATAAGATACTAATTAGGGATATATAATCATAAGAAAGTCATCAAGCAGTTAATTACTACTTGCGTCCCAAAAAAAATAGTCTATTCTGGTAAGTCAAACTTTTTAATACTATAGTTTTATTAGTTTGTATCCTTTTAAGGTCATAGTATAAATATTACTACTATATTTAGAAATAGCATTTTTTTTTCGGGGGGACAAACCAAAAAAAAAAAGACTAATTATTGGGACGGAGGAATATTTCACTTTTGAGAAGTGGACATGTATTTTGAGAGAGTAACCAATAAGGTCTTCTTATGACAGAAACGGTAAATAGTTTAGTCAATTACTAATATTCCTAACTGCAGTCTAAGAAGTCAAAAAACGTTTTTGTCTTAAAAGTTAAAACATACCACAATATCAATATACAACTTTAGTTTTAAGAAGTAAAGTAGTTCCCTTTTCACTAACTTATCCACTAATCTCATTCAATAAATAATTTTTCCTTCTTCATTTATTTTTGAGTAGGGCTCCTGTAATCTTAATTCGTAAGACGGAATCTCACTCTCTCACAGCTTAACCCACCAATACACGATGGATCGATTGAAAAAGATATGTCTTACAAAAAATGTTAATAAGACTGTCTTACCAAGTTTTTGTCTTTATTCCTTCGTTTCCCATGAGGTGTCCTCACACCACACAGATACCGAGTTTGAGACTAATCCATGTTTGCATACTGAGACTATTTTTTTCCAAGAAAATTTGTATCTTGTGACAGCCCGACCCGGACTCCAATGCGAAATCCCAAGGTCGTGCCGTCAAGACAAGCTAGAAGACGGACAAGCACCCGCTAGCATAATGGTGCGAAGTCAAAAGATGAGCCATCCAAATTTAACATGAATGTAAAGCCATAACAATATACGAATAATAAACCAACACCGCTTGAAGCGAATCATAAGTGGGACCAAATTCTATAATTACAAACTAAGGAATACAAGGTCGAGAGACGACTATCTCTCGACAAATCTATTTACGACTCGCGTGGACGCAACATCACAAGACGGACAACCAACCATCGGCAAACCTAAGGTCGGCGAACCAACAAAATAACAACCTGATAAACAACCACTCAACGGCTACAACATGCCGGAGGGACAAATCAACTAAACGAATAAGAGATTAAACACTAACAACTAAACCAAGGACTCGCGACTAAAATTGTCGGAGACAGAAATAACAATAACATAATACTAGAACATGCGAGCTAAAACCTTGCTCGGAAAGACAACGGAATAACTTCTAATTAAATACAACAGCTCGGCCCAACAAGTCGGCTCCCAAAATAAACGACAATAAAATGCTAACATAACTACCCAAGTAAAGTTTACATAACTTCACATTCGTATCTCACAAGATAACAAATACAATAATACTAATATTAATAACTCCAAGCTAGTGCCCGGAAGACCACCTGCTAACCAAAGAAGCAGCGCCAAGACTAACGAGCTTATCGCAAAAACTAAGGAAAACAAACACACGAAATGAGTCATAATGACCCAGTAAGTTACTAAATGCAAATGTATGGCATAGCATGACGTGGCATGGCATAATGCACAAGCGTGTATAAAATCATGGTATCTTAATAGCATACCAATAATAAACTTGTATTAAGTCATCATGTAACATAAACTTCATAAACCACATAGCACGTTATCTTTCATATAAGTGCTTATACCTAAGCACGTAAAACCAAGACCCGGGCCTAGCCCTCAAATGATCATAAACTGGGTTTCAATCCTCAAATGATCACAACTCATCAGTTTTCTTAATGAGTACCTCGTTACATTCATCCAACCTCGATGAGAAATGGGAGCTCAATATCGCTGGGCGCTAATACGAGACCACATCCCACTATCGGCCAAATAGTGAGGAGAAAGGGTACCAATGCGGCGATTCATAGCGAATGTTTCCAAAGGCTATGAATCGTCCCATTGCCGACAAAACTACCAAGACGCCAGCTGGACTTAAATCAAGATGCTCAAGTAGATATTTACTTGGATAAACCAATAAGGATCAAGTCCTTCACAAGAGGACTCACCAAATCAAGTAGGTCATAATGCTCTACAAAACCCAATAAACAATGCACATAATTGTACACACTTAACATATTCAACTAACTTGTAAGTTTAGTTCAAAAACCACATATTGAGGTATTCATAATCCTCAAGTCACCACCAATTCAAGAATAGCTTATAAGCTCAATAAATCACAACGTGAGGTCTACTATAGTCCTCTACTCAATATTAAATCAAAGACTATTATTTTAGTCTAAGAACAATCATAAATCAAGACTTAGCCTTTAGTCTATACATAAAAGCATACCGGACTCAACAATAGTCCCAACCGTCGTATATAACCGACTTCCTCGAAACCATTCTCATGAATGACAAGACTACACCGTAGTCCAAGACCCACAAGTTTTCCATGTACGCTCATCTGAATTTCTTAAAAGAAATCTCATTCAAATAATCATTTCTTAAAGATACACGAGATCATTGATTGGTCTCAAATGCTCCGTGCTCTACGAGCACGCTCTAAATAAATCCCCAATAAGCCTCTATATCATGGGTGTCACAAATGGGACACAGTTCGAGATGCACGGGTTCTCACAATCAAAACCAACCAAACCCGAACATCGTATGATTTTAACCCAAGGCTCACTAACATCTTATTGAACCTAAAATGACTCCATGAGTCTTAATATCGCATTTCATTAAATACACATCTCATAAATCCCAAAATTAACACATCATTCAAGTTTATAACAATTCTCCCAAAAATAATCCGGGCTTGTTTCCCAAGCCTAAAAATCCAAGAACTCAACATAATCATAATCAAAGAATCCCAAATGTCGTAGGACTTTCACTCGAGTTTATTAACACATTATTGGACTTATTACGACTCCGTTGAGTCTAAATACTAAGTTTCATCATTTACGCACTTCATCAATTTCAACATTAATACCCACTTTATTTAACAACAATTTCCCCAATAATTCGGGCTTGATTCTCAAGCCCTAAAAATTCACAACAAACCCAACATAAATCATAACCCATTCCATAAATCACATAATTTCAATTAAGTGATCCTACTCATGTTAGCTAGTGAGTTCACTCTTCTAAAGCCCCAATCATAGGCATACTTCCACAATACAATCCAAGTAACATATGGACATGATTTCTAGCATACTCATAATCCTAGAAACACAAGATGAAGAACAATCATATACTTCAACAATCATAGAAGTCATCTTACAAATGCTCCTAACAAGTTTATACTTCCAAAAATCCCCAAATTAACACATACAAAGCATATCAAGTGTTCATTGCCCACAAATAGCATATAGGTTGTTTTCCTTAGGGCCAATGAACCAAAATCAAAAGGAAGTAACTTACCTAGCTTGAGTGAAAACTCAAGAGAACGCAAATCCGATCGGTGAACTTGTTCTACACGTCGAGGGCTTCAAGATTCCGAAGTTTGAAGGCAATCGGATGGATGGATCGTCTTGGATCGAAGAGAGAAGGAGCTAGGGCTTGAATCTCCCATGGAGTCTCTCTCTCTCTAACTCACGGTTTGTGTGGAGGAAAATGAAGAGGTTTGGCTGATTTTGTGAAGAGATTGGGCTATTTATACTTCCCAAGCAATAAGGGTAAAACAGAGAATTCCTTGGTACAATTAGTAGAGATTAGGATTAATCAATCACTAATCTAACCTTAATTAACTTCCAACTAATGTTAGGACATGATTTGGGTTAAGTATGGGTGGTTAGGAAGGGTTTAGAGGGGGTTTAATGAGGGTAGGATAGGTATAATTCGTCCAAACACAAAACAGGGGAAAAATCCCGTATGTGTATTCTGATGTTGAGGCGGGCGCCTCACATTATCCAGGCGGGCGCATGGGCTTCTGTCCAGCGTATTTTCATTTTGCAATGCTCTCAGAACTTGAGGCGGGCGCCTCACTATGTGAGCGGGCGCACAGGCCTCAGGAGCTGCTTATGTTCTCAGAACTTGATCTAAACATGTCCTAAATGGTCTCAAACTCATGGGCAACCATTCCAAGGTCTAACCCAACTCAAAACAAGTCGGAAACACACCCGAACAACATCCGAAACAACTCAGAGCGAAACCGGGAGGAGGTGCAACAACGTGCAACCGGAACGACGAATGAACTCGCAATCGAACGAGCAATGAAAGGAGACTTTTAAGGCAAGTCTAAGGGCTAATGAAGAAGCTTAAATACTTCTAGAAAGTTGAATAACAACTAGGAAAATAAGAATTCCAAAGGAGAGACGATTACGCGACTCAATCCCCGAACTACGCGATAGAGACGAACGCTATCTCCAAAGCTTCCAAATCATCGATAGACTTAAGGAACACCTCCAACTTGAAGTCTAATGCATATAAACATGTTAATAAACCATATTATAGAGGTCTAGGACCAAACCGAGGTCACGAACGCAAAACGCAAGCAAACCCTCAATCGCGTCGCATTCCGACTATCGTCGAGTCACGACTTGTGACTTTAGCAAGTCAACAACTATATGGAGTCTCTTAATAATGTTTTGGTCTCAATGTGGTCTCTCATACACATCTAGACCCTCTCGCAAACCAAGCATACAGTCGACAAAGGAAGAAGTGCAAGTATAGCACGCAAACCGAGCTAACGAAGGAGCGGGGTGTTACATATCTGGTAAGAATCAAACAAATAAACATCTTGCTAAATGAATCGTTTCACATAAAAACTCACTAGTGGTCAAGTCACTTAGTCAACCCTTTAGGTTAGTACCTTATTATTATTATTATTATTATTATTATTATTATTATTATTATTATTATTATTATTATTATTATATAATGACAAATATGTTTGTTTATATATGCACACACATCTCCAAATGATTGAAAAAATGTTAAGTTGAGTTGAGTATCACATTATGTGTGGCTCGACCACTTAGAATATGATCACGCCAAGAAATAGGGTGATTATGCTGGTAGTCTACGTAATGGACTAAAGCTAAGATGTAGATGGTGAATAGGATGGGCTTGTGTTCTTTTGGAAATGAGGCTGGTATGAATGTTGATGCCTTGAGAATCAACTGAATCTACTGGGTTCCTTCCTGTGATAGTCACCTATGAGACAAAGAGCACTGTTAGGGAGCTGGGAGGTGATCTTATCTAAAGTCCTCCAGTGTAAGAGTCAATAACACAGATAATATGTGTCAAATCTCAGGCGTTCCCTTAAGCCTCTGATGATAACTTGAATATATGAGTGTGTGTGTGTGTGTGTGTGTGTGTTCGCTTGCTTGTGCAGAATAGAGTGTAACCTCTTGAAAATGGTGAGGGGCGTTATTTATAGTCCCCGGCTTGGGCACCAAGCCAAGATTGACTATTGAACGTGGAGAGCAACTTGTTGTTGGTCGGCTAGCTGGCAGTCACTTATTGGCTCTGTACTTTGTTGTGTACTTCCCGTATCAGAAGATAGATTAGTGGAGACGAATTGCGGCTGGCACAGAACACGCCCACGTCCTTCCAATGTAGTGACAACACATGGCTAGCTTGGTATAATGCTGACGTTTGGACATCGATGTCGAGGAATCTGTTGATCGGGCATGCATGGTCCTCGACTGGTCCGTCGAACATGGATGATCTTCAAACTATTTGCTCATGGTCGCATGTCTCATTAGATGGTTGACCTTTATTGTCTTGTTCGTGATATGAGTGGGGACCTTATGGATGCGCTGACGACCACGTGTCTTTCCACATGGGTGGCCTCAGGTCGGGTTTCTTCACAACAAATATAAATGTCAACAATGGCCTTCATACTTCTGGATTTGGTATTGAAGTATAGGCGTATAGCATGGGATACTAAAATGATGAAACTTTGATTGTTGAACTAGTATATAAAGAGATAATCATAACGTGACAATAATTATTGCACTTTAAATTTAATTGGAGAAAGTAGTACATATGTTATACTATGATTGGACATTTGTACAAATTTCCAGCATGTAAATATTTTCCATCCATCATGACAAAAGGAAGAAAAGTTGTTAGTCATAAGAGTTCGAGCAAGGCCAATGGCAAATCTTTGTCAATTCAAAGCTCAATCTCTCTTTCCAATGGTGAATCTTGATGAATCAAATTAGGATTTATTGATTTGGGTATCACCGGTTGAAGTGCCAATATTTAATTGTCCTCAAAAGGCATTTGGGCCTCACTTAGGCAAGGGGGCTCCCTACTGCACTGGCCATTATCGTATCCTCACTACTGAACGCATCGGGCCTAGCCCATGCGTGATAAGTCAACCCTAACCCCTCAGGTACAAATAAACCTTACTAGCTCATAGTAAGGGGGACACACACTCTCTCTTCTACAGTTTTCACTCCACACATGAGGGTTACACGCCCTCCTGTTTTATACACTAGACTGATTATCACACCGGAGGGTTTTGGGGGACATCCCCACCTACTCGCGGTGCTTATTTTGCAAAGATTACTTGCCAGATATTCGACTCAGACGATGATTCTACAACCGATTCAATCAACGGACGATTCACGTACGACCACGACTTTCGGCACCCCCCGTACGATGATATTTTTGCATCATCAGTTTGGTTCCATTGCTAGGAATTGACTATATTTTGTTCCCTTCAACTGACTGACTTCGTCGGTCATGGCAGAGCTCCACTCCTAGGGTATCGAAACCACCAAAAAGAGGAAACTTCGCACACTTTCCATACGGACTGGGCGGCGAAATAAACACGAAACAACAAACAAATGATACCCGTGACCGTGGGTTCGCCTTGACAAGACAAGTCTACCACGATGAATATCACCCCCATTGGAGTTGTATCGCTCCCTCACACACCAACGAAAGCTGCTGCTGCAGAATACACAAGTACACGTTGACAATGCTTTGGGCCTAGCAAATATGGGACTTTCCAGCATCAAAAATTGAAATCATCACAGTGGTTAGATGTTATTTACAAAGCGAGTCCAACGCCACCAAAATTGTTGCCATCGGATGTGTAACGCGCTCACACACGCCGTTTGTAGCAGCTGAGTTTTCCTGCTTTGGCACGGCGTTGGGACAGAGATATGACACAAGGAAGATCAGCTGTTCTCCAAGACCTAACATAATCGTGACTGGCTATTTGATAGTTGTCAATCATGACACCATTAATTTGGTTCATTTCAAATTAGTCCCTGCAGTTTACTTAAATTCAGTCACAATAACTTATGTTAACAAACAGTTAACGGACCGTTTTCTTTCGTCAATATTCCATCCATCTAACGGATCAGACCCACTCCTACCATTTTAAGGTGTTCTCTTTCCATTTTTGCCTTCCATTCTTACAAATTATGATCATATGAACTCCTTTTTCGCAATGCCACAATAATTAGTTAACGAAACATGAATTAAAGTTTATAAATAATGTGCATGCCTATTCGATCGCTTTAAATTAACATGAGACATTATAACTTGTGTAAAATATGCATGTAATCTGTATATGCCGTGATTTAGCTATAACGTTGAAACTTTAATTTCCTTTAAAATTATTAATTACGATAATTAATAAATGACAATTATAACTCGGCGCTATGCAAGATAGCTATAATATCAAATAAATTACCATGATATGAATACATATGACATGACGACTTGATATGATAATTGTAGTAACCGATTAAAATTGTTATTAATTGGTGATTAATGCATGACATTTAATTGTGACAAATGCTATACGACATAAATCGAAGTAATATAATGAATTTATGCTCATAACTATATTATGTTTACATCAAATTGTCCACAGTGATGATGCATGTCACCGCCCTTACGTGCCTAATGATTTTATTAATCCCTGATCGCGCACAAGAAAAAAAGAAAGTGCATACTCACCACTAATAAAATGTGGCATATCGATGGAGTTAATTATACTATATATCTGATTATTTATTTCCTCAAACATGACAAATGGTAGTGAAATTACTTTATTCTCTGCTACGCTTAAAATTGTGGGTGAGCTCTCTACACAAATCATGTTTTGATCACATATGACATATAATATCAATGTTGATGTTATTTTCTCCGGTCATGCTAATATCAATATTTATTTATCGTCACTTACATAAATCGCTAGCATGTACACCATCTTATTATCATACGATATAATATGCAATACATACCCCAATTTTATTTAAAAAGGGAATATGTTTGATTTGCAAACGATGCACTTAAACTTTCAGGTACTCAAACCAAGCCAACTAGGCCTTGGTAACTGCGAGAATCATGACACTCTCCTGGTTAGAGTTGATTCCGTTTGTGACGCCTTAGGCACACTTTTGGTGTCAACCCAGACTTCTTTCGAAGGAAAACTACAACGACCATAATTACTTCCCGACCTCAAGGTAAACACTTACAGTGGGAAAGTAGGGAGCCTACTTGCAAATAGAAAAGCCCAAATATCTTTACAATCATTCGGACGGCCCAATGCACAAACGGGCAAGACCCTCATCCTTGTTGGGGGCCACTATCATTTTATTAATAAACAAGACAAGTTATTTCGTTTTAATTGTCAATATATTTATTTGTTATTTACAAATTGCATGCGGGTTGCTTGGCAAGATCTGCTCGCAAACCGAGTAGATAGGGCCACACCCAGCCAACTACCCACTATACCCTAGTTTTAGTGGACAAATCTTGTCCTCCAAGCGAGCAAGATAGGGCCTTATCCGATCCACTTACTTGGAAGCCTGCAAGTCGGTAGGGGTCATGCCCACAAGATAGCGGCTAACTACCTCGAGTTCCTATAGTGACCGAGCAACAATGTTAGTCGTTTATCTCTATACCCAGGTGATATACTAGCAACAACTTCGACGTATAAACGACAACAGGGCCAAGCGTGATTAGCTGGTCGCCGCTTAGAGTTAGGCTATGCCGCTAGGCAGTCATCAGGATGCTCGCCAAAGGCAATAGGGACCATGCCCACTCAAAGCCTTAGCCAGATCCAAGTATCCAGTCCGAGGAAGAGCGTTTCCTTGCTCGAGTTTACTCGTGGTCAAGTAGATTATGCATCTTCTTGCGCTTATGCTCCTTGCTTGAGTTTACTCGTGGTTGAGCCATGTATTAACATCCCGCTCGAGCGTCTCGTGGTTGAGTAGATTACCTTCCCGCTCAAGCATCTCGCGGTTAAGTTTTATTTTATCCTTCCGCTCAAGTATCTCGCGATTGAGTAGATTATGCGTCTTTCCGCGCTTACGCTCCCAGCTTGAGTTTATTCGTGACTGAGCTCTATATTATCCTCATGCTCAAGTTTACTCGTGGTCGAGTAGATTATGCGTCTTTCCGCGCTTACGCTCCCCGCTCGAGCTTACTCTCGACTGAGCTATATATTATCCTCTCGCTCAAGTAGATTATGCGTCTTCCCGCGCTTACACTCCCCGCTTTAGTTTACTTGCGACTGAGCTCTATATTATCTTCCCACTCGAATATTTCGCACTTGAGTAGATTATGCGCCTTTTCACGCTTACGTTCCCTGCTCGATTTTACTCGCGACTGAGCTCTATATATTCCTCCCACTCGAGTTTACTCGCGGTCGAGTAGATTATGCGTCTTCCCGTGCTTACGCTCCCCACTCGAACTTACTCGCGATAGAGCTATATACTATCCTCCCGCTCGAGTTTACTTGAGGTTGAGTAGATTATGCGTCTTCTTGCGCTTATGCTCCCCGTTCGAGTTTACTCATGGCTGAGCTCTATATTATCCTCCCGCTCTAGTTTACTCACGGTCGAGTAGATTATACACCTTCCCACACTTATGCTCCCCGCTCGAGTTTACTTGCGGTTGAGCCATATATTATCCTCCCGCTCGAGTTTACTCGCGGTCGAGTAGATTATGTGTCTTCATACGCTTATGCTCCCCGCTCAAGTTTACTCGTGGCTGAGCTTTATATTGTCCTCCTGCTCGAGTGTTACTTGTTGTTAAGTAGTACTTAGCACCTGCCTGCGATCACGCTCCCCACTCGAGTTTACTCACGGTTGAGCATTATATTGTCCTTCCACTTGAGTGTTAGTCGCGGTTGAGTAATACACAATGCCTACTTGTGCTTACGCTCCCCGCTCGAGTTTACTTGCAGCAGAGCTTTTTATTATCCTCCCGCTCGAGTGTTATTTGCGGTTAAGTAGTACTTACGCCTACCTACGCTTATGCTTCCCCGCTCGAGTTTACTCGCGGTCGAGTAGATTATGCGCTTTCCTACGCTTATGCTCCCTACTCGAGTTTACTCACGACTGAGCTTTATATTGCTCTCATGCGCCTACGCTCCCCGTTTGGGCATCCCACAGCTAAGCTTCTTCCTAGAGCATCTCATTTCATGAAGACCCTCACCACGTTGATACTGTTGGATTTTCGAAGACCCTCACCATGGTAGGTTTCTGGATTTTCTTCATGCGCTGACACTCTCTATTTGGGTATCCCACGCTAAGCTTCTCGCTTAAGCATATGGATTTCTAAAGGACTTTCACCACGGTAAGGCTGCTCGAATTCTTGAAGACCTTCACTGGGGTGAGGTTGCTGGATTTCTTGAAGACCCTCACCATGAGGCTGCTGGATTTTCGAAGATCCTCACCACGGTGAGGCTTCTGGATTTCCTTAATGCATTTACGCTCCCCGTTTGGGCATCCCACGGATGAGCTTCTCACTTGAGCATATGGATTTATGGAGGACTCTCACCACGGTGAGGCTGCTTGGATTCTTGAAGACCCTCACTAGGGTGAGGTTGCTGGATTTCTCGAAGATCCTCACCTCGGTGAGGTTGCTAGATTTCTTGAAGACCCTCACCGCGATGAGGCTTCTGGATTTCCTTCATGCGCTTATACTCCCTGTTTGGACATCCCACGGCTGAGCTTCTCGCTTGAGCATATTGATTTCTGAAGGACTCTCACCACGGTGAGGCTACTAAGATTCTTGAAGACCCTCACCATGTTGAGGTTATTGGATTTTTGAAGACCCTCACTATGTTGAGGTTATTGGATTTTTGAAGACCCTCACTACATTGAGGCGCATTACCCTCCCGCTCGAGCATCTCACGGTCGAGCTTTATCTTATCTTCTTGCTCGAGTATCCCGCGGTTGAGTAGATTGTTCTCCCGCTCGAGCATCTCACGGTTGAGCTTTATATTATCCTCCTGCTGGAGCATCTCGATGTTGAGTAGATAATCCTCGCGGTCGAGCTTTATTTTATCCTCTCGTTTGAGTATCACGCGGTTGAGTAGAAGTCCTGCTTGTCAGAAAATTATACCCCTTACCCTTGAGATAAATCCCAAGGAATAAGGACTAGGGAGCTACTGAAGTGTCAATATTTAATTTGCCTCAAAAGGCATTTGGGCTTCATTTAGGTAAGGGGGCTCCCTACTGCACTAGCCCATTATGGTATACTCACTACTGAACGCATCGGACCTAACCCATGCGTGATAAGCTAACCCTAACCCCTCAGGTATAAAATAAACCCATACTAGCTCATAGTAAAGGGGACATACACTCTCTCTTCTACAGTTTTCACTCCATACACCGGGGCTACGCACCCTCATGTTTTATACATTGGACTATTATCACACCGGAGGGTTTTGAGGGACATCCTCACCCACTCACGGTGCTTATTTCGTAGAGATTACTTGCCACATATCTGACTCAAACGATGATTCTACGATCGATCCAATCAACGGACGATCACGTACAACCACGACTTTTGGCACTCCTAGTACTATGACATTTTTGCATCATCACCGGTTGAACCCAAATCAATCCAAAATCATCCACCACTTTTTTTATTTTTATATTCTTCTTTTTTTTTTTTTTTTTTTGCATTTTTGCAATTCAAAAAATATTTTTATTTTTTTATAAAAAGAAAGTAAATATTTTTATCTATAAATAGAGACTTGGTTTACTTTCATTTTGACACCAAACCAATTTTAAAAATAAAGATGGCGATGTATATAAAAAATGTTGGAATTTTTGTCACCATTAGAAAGGTTTCTTGGTTTTAAATTAAATGTGTATCAAACGATTTTTCTTATTGATGTTTAATGGATTATGTATGATCTGGTGGTTGATTTGATTCAACCATTTCCATCCTCTAAATCTGAACATAAAAACTGGTCTTTCACCCAATTTCTGAAATGGTTTGGTTGGAGAAAACCATATTTAACAACTTACCAACCAATAAATTTTCGCTTCGCATCTTGTTGGTGTGATATGGAAGGCAAATGGCAGGTGGGTCCTGGTGGTGTCATTGAGTACATTTAATTTGATTTATTAATATGTGTTTATATTTTATAATTTATAATTTTTTATAAGTTGTTTTTAAAGTATTTGATTTGATTTATGTGATGATAAGTTATTAGTCATGAATAAGATATTTCAAACACATATAAGACCATAAGTAAAAATGATGTTAAAATTATCGACTTTTTTTTTTCCGAAAAAAAAAAATAATTGACTTTGATTTAAACTTACCTGTGTTTACATCACTTTTACCACTTTATATTTTTCAATCTACTTTAATTAACATATGTATGGACATTAATGAAAACTACACATTATGTGATATAAGTTATAAGTCATGAATAAGATTTTCTTAAACATTTCAAACACATATAAATTAGGGACGGAGGGAGTAACAAATAGGTCCGGTGCTTATTTTAATTTTTCAAAAATACATGAACCATTTTTTATGAAACTTTTTATATTTCATGATTACACTCAATAAATAATAATAATAACAATAATAGTCATAATAATAATAATTTTAAAAGTTATAATAATATTAGTAATAATAACAACAATAGTAATAACAATAATAAAAGTAATTATGATAATAAAAGTAATAATAATAGTACTAATAATAAAAGTAACAATTATAATAATGATACTAATAATGATAATAATAAGGTTTTGAACAATTTTTTAACTTACTAATCAAATAGCCATATTAACTTAACACAACTACTCATCATATTGATACATTTAAATTAAACAACACAAGTTCATTAGTTTACCATTCATAAGTCATCAATTATAAATCATGAGTCATGAGTCATCACCACACATTAATAACTCAAATCGATCATGTCCATATAAAAGGAAATTATAAATTCATTGCAAAAGATCAATTTTTAAACTCAAAATAGATTACTTTAAATTTGGGTCGTGTTTGAATTTTTTGAATCAAACTCACAATTTTTCAAATGTTAATTCAAAGAGATATAATTTATTTAAAAAAAATCATAAGATCCGTATTTTTTATGATTTTGAATAAAAAATATACGCCCAATTTGAATTTTATAAATAGTCAATTTAACGCAAAAAGTAAAACATGAAAATAATTCAAAAATTGAGATAATATTTTTTTTACTAACAATAGTGAGGTAGTAGTTTGTCATTTTACAAATTTAGTTCTTCATATCGTGACCTTTTGTATGACATTACTTATATAACTAGAAACTTTGTTGTTTGTTGATTGTAATGTAATCACGATGGCTTAAATAGGGTTGAGACAAATCATGAATTGGCTAGAAATGCCTCACATCTTCGATGTAATCCTTCCGTTTCGGGTAAAAAATCCATTATTTTATTTTAAAAATTTTACTTAAAAAGTCCACTTTCAAAAATTAAGTTATAAAAAAATCATTATATTATTAATGGATTACTAAAATGACATTTTCTTTTAAAAAAATGACTTTCAAACGAAGATTTTTTTTCGTAACGGAGGAAGTAATTTATTTGTATTGTAATGAAGTGTTTATTTGTACCCAAAAAAAAAACAATAGAGTAATTTTATTTCACTCATATGGACGTGTCATTTTGGAATTTTGCATTTTATTGTTATTTTAGGAAGTGTCAAAGATGAAATAATGCGTTTGGACATGTTATTTCGTATTGGGTTTATATTTTAGAATTTTACGTTCACAAAAATGATTAATAAGCGAGTGTCGAGCACATGACCATTAAAATTAAAAACAAACACAAATTTATTGGCCAAGTGTCAAAATCAGTGGGCCATGTTATTTTGGAAAATAACAAAAGTGAAAAGTGGGTCGGTCCCTTTCAAAAATTTCAACCAATTAACTTTCAATACTTTTTAACCGAAAAATTAGGGGTGGCAATTCGTGTTATCGTGTCGTATTCGTGTCTTATTATCGTGTTTTAATATTATCTATTTTATTTGATCATAAATAAAACAATAAATATTAATTTGAATATATTAACAATTTCGTGTCTTTCGTGTCGTGTTTCGTGTTGTGTCGTGTCGTGCTGGGCTTATCGTGTCATTTGTCTCTGATAATCGTGTTTTATAATCGTGTCTTATTGGTTCGTGCTAACGTGCCGTGCCAGACATTGTCACCCCTACGAAAAATACACTTATATGATGAAATGATGACTACCCTCCTAATGAATCGAAGATATGTGCACGTACCTATTCGGACAAAATACACTTGTGCAAACTGTCATTTTCGATACATCACGATTCCAAAATCAATGGATCACGATTGAAATTTGATGCATCACAATTCAAAAAAGTGTTTGAGAACGAACACGTACATATTCGGACATTTTATCGAATAGTTTACATGCATAACAACACAAAATGACTCTATTGAGAAAATCATGTTTGTTTCAAACAGACTCATTTTGAAACAATCACAGAACTTGAAATATTCACTTCGAGATGGAGCTGAAAAATCGTTCTTTCAGGCGCTGACCGGGTAGGTCAATCACTGTCTCGTTGTTCCAACAATTAGGATTTTTGAACAAATTAGATATATACAATAACAAAACAGGAAAGATAAGTAAATAAATCAAAGAAACAGAATGATACAATATGGAAGGACATCGTATTTAAAAGACAAGAAAAGGATTTTGCTCATAGATTTTAGGAAGAAACAAACAAACGGCGGGAACGGGGGCATTTTAAGAAAAGTATTACAAGACCCTTTTTCCGATTAAAAATAATAATGAACTAAAGTGGTCGGAAACTTTTCAAAATGCATTAGGCTGCAATTTTTCTAAATAATAATTACAGTGTAAAATAGTAGCAAATATGCCAAAATGTTGTTTAAGTGATGAAATAATTGCAGGTCGATCCATTTTCCCAAATATTTAACCACTTGGATACCTTTTTTTTCATATAAGTCCACTTTCATAAATTTGTTCTAATAATACCCGATCTTCATCTTCCTCTTCTTGAGACCAACCACCCCTCTTCGTCTTCCTCCAAAACTTGCTTTGGTGGAGTGATAGATGCTATGGATGAAGCCATGCAATCACATAAGTTTCAGAGGTGATTGGAGGTAAAAAAAAAAAAAAAAAAGAGTAACAAAGACTAAAAGAAAAAGAAGACATGTAGATGATACAATGTTCTTTAGATTTCCGGCTCCGGTGTCTACTCAGGATAACAAAGTTCCTCTCTCATGGTCTCCACTTCATCTATGAAAGGGGGGAAAGCCTCAATACTTCTCCGAACTGACAATTAGTACAAGAAGGAATCAGTCAAAGTCGAAAGTGATGTTCTACGGAGTCTCACAGTTGTGATGGCTCTAATTCGTTTGCTTATTTGAATTCCAAGCATCCCAATACACAATTGCCATTTACAATATGGAATTGGTATATAAAAGTAAATCTTAATGTAAAATTTTTATTATCCGATGCACGAACTAGATTACCCATGAACAAATTTTTGATGTCAATTTTGGATTTGCGATGCATATTTTTTTTTTCGATGCACGAACTGAATTACCCATGAATGAAATTCTGATGCTCAATTTTGATTTTACGATGCACAATTAATTCCAACGCATAATATTTTTTCCTGATGCACAAACAGGATTACAGATGCACAAAACTGGATTCCGATATAGTATGCCTAATCCAATTTCATTAAGAGTATATTTGTCCTTTTGAACCAAAAGTTCCTTTTACCGGTTAAATAAAAATATGAATGACTTTTGAGATTTAAAATTATCAAAAAGAAACCGCCCGATTGAGTCCCTTGAGTGATTCGCCCGAACACAACCATCATGTAAGGGGTTTCTTCAAGTCAACAAGGGTATGTTCAACAATAATCTTATTTACTCCAGAAGATCTTTCAAACCCTCTTTTTAATTTTTAAACCCCATAATACCCTTTTCTTTTTAAACGACATGGTCGTTTTGACGACGAGTGAGCCGTTTAAACGATCCACAGGGTCATTCGAACAACTAGTAAGTCGTTTTTAACGATTCATTAGATACTTTAAACGACTCACTATGTCGTTTAAACCAATACCATATGACGTTTGGTATAGAGGATTAAGGTCGGATATGATTCATAAGCTAAGTTGTTTGATGTTGGTACGCAATATGTGGTTAGGATTAATAGCACGAATTATCTAGATAAAATCATTATTCTCTCGCTAATTATGCCTAAAGAGGGTGATATTATTAACATCATCGCTAAAAAAATTAAGACTAAACAATTTCAATCTTAAAAATGCTCCCATAGGTGAGGATTAATAACGAGTGTGTTAATAATACTAGAATTAATAATAATGTTTATCTCCGCCCAACTAACAAATAAATCTAGAGAAAGAGAGAGAGAGAGAGAGAGAGAGTGGGTGGATGGGTGGGTTGTTCACTTGTGCAGGGTATTTTGGGAAGTTTATACATCAAAAAGATCAGTGACCAAGTCAAAAGGGCATAGTTAATGGTTCAAATGACAAAATAAAAATAGTGAAGCTTCGTTATTTAACTTAGGACGGAATAGTGGTCGTCTTCTGGATTTTTCTATTAAGAGATTTTTGTCATGTTTGGTAGTCAGGATTAAGGTTAAATAGGATTAATAAGCCAAGTTATCTGATATTTGGTACACAATAGGTGATCAGGACTAATAGCACGAGTTACCCGAATAAAATTATAATCCCCACACTATTAATATCAAGAGAGATGGTGGTATTAATAGTGCTCTCACTAAAAAAATTTGAATTAACATTTTATCTAAAAATTATCCTCGATATACAAGTGAGGATTAATAACGAGGACACTAATAATACTGAGATAAATAATACTAATTATCCCTACCCAACTAGACTTAGGAAGGTCGATTTACCACCCATCAATTTATTGAGAGACTAGCATTTTATCTTACGAATTAAGATCCATAAAACGGTCTCACATAAGATTTACTCTAAACTCTATGTGGGGGCATAAACTGGCTAGCTTTAGGGGGGAGTTTCAATGCTTGCTATGAAATTTTTATGGTCCTTTGATTTTTGTTACATTTGTCTAATATATATGCTATATCTATATTTTTGGTAGAAAAAAAAAAGCATTAAAATATAGTACAATAATGTAGGAATAATAATGCATCGTCTAGTAAGCTACTAATGCCAATCAACATCTATCTATTAATCATTTAATGTTCAACATTTTTCATGTTTGATAACGTTTGGAAAATTGGTCAACAGAAAATCATCTCAAGACTTGTTAAAATGACTTAGCGAGACCTCTCACCAAGTAAGTCATTTTCCAAGACGAGGCCAAACACAAGGACGATCCCTATGCCTCTCTCCCTCCCCAGTCCCCTCCCCTCATCTTCTTCATTCTTCCTCCCAAGCTCCAAATCTCCCATCTTAGTCTTGGTTTGAACATTGAAGTCTTGGTCTAATGGACGATCTCTACACGGCTGGGTCGTCTTCCTCTCAAGACAACTCTGTGACCTTGCACTCACATGTTTTTAATTGTTTTGATCACGAAGGTATCACATGAGGAGTTTAGGCTTGAGTGATTAGATTTGCAACCACTACATGAGAATTCCACTTTCCCAGCCTGAAAAAAGTTCAAGAGCTTGGATTCTAGGGGATGATGGTAGACAAATACTTTGGTATGACAGTCTTACGGGTATTTTTTGGAACACAAATCTTCTTTACTCGACCCACCATGTATTGATGGATTGAATCATGAGAGTGAGATTCCATCTTACGAATTAAGATCCGTAAGACGGTGACTTACTCATGGTGTTGATGTGGAGGGAGATGCACAAAAGTTTTGATACTTATTTTTCCAATTAATTAGCAAAGATTAAAGAAGTAATCACAAGGGAGAGGTAAATCAAGAAATATCGGTGGTTTGGCTGGCTGTTTGCTTGGGTTCGAGTCTTGCACCTTGTAAATCATAGATAATGCTGCAAATTTTTCAATATATTGCCAATTGCCAACACTTCAAAAAGGGCATTCTTAAGTGTGCCAAGTATTAGATCCTTCAACCAGTATACTGTGTCTTTCAGTATCTAAACTAACGGTCCATCTTCTGCAAAGCCATTCACTACACAATCTTAAAAACACTTTTCCATCATCTTCAGACCATCGTTGCATTCTGAGAAAAAAAAAACTTTGAATATATACCTAAAAACTCGACATCTACGTTGTCTTATATCTTCTAAAAGAGTTCCATCAACTGCTGCACAACATCTGCATTAATAAATGGCGTGAAGTTAGTATTCACCTGGACAAGAAAACGGAATGCAGCTAATATAGATAGAGCACATGTATTGTGGATAAACAAAGCTTGCGTGTTGCATTAGACATTAACTTACAATTGTATTGAATGTTACTCAATTAATCCACGAGTGATCTATATATTATTTTTTACGTTGAGCATCAAAACATAGAAACAGAAATAAATTTGAAGTTTAAACCCTTGCATCTGCCAGCTCTACTTCAATTTTAAAAAAACTTTTAAGCATTTTTTTGTGACCAAATAAAGAGATGCTTCCGCATTCAATCAAACTCCGAGCCAAATGTTCATTAATAAAATTATTACGATGAAAACTATGCAACTTGCTCTTTTGCTTTGATTATATATTATATATAAAAGACGACTCACTCTAAAAGCTCAACTCAATTCAGAACAGTTTCTGAGCTCAATTGCTTAGTAAGGTGCAGAAACTTTTTAACAACTTGCTCTTTTGGTTTTGATTAAATTCAAAAGACGTCCCAGACTCTAAAAGCTCATTTCATTCCAAAACCAGTTTCATAGACTTAATTGTTTAGCAAGGCGTACATACCTTTTAACACAAAAAGAGGCGGAAACACCTTATGGATGTGCTAAAGATTTTCAAAGTATATATCACATACCTTTAAGTACAGATGGTGGTGTGTGGAACTCCTGCCAGATATGTTGACATGAAGATAGATCCATATTCAAAGATTTAGCGGCAAGATAAGCAGCTCCTGCAGCAATCTGATGGGGTTTGAATTGAAGCCAAAGTGAGCTTCGGAGCCTGCAGAACAATTAGTCGAGTTAATCAAAGAATCAAGAAAATAACATTCTTAAACATCATGTTAAGAGGTAAATAGATAATTGAACCAACCATCTGGAGCAACAATAGAATATCGATCAAGATCTGGAACATGATAGTAAATTTGCCACATTAACACAAACAACATCAGCATCGAGGGTTTTGGATACTATCCTAATTGATACGCAGTTGCATATACAGGAGTAAAAGATAATGCTGAACTAAAGGGTCAAGTAATAAGGCAAGCTAAAGCAATTTCCCTTACCAACAAACATAGCAGCAACATGTGAAATACTTTCCAAGAATCTTCTGTAGAATTGCTGATAAGGGTACCAAAACTATAGCAAACATCTTATATTCATCTAGAGAACACATCAACATCCCCGTCCCAGCTCTGTTGCAGCAGAATTTGAACTCCAGCAACGTATGCAGTTTAAATGTAAAGGCAGATGCAACTAATGAGGCAATCAACAAGACTTCTGAGAAGTAAAAGCCTGCATATTCTGCTCAATGGTTGAATCTATTGAGGCTTTGCCGAGATATGCAAGCTTTCATTTACATAAGGAAGGACTTATGCTATCCAAGTATTACGAGACACTGATAAGCATCTTCTGCGTAATGGCACACTGCATGCATGGAAATATGCTATTTTCTCACTTTTCAAACTATATACTTACATATAGTAGGATAAGATCTTATCCAAACGGTAATGGCTTCGTTAAGATGTCATAACCAAATAGGACATAACTTATTCATTATCACTTTTATTACAGTAAAATAGAATATATTGATAGTTTATATTTCTTACACGTGTATGAAAAGTGATTTTGCGAAATAAAGTAGACCTTTTTAGAAACAGAGACAATTTTCAAACCAGCAGCTACTCTAAATACGTGCGTCCAAAGACTATAAGAGGACTACAGAAAATATAAAACGACTTACATCTTTCCTGAGGTGTTTTTAAGCTATATGTAATTCTTATGCAGAGGATGGTAGGCTACAAGACTGAGTTATAGTCCACTCTTCACAAACTCATTCTCTATCAGGTAGAACAAAGTCGCAGGTGGGATGGATCCAAATATTCAAGCCACCAGGGCACCCCTCAATCTCACTTTCACTTAATTTGTTTACGAGGTGCATGAGCTTTATTAACAATATGAAGATGCAGAGGGTCCTTCTCAGGACTGAAAGGTTGTGGGGTATGAGTGAAATAGTTAAAGGCGAACTGACAAGTACTCACAGTACCAAAAAAAGCTTTGCAAACTGCACATAGAGACTTGATCTGCCTCTTACAATTGACAGAGCAAGCAGACCACATCCTGAATTAAGAAATGCAGCCACTGTGTTTGCAAATAAGAACAAAAGGTCGGAAAAAAAAAAGTTTCTGTACAAATAGAAGACCTATGAAAAATTAATTATTAAGAAAACTAATGCAAACAATGGAAAACCACTATAAAAGATAAATATGTTAGACAAAATACCACCAACTTCAAACTTAATAGCATATTTGTTCATCCAACATCCGGTTAGAATTATGAGTATAACATCTATCAAGGAGAATCAAATAATAATTTTCTGCCACTATCGGTTATGAAGGCATAAATATGTGAGGTGATGACAACCCAAAAAAAAAAACCAAGCTTTCAATATAATTAGCCTGTTGAAATCAAAGCAGCCATAATTACAAAGTTAACTTCAAAATACCAAACTTTCTTTTTGTTAAGAGAAAGATACCATCCCCCACTTATAACAACAGTCAGCTAGCACAACCATGGGTATGAAGCCATGTAGAGGCTTAGATGGCTCCGAAGGTGGCCTTGTGTTTGATTAGTTGTATATTTATTAACGTAATTATATTTACCTCATGACATTACAAGAAACCTTCACTAAAATGACAAACACTAAGCCTCCAACAACCTGGGTTATCCCACTCGCTAATCACACATCACCCAAAAATCATTATTAACCAAGGCATCACCACCAATCCTACCAGGATTTGATCATCTCAATCCAGGTCTCACCAGAAAATTCTTCACCCAAAAGCAGCCATGAAGCGAAATGTTCAAAAGATCAACAAAATGAGGAGCATAACATAGCAAACAAAAAAAGGCGCACACGGCACACCATAACACAAATACATAACTGGGGGAAAAATAATACACTTATTATTAGGGGTTGAGAATTTTGCTAGTAGAAAAATGATAGGGCTACACAATTTGGGTACTGCATGATCCATATGGGCAGGAATTCTAAGTTTGATGGGACCCACAAGTTAGTGGATTTCACTTGGTCAATATCCTCCAAACACCTCATGGGTAATCCAACATTGGCTGTATTAAACTGTGCAGCCTTGTCCTTGTGTTAATAATAATTAAAGCACATCTACAGATCCAGTATATTAAAAACTATTTCTCCCATGAAGTGCCAAACATGAGGAGGCTGATTTCATATTCCTGGCAAAGGAAATTTGCTGAAATCATTCTCCTGTACAATCCCCCAGAGCGCACAATAGAAAAGACACAAATTTTCTCTTGGAAAAGGTTTTTTTATTCACAACTTCACGTAAGACAGCAACCACCAAATCAAACTGCAGTTCATGAGATTGAGGTCTAAAGGAACGTTGCTAAGCTATATGAATGAGACTAGCTAATTACTTATCAAACAATAAATAAAAATGAGATTAGTTAATTATGATGGGTTTGGGAAGGGATGAGGAGATCTAAAGCAACGTTGCTAAGCTCTATGACACAAGTTTATTAGGATGGTTTGGAGGGGAAATACCCACACAGTTGCCTTCAAGGATCTCATGCTCCAATAGCCAGTGGACTTTCTAAAATGTCAACTAAGTAGTATATAAAGTGGATAAATATGATACTTCCCAGAACATTAGGCAACTTTGACCAATGAATAGTGGACTTTCATCAAAGCAAATAATCAAAATCTACTTGTACCTATTGCTGTAATTGCAGAGCTACATCAGCAAAAAAGCCATTGTTACTCGGTCCTTAAACACGGGAAGAAGACGAAGAAGGGACAAACCAAATATGAGAACTAGAGAAAAGAGAAGAATATGCCATTTCCACTCGGTGAAACACGGCTTTATTCATTCTTTACTGAAGAAAAAAAAATTACTCCCTCCATTCCAAAATAAGTGTCCATTTTCAAAAAACAAAAAACAAAATTTTGACCAAAAAAAGAGCGTCTATTTTGGTGTAATTTCAATGAATTCACATTTACTATCACCTCTAAGTCTCTTATCTTGCAATGGCATGGTCACCGAGGGTATTCATGCATATTTACTATGAAAATGACGTAAAATTCAACTTCCCTAAGTTTTGTAAGAAACTAAAAATAGACACTTAGTTTGGGACGAAGTAAACAAAAATATGAGAACCAAATCAACTTACTAAATGGTACCACTACCACAAAAGGTAGTGGTACCATATCTTGACAACCACGCGAGGTAATCAAGCAAGCAATTCCTCGCGAGGAAAAAAAAAGAAGGGTAAAGTAAATGAGGAGCCAAATAAGAACTTGACAACCACCCTCTACCCTCACCATGAGGAAAATAATAAATCATTAATTACTGTAAAAGATTCTTTATTAATACAGTGAAACAATTTTATAATAAAAAATAAAAAGAACAGCTGCAACAATCTCAAAATTGTGCGTGTGTGTTGGGGGGAGGGGGGGGACTACTATAGTTCTATTTTGAAACCGCAACTAGATTTTAAAAGTCAACCTTTTTTTCAGGGTGGTGGAGGTGGGGATGGGGTGGGGGGAAGGACTTCACTCAAAGTCCGAGGTATCATAGCAACAAAATACAAAAGGAGAGGAGAGCATTTATGTGACTATAACCTTTTGGAAAGTCACCAACAATACACACAAAATGGTAGGCAAACCTTAAGCTTTGCTTGTTGGCAGATGTTCTCGGTGGTTTTCTGTTAAGTTCTCTGAACTTGCAAAAACAGAGTTGTATGTTTAATATTGTCAAAACCTTTTCATTTTTTTTAAGAATCCAAAAGAGAAATCTAAAACAAAATTTAAAAAAAATCTGAGACCGATTTCCATGCAGGGGCCTAACTGACCAGAAAATAACTCAAGAAACCTTTTTCTTGAGTTCTTGGCCAATTCATCAATGTCCTACATGGACAACAACCAAACAGACTGCCTTGTTGAACAGGAAATATATGCAAGATTTTGGAGGAGGCAGTCCTCATGAACACAAAAACTATGGCAAAGTGGTGCTGTAGCAACTGTAGCTAGCTTCTATAAACAGTGGCCGGGTCAATATGGGGTTTACATGGAAAATGCATCCACAACACATCGGTAGTACAACTTCAGATGAGAAATAAGACTTTTGACGAACAGCATATCAATCCGCCAGCTAAGAATATCATACAGGCGTGCACGCTAATCTTCTATAGGCCCTGCAATTTTATGTCAATCCAAAATATCAATATCCATGCCAGAATGACCACGTAGAGCAATTGAGCAAGAGATAAAAAGGTAGATATTGGCTTAACTAACAAAGACTATAAAACCCAACAGAACAAGAAGAATGCAACTTATCCTTGAGACTGTAACTGCTTCCAAAGCCCAACCAGTCAATAGTTCAAAGTGATTCAAATTGCAGAAGGAGAATGGTGATCAAAGCCATGAGAGGTTTCTATGAGGGAGGACAAGAATAATCCACAGAAAAGGTGAGCATTAACAGGTTTATCACACTACATGATGAACACATTTTTCAATGGAGGAATCCAGCAAAGTTCAGCTAGATCCTGCGATCTAGAATTATCCTGAATCCCACCCAAGGAACAAATAGAGAAAGCAAGAACTTAGAACCTTATCCACTGCAACCATGAAGATATTGCATAATTATTAAAGTGAGAACAATGAACTTACCCTTCACTGACCAAGCTCAGTGCCAGATGTACCAAAAACGACTGTGTAAGGCCTAGTTTTTCAAGAATGGAAGTAAGAGGAGCGTATGGATGCTGCACATTAAGCTCAAAATTCAGAGTTGTCAATATCAATTGCTCAGCCTCAATCACCCGTTCTCTATACTGCTCAAACCAGTTCTGTGCAATAGTAGCCTGTTAGAATAAAGCACATTATATCTCTTAAATGAAAATTAGAGAGAACTCGAAGTACTCACTGCAGGGAGCATATAGTAGAGGAGATTGAAATCCTGCTTATGGAAAATTTCACACGATGTTCTCAACACATTATTCAAAGGACAAGGTGTCTCCTCAGACTTTGTAGCAAGGAAAAGAGCCGCTGTAGCAATCAGCTGTAGAAGAAAATCAACAGCATAAGCTTTCACAAAGCAAAGAGATAACACGTGGAAGAATGTCACGTTTGAATAATATTTTCTGTCTCAAGATGAACATCAGTATTGAATCAATGGAAGTAAGTTCCTGAAAGTTTGAATTGCCGTAGCAAAACTTTACTTTCTTAATTTACTCTTTCACCAAAACTGACGCTCACTTGGAAATACAGCTATATTATGTAGTGGAATATGTAATAATGAGAAAATGGAAGCTTACAAATCTATCATGACAAGCATGAGAACGTCGAACAAAGAAACGGTGGCATAAAACCATTGCACTTCCAATTGTTGTCTGCGGCCTGCAAGAAAATTAACCAACAAAATAAATAAAAAATAGTAAGAAAACAGAAAAGAAAAAAAAAGCCTCCTTCTAATGGTTGTTCTCAAATCCCCCAATAGACAATATAGGTTTCTATGTAAAGAATGTACTGAGTAAAAGAAAGTAAAGTTCTTACAACTCAAGACCAACTCCAAGGTTCTGAAGGAAAGCGCAATATGAGTACCGCAAATGTGTCTCGTGTGTTGCGTCAATACCATCTTTTCTTGAAGGAGAGCACCTGTCAATCTCATCCCTCGACATAAAGACAACCTCCTCATCCTCAAACTTTGAGCGCTCGCGCTTACAACTAGTAGAAGTGTAAGCATTGGTGTCAGATGTTGTAGCAGGCGGAAGAAATGAATTTTCACTGCAGCTGGAAGGGGCAGTTTCATATGTTTTGTACTGATTATGGGGTCTACCGCTGTTTTCCCAGGTGGAGGACGAAAATTTCCTTCTCTTTGAAGAAGGCAAAACTTCAGGCTTCACATAGTCATAATAATCACTATGCTCACTAGCTTTTCTTGAGAGGTCATGGGAATTGATGTAATTTCTGATATGGTTATCATTGTTATAGTAGAAATGGTTATCACTGGTATTGTACTTTTTAGTGGTGTCGGAGGCGCTGTTATTGATAATAGTAGAATGATGACTCCCAATAGAGAACCTGGATTCACCACGAAATGGACCACCTTCTGAATGGTGAGGGCGTGCAAGAGACATGGTTCCTGTAGAATCCCCCAAAAAAGTACAATATGGAATAATTCTTTAGCAAGAAAAGTAGAATAAAAATTCCCAGTTCTTAATGAATTAAGAGTATACTGAAAAATCATAGTCCCATAAATCAAGAAAATCAAAATTGCTGCTTGTAAGAAATTCAACATTACCATCAATCATTATACTTTATTCTCGGGAACAAATAACATTCTACTGCCAAAATGTTTGATAACAATAATACATTAAAATACACGTAACTAGGACATTTCTTTAAAGATAGAGAAATTCGGTTGTACATTTTCCATCATATTTCAGCTCAGCCACCCACTGAACTACAAGTATGATAATAATAAACTGTGAAAAAAAAGATAATCACAGCCACAACATAACATGACAAGAAGGAGCTCCCGTCCCACTGAGAAAGCCCTTCCCCAGTTTGGTAGTGCCCTTCCAATGTAAGAGGCACCACAAAAACATGTTTATATATGCCTAATTTCTGAAAGCTGAGTAAATCTACCAGCATTCTAACAAAAATATAAAAGGTCTAATCAAATTTCAATCCAGGTTTACCAGTTACAATCCATCCCAATTAACAAAATCAATCCTCCAAAATACTATTTTACGTTTTCCTTAGTTTTTGCATAACATACCAATTACTGAATTACAATACAAAACTCAAACATCATTCATCTTCCCTCTTTAATATATCCAATAATAATAAATTAAAAAGCACAGATGAAAACACGAACAACTTCACCAGAAACATTCCTATAACCATGCATTCACTAACCATAAAAAATCCCTCAAATCAAAACTTTCCATCGGAAAATCTAAGACTCTTCCAAAACAAGTGCAGGAAAATTAAAGTCGATCACAAGCAAATTTATCTCCCGACATTCCAATAGACCATAAAAATCCAAACCACAAGCAACATAAATCATGAAAACTGAGCAATCCTGGATAAAACTCTACAAAAACGAATTTTTTTTTTAAAAAAAAAGATCGGGAATTTATACACGTTCATACCTGGATTTCAGAAAAGCTAGATCTGATGAATCCGTAATCGATCGTTGTTAGTATATGGCGAAAGTGAATGTAAAGATAAAAATTAGGGTTGGCGGATGAACAAACAATCTGAGTGGTGAGGAAAGAGAGGAAATAATAAAGGGTAGTAATATATATCTGGAAAAGAGAATAAAAATGATAGATTCTCGTGTTTGACGTGAGCTTTTTGGGTTACAAGCTAATATTAGGTTGAATTTTGAGCTACTAAATCGTTTTCCACGCAAACGGATTGGTCAATTAGGTGGGCGTGGCGTGTGTTTGAATATTTGATAGCTTTAACATATGTCATCGGCCCGATCCACTCCTAGGGTAACTGGGTAAGTCCGATGGGAGAAAACTTATGGATCAAAACCAAATTTTAATACTTCTATCACACGTAATTTTAATATTATTTATTTTTATCATTTATTTTTATCATATAGGAGTATTTAATATCACATCTAATATGTATTGGTAAATTATTATATATTAATATTTAATTTTGTTTTTATATTATTATATGTGTTGGATTTAATTTTGCCATAAATAATTATTTGATATCCATAAATAATAACTAATAGGTATCAAAATTTAATTTTGACACATATACATAAATACCACCATTAAACTTGTTATTAAGGATGAGGGGGAAAAGACCCCGGTCACCCACACACATAAAAAAATTGGCCTGCAAAAATAAAGTCGTTTTGTTTAGTCACAGGCTTAAAATTGTGATTTCTAAAGTTTTTATTTAATGGTTAAAATTAATGATTCTATTGGTTTTTCTGAATCCACCACTTTATTATTGGTACGGATCAGGTCTATCTAAGTCTCCATAGGCCTGTTGACTTGGTTTATTATAGTATCGTATCGACTTTGGGCTTATAATTGGCCTACAAAAGGAACTCATTTGATACTACTTTCGGCTTATAATTGGTCAGCACAAGGGACTCATTTTGTAAAAACATATACAATGGTTTGTCAAATCAAACCAAAAATTAAATATAACTCATTAAAAATCAATAAAATAATTCATTAAATACTCATTTGATTTAAAATCAATTTTTTTTTCAATAATGGTACAAAATCAAATACATTTATATATCTCACCATCTTTATCTCTATTAATAATGGCTAGAAACTTGAAAAAATCATATAAGTAATTTTTTTATGATGTTCAAATGAAACAAATCAAGTCTATATTTATAAGTAAAATGTGTATTTTAAATCAAGAAAATAATAGTAATAAAATAAATTTTGACTAAAAATTGGTCAAGAAAGATAATGGGGAAAAATAGAATGCCAACCACTAAAATGATTACACATGGAAATTAACCTTGGATTTGGAGCTTGCCTGAGTTCATCGGGTGAGTTTTTTTTTTAAATCAAAATCACCGGTTGATTTGTTGGAGATACTTAGAGATTCACCATTGGGAGAGGAGATTTTGTTAAGATTTGCCAAAATTCAACCATTGGACAAGCTCTAAGCATTACACGTTAAAGTGTATCATAGATTATGCACAAGAGATCAAATTTGCTTTGACGGGTAAAAGACTAGTAAAGTTAATGGGAAAGGGGTGTCACAAATCACAATACATTATACATGTACTAACTTGTTCATTACTATGACGTGCAATTTGAAGTTAACTACGACACGAAGCGTTTGGAAACTAAGAATCAGAGTTCCAAAGAATGACAAAGAGAGTGGATTAAGGGCTATTATGAAAAAAATTCCATAAATGTTCCAATATCAAAAGTGAATCGCAAGTTATCTATACAGGATTTACACTGATTAATTACATGGATCTCGGGAAGGCTGAAGTTGATTCTCAAATATCGGTAAACTTGTTGAATTATTTAAAAGATTAATCTCATTTTATGGGAATCATGGAAACCATAAAAAAACTCTTTGAGTAATATTAGATCGTAGGATCAAGAACAATAATAACATATATATATATATATATATATATATATATATATATATATATATAAAGGAAAATGTTTCTAAACATAGCAAGTTGCCGCCAAAACTTGACTTGCTAAAAATAATAACTGTCAATAATACATTATACTGTGTATATACAATAATTTACAGACCCAATTACAAGCTAAAACTTGTGAAAAGAAAAGAAACTATGGGCCTCGCATGGGTTTGACAGTACTTTTGACAAGAAATGATTACAAAACTTGAAGAAGAAAAAATTGAACACTCATAAAAAATATTACAGTGGGCAACACACAGTTTACCAACAAACAAACCACAAACCAACCGGTTCACTCACAATTATAAATAGCTTATCTTTCTAAATTATTCACTAAGTTTGTGAAATGAGTCCAACAACAAATATCATCATATTTATGGGAAGAATGCCTCCATTGTTTAGTTTGATCCATGAAATCAACCTTACAAAGAGAGAATGGATGTTGAAATTGAGATTAATCCACATTTATAGTGTCCCAACGTTTGGTGATATTTCAACCATTTATAGTTTGGATTGTATATTCCAAGACAAAGAGGTAATAATCCATGTTGAATATCTTTGTTCCCTTGTTTGAAAATTTTCTTACAAATATCTAACCAGTTTTAATCATTTTACAACAACATATCCAAAAATTCAAGGAAAATTTGAAAGAAACTCATTTATATGATGTGAAGGATTTCATAATGGCTGATAACCTAATGAGGTATAAAACAACCATAGGGAAATATACACTAACGTTTCTTGACATAGTAGAGAATGTTACGTGATTGAGTTTTTTGATGAAAATTTATCATGCAAAATTTTTGATTTCAAGTCATTCCAATATTTCTCAAATGTTGATGAAATTGATGAGTCTCTCCTAATTGGTAAGAAACTCTAAACAATTACATTACATAACATTATATATAAAAGATTCGAATTGTCTTTTTTTCATGTTTCGAAGATGTAATTGGCAAATTAGCAGCAAGAAGCTCGTCTCAAATTAAAGATATGGCTGGACGTCAAGCAAAATTATTAATGTTGTGTTGGAAGATGATTGATAACAATTTTTTATTACATTATATTCAACGAATTAGTTAATAATGTTTCATATATGCATTTACTAATATATATCTACATTGCAGCAAACAAACATTGTCATGAACACTGTGGGGGAAGTTTGTCAACAACATAATGAACCACTTGGCAATTACTAATGACGACCATGTCATTATTATTCTATAATTCTGCAGAGCAAAGAAGTTTAAAGATGTACTAACTTGTTCATTACCATGACGTGCAATTTGAAGTTAACTACGACACGAAGCGGTTGGAAACTAAGAATTAGAGTTCCAAAGAATGACAAAGGGAGTGGATTAAGGGCTATTATGAAAAAAAATCCACAAATGTTCCAATATCAAAAGTGAACCGCAAGTTATCTATACAAGATTTACATTGATCATTTACATGGATCTCAAGAAGGTTGAAGTTGATTCTCAAATATCGGTAAACTTGTTGAATGAACCAAAAGATTAATCTCATTTATGGGAATCATGGAAACCGTAAAAAACTCTTTGAGTAATATTAGATCGTAGGATCAAGTACAACAATAATATATATATATATATATATATATATTATAAAAGAGATCAGACGGTTGGGAAAAGCTAATTACCGGCTAGGATTGATTTTTACCAAACACAATTACCGGTCAGGATTAATTTTCATTATCTCAACCGTCTACGTTTTATTTTCAAGTGATTCCCTATTTTCTCTCTCCCAATTCGATTTCTCTCTCACATTAAACCATCTCTCTATACACTCTCTCTCATCAACACATCTCTCAAGCCCCGAAATCCTTCGCCTTTTTCCAGCATTCTCCAATCTCCAAACTACTCAAACTACTCACAATCCTCGACACCCAAATCGGCTTCGTTAAAGTGTTACGCGGAGGCCTGCACCCGTTGCGATTGTGATGCCATTCCAATAGGAGCCTGAATTCGTTACTGTGGAACCAACTTCGCAGATCCAGGAAGGATCTAATACCAAGGCCAATATTACCATCTGATCTCCAAAGGTTTGAAATAATTTCACGTGGAGCCTGAATTCTTCCAAAGATTTTTCCTTTTGAGCTAGTGAAAAATTCCTGAATGTGGGAGCCGGGAGGCACAATGGATGGCCCACCCTGCGATTATGATGTCATTCCAGTAGGAGCCTGCAATTGACCAAAAGTATTTCAAGCAAGATCCGACATTTTACCATTTAATTAGCATTCCTGAAAAATGAATTGTGTCCTTTTAAATGTCCCCAGCCTAGAGTTTACATTATCCAGGGAAAAAAATGGTTAGGGGGAATAGAAAGAAGATGCATTCACAGGAGAAAAAGGAGGTAGTGTTACTTAAAGAAACCAAAACCAGTTTTTGGTTGTACGGTTTCTTCCTCCTTATCTCAGTTTATGTTCTACTTACACATACACACATTTATTTAGTTGGTGGGTTTGGTGTTTGGGTTTAAGGTTAATTTGATTTCTTTGCAAAAGTCACATTTTTTTTTTGTGTCTCCTGAATACGCCCATAAACAGATCAGATAATGACAACTTACTTTTCAGCCTTTATAAACTGTGCAAGGAAAATTCCAAACATGTCTTTGTTGGAATTATATTTTTGAATTCATGGACTGAGCTTACTGACACAGATCTCGCGAAAAAAAAAAATGAGTTATTTTCAAAAAAACAATATTTCTTCCAAGTTTTTGGGTTTTAATTTGAGTTGTTTGTTCTTCCCATTTTTTGAAAATTTTAGGTTATTTGTTCTTCCAATTTTCTGATTTGTGGGTTTCTCATTAATAGGTTTCTCATTAAAAAATCAGGTCAAATTTGATTAGCAATTAAAGGATGCAGAAAATCTGATTTATGGCCTATGAGGGTCACATCCATCATCTATTTACCATAGCAGTTAAAGGGATGGAAAAAAAATACACACATAAAGCCATAAAGGTTGGAAGAGGTAATGTTTATGGTATAGTTCATGCTAAACAGTAGTATTATAAAAGTGAAAATTAATGGAGCGATTGTAAAGACTTAGGAAACTTTGATTGATGTAATATATTTTTTGTTCAACTTATAAATTGGTGCTTCTCATTTGTCACTTGAAAGCATAGGGATGGAGTCATCGAGAGGGCGTAGGTGTTGTTAGGCCGTCCATGGCCTCCCACGTACAAAAAATAACAAAGTATATCCATCCATCTAATAACCACATTGACCTCAACATTATTACTAATACCAACTTTAAATACATGAAACCATTCAACTGTTTTTCATGTTATATTTTACGCTAAAACATTACTAAGAGAAATTACAAAGGGGTATATATATTTAAAAAAAACTTCTTTAACAAATTTACATATTATTTAATAAGAAAGTGATTACTTTTAGACGGTTATCATTAACATATTGGGAAAATTATATTAGTTTTAGACGGTTTTTACGAAGAAAATAATTTTTTTTCCAACATTAATTGGATGATCATATTGTTTTAATTGATTACTGAGATGTATTCATTTTCAATTTGTAATTTTAGACTCTTTTTGAAATATGATTAAAACATATATTGATTTATTTAAATATTGACATCATCCAATACTGACATCCTCCTATACTTGCGCCGTGCCATAGGCACGGGCACAAATACTAGTATATATATATATATGGAAAACGTTTCTAAACATAGCAAGTTGCCGCCAAAACTTGACTTGCCAAAAATAGTAACTGTCAACAATACATTAAACTACTCATATACAATAATTTACAGACCCAATTACAAACTAAAACCTGTGAAAAGAAAAGAAACTATGGGCCTCACATGGTTTTGACAGTACTTTTGACAAGAAATGATTACAAAACTTGAAAAAAATAAAAATGAACAGTTATAAAAAATAAAAATGTGGGCAACACACAGTTTACCAACAATACCAACAAACAAAACCACAAACCAACCGATTCACTCACAATTATAAATAACTTATCTTTCCAAACTATTCATCAAGTTTGTGAAAGGAATCCAACAACAAATATCATCATATTTCTAGGAAGAATGCCTCCATTTTTTAGTTTGATCGGTGAAATCAACCCTACAAAGAGAGAATGGATGTTAAAATTGATATTAACCATTTATATATATTTCCTTATATAAGGAAAACGTTTCTAAACATAGCAAGTTGCCGCCAAAACTTAACTTGCCAAAAATAGTAACTGTCAACAATACATTATACTATTCATATACAATAATTTACAGACCCAATTACAAACTAAAACTTGTGAAAAGAAAAGAAACTATGGGCCTCACATGGTTTTGACAGTACTTTTGACAAGAAATGATTACAAAACTTGAAAAAAAAAAATGAACAGTTATAAAAAATATTAAAATGTGGGCAACACACAGTTTACCAACAATACCAACAAACAAACCACAAACCAACCGGTTCACTCACAATTATAAATAGCTTATATTTCCAAACTATTCATCAAGTTTGTGAAAGGAGTCCAACAACAAATATCATCATATTTCTGGAAGAATGCCTCCATTTTTTAGTTTGATCCGTGAAATCAACCCTACAAAGAGAGAATGGATGTTAAAATTGATATTAATCTACGTTTATAGTGTTCCAACGTTTGGTGATATTTCAACCATTTATAGTTTGGATTGTATATTCCAAGACAAAGAGGTAGTAATCCATATTGAATATCTTTGTTCCCTTGTTTGGAAATTTTCTTACAAAGATCTAACCAATTTTAATCATTTTACAACAACATATCCAAAAATTCAAGGAAAATTTGAAAGAAACCCATTTATATGATGTGAAGGATTTCATAATGGCTGATAACCTAATGCGGTACAAAAAAACCATAGGGAAATATACACTAACGTTTCTTGACAAAGTAGAGAATGTTACGTGACTGAGTTTTTGATGAAAATTTCTCATGCAAAATTTTTGATTTCAAGTCATTCCAATATTTCTCAAATGTTGATGAAGTTGATGAGTCTCTTCTAATTGGTAAGAAACTCTAAACAATTACATTACATAACATTATATATAAAAGATTCGAATTACATTGTCTTTTTTCATGTTTCGAAGATATAATTGGCAAATTAGCAGCAAAAAGCTCGCCCCAAATTAAAGATGAGCTGGACGTCAAGCAAAAATAATTGATGTTGTGTTGGAAGTTGATTGGTAACAATTTTTTATTACATTACATTCAACGGATTAATTAATAATGTTTCATATATGCATTCACTAATATATATCTACATTGTTGCGAGCAAACATTGTCATGCACACTGTGGAGGGTGTTTGTCGACAACTTAATGAACCACTTGGCAACTACTAATGACGACCATGTCATTATTATTCTACAATTCTACAGAGCAAAGAAGTTTAAAGATGTACTAACGTGTTCATTACTATGACGTGCAATTTGAAGTTAACTACGACACGAAGCGTTGGAAAACTAAGAATCAAAGTTCCAAAGAATGACAAAAGGAGTGGATTAAGGGCTATTATGAAAAAAATCCACAAATGTTCCAATATCAAAAGTGAACCGCAAGTTATCTATACAAGATTTACACTGATCAATTACATGGATCTCAAGAAGGTTGAAGTTGATTCTCAAATATCGGTAAACTTGTTGAATGATCCAAAAGATTAATCTCATTTATGGGAATCATGAAAACCGTAAAAAACTCTTTGAGTAATATTAGATTGTAGGATCAAGTACAACAATAACACACACACACATATATATATATACACATATATATATATATATATAAGGAAAACATTTCTAAACATAGCAAGTTGCCACCAAAACTTGACTTGCCAAAAATAGTAACTGTCAACAATACATTATATTGTGCATATACAATAATTTACAAACCCAATTACAAGCTAAAACATGTGAAAAGAAAAGAAACTATGGTCCTCACATGGATTTGACAGTATTTTTGACAAAAAATGATTACAAAACTTGAAAAAAATAAAAATGAACAGTTATAAAAAATATTACAGTGGGCAAAACACAGTTTACCAACAATACCAACAAACAAACCACAAATCAACCGGTTCACTCACAATTATAAATAGCTCATCTTTCCAAACTATTCACCAAATTTGTGAAAGGTATCCAACAACAAATATCATCATATTTATGGGAAGAATGCCTCCATTTTTTAGTTTGATCCGTGAAATCAACCCTACAAAAAAAGAATGGATATTAAAATGAAAATTAATCCACATTTATAGTGTTCCAACGTTTGGTGATATTTCAACCATTTATAGTTTGGATTGTCTATTCCAAGACAAAGAGGTAATTATTCATGTTGAATATCTTTGTTTCCTTGTTTGGAAATTTTCTTACAAAGATCTAACAAGTTTTAATCATTTTATTTGTTATTTTACACAGGGAGCAAAAATTCACGCAAACATCAAACAACAACATATTCAAAAATTCAAGAAAAATGTGAAAGAAACACATTTATATGATGTGAAGGATTTCATAATGGCTGATAACCTAATGAGGTACGAAACAACCATATGGAAATATACGCTAATGTTTCTTGACATAGTAGAGAATGTTACGTGACTGAGTTTTTTGATGAAAATTTTCCACGCAAATTTTTTGATTTCAAGTCATTCCAATATTTCTCAAATGTTGATGAAGTTGATGAGTCTCTCCTAATTGTTAAGAAACTCTAAACAATTACATTACATAACATTATATATAAAATATTCGAATTACATTGTCTTTTTGTTTCAAAGATGTAATTAGCAAATTAGCAGCAAGAAGCTCACCCCAAATTAAACAAGTGGTGGGACGTCAAGCAAAAATGATTGATGTTGTCTTGGAAGATGATTGGTAACAATTTTTTTATTACATTATGTTCAACGGATTAATTAATAATGTTTCATAGATGCATTTACTAATATATATCTACATTGCAGCGAGCAAACATTGTGATGCACATTGTGGGGGGAGTTTGTCGACAACTTAATGAACCACTTGGCAACTACTAATAATGACCATGTCATTATTATTCTACAATTCTGCAGAGCAAAAAAGTTTAAAGATGTGGTTCTAGTATCGAACACATTTTTGTGACTAATGTGATACTGGATGTAGATTTGGAGGAGATGAAGGACTTTCGAAATAGACAAGTTTTTGCAATCATTTAGTGCATAATAATTAGATGGAATTAATCATTTTATTCTAAAAAAAAGTTCTAATTTTTTTTATGATATAATTTGAGTTCATAAAAAAATCAGTGTACCACTACCAGCATTACCAGCACCACAAACAGTTGAAGAGGAGTTTGAAAACTCCCAAGAACTTATAAGAACAATAGAACAGCTCTATGAAACAAAACAGGTAATTTAAGAGAATTGATACATTGATAATATACACTATGTATAGATTGGTATAATGATCATATTAACGATGCAACATATTGGAAGTTATTGGGTGTAGGGTAGGATCGATGTTATTGACTGTGGAAGTAACTGGTGGTATATAGCATGCAAAAAATGTCAAAAAAAAAAAAAAAAAGATCCCTGTAGCAAAAAGTTTTTATTGTGACATGTGTGACAAATTTGATTCCATCGGTAAAAAGAGGTAAGTTATGTCAAAAAATTAAAAATATTTTGTAAGAACTTTTTATTTATTTATTTCATCCTTATATAACTCTAATTTTAAGGTACAAGCTACAACTCCGCATTGTTAACAATGGAATCATGGGGAAATATAATATCAAAACAACTTGACAACTAACCATCTTAATCTCCATTTTTTTAGCACCAAATTCCCAAGGAAATTTAAAATCTAATTGACAAGAAAGTAATTTTCAAGATTCAAATCAAACCACATCAAGTTGGAATTGTTTATCATGTTATAAAATTGATATTGGATAAAACAACTATAGAAAAATATTTCGGGTAGGGTGACGATACCCAAGAATTTGATTTTTTACCAAAGCTGGAAGATGGAGATATCAAGGAATTGCATGAGTTATAATTTTAATTTTATATCTTTAACCATTATCGTTTGGAGAAAAAAGACACCAAATGGCTAATATTTCTATAATTTATTCAACCGAGTGCAAGTAACATTGTGGCACCCATAGCTTTGGAAAAAATGGGGAAAACAACGATTTCCCGAGAAGTTAACTTAACCCTCAAGAGATCACTTTTAGAAGAATTCTCCACTACATCGAAGGAGAAGAAGATTACAGTTGACATCAAGATAGAGAATGAGTGAAGTTGAACAAAAAGGATAATCGGCATGAGGGATTCAATGTAGTGTTTTTGAAATGCTTTTAAAGCCAACTAAACTTTTGTTATTTTTGAAGGATATGAACAAGATCTGCCAAGAAAAGATTGACAAGGAGTGTAGATGCAAGATAAAGCACATCAGATCATGTTGTGTTCATGTTTAGTTTTATGTAATGCTTCCAAGGCAACAAATCCTTTACTTTTGAAGTTTATTTTGTCTACTTGGAATTATTAAGTTTGTACTCATTTTCTAAGTTAATGGGCAATATTATCTTCTGGAAGGAAGACTTTTGTTAACTTCCTATAATTTAATTCATAGTTACGAGGATATTATATAAAAAACGTTATTTCTTGTTTGAAAGACATGCACAACTGAAAAAAAAAAAAAGATTATATGAAAAGGAAATTATACTGTAAATAATAAGCAATTGAGGGTTACGAATAAATATGCCAGAAATTCAATAATGCATGAGGTTGAAAAGTAGTTCAAATTGAAGCAAAGTAATGATAATATCATAATATGTAGACTGCTCCCAAGACATAAAATGGGTGAAAAGAACAACATTTAATAAACCACATGCTGGACAAAGTGCAATAAAGAAGTTGCTAGACAATATGGAGACTGCTCCCAAAAAATTAAAAAAAAATTAAGTTTCACACAAAAATTATGACACTTAAAACACTTTTTTAATTGATATAATAAACAATGATTGTATGACTCTTGTAAAGTCTTATGATTTATGTTTTCCTTTAAAATTTGTTTATTATTTGAATTGTAATTTTTTTTATATCGAACATAGGCTGTCACCAAATCTTTTAAAAATTTTATAAGATTACCTAAAAAGACAAAATAGATGACATTGTGCAAACCGCTCCCAAAAGCTAAAAAAGAGTAGTAAAAATTAGATTCTCCACACAAATTTTATGTATTGCACAAGTAAAAAAAAGTAAGTTGCTGCAAGAAACGAGAAAAATAGTAATAAAATTAGATTTTCTAAACA
Organism: Codonopsis lanceolata; assembly: GCA_013146195.2. Lineage (NCBI taxonomy): Eukaryota > Viridiplantae > Streptophyta > Magnoliopsida > Asterales > Campanulaceae > Codonopsis > Codonopsis lanceolata. The sequence continues at coordinate 171,190,570 of CM028377.1, forward strand.
CCATGACGACCCTAAAGGCACCTTTTCTTACTTGATATTACAAACAAATACAACCAAGCCAACGAGGAAAACAAAGAGACAAATTTTTCATCTTAATTAGGTGGGCGTGGCGTGTGTTTGAATATTTGCTAGCTTGAACATATGGCATCGGCCCGATCCACTCATAGGGTAAGTCCAATGGTAGTAGACTTATGGATCAAAACCAAATTTTGATACTTCTATCACACCTAATTTTAATATTATTTATTTTCATCATATATTTAATATCACACCGAATATGTGTTGGTAAATTATTGTATATCAATATTTAATTTTGTTTTTATATTATTATATGTGTTGGATTTTATTTTGTCATAGATGATTATTTGATACTCATAAATAATAACTAATACGTATCAAGTTTTAGTTTTGATACCTATAGACAAATACCACCATTAAACTTGCCATTAAGGATGAGGGGGCAAAAGACCCCGGTCACCCACAAAAAAAAAAAAGTTGGCCTGCGAAATTAAAGTCGTTTTGTTTAGTCACAGGCTCAAAATTGTGATTTCTAAAGTTATTATTTAATAGTTAAAATTAGTGATTGCATTGGTTTTTCTGAATCCGTCACTTTATTATTGGTACGGATCGGGTCTATCTAAGTCTCCATAGGGTTGTTGAATTGGGCTACTATAGTATCATACCTACTTTGGGCTTATAATTGGCCTACAAAAGGAAGTCATTTGGTACTACTTTCGGCTTATAATTGGCCAGCACAAGGGACTCATTTGGTAAAAACATATACAATGGTTTGTTAAATCAAACAAAAAATTAAATATAACTCATTAAAAATCAATAAAATAATTAATTAAATACCTATTTGATTCAAAACCCAAAAATATTTTCAATGGTAGTACAAAATCCAACACATTTACATATCTCACCATCTTTATCTCTATTAATAATTGCTAGAAACTTGAAAATATCATATAAATAATTTTTGTATGATGTCCAAATGAAACAACCCTAGTCTATATTTATAGGTAAAATGTGTGTTTTAATTTAGGAAAGTAATAATAATAAATATTTTTTTGACTAAAAATTGGTCAAGAAAGATAATGGGGAAAATAGAATGTCAACCACTCACATGATGACACATGGAAATTGACCTTGGATTTGGAGCTTGCTTGAGTTCATCAGGTGATTTTTTATTTTTTTCAAAATCACAAGTTGATTTGTTGGAGATACTTAGAGATTCACCATTTGGAGAGGAGATTTTGTTAAGATTTGTCAAAATTCAACCGTTGGACAAGCTCTAAGCATTACACGCTAAAGTATATCATAGATTATGCACAGGAGATCAAATTTGCTTTGACGGGTAAAAGACTAGTAAAGTTAATGGGAAAGGGGTGTCACAAATCACAATACATTATACATGTACTAACTTGTTCATTACTATGACGTGCAATTTGAAGTTAACTACGACACAAAGCGTTAGGAAACTAAAAATCAGAGTTCCAAAGAATGACAAAGGGAGTGGATTAAGGGCTATTATGAAGAAAAAAAATTCACAAATGTTCCAATATCAAAAGTGAATCGCAAGTTATCTATTAATTAAGTTTAAAATAGTAGTATGCTATTAATTAAGTTCACTCATATATGAAGAAAAAAAATAAGTTTATTCATCATATATGAAGAAAAATAAATAAATTTATTCATCATATATGCTATCCAGCTATTGAAATGGAAAAGTATACTTATCTTGCGAATGAGAACATTCGGTGACCTTGGTGTGCCCATAGTGTTGAAAAACAACAATCTGCAAATAGGGTACAATGAACATCCGTTTATCAACCAATTAGTGTTTCCATTTAGTAGTTTGTAAATGCATCTAGAAGTACATGTTTAATAGTATGATATTTTAACTTTAACCATTTTCGAAATCAGCTAATCCTATTGAAGTGAATTTATCATGCAAAACAAATTTAAGAGTTTAATCCAAAAGTATCCAAATTAAACTTTAAAAAATCCAAATTTGTAAATGTTCAAAGTACCCAAATTCAAATTGTTTGCCAGAGCTGTGGAAGGATACGATCTTGGTATTTTATGAACAATATTTCAAAAAATTGACTTTAGCGGTTGAAAAAGAAAGGAGTGGAGCAATTAAAAACTTGGGCATGGGACCGACCCGCAATTTATCCTAAAATAGTCCATTCGTTCCACCCAAATAAACCAAGTTTGAAATGTCAAATTATTAAGAGAATATATTAATGTCTTTGAAGTTTATTATAATTACAATAATACTTAAACTACAAACAATATGTTTACAACATAAGTAGAGGGTAAAAAACAAATTGTAAGCATAATTTTTTATAGTATACTCTTTAAATGAAACAAGCCAAAATATTTTTTTATAAATTGTAAATGTTTTAATTTTGTTTTGTTTTTATTTTAATTAGACATTGATAAATATGAATGATGATCCAGAAAATACAGCTTCAGTTCGCAATAGTATATTTTTGATACTCTATTGCAAAAGTTATATATCCATCTTAAATTCATGTTGTATCAGATTTGAAAAATGATATTGCGCTAAATTATGTAAAAGGGTACTTTATTATTATATTATTATATAGATTCACATGTATTTCATTACGAGACTAATTTCCAATCGTCAATCAAATGGTATTATTATTATTATTTTTTTTTTTTTAAAGGTTGGAGGGGACATAGACCGTACCCCAACCCTTAATTTTTTTTTTATTATTTTTAATGCCTTGAAAGACTACAATTATATATATATGATGCCTTTGGTATGGCTCGAACAATTGGTGCCTCTGGGGAGGCTTTGAACACCCGACCTCTCGGTTGAGAGTAGTTAAGTCAGGTGCCTGTAGAGCTTGAATACTCAACCTCTCCGTTAAGATCAGTGAGTAGCTAAATGGGGCCTTTGGATAAGGCTTTAACAACAACGATGCCTCTGAAGAGGCTTGAACACCCGACCTCTCTACTGAGAGTTGTAAAGTCCAGGGTGTCTCTAGTGAGACTCGAACACCCAACCTCTCCGTTAGGAGAAGTGAGCAGTACCAGTTGAGCTAGAGCTCGTTGGTAATCAAATGGTATTATACTAAGCAATTTAATAAACAAAATTATGAGTATTATATTATGACTTAAATAACAATTTGATCACCCTACTTTCACATTTTTTTCATTAAGCTCATTGTACTTTTTTTTTTCTCAATTTAATCACTATACTTGGTCTTATTTTCACATTCATCACTTCATCCAGTTTTTTGGATGAAAAACTTTTAAAAAAAACCTGAAAATGCCCCTACTTAACACAATTGGGTCTCTTTGCATTTTACCCCACCTCAAACTTCATCTTTCTCCATGTCTGCCATTATCATCAACGAATATTTCATAAAGCTCACCAAAATAGAAAGCACTTGAAATTATGTGCAATGATCGATACCCTTGGCAAGAAAATTTGAATCCTCCTCCAGTTCATGGACTTCTTCCACAAATTTAAGTTCTTGAAAACCATTATCAATGATGACTCCAGAACTAAGATTTGGTCGATTGTCGATGGACTCTTCATTTGAACTAACAAATAATTCTTGAACAATAAAGCTTCCTACTTTTGGCTCCTCCATGAACCCATGCTGACTCAAATATATAATTACTTGAACTCATGGTGAGGTCACTCTCCATTAAAACAGAGCTATCTATTTCTGGAATCTTCGTATTGAAATCTTCCCCAAATTGAAATTTAAACTCGAAATAGAACTCATAATTCTCTTTCTCACTGATCCCATATGAACACAGAAGGAATTACCAAAGGTTTTTTTTTTCTGTACATCAAATATGATAATAAGGCTGTAAGTCCAGTTGGCTACGAAATAAGGGTAGAGGGGGGTGAATAGCATTTTAAAAACTTTAAAGTTTATTTTGAAAACCTTCAAAAGATGCAGTGGAAAAGATAAGTTTTTCAGCAGCAGATGCAGCAGGTAGCGTCTGCTGAACGTAAAACAGTTTGGGTAACAACTGCTGAATGTAAAACAGTTTGATTTGGTTTTCTTTTGATCACTTTAAGTATACGGACTAAAAGGAAGAACAATAAATATAAGATCAACTATATAAATAATTCAGGAATGTAACTGTTATACACTTAAGTAGATAGAAGTTGTTTAAGTGTATGAACAATAAAAATAACAGATAGAAGAACAAAGTATTTGGAGTGGTTCACAATGTTAAAACTACTACGTCCACTACCAAGTTGGTCAAACTTGAATTTTGAAGTGCACTAAATATATTGAAATTCTAAGTGATCACTAACAAATTTGTGTACAACAAAAATCAGTGTTTGAGGAGTATGATTGAGCAACAACCATACTCGTGTAACAATCAAGTATTCTTTTAAGATTAGAAAGAAGTAATGAAGAATACAATGATTGTCGAAACAAGAACTAGAAAGGAATAAGAGGTGAAAGAACATCTAGTAATTGTTTAAGGACTGAAACACGTTAAGGGAAGAATTGCTTGAAGGAATCAGATGAGTGTCTAGCCCTAGATTGAAGCAAATCAAAGACGGAATATCATTTGAGTGATGAATGATTTCTTCAACCCTTCTATCCTCTGTTTTCTTATATCTTTTGTCATGAGAACTGAAACATTTCAAGGAAGTAGTAGCTTGAAGGGATAAGTGAAATGTTTGTACCCAGTTCTTCATGTATCAATCATTACTCAAAAAGCTTTATATAGAGATCCTTGAAAATAGCCGTTTGAAAGAGCAAGGATAATCTTTGAAGAGTGATGATCAAGTCTATCTTTTGAAGCTTGGAGATCTTGAAGAAGATTTTTGATACGAAAGATATCACATATCATAAGATCATAAATTCATAGATAGAGGTTAGATTTTTTATTTTTTTTTGCATAAAATAAGGAGAGTAGATATCTCTAGCATGATATATTAAAGAGGATGGTTGGCTAGAAGATATGATACAATGTGGAATATTTAATGCAATGGTAAAATGTTGAGTAATTTAATGAATTTACAAAAAGCCTCCTTTTGAACTGTTAAATTTTGGAATTAGATGGCCAAGAATTAAATGTGTGAGAATGGCCGAAAGTGTTTTTTCAAAAACATTTGTTTAAAAGAATATATATATATATATATATATATATATATATATATATATATATATATATATATATTTTAAAGCGGTGACTTACATTGATTATCAGCATATGTTATCTGCTGATTACTTTAGCTTACAGTAGAAGGGTTTATCTTTTAACGAAAGACTGATTTTTTAGCTAAGTGTTTAAACGAAAGTAAAGTCCACGCATTTTCAAAAATATTGTTTTAAGGAAATTTTGAAAGCATTAATTTCGAAATTAGATTGAAGCGCATTATTTCAACAGAGTACAGTTTTCAACAGATAGGGTTTTAAGTATAGGAAAGCATAGCGGCTGAAAAATGAATTGTAGATAACAACAGGTGTAAAAAAATGCTATTAAGAAACCGTAACTATTAGGTAAAGGGATCATCAGCTAACTAGCTGCTGATGATTAAGTTGCGACAGATAGATGAATAAGACATGCGAGAGTTGCCTACGTTAGTTCTAAGTTTATATTATCGTGCTTAAAGTAGCAAAACATCAGTTGTAGATTTACCTACTGAATTTCGGCAGAAAGAACTTTAGACTTACTAAAGTCTAATCAATTTGATTTTAGTTAACAACTAACTAATGTTCTAAACATGCAAGACCTTTAATTTAACTCAACATATTGAATTTCATATAGATATATATATTAGAGTGATCTTAATTCAGTAGGTGAGTTTCTATGAATCCTTACTGGTTATTACTTGTTGTTTTATGTTCTAAGGTCTAATTAATGGATTTAAGTAATTATAAACATTCATGTTTCAACAAAGGCTTTATTCACGAAATCGATGCGGGATCTTAGAGCGAAATATTTGTGTGTAGCCACAGATATACTTAGGATCGAACTCATTCATAAGCCCCGACTCAATCAAAACCACAATTGTAGATATGAATCAAAACCTTTATCTCAAATCAAACCTATATTTAAAACAAAATCAAAACCACATTTGATTTTTTAAAAAAAATAGTAAGAAGAAGGAGAACAAGTGTAAGGCATTTGAAATCGACGGCGACCACGAGAAAAAATTTGACGATGAGGCCAAAGAGAAGGAAGAGGAGCCCGCCGGAGAAGACAAAATCAGCACATTACCGGACGACCTAATCCACAACATCCTTTTCTTCATCGAAACCCACTTTCTCTCCCGCCGTAACCTCGAATCCCAAGTCTCCCCCCTCGATCTCTATTTCAAGGCCAAGGGTGTCGTCACCCATCTGTTCTTGTTATATATATATATATATATATATATATATATATATATATATATATATATATATATATATATATATATATATTGGTAATTTGATCTATTAGTGTGACCCTTTAACTATTAATATTTTAAACTGAAAACCCTTAACATTAATAAGGGCATTTTGCTCATTTCAAACATTTCCGTCCATCTAACTAACAAAAATGATCATCAGTTACCTTATTGACTTGATTGGCCAAATATAGTGATTAAATTGAGAAAAAAAAAGTACAGTAAGCTTAACAAAAAAAAATGTGAAAGTAGTGTGACCAAATTGCTATTTAAGCCTGATATTATTCGTATGTATCTAATTTATATACTATTTTTTTACAGCGAATTCAGCGTTACCGAGTATGCGAAACTCTCATTTGGATCGCAAATGGTCGATTACAAGAGCAAGTACCTCAAGTGTTGGTGTAATGAATGACGATGATGGTTTAAGACTTCAAGTGGCATTCCTTACAAAAAAATTTGTGTTTTGATAGATCTTTGTCTTTACCTATATGTAAGAGTTTTTTTAAATTTCCAATTACATATGTTTTATTAAGTTGCATACTTTTTTACTCATGCTTTATTCGTATTTTCTTTCCTACCCATTTAGTCAATAATATTACATCATCTATTACTGTCTACCATATCCAAAATATGGTGTTCATTATTTAATTGTTCATTTTGTGATGCAATATTTTTTTTGTTTTGTTTACGATATGAATAAGATTTGCTTAAGGACACCTATAAATTATAAATTTGTAATGAAATAGTATAAATCATAATTTTATTTATTCCTTGATGAAATAATTTTGTCTTTTGGTTTAAAAAAAAAACTTTTTTATTTGATCCTCTATAATCTATCTAACCATTAAAAGGAAAACAATTGTACTTAAAATTTTGCATGGAAAATTTTACTATAATGTTATGCATAATATATTTTATAAAAATATATGATATTAAAAACTTCCCCCAAAAAATATGGTCTTCCTATTGTTATATGAACTTTTATCTCACATATATAAGCTTTAATAATAAAATATTTTTATTTTGCAGCTGTCATCGATTATCAAAATCCGGATGTTGTATCTACAAATTTGGACAAAGATACTTTATGTCTCACGATGGATGAACATGTTTCACTTTCCTCGCTCGGTTTGTACAATTTGTTCACTGTGTTTTGTACCTTTACTTTGCAATATGTGTATACCTTTTATCATTATTATAAGTATACTATTATAATTTCTAATTTTTTTAGGTTATTGGGATATTGGCGATCCAACTTGCACATGTAGTTTGTGTGGTGCTTGGTTTTGGTACGTGGAGAGATTAGCTCGACATTATAAGACACGTAATCCAAAGTTCAGTTTATGTTGTAATCACGGAAAAATACAACTTCCTGTTCTAAAACCACCCCCCTCAAGAATTACAAGTATTGTTTTATGGAAACAACGATAAAAGTAAACACTTCCGCCAAAACATACGTTAGTATAATAATATGTTATGTTTCACTTCAATGGGAAGGAAGATAGACTCTCGTGTAAATCAAGGTGACTCTCCTCCTGTTTTCAAATTTCATGGTCAAAACTATCATTTAATTAGAAATATTTTTCCATCGACGGGTGCAACACTTAAGTTTGCACAAGTGTATATTTATGATACTGAAATTGAAATTGCAAATCAAATTTTTGATGTAGGGTAAAAACATTTAAATCATTAATCCTATTTTTGTATGTACATAATTCCCAAACATCTATATTTATAATCAATTCAATTTTAATACATGAAAGATGTCAATTCTCATGATCTACATTCTGAAATTGTATCTTATTTGAAAACCATGTTAGATACAAATAATGTTCTGGTGAACTCTTTTTGAATGGTGAAAGATAAAATGGTTCAATAAGGTAGATCGGATGTGAAATTAAAATTGATAGGTAGACGAAGTGGGGACGCGGGAAGGTACAATCTCCCCATTACATTTGAAGTTGTTGCGTTAATTATAGGTGATTTTAATCAAATGTTGAGTGATAGAGATATTTTAGTTGAGACTCAGATTGGAAAACTTAAGTGTATAAATGAATCGCATCGTACTTATCTCCCTCTTCAGTATCCCTTGATTTTTCCATACGGTGAGAATGGATACAGATAAGATATTCCATTTTCTTAATTAAAATAGGTTCAAAAGGACGGAAAAAAGTAAGTATAAGAGATTATTTTTTTTGAGTATAGATTGAATGAAAAGGATTACGAACCAACAACCATTATGTTTTCTAAAAGACTATTTCAACAATTTGTGGTTGATACGTATACTACGATTGAAAGTTCTTGATTATTGTGCATTTGGTTTAATCAGAAGCAAATGCATTGTGAAATGTACAAAGGGTTGTATGAAGCTTTGTTACGTGGTGAAACAGATGCGTCGATTCAAGGGAAAAGAGTTATATTGTCCTTATCTTTTATTGGAGGAGCCAAATTCATGATACAAAACTATCAAGATGCTATGGCTATATGTAGATAGGCAGGTTACCCGAATTTATTGATGACATTTACAAGTAATTGTTGGTCCACGGTGATGTTAAAATAGGCTAGGGGTGAATAGCCTATGATGCCAATTAAAAACATTTCTGATTTTACATTTAAAATGTAGGTTTTAATGGCATAGGCAGTTAACACAGTGAGCATGTCTGCTGGTAATACAAAACAACAGACTTGCTCTTAGCCGAGTAATGAACTCTGCTGGCCTGGTGAACTACCAGTAAATTAAAAGTCTGTTTAAAAGAGTTTAAGCAGCGAAAATAGTAAGGCTTAGATTTAGAGAAGTCTTAAGTGATTGTACACAAATATATGTTCAGAACAACATCACACTTAATCATTCTTCCAAGTGCAGATTTAGGAAATCATTAGAGAATAGCTTTTCAAATGATAAATTGATTTATAAAAGCTCATAGAGAGATATGGATTGAAAAATAAATCATTTGAAAGAACATCTGAAATTATTCAAAGATAAATTACATAATATATCAACCTATTCTCTATGTAAAATTTATGTCCTCGTCCTTTCAAGCCTTAATCTTTACTTAATCATTCATGGACAAATTCTTAAGTAAAGAGAGCAATAGGAGACGAGAACGAGAAACAGATATGAGGAGAAATTTTTCAAGGTCGTTCAGATAAAAATTATCTAAATCGAATGAGTGCAGAGCACTCGACCTTCTATGATGATTAATTATTGCACAATCAACAACATTTATAATGGAGTACAAATCTGAATATATGAATGCAATGTAAACTGATAGCTCTTCATTTTCCTTGTATAACATCTGAGAATCTATCTTCAAATCGATCAAGGAGCTTGACTTCTAACTTTAGGAATAAAGTCCTGAAGCTTTGTTAGAAGCTGAGTTTTTCGAAGAAGGATGAAGAACTCAAATCAAGAACTGGGTTCTTGACCAAGACGCCGATCTCTGTCCATAAAGTTTCTGATCTCTTCTTCTTCTTCAACACTTTTCTTCTTAGCAATCCACGGAGAGTGTTCTGCTAAGGTCTGGGTATGCTCGCTGCAATCTTCTGTGAAGATCTGAGATGCGTTGATGAAGACAACCTCTTTAAAGATCTCGCAGTTCTTGACGAAGAACTTCTTGTTACAGGTGTCTTTGATTCACAAATAAATTTGTTCATCAATTACTCTTATTGTTCTTGTATTTGAAGAGAAGGAAGAATTTCTTTTATAGATCGGAGAGATTTGATCATTGAGATCTGTTGATAGGTTTTTGTATCCGTTGAATGATTTGTCTTGAGAATTGATGGATAAGGATGTGGTTCGATAGATCTTTATTTGTTGGATAAAAGACTTCATTCTTTAGATCTTCGAACTCTTACCCTGTCAGGCTGTATGATAAGTCTCTGAAGGATAAGTTTGATTCATTGACGCACTATCAGGTGGTATGTCAGAATCACGTGAGAGAGAGAGAGAGAGAGATAGAGAAAAAGTCTTGCAGTATCAAGGATGCCAGGTTTCATAAAGATTTGAATGACTTTGAGGCTTGGACATTTTTGTCTTATCTTGATCTACTGCAATCTCATCTCTTTGTAGCACGTGAAGATCCAAGTCTGCTGGTGAGATGTTCAATCCCGAAGAGTTAGTCTTCTGCAAGAGAGAACTGCTGGTTACTGGTTACGGTACATTCAAACCATATCAAGTCTGCTGGTCACAAGTCTTCAAGGTATTCTATGGTGCACATGATAAATGTGCTTCTGGTGACAAGTCTGTGAGTGCCCCGTTTTTAACCGGATCCGCGCCACTGAAAGGCGGGGTGGTTTCAAAACCTTTAAAGCGCGTGGAATACGTCTAGCCTCAATTGTGGACTCAAAATGTGATCAACAGAGTCGCCATCTTTATTTTAAGGAAAATAAATAAAAACCAAATGTAACCAGATTTGTATAGGGTTTGGAGGCTAAGTTACGAGGTGGGAAGGGGTTAGGCACCCAACTCACCCTTTCGGTCTCAAAATAGTTTTTTAGCTAAAATATGTTTTTTTTATTTAACAGATAAAATAAACATTAAAATATATATATCTGTATCTATATTATTACAAACTTGCAACAGCCTCCTTCCTGGAGTTACAAATACATTTATAAAATTTTGGCCATAATAATGACTCTTTTTAGTGCTATTTTCCTATAGAAATTCAGACAACATAATTGTTTATTTTTCTTACATCAGGAATAATCTAAATAGCACTTTTATATATAAAAACTTTAAATAGCCTACCTCTTGAAGCGTGAGGGTTTTACCCCGTACCAACTGGCTTCTGGCATGTCCTAGGATGCGCTCGCTCTGTCCTTCAGAGAGAGGGAGTCTTTTTTTGCTACTTTGCTGTTGCGGGGATTCGGGTAGAGTAACTGCTTCCGAAAGTTGTTTTTCGGCCTCAGGATCCGGGCGGAGCAACTGCTTGCTTTTTTGCTGTTGTTTGCTTGTTGACGGTGGAAGTCGGGTAGAGCAACTGCTGTTTTTTTGCTGATTTGGCGTCTGAATTCGGGCAGGGCAACTGCTCTTTTTGGAATTTTTGGATCGGTGGAATAGGGCGGAATCCTAGCAGGATAACTAGGTTTCACTTTGGCCGGTGAGTTTTAGTGTTTGGGGGAGATTTGGCGGAGCTTCGAGGTTAGAAGAATAAATCTCACAACGCTCTCGGGTGAATTTCACAAATTGTGCGATGAAAAATTGTGTGTGAAGTCTCAAGCTGGACACCTCTATTTATAGCTGAGAGTAAGACTTTCCTTCACAGTTAAGTTTTACTTTCTGAGCTTCATCCGCTTGTACTGTGCGCTTGAGAGATTGCACTAAAGGCAAAGTGCTACAGGGGATTTGGCACTGTTGGGCGCCACCCATGGAGGAAGTTGGGGCGGCACCTGCAGTGGACATGGGTGGCGCCTAGGTCCCTTTCTTGTCCTCTTTTTGGCATTTAGGCCCCCTGCATTTCACTGTTTACGCATCCTGCTTTTGCTTTTTGCATTTTCGACCCTGTAACTTGACATTCGTTAGCTTTTTAACAGGTCTTGATATTTCATGTCATGTTACATACCAGGGGTACGAAATTGGGGTGTCTACAGAGCCCCTCAACGATGGAGTTTACGGGTAAACCGAAACTTACCAAGTAAACGAACATCGTTGATAAGAAATAGACTCCCAAATTTTGTGGAAATTATAATGGGGAGGAATGCAATATGCGGCAGTTTATAGATGCGACAATTTAGGATGCACTTCAAATCTCACATACCCTAAACATATTTAGTTGGTTATAGCAAGTTATCGTAGTTTTTAAGCAGATATGCAATAAAATGCTCTGATGGTCGCACCTACTAGGTAAGTTGCCTACGTATCCCTTTCTCAGGAATCAGACCAAACATAGTTCGGCCTCATGCAAACTAAAAACAATCATACTGGGTGGGATGGATGGGATCCTGATTATTCCATGTTCTGGGGTCTACACCCCTCAAGGAGATAATCCAACTCAAACTGGTGGGATACTGGAATAAAACCTATCATTTCACGTCCCGGGGTATGCACCCCTCGAGGAAAATGATCCAACAACAACGTGGGTAGGATAGATGAAACCAATCATTCCACGTCCCGGGGCATGCACCCCTCGAGGAGATGATCCAACAACTCTGGTGGGATAGATTCAACTTGATTATTCCACGTCCCGGGGTTCGCACCCCTCGAGGAGATAATCCTACAGCTAACTAAACTAGTCTAACTACGACTAAGCTAGTCTAACTACGATTAAACTAGTATAGCTAACTTCAACTAATCATTTCCACGTCTTGGGGTATGCACCCCTCGAGGAGAATGATCTAACAACTCAGATGGGATAGCATGCAACCTATTATTCCACGTCCCGGGGTTCGTACCCCTCGAGGAGATAATCCAACAACCATACTCAGATGAGATAACAACCTGATTATTCCACGTCCCGGGGTTCGCACCCCTCGAGGAGATAATCCAACAACCATACTCAGATGGGATAACAACCTAATTATTCAACGTCCCGGGGTTCGCACCCCTCGAGGAGATAATCCAACAAACCACAGATAATATGCATGCAACATGTAAAATACTAATACTTTACCTTTCCTTTCCTTTTCTTTCTTTTGCTTTCTTTTTTTGCTTTGTTTTTTTGCTTTCTTTTGCTGTGCTTTCTTTCTCTCTTTTTTCTTTCTTGCTCTCTTGCTCTGTTTTTTTCTCTGCTTTTTCTTTGCCTCTTTTTTTTCTTTGCCTTTTGCTTCTTTTTTTCTTTTGCTTTGCTGCTTTTCTTTTCTTTTTCTTTGTTGTGGGCGCCCTGCTGGGGATCGAATGGCATAATTCCTCATTTTCTGCTTTTCTTGCGGCTAATCTGCTGAGGATATGAGTTTCATTTGGTTTTTGTTGGATGATCGTCACTTTTTGTTAACAAAACTAACTTTGTTAACTTTTCGTTAAGGTTCCAGAGCCATTTTGCGATTTGAGCAAACTTGGAAGTTTAAGTGCTGAACTTGAACTTTGGAGGGGGGGGGGAGTCAAACTTTCCACCCCTTTTCTTCATATTACGGGAGAGAGCAAAAGCAACACAACTTCTCTTCCAATTTTTTTTCTTCTTCGCTTTTTCGCTACCATTGTTGCTGCCGACGGAGCTATCTCCTTCATTTCTTCACCTTTTCTCGATTTTCTTTCGCCAAATCGATTGTTTTACTTTTTCCTCAAAATCTAGGAAGAGGAAGGCACCGATGCACCCGGAATCCGATGAAGAACGCCGGGAGTTTCCTCCTCTTAGTCGGAATGTTGTCAAATATTGGTACTCAAAAGACGACTAGAGCAACAAACTTCGAGATCGACACACCCACGTCTCGAATCTTTAAGATCCGGCTGTAAGTCTTCTTTTTTCTTCAACCCATTTGGTTGAATCTCTTGAATTTTTTCGAATTTCTTACTTTTTTTGGCTATTTGGATACCGGCTCTTGATTTTAATGCTTATGCATGTAATATTTATGCTAAAATGATGCAATCTGGCAATTATAACATAGCAAAAATATGCAATTCATGCAATTTAATTTTGCGATGCATACTTATACAATTGACACTAATTGATTCTGCGATGCATCTTTCATGTAACTGATATATTATAGCTCTAATGATGCATGCTCGTGCTACCGGTATTTTTAGATGATATATGCTCATGCGATAGACTTTTCGAACAAATGCTGCATTTTTTCAGATATTTTTGTTGGTACATGCACATGTTGCAAGTATATTTTTCATATGCAAAATGCAACGGAAATATTTTATTTTCAATGCCTGCAACATTTTATTTCAAATAATGCAATATGCAAATACTTGGAGATAAATGCACATGATAGATGCTAAAGTATGCATATATATATATATATATATATATATATATATATATATATATATATATATATATATATATATATATATATATATATATATATATATATATATATATTATCATCATTTTATCATTATGCATATATTATTTTTATGCATGAAAATGCAAATACAAATGCACTATAGAGATATTAATGCATGCTAAAATGCAATTTTTCTTCTTTTCTTTTCCCTTTTTTTTGTAAGGAAAATGCAGCATTGATTATTTATTCTAAATGTATGAAAAGATGCAACATGTATCATAGATGCACATTATTATTATTATTATTATTATTATTATTATTATTATTATTATTATTATTATTATTATTATTATTATTATTATTATTATTATTATTATTATTATTATTATTATTATTATTATTATTATTATTATTATTATTATTATTATTATTATTATTATTATTATTATTATCATCATTATCATCATTATTATTATTATTATTATTATTATTATTATTATTATTATTATTATTATTTCATGCATGCAAAAATAATATATATCATCATTTTTTTCTTTTGTAATATACAAGATGCAACATATATTTTTATTTTCTCTATGCATGCAAAATGAAATTATTCTAAGACAAATGGACATATTCAAATACCAAGATAACATATGCATATATTCGCTATTTTTTTTAGTAATATATTTTTATGCATAGTAAAGATGACCTATTTTTATGGCATGCATAAGGGGCTAATAAAAGAGATAAGAGTTTTACCTTCCTTTTCTTCTTCTTCTTTTTTGTTTTTTTTTTTTTTTTGATTATGAGATGTTGCTCTTCATTCCTTTTATTTTCAGGCGAGTAAGGCTCTTGCCAGGGTTCGGGCTAGCTGTGATAAAGTCGCCACCATTTACAATTTAATGCCTTTGCAAGCGCAGCTTCTGGTGGAACAGTCCGACTTTGGAGTATTTCTGCGAGCTTTTCGCCTTTTCGCAGTTATATGTCTATCTTCGAGGTTCTGTGAGATTATTGGTGGGATACCACCCATTCTTTCCATTTTAGCTGGGGCGAGGCCACTATGACCCTATGTGATTTTGTCCGCAATCACAGGCATTCCTACCAGGTATTGGCGAGCCTCTGAAACTAGATTATACCATTTTGCATTAGCATGATGTGGTTAAAGAGCTCTTGGGCTTCGAGCCAGATTATAAGACTGCCGATGAGATCCGGATTGGCAGTGTTAAGAGTTGGCTAGAGCAACATGCCCGACAAGTTGATAATGAGGATGACGAGGCTATAGCTAGTGTTGCAAGGGCATTTTTGTTCTTCTTTCTGGGCATGTCACTTTTCGCCAATTCATCCACCACTCTGCGGGTTTCTCTCTGGGATGCCTGGATTTACGACTGGGGGCAGGCAGGTTTGGCTAAGATGTATGCTTCCATGAATTGGACCAGCCACAACTATTCTCGAGTCCTTAATGGCTTTGCTCCGGCTTTGGAGGTATTCTCTTTTCTTTTCCCAACTTTTGATACTTGCCAGTATTTTTTTCCTCCTTTTTTTTGGTTGACTTTCTTTTTTTTTTTTTTGTGTGCAGGTCTGGGCTTATTCGATCTTTTATTTTACTCTGGGCCCATTGCATAACCGCATTCACGAGCCACCTTTTCTGGCTGAGTTTGTGAATGCAAATTGGGTGGAAGAGGACCGAGACAATCGCAGCTTGATCGAGGTGATGATGCGGAGACAGGATTACCGGCTCGAGTTTGGGCACCGTGTATTTATCTCCCTGGAGGGGTATGGTTGGACCATATTTGATTTCTCTGGAGATAAGCAGCCATCGGATCTGATGGTGTCCATTATGGTCGACTCATTATATATGGGCGAGCGGGTTAACCGCCAGCATTTCCTTTATCCGATGCCTCTAGTGACACCACCTGCACCACCAGCCTGGGTGATTGTACCGGATTTCCTTCCGAACAGGTATCAGTACCTATCGAGACACATCGTTCATCGCTATGATTATCCCATTATGGCTTACGAGGATTTCTTGAGGATAGTGCTTCATCCTACTCTTGCAACAGCTAAGCGTGCATCTGATGTTTCTGGTAGGCCCAGGCCTTCTCTTTTGGTTCCCGATGAGCTGCCGGATTATTTTGTCCCTGCTGAAGACTTCTCCACCTTCTAATATCATCGCGAAGGAAGGCTTGTGGAGGAGGCTTTGCCTGATGTTGAGGTCCCCGAGCGGTATATTTTTTTCATTTATACTTTTTCTGCTTCCCCTTTTTTTCAGTAATATATTTTTTCTAACAGCCTTTCCTCTTTTCTTTTTTTTTTCTTTTCAGGTGGATGTCTCCTCGTACCGGAAAGTAGTGAAGGGCTTCTTCGGCATCGCCAAGTTATACCAACGATTGTTGGATGAGTTTACTTGTAGAGGGAATGATGTCGTGAGTCGGGCTAGGCGTCGGGATGATGATGACGACAGGGCCGGTGGATCGGGTCATGCTAGTGCCAGAGGACGGGGATACAAAATTGGCGGGACCGGTCCTTGAGTCATGGGCGGAGGCTTGGATAGGAGTAGATATTCACACGCCCACTAGTTTTCTTTTTCCTGCACTTATTATTTTTGGGGATTTTTTTTTCTGTACCAGACTCTGTATATATTTCTAAATGCAATGCAATTTATTTTTATTCTATGATGCATGATATAGAAATAAAGACTCATTTATTCTAGGAATGCCTAAAATAAAATAAAAAAACTAAACCATTATCTAAAGCAAAGGCAAACCGCAAGTTTTTAGGATGGAGGTTTGGAGAGATACACCTTTGGATTTAAAATGGGGTTATCCGGTGGTCTACGGGGAAAGAGCGGCAACCGCCTCTTCCTGTGTCTGATTTAATTTTCAGTTGGTGAGGGCTAGTGCCTAGCCTCACTTTTTCCTTCCTTTCTCGTGAACGAATAGGGCAAACAGCGGAGCAGCCGGGGTCGAAACTGGGATGCCAAGCAATTTCGGGGGGACAACAGGGACCCATGGGCGCCGCCCATGGAGGAAGTGAGCGTGGCTCCTGGAAAGGCTATGGGCGGCGCCTAAGCTTTCTTTCTGTGCATTCCCTGTTTCGATCACTATTCATGTACTATGCTCATAATTCGGTTGTTTTCTCTGTTTTTAGTATAAAAAGGGACTCGGGGCAACGTTCATTTCACATTGTTCTCTTTCTTTCTTCCTTCAGGCAGTAAGCATATATGAGCTCTCTCTCTCTTCTGTCTTTCTTTCATCCAGTCAGATATAAAATTTTTGCCTTCCTCCTTTTAGAAATGGTCGAGCGTACTCACACAACTGGAGATCGAAATATACGAGACCTCGCTGGATTACTGGATCCATTTCTTTACGAGAGGATGAGCGAGAATGGTTTGACCATGTTTATGGCTATTGCTGCCTTCTTTCGTGGCGGGCCCTATGTATAAATTGGGACATGCTGAGGGCAGCCTCTAGATTCTGATAGGTGCAGAACCATCTTTTTAATTTTTGTCTGAACGAGATGTGTCCCACATTTGAGGAATTTGTGCCATGGTGGGAATGCCGACCATCGGGCCTATTACCGTGCCATCTGTATGGAGACGTCCCTTCATGGCAATAAGGGAATTATTTGGCTCGACTCGTGCTGTAACTCCAGATTTTTATAATGGAGTTAATTTTGATTTAACTGTTCTTCCCCCTGCCTATACTGAATATAGGGAAGATCCAATGTATTCACGACGTCGGCTGGCTGCCCTCTTTTTGTATGTAATGGGAAGGTACCTCCTCGTGGGTCAACCTGTTTTTATCGATGTACGGGTTATTGATCTGGTTTTGCAAGCTCGGGAGCGCCGGGTGAATATTGTCCTGATTATTTTGGAAGAGACTGATTGGCCTGGATGTATTTTCGTCTGGCGATGAAGTTTTTCCTTCTGGCGGACCCATTTTAATCCATATGTGGCTGGAGGAACACTTTAACTGGGTAATGACCCCTGAGCTTGTAGGAGGAGTATATAATCCCGGGCGTTATGGCTCTTGCGGCCATTATTGCCATGATCTGTCTTCGGAGCATGAATAGATAGAATATTTTATGCGTATCGGCTCCATGGAGATAGTCTGGGTGATTAGCCACTAGCGGATCCGTCACTTTTTTTCTGTTTACTGGGGCTTATGCCCAAGTCATCCTGACTGGTCTCCAACATACCACTTTTTATCTGTCATACCGAGTCCTCCGTCAGTTTGTCAGAGAGCAGATTATCCCGACGTCCGTCCTTTGATAGAAGAGTTGTGGATGGAAAGAGATGTGGGCGATCTCATCCGAGATATGTGGGAGATTGACTATCCCCTACGGGCCTCAGCTTATGCTTTTTATGAAAATATGCTTTTGTCCCGTGAGTATCTGTCATGGGTGCTGCTAGCTGCTGAGGAGCAGTCCCGTATAATTAGGCACGTGCTGATGAGGATCCTCTTTAGGCGGGTAACCAGTGGCATAGATGCACGACTAATGGAGATCGGTGAGGATCTAGAGAGTTCAGGGCTGGTGGTTCCCCAGGTCTTGCAGGAGGATTTTTAGTGAGTACATGGCCTAGGTGCTCAGATGGCACACGATCCTGACAAGGCGGGACCCAGTAATGTGCCTCCCAGGTTGAGCAATGCGAGTCGACGGAGTAATCCCCGGCGGGCTGATGAAGCTGGCCCAAATCAGGCTGGCAGACGGAGCACTGCTCAGAGAGGTGATGGTGCCGACCCAAGTCACCCTGCTATCTAGGACAATGGTGATGCTGATGACGAGGAGGAGAACACCTCTGAAGGTTTTCATGCTGGTGAGGTTGGGCCTCCTCTGCACCTCGCAGAAGTATTTAGTCTCGGCTAGGACGTCGTAGACGTTGAGAGACCATTTCTAAGCTGCATAGAAAGAGAGGGGGATTTGGGGGGCTATAGGATATAGGCAAAATATATAGGTACCTTGTACAGAAATAAATGATAATCTAAATATCTTAGACCTATTCCTAAGTTGCACCTTATGGATTTTTATATTTTGATTTTCATTTTGAGCCCTGTAGTGGTTTCTCTCTTAGCCAGTCAAGAAAAACCGATACGAGTTGCCTTTCCCTGTCATAAGAAGCCTTTTCCATGTGGTCAACATATATGATACATGCCTGACCTTTGTTTGCCCGGACCTGAAGATGTTGAAGACTGTCTGCTGGAGATAAATGCTAGAGACTATTTTCTCTTTCCTTCTCCTGGTTTTTCTTTTGTTTTGCTCTAACTTTTGCCTAGGTCGCCCTTTCGGGTTTTCAACCTAGCGAGCCCTTATTCTTATTGCATATATATTTTTTTTTTTTTTATGCTCTATTTTTTTGCCTAGACCGCCCTTTCGGGTTTTCAATCTAGCGAGCTGGAGAGAGATGAGGGCTTCTCCATAGAGTTTATCCATATTGATGGGCTGAATGAGGTCTTCTCCATCCTGATTGGTGAGGAGCACCGCACCTCCTGACTGGATTTGTTTGACGATGTAAGGTCCCATCCAAGGAGATTTCCATTTTCCCCGAGTGTCAACATAACTAGGGGGTTTTTCGCGGAGTGTCAGGTCTCATACTTGGATATTACGACCTTTGACTTTTTTGTTGAAAGCTCGAGCTATCTGTTTCTGATATGGTCGAGTGTGCTCTAAAGCTAGCAGTCGTCGTTCATCTAACATGGCTAATTCTTCGTAGCGCTGTTTGACCCAATCAATTTCAGATACATCTGATTCCATTATAACCCTTAATGATGGGACTTCTATTTCAATAGGCAGCACTGCCTCCATACCGTAGGCTAAAGAATAAGTGGTAGCCCCAGTGGGTGTGCGGATCGAAGTGCGATAGTCCCAAAGTGCTAGCGGCAGCTTTTCTATTTTCCATTTTTCCGATAATATTTTCTAATGTTTTATTGGTCGCTTCGACAAAGACCGTTTGCACGTGGTCGATACGGGGAAGACTTGTGTCTCTGGATTCTGAATTCATCGAGCAGTCGGTTCACGTCCCCTTCAAAGTGCGTACCGTTATCAGAAATTATTTCGAAAGGGACCCCATATCTATATATGATGTTGGTTCTGATGAATTCGGACACCTTTCTTGCATTCAACACTTTGTAGGAAGAGGCTTCTACCCATTTTGTGAAGTAGTCGACAGCTACTAGGACATACTCGTGGCCATTGGATCCTTTTGGGTGAATTTGACCAATAATGTCAATTCCCCATGCTGAGAAGGGCCAAGGAGCTGTGGAGTTGTATAGTGTATGCGAGGAATGTGCTGCAAATTTGCGAAGCGTTGACATTTATCACAATGACGCACCCACCGGATACAATCCGTTTCTAGCGTACTCCAATAGTACCCTTGTCTGATTATTTTCTTTGATAGCATATGCCATGTTCATATGTGGCCCACAAGTACCACCATACAGCTGGTCCATGACTTGCTCGGCTTTAGCCTGATTGATGCATAGCAGGTTTAAACCCTTGGTAGTGCCTTTTATATAGACTACCTCCGCTGATTACGAATTGCGATGCCCACTTTCGTAAGGAAATTTTCCCTCTTTTTTGTCTAAATGGGTGGATAGACCCCTTTCTGAAGTAGATTTATAATGTCTAGGTACCTAGGGTTCGTTATCCTTTTCAGGAGTATCGACTCTGAAGCAATAGGCAGGAGTGGTCTTTTTCCCGACTATAAATGGTTGGACGTTGATTTCTGTGGGAATTTTGACCAACGAGGCTAAAGTGGCTAAGGCATCAGCGAATTGATTTCTATCTCGCGGTAGATAATGAAACGAGATATTATCGAATTCTTTTGCTAAGGCTGTCAATCTGACATGATATAGCTGTAGCGGGGATCTTGGGTTTTCCACTTCCCTTCGACCTGGTTTATAATCAGGGCAGAGTCAGCGAATACTTCCAAGTCTTTGGCTCCTTTTAGGAGAGCCTCCTCTAGACCAACAATGCAAGCCTCATATTCATTAGTGTTATTTGAGCATTCGAATTCCAGTCTTATAGCCAAAGGAGTGTGGGAATCTGCTGGATCAATTAGCAGGATTCCTATGCCGAAACCTCTCTTGTTGGAAGCCCCATCGAAGAACATTTGCCATTTGGTGTCATGATCAGTAATTTCCAAGACACCTTCGTCTGGGAAACTTGGCTCTGATACATCTTCTGATTCTAGTGGTAGATCAGCTAAATAGTCTGCAATTACGTTGCCTTTGATAGATTTAAGCGTGACATAGGTGATGTTGAATTCGTTGAGGAGAAATGACCATTTAGCCAATCTGTTGGAGAGTGATGGCTTGCCGAAGATGTATTTTATGGGGTCCATTCTGGAGATGAGTTTGATGGACCGTGCTTGCAAATAGGTTTTGAGCCTCTGTGTTGCCCAGACTAGACCGGTGCAGCTTTTCTCTAAGGCCGAGTAATTTAGCTCACTTCCTTGTAACTTCCTACTTATGAAGTAAATGGCATTTTCAATGTAGGAATCTTTTTTCTCTTGTGCGAGCATAGACCCTACTGCCGTGTCTGTGACAGTTAGGTATAGGAGGAGGGGTTTATGTGTATGGGAAGGAGCAAGCACTAGTGGGCTGGAAAGGTATTTTTTGACTTTTTCAAAGGCTAGCTGGCATTCTTCGTCCCAGACTCGGTCAGTGTCCTTCTTCAGGAGTTTGAATAGTGACTCACATATGAAGGTTAGCTGCCTGATGAAACGACTGATATACTGTAATCGACCCAGAAAACCCTTGACTTCCGTTGGGGTTTTTGGCTGCGGCATGTCTATGATGGCTTTTATTTTGGCTGGTTCTATTTCGATGCCTTGCTCGGTTACCAGGAACCCTAGGACTTTGCCCTTGGTGACTCGAAATGTGCATTTGGTCTGGTTGAGCTTCATTTGGTGTTTCCTTAACCTTTCGAAGAATTTTCGAAGGTCTCTGACATGGGCACCATCTATATTGTTAGAATGCACAATCATATCGTCCACGTATACCTCGAATTCTTTATGTATCACATCGTGGAAGAGGGTAGTGGCAGTCCTCTGGTATATGTAGCCCCAGCGTTTTTCAGCCCAAATGGCATGACAATATAGCAGTAGGTTCCCCAGGGGGTGATGAATGAAGTTTTTTCTTGGTCTTCTGCTGTCATTTTAATTTGATTGTAGCCCAGCATGCCGTCTACAAAGGATCTTATCTTGTGAGAGGCCACAACGTCTACCACAATATCAATGTTAGGTAGAGGGAAGTCATCTTTGGGCGATGCCTTGTTGAGGTCGCGGAAGTCCACACAGATCCGAACCTTTCCATTGGGTTTCGGAACGGTCACTATGTTTGACAGCCAAATTGGGTATTCAACTACCCGGATGAACTTGACGTGCAGCTGTTTCATGATTTCTTCTTTTACTTTTAGTGACCATTCTGGCTTGATTCGGCGGAGTTTCTGCTTTACTGGCTTATCATCAAGGCATGTCGCGATTCGGTGCTCTACTATGGCTAGATCCAATCCATGCATGTCTTCGTAGGACCATGCGAAGACGTCTACAAATTCTCCGAGTAGATTGACTAATGCTGCCCTTTCTGACCCTTGCAGGTAGCTGCCGATTCTAACCTCTTTGATTTCACTGTTAAGCCCTAGATTGATAACAGACAAGTCTTCTTCTAATGCTGCTGATCGGTGCTTTTCTTGGTACTTGACTGACTTGGCGAGCTTAAGTAAGTAACCTTTATCGTTCGGGTCCATTTCGTTAAACGACTCATTATTAATGCTAATTAACTCGTCTTTTAATGTAGAACTAAGGAATACGCGAAGATATCAAGATTTTCATTATTAATAGCAAACTGAATAGGGTTGGTTACATTATTGAAGCCTTGGGGTTTGAGGTCCTCAATTTTAGGGAGCGGGCCGGTAGATGACCAATCCGTAAGGCTAAAGGAAGGAGCGGGAATACTATATCTGAAACGGTCCACCAAGTTTGCGGTTGTCAAGAGACGATCGGTCGTAGTATACCAATTCTGCAGGGGGTTGTCAGCAATAGACTCGAATTTGGCCGGGAGCTTTTCATAGCTAGTCCCTCCGTCAATCATTCTCAGGAAGCTATCTCCTATGAAATCATTACCTAACAGGGCCACGACACAGTCATCTTGATCTATAGTCCAAGTATTTTCGACTGTTACTATTTTATATGCAAGGTTGTGGGGCTCTAGGGTAACCTGTTCCATTTCATTAATGGCAAGACTGACATTTCCCAACCAGGGCGTCTCTTCCCATTTTGGTCTAGCCAAGGTTCGGGAAACATGAGATAGGCATCTGTTTCTCCCTTCCTTACAAAGTAATCATTTAGTGTTTTTCTATATGGTTGTAGAGGAGGATCTATGTAAGGATGCTTTTCTCGTTCTGCCTTACTTTTCTCACGTTTCTGCCTCATGACTACAGCAAGCTCGGCTGGCGTAGGTTCGTATCCTAGACCAAATGGAGGGATACATTCCTTACGTTCATCTTGGACTAGGTTAACAAGCCCCTACTGATTTCTGTCGAGACCCAGACCAGGCATATAATTCATTTTTCGAAGCATGTTTAGTGGAATCATATCTCCGAAGACTGTGGTTTTCTTTCCGGTAATGTTAGTTTCCCACCCATATTCAATGGCGTTGACTCTGCCTTGAGGGATAACTTCGAAACCACTGAGGAAGATACCCATGTCATTGTGCTCTATTTCGAGGATTGAGATATCCCCATTTTCTTTGTTTTCCATGATCTTATCGGCAAGTATGATTACTATGTGGTTATCGTGGATAAATTTGACACGCTGATGCAGTGAGGAGGCTACCCCTTTCACCCTATGGATCCAAGGACATCCCGGCAATAGACAGAAAGTAGCAGGAATGTTTAGGACTTGGAACTCAACTAGAATAGTTAGTGGCCCAATAGTTATCATCAAAGTTACCACCCCTAGAACACATCGATTAGTGTTGTCGTATGCCCTTACTGTCTGCGATGAAGGAGTCGCGGCTCGATATCTTTGTTCCTAGTTTGGCTAGCTTGTGACATACATTCAAAGATGTGGGTCTATCGGGATCGGGGAACTCTTTTTCCATTCAATCTAGATCGATGTGGTTGGTTCCATCTCTTGGCATATCTAGATCAGTAAACATAATCATTTCCAAAGTGTATGTTTCTGATTAGGGGTGGCAAATCGGTCGTGCTGGGTTGTTATCAAGCCGACACAATAACAACACGACACGATAAGTACGAACACGAACACGACACGATAAGCTTATCGTGTCTAATATTAAAACCCGAACACGACACGATAAAAACACGAAAAGCACGACATGACACGATAGGCATGATAACCAAAAAAGCACGATTTATTTAGTCAAGCCCGTTAAGCCCAATAAACATTATAAAATATATAATTTTGATTTTTTAATACATATTTTGAAAATTTATCAATATAAATAGTCAAGTAGTTTAAAAGTCATAAATTTTCAAATAATAAAACTATGAAATAATCATGAAAATAGTTCAAAAGAAGTGAATAACCCATAGTAAATTTTTTAAAATATATTTTTAAAGCATATATATTTTAGTTATCGTGTCTTATCGTACTTATCAAGCTAGCCCGATAACAACCCATTTTTTATCGTGCCTTATCTATAACCCGAATTAAGCCCCACTCAAACCCACGTGTTTGTGTCGGTCAATCGTGTCATGCCTCAAATTGCCACCCCTATTTCTGATCATTTGGGTGAGCTCATTTGGAGAGGTTTCAATAGGGATGATTGCCTGACTTAGGGATTTGGCCAGTGTGTCACGATAGGTTTTGGAAGCACATAGCAAGCCCCATATAGATATGTTTGCTTGGGTTTTCTTCATCTGAGCTAACAGGGTATCTTCCATACTTTTAGCCCCAGTATCTATCTCTTTGTCTTTGCCAGAGTGGTCACTACTTTCTTGGTTTGGTTGATAGATTCGACCATACCTGGTAAGGTGACTGGCATCCCCACTTACTCAAGTGGCTTTTTCAGTGCTACTGATATTTTGGCTACCCAGGATAGTGTCCCAAGAGAGCATGCTGCAGCTAGGCTCTTTTATTAGTAGAGAGAAAGGAACAATGATATATGGTAATGGCTTTTCATTCCTTTCAAATTTGGGTACACAATTTTCTTCACCAACCTCAATCATGTTGATTTGAGGTAAAGGGTTATTGACTACATTTGGCCTGGGGGGAGGTTTTTCAATAACCTTATACCTTATCATCTATCAGGTCTTGGATTGCATTTTTGAGTATGTAGCACTTGTCGATGAGGTGACCGCTGCAACGATGGTATTCACAATACTGGGCATGGTTCCATGAGTTAATAAGAGGAGTCGGCGGCATGTAGTTTTCCATGGGTTTTAGCACTCCCTGTGCCATCAGTCCTTGTAATATCAAAGATTGAGGGGCTTGCAATTCATCATAGTGCCTATTTCCCCTGTTTGGACCCTTGAAAATTTTGTTTGGACCATTATTTCCACCCACTGTATTGATGGACCTATCTGCTCCATAGGACCATGGAACAGTGTTGTAGCTCTGGGTAGGGAAATTGGCTGATGGCATAACAGGCGTATTTCCTATCATGTTAACAGCTGACCCCGATGCGACTGTTTTTCCTTTTGAGTAGCGGAAAGAGTTGAGAGGTGTACCGACTTTTAAATGTCCGGTTCGTATATCTTCGTCGATACGGATCCCTATTTCCACTATTTCTTTAAAGTTACTATAGGGGAGATAACGCATATGTTCCAGGTAAATGAGTTGGAGGTTTTTGATGAACATCTTGGCTGATTCAGCCGGATCAGGCTTGTCCAATGTCTGAGTTATATTTCTTTTCCACCTGGCTGCAAAATCTGCGCATGTTTCATTTTCCCTTTGGGTGCACGCTTCAAGATCTCTTTTATTTTTAGAGGTGGTATTGTCTTTGTACCTCTTTAGGAACTCCTCTGCTATTTGGTCCCAAGTGCCCATGGTACTATTATCTGCTAGCATTAGCCATTACTTAGCTGCCCCTATCAAGGTGAGATGGAAATTGGAGGCCATAGCTTCGAAATTAGCCCCTCTTGACTGCATGTCGGTAGAGTAAGATTTTAGGTGAGAGATAGGACATCCAGTCCCATCAAATTTTTCTATGTCGGGCATTTTGAATTTTGAGAGTAGTATGACCGAAGGCTGTAATGTTAATGCATGTGTAGAAAATTCCCCTTTATTTAGGACTTTGAGCATCATTCCTTTTAAGTTCTCCATATCTGCCTCTAGTTTGGTGGAAGGTGGTGCTGGGTTTTGGTATATATTGGAAGGGTTGTGGGTAAAGAGGTTTATTCCTTGCTGAGGTATTTGGTAGGGATTTAGGAGAGATGGGTTATTTGTAGGAGTTGAGTTTTGGTATATATTGGAGGAATTGGGGGCAACTGGGTTTATTCCTTACGAAAGCATTTGGCAGGGATTTTGATGAGGTAGGTTGTTTGTAACTTCGGCTTGACGACCAAGATCATTAAAAGGTAAATAGGTCGTTACTTGTCCTGGTTGGGTATAGCTTCTGGGGTCCATATGTGGGTTGTTTTGAAGTGGATTGGTGATGGGAAATGGAAGGTCATTTGGATTCTAGGGCATATTGGTGTTGGGAAAAGGATATGGTAGATTTGGTGAGAAAGGGTTAACATTTGGATAATATGGGTTTAGTGGAAAATTTGGGTTTGGGGGTATTGGTGTTTGGTGGTAGGTTAGTGTTTGGCTAAGGATTTGGGTTTAGAGGAGCATGAGAAGTAGATGCTTCTTGAGGGGTTGCAGGGAAAGTGATTCCCTCACCACTTGGCCTTGGACCTTGCATGAGGTTTGCTATCTGGTTTAATATACGATCAGTCCGTGCATCCAAATTTTGATCTAGCCACTGCTGCATAGCCTGAGTTGGAGCATACCTTGGAGCCCCTGTATCAACACCCACTGCAGACTGTTCATTTTCGACGGCCATTTTGCTCAAATCTGTACTCTATGAACTGATTCTGATTATTTCTGATCTGACCCCGATATTCTCTGATCTGATCCATGTGCCTGTATCACGTATCAACCGACCGGTACTATCTATTCCCTTCCAAACTCGGGCCAGGTTTCTGAGGAAAATGGGTTGAAGGTATCAAGAGGGAAGGTTCCACGATTTTTGGGTTCAAGTATAGTGTGCCTTTATATTTTTTATTTTTTTATTAATCAATTTTTCCTAAGATTGATCGGACAAGCGCACCCGCTTTGTTTTGACAGTCTCGGGACTATTCCTAGAATGGTTGACTCTTTCTCCAGAGTATATGACCTTCATATTCCACCTGCCTTTCGACTCCCCAAGATTAGACTGATCTCAGGCGAAGGGCCTATACTCTTTCCGGGATCCACGATTCAAATGGTCTAGGTGGAATATCATAAAAATTATTGGTCAGCCCCTGTGCATACATCTTTATTCATATATTTTTTTTGCTCTTTTTTTTTTTTGCAACAGGGATTGGTCAATAATTAAGAGATATAAAAACCGATCGGTCCATGAAGTGTCATGAGAATCTATATGCATTTTAACGTTGGCAGATGCAGGGAGTAGGTTGGCATGGTGTAGGGTAGCAGTTCAGAATATTTCTACGTGCGTGCACCTGTGTGAGGTATCTAAAAAGCAGTAAAGTCTTTTTTAGATATAAATCAGTAAATAAAGTAGTAAATGACCTGTCTTTATGTTCTTTGTGGATTTTCTCGGCTAATTAGTTTGAATCCTCGAAAGGACGGCGCGAGCGAGCGTGACGGCCATTCAGATCAATAAAGAGAAAGAAAAGTGGGAAATATATCTGTTTCTATTAATTACAAATTGGTCCTAATCCCCAAAATAAAATGACAGAATAAAAAAATATTTACATATTTTGCGCGGAATAAATAAATAAAGCAGAATAAAAATAAATAAAGTGATAATAAGCCCCTGTTTTTTTGTTATCCTGCCCGAAATTTTATATATATATTTTTTGTTTTGATCCCTCCTTTTTTATATTTGCAAGCATGCTGCAAGTTTCACAGTTATTTGCACACACACACACACACACACACACACACACACACACACACACACACACACACACACACACACATATATATATATATATATATATATATATATATATATATGTATATATAAATGCAATACTTAAGCTGTTAAATAAATATAATAAGCATATTTAGCCAAAACAAAAGAAAAACTTATTTTTTTATTGTTTTTTGAAAAATGAGTCTAGCCCTCCGTTTTTATTTTTTATTTTTTAAAATAAAAACAACGACCCCAACAGAGTCGCCATTGTGAGTGTCCCGTTTTGCGACCTTATTCCCCCGCCAGTGAGAGCGGGTGGTTTTAAAACCTTTAAGGCGCGTGGAATACGTTTGGCCTCAATTGTGGACTCAAAATGTAATAAACAGAGTCGTCATCTTTATTTTAAGGAAAAACAAAGAAAAACCAAATGTAACCAGATTTGCAAAGGGTTCAGAGGCTAAGTTACGAGGTGGGAAGGTGTTAGGCACCCAACTCGCCATTTCGGTCTCAAAATAGTTTTTGACTAAAATATGTTTTTTTATGAAATAAAACACTTAAATATATATATATATATATATATATATATATATATATATATATATATATATATATATATATATTTAGCGTATAAATAATTTATAAAATTTTGGTCATAATAATGACTCTTTTTAGTGCTATTTTCCTATAAAATTTCGAGCAGCATAACTGCTTATTTTTCTTACATCGGCCTAGCTTCTAGCGGATCTTAGGGTGCGCTCGCTTTGTTCTTCAGGGAGAGGGAGTCTTTTTTTGCTGCTTTGCTGTTGCGGGGATTCGGGCAGAGTGACTGCTTCCGAAAGTTGCTTTTCGGCCTTGGGATCCGGACGAAGCAACTGCTTGCTTTTTTGCTGTTGTTTGCTTACTGATGGCGAAAATCGGGCAGAGCAACGGTTTGCTTTTTGCTGATTTGGCGTATGGATTCGGGTAAGACAACTGCTCTTTTTGGGATTTTTGATCGGTGGAATAGGGCGGAATCCTAGCAGGGCAACTAGGTTTCACTTTGGCCGGTTGGTTTTAGTGTTTGGAGAAGATTTGGCGGATAGAGCTTTGGGGCTAAAGGAAGAAATTCCTTCGGCGCTCTCGGGAGAACTCATTGCGTTGTTTCTTAACTGCATGTAATTGCTTGATTATTTATATTGATTTAATGTGTAGTTCCTTTTGTGTTTACATAATTAAAGTAAAGTGAAAAGTAAGGATAAAGTGGTAAAAGTGATGTTTTAAAAGGTATGACAATTTTTTCACAAGATGGGGCCTCTTATTTATAGACTGAGAGAGGTCTTCCTTCGTTGTTAAGTTTTCTCTTTCCGTGCTTCATCGGTTTGTACCACGCGCTGAGAGAATTACACAAAAGGCAAACTGCTACAGGGAAACATTCACTATTGGGCGCCACCCATAGTTGAAGCTTGGGCGGCGCCAAGCCCCCTTTTTGGTGTCCTTTTGGCTCTTAGGCTCCCTGCATTTCACTGTTTACGCATCTTGCTTTTGTTTTTTGCATTTTCGACCCTGTAACTTGACATTAATTAGTTTTTTAACAAGTCTTGATATTTCATGTCATGTTACATACTAGGGGTACGAAATTGATGATGTCTACACTAGGTTTGAATATATAAAGAACATTTAAGACATGTATGAAAGTCTTCTATTGAAAGGACATGTGAATAGTTCTTTTACTTGAAAAAAATCGACCAAAATAATGTTTTATAATAAGCGCATTAAGGTCAAATATTTCAATGGATATAGTGTTTCAGCAGATAGAAAATTTCGAGTGTAAAATCAGGTGCTGACATTGTTATCAGCAGCTGCTAGCTGCTGATGACTTATGCTTTTAGGCAGATAGAATGAAACTAGTAGGAAGGCTACCAAGCAAAGTCAAAAGGGTATATGCTATATAAACAACAAAGGATATCTTATCTGCTGAAGGTTTTAGCAAATAGATTTAGACTTGTTTACAAAGGATAGCTATTTTAACTTAATGGTTTTAAGTAAATCTTAAGTATACAAGTTTATACAATCTTCTCCTATTTACTTAAAGTCATTCATCCTAAGCAGAGAGTAAAATCAAGTATAAAGCAAGTGTAAGACTATTTTTCCCTACGTAAGATGTTAGTAGAATCAAAACAATTTCAATGAAAAGTAAGTAGTATATAGATTTGTTCACGCTGATGAATTTTTTTAGCAATTTTTCTTATTTTTGCTTATCTCCTTAGTTCTTTGAGTTTCAGCAGATATGTATCAGCTCTTGCTTCGATATGCGCCAGCTTTTGCTTTCTGCACTTTCTCCTCCTGAAGGGTTTTAAATACAACAACTTCAGCTTTTTCTGCCCTTGTAGCCCAATCTTGTTGGAAGGCTAGAATGGAGTTCCAATCATGCATAGTGGCTTCGCGAGGAGCTCCAGTGGCTATGACAGCCTGAACTTCAGTGGAGATAGTAATTCTAATGTTTGGAGCAATGGAGTTCAGCTGAGTTTGAAGATGATGTAGCACAAGAGTGTGGTATTCAAGGGTTTGCATGAATATCAGTAGATGGAGGAGCATGTTTTGTATTAGCTTTTGAAGAGTCATCAATAAAGATTGGATGATGAGAAGATGAATGAGAGATAGGTTGACTTATAATCATCTTTTACGTTTTCTACCTTTTAATGGCTAGTCTTAGTGGTTTGTAAGAAGCATAAGGTTGCAGCACATGTTTAGCTGGTTTGGCAGCTGGTTGAATAGGCAAGACTGAAGGTGATGATGTAGTAGGGGGATTTGTATCAACAGTAGTAGGATTTTCTGAAGAGAGTTGACGAGGATGAGTAGAGGCAGATGCTCCTCCTGACTGGGTTAACTACTGAAGTTTAAGAGCTCTATTGTGATAATTTGCATCACAAATACAATCATTAATGAATTCCATGGTCATCTGTTGTATAGTTTTAAGTTTGGACGACGTAAAGGTAGGTAGATGGGGATTTTTGATGATCAAAGAATCGGCTGAAGTAGCTGATCTACCTAGAAGGTAATGATCATTAGGAGAAAAAGATCAATATTATGGACGACTCTATAGATATTCCAGACAGATAAGATAAGTTCATCTTGAACTAATCTGTCATTGGAAAGGTAGAAGGCATTACAGTGATGAGGCAGAAGTTCGAAATACTTGCCATAAGTGACATCAAGTTCAGCTGGAGATAAGTGAGTAGGAGGATAAAGAACATGTAATTTTCTTTTGAAGTCTTTATCAACGTATTCATCTGGGATGATCAAAGGTTTTTCTTCCTTTTTCTCTTCATGAAAGTAAATGAGAGATTGAATGAATAAGGGTAGATGATCAATGGGGAAAACCTAGTTTGGAGGAATGGGAATAGGACACTTTTGTTAGGGAGAGTATGTGGGATGAAAAGTTGGATTAGAGAGAGGGGAAAAGTTTGAGTGGGTTGAAGTTCATTAGGTAGAATGGCAGTTTCATATATAGGAGTGTTACAAGTAAAATAGATGTTATCTGCCATAAGACCTGAAGGAATTGAAACTTTGAACTTAAGTGAATGAATAGTATATAGAGGGTGTACTGAAAAGTAAGAGAGAGATATGTAAGGAATGAGATATGAACTCTTTTGAAAGTAGTGAAGTTTAACATAAGATTTTGTGTAGAAAAATGACGGTGATAAGTTGAAGTTCAAATTAAAGAGTATTTAATGGAGAAGATATGGTATGCAGTGATAAGTACAAAAGAATTTTCATAAGATTATACCAAATCGTGATATGGTTTAGTGGTTGTGATAAGAAGCAAGAATAGTAATGAGGGAATGTTTTGATGTAAGAAGTGGTTCATCATAATTAATGCACCAATGGTTTAAAGACTTTAAGAATGTGTTAGTGTGTTTCAAAAGTTTTGGACTTTGCACGATCATTTAAAACATGATAGAAATTTTATCATGATGAATAAATCATTTTAATGTTAAAGATATGTTTGTGCTTACACTTATATCAATTGTCAGAAGAAAAGAGTTTTAAAAATGGATAATTGAGTTTTAATGCATAATCCCATTTGTTTCAAATAAGTATGAGTGAATAAGGTATGACATTTGATATTTGAAATGAAACAATTTGCTAAGATAGATTCAGCAAATGTCAAGGATTCATCAACTTACATGTGTAGTGTCTGAATTTAGCAACTGGAAGAGCTTACTTACTTAACAACTTTCTTCAGCAGATGATGTGGCAGATTTTTGATCAGCTGATATTTTCTATCTGCTGATAGCTGCAACAGCAGGAAAAAACAAGGCTTCTGCTGATGATGAGAAAAATAATATTGTATCTATAAGTTGGTCATCAGCAGGTGCATAGGCTGATGAGTAATTGAGCATCTGTTGTTTGTCAGCTTTTGCTAGAAGATGAAAGCTTAAAAAAATTTCTTGCATGTGTTAGTATCTTCAAGCTCATATATGTATTAAAGAATAAGCATGCCGAATTCACCTCTTAAAAATTCAAATATTTCAGATTTAAAAGATTTTTGTAAATATGTCAGCCAATTGAAATTCAGTGGGAACATATACTAGCTAAACATTTCCTTTTTCAACATGATCTTTAAGAAAGTGATATCTAATGTCTATATGTTTGGTTTTAAAATGCATGACAGGATTTTTAGACACAGATATGGAAGGTGCATTATTACAAAATATGGGATAGGTTCCTATTTGCATCTCATAATCCATCGGCTGTTGCTTCATCCAGAGGATTTGAGAACAGCCGCTGCCAGCAGCTATATACTCAGCTTCAGTAGTTGATGTAGAAATTGATGCTTGCTTTTTATTGGCCCAAGATATGAGTCTATTTCCAAGGAACTGACATAGTCCACTTGTGATTTTCCTGTTAACTCTATAAGCTGCAAGATCAGCATTTGAATATCTCATTCAATTAAAAGATGAATCACTTTGATACCAAATGCCAAATTTCTCAGTATTAATCAAATATTTAATAATTCTTTTAGCAACTATCATGTGAGATTCTTTAGGATCAACTTGAAATCTTGCATAAACACATACAACAAACATAATATCTGGCCTACTAGTAGTTAGATATAAGAGAGATCTAACAATACCTCTGTATTCAGTCATGTTGACTGATTTACCTTTTTCATCAGCTACTAGATGACATTCAACTCCCATTGGAGTATTTGCTGAATTTGCATCTTGTAAGTTATATTTCTTAATAAGCTCCTTGGTGTACTTGGCTTGATGGATAAATATTCCTTCTTCATTATGTTTGATTTGTAAACCAAGGAAGTATGTGAGTTCTCCCATCATGCTCATCTCAAACTTGCCTTTCATTAGGCTTTCAAATCTCTTACACAAAACATCATTAGTAGAACCAAAAATAATATCATCAACATAAATTTGAACTAGTAAGATGTTTCCTTTGTGTTTCATGGAAAAGAGAGTTGTGTCAATTTTACCTCTTTGAAAAACTTTTTTCATGAGAAATTTTGAAAGAGTTTCATACCAGACTCTTGGGGCTTGCTTGAGTCCATACAAGGCTTTTCTAAGCTTGTATACATGGTCCTTCTTCTTGTTGCCTTGAAACCCATGAGGTTGTTCAAATATACTTGTTCTTGAAGGTTTCCATTGACAAATGCACTCTTCACATCCATTTGATAGACTTTGAAGTGTTTGAAGGTTGCATATGTAAGGAATAATCTGATAGCTTCTAGTCTTGCAACATGAGCAAATGTTTGATCATAATCAATGCCATCCTCATGTCTATAACTTTGTGCTACCAACCTTGCTTTGTTCCTTGTGACATTTCCATCTTCATCCAACTTGTTTTTGAAGACCCATTTAGTTCCTATTACTTGTTGATAAGTAGGTCTTAGAACAAGTTGCCACACTTGACATCTTTTAAACTGATTTAGCTCTTCTTGCATAGCCTCTATCCAGTGGGGATCTTCCAAAGCTTCATTAATCTTTTTGGGTTTACAAGAGGAGACAAAGGCATGAGAGTCAATAGTCTTATTTCTTGAGTTGCTTCTTGTCTTTAAGCCACCAAATGGATCACCAATGATGTTTGTAACTAGGTGATGTCTGGTTTCTTTAATTTTTTGGAAAGATCTGGAGTGGGGTTAGGAGAGACAGTAGGTATGTCAATTTGGTAAGAAGATGTTTAAGATATTTGTTGGTTTTCAGCTGCTGAAGGATCAACAGATATAGGATCAACTGATGGAGGGTAAGTTTCAGCTACTTGAGTTTGGTCGTCCTGCTGATGTGTATTTTGGACTATTGAGCTATCAACAGGAATTGTATATGATGAGGGATTGTTCTGAAGAGAACTGCTATCATTTCATGTCTCAAAAATCTTAAAATTGTTAGAAACATCTTGAGTCTCATTTCACTCAAGTAAAGACAATTCATCAATGAGTAATATGAAATGTTTCAATAATCATTTTTATGATCTTTATAAGCTTTCATTGTATTTAGCAACAAAAAAAAAACAATATTATATCCATAGATTATAAGTATATCATCAATGTTTGATGATATATATCTTGATCTATCAAGATCTATTTTAAAAACTCCTCCTAAGCTTGAGCATCTCTTTGCATGCATATATCTCTTTTCATGAAGTGTTTGGTTTGAACTTTGAGTTCAATATGCCTTGCCATCAGCATAATGTATTTGTCTTTGTATACTTCCTTCATAGTGTCTTTCCAACAAGTCAATAGATACTTGTCACATATTATAAACTTACAAGAAACTGGTTAAGTCATAAATGATAAGATAGAAATCAAAAGATCTTAGTTGACTTGACAAAAGAATACATGTTCATTGAAGAAAATCTTGAGAGCTCTTTTAATAAGAACAAATAATTATGAATAAAAGCATGCATGTACGAAAGATAGGAAAGTGTGCACCCATTCCTTAAATATGAAGTACCCTGACTTTATAAGATCTTTGTACAGACACCACCACCACTACACAAGTTTTACGTGACTACATGCTGCACAAATAAATCTAGTAAGTATCAAATAAATGCTATACAAGCACCACCACCACTACACATGTTTTACATGACTACATGTTGCACAACAATTCAAGTACATACCCAAGAATGTAATCTCTTTTTCAAAAAAATAAGATCTCAAGAATGTCTCAAATGAATATATTAATATGTCAATTTCAATAGATTTAGATAAGTCTATCTATAAAGATATAAGTAGCAAGACTTAGCACATATGACACTAAGAGCAAGCAGTTTTGAAATAAAAGAGTATTGAAAGTGTTGAGAGCATACAAAACAAATAAAGGTGATAAGATAAATTTAAAGATTTAAAACAATATCCTTCATATAGCTCCTAGTGATTGATCCCACAATAAGTTAATAGACTTACTTCAATCACTTTAGGAATAGAAACCAAGTTAAAGAAATAAACATTTTGATCAGGTTTCTTAATACAAAGATGAAGTTTATAGAAGAGATATAAATATAGCAAAGTTTTTAGAAGTGATATAAATATAGCAAAGTTTTTCAAGATTAGTTTTTAGATGAAACATTAAAATAGTAACTTAGTTGAGCAAAGTGTGATCTTTAACAGATGTTCAACTCATGTTAACAAGAATGAAATTTAGCAAAGGAATGAGTGAACTTTGCTAAGGGAGAGATGAGCATTTGAGATATGCATGAATATCTTGGAGAATTCATGAACTTGCTCATTGTAGGTAGGCTTTTGTATATCTTATTTATGTTCAACATATCAGTTTTATGAACTTTAGTAATTATATCAGCCATCTCCCTTGTAAAAACAAGTTGTCAAGGAAATCATACATACTTGTTAAAGAGTATGGAAATTTTGAAGACAGAGTATTGATAATCCTTCTACTTTCAAATTGTGAGCTACTAGCAGATACTTTCTTTTCTACTGACAATTGAGAAGATGAACTTCTTCCAGTATAAAAGATTTCTCTTTAGCAAATATATTAACATTTTTCAGTTTAAAGCAGCAAAAGGTTTTCTAAAACAAATGATATTTGAAATACATCTTTTGCAAAAGTAATTTTGAGAAAATAATCAAAGAAAATTTTTCATGAAACAAATGAAATAATATATTTGAGAACTAGGATCATTTCCTACACATTCCATCAGCCATTTATCTATATTGTTCATATATTTTGTAATTTTTTCTTTCCATTTATCAAAGTGATCTTTACCAAAAATGTATTGAATAACAATATTTGATTGAAAAGTGCTTGAAGTTGCCATGATCGATCTTTCAAGTTGTTAGACTTGAAAAATAGATTTTTCAAACAGTTCGGCTCTGATACCAATTGTAAGTCCAGTTGGCAATGAAATAAGGCTAGGGGTGAATAGACTTATTTAAAAACTTTAAAGGTTATTTTGAAAACCTTCAAAAAGATGCAGCGAAAAAATAAGTTTTCAGCAGCTGATGTAAAATCAGCAGGTAGCAGCTGCTCAACTAAAAACAATTTGTTTTGATTTTCTTTTGATCACTTAAGTATAGAGACTGAATTGAAGTATAATATATAAGATCAACTATATAAAGAATTCAAGACTGTAACTGTTAAACACCTAAGTAGATATAAGTTGCTTAAGTGTATGAATAGTAAAAATAACAAGTAAACAGAACACGGTGTTTGGAGTGATTCATAGTGTTAAAACTGCTACGTCCACTACCAAGTTGGTCAAACTTGAATTTTAAAGTGCACTAAGATTATATAAATGCTAAGTGATCACTAATGGATCAGTGTACAACAAAAAACAGTGTTTGAAGAAGTTTGATCTAGCAAGAATCAAACTCGAGCAACAATCAGAGTTCCTTTAAAGATTTGAAAGAATAAAGGAACAAAGAATCATTGATTTTTCAAAACAGATACTAGAAAAGAAAATTATATGAGAGACTATCTAGTTAATGTTTTGGGAGCTCTTTAAAGAAAGATTGAAAGTTCTTAGATTGAATGAATGCTTCAGGGTGTTTGTCCCTTTCTGAGTGCTTTTGAGAATTTGAGATTTATGAAAGCTTGAGCACGTAATATTGCGAAAGGTGTGTTCTTCAATCATTGTTTCAAACGTTTTTATAGAGATATCTAGAATTGTAGTCGTTTGAGAGAGAGTGGTTGAATCTTGAATTTCTTGACGAAATGATGGTCATGATCTTTCATTGAATGCCCAAAAATTCTAGAAACTGTAAGAGACATAGAGTATACTCCAACATGAAATATTAAAGAGAATGGTTTGGTAGGTTTGAATATATAAAAACATTTAAGACATGCATGAAATTCTTCTTTTGAAAGGATATGCGAATAGTTCTTTTGTTTGAAAAAAAATCGACCAAAATAATGTTTTATAATAAGCATGTAAAAGTCAAATATTTCAACGGATATAATGTTTCAATAGATATCAGAAGCTGCTAGCTGCTGATGACTTATGCTTTTAGATAGATAGAATGAAACCAGTAGGAAGGCTGCCAAGTAAAGTCAAAAGGGTATCTGTTGTATAAACAACAGAGGATATCTTATCTGCTGAAGATTTCAACAGATAGATTTAGACTTGTTTACAAAGTCTAAATAAAAAGATCTTAAGGTTTTAATCAATTAGATATCTATTTTAACTTAATGGTTTTAAGTAAATATAAAGCATGCAAGTTTCTACAGTGCATGGATACGGGTTGAGACAGAAAAGAGAATTAATTGTTTGGTGGGTTGAAAGGGGAGTCATTAAATGAGGCGAGAGACAATTAATGGTAGAAATTAATTTACTATGCAGAAATACCTATGCTTCAATGGGATTACCGATGCACAGAATTTTTGAATCGCGATGTAGTGAGTGTTTGATACAATTTCATTAAGGGTATACTCGTTCTTTCATCCTAAAAGTTCCTTTTTCCAGTTAATTAAAAAGAAAGTGACTTGGAGCGGTTATCATTTCACCATAGAGGACCGACCCGGTTATCACCCTTAGAAAAAACATGATGGTCAGTAGCGGTTACAAATTTGGATAAAATTATGGCCAGTCCCTTTTCCAAAGTTTTTAACCTCAAAAGTCCACCGTTCTTTTTTTAACCGCAAAAGATCACTTTTCAAAATATTGTTTTAAAAATGTCATTGTTTCCTTCAACAGCTTTGGCAACACACTTTGGATTTGAAAATCACAAATATTACGTAACAAAACGGAAATCACCATTGTTTGACTCATTATGTATGAAACTGTAATGAATCTATGCTTGGTTGAATGATTTTTTAGTAGGACGAAGGCGAAGAGGAGGGGGAAGAAGAAGGCTTACGACGGAGGAGATGTAAGAAGAAGGTAGAAGACATGGTTTGATTCATTGTCATTTTGTATCGCGGTGCAAAAATGGATTAATAATATTTTATATATCACGGTTCAAAAATTAATTTATTACGGTATATAAAAGTTGATACCGCGGTGCAACTTGGATTATGTATATGTATCGCGGTTCAAAAATTAATTCATCGCAGTACATAAAAGTTGGTACCGCGGTGCAATTAAAATAGATAATTAAACTATTGAACCGCGGTGAAAAAAATAATGCAATAAAATTGATGAAACACGGTTCATCGCGGTACATAAGAGTTGATACCGCGGTACAACTTGGATTATGTATATGTATCGCGGTTCAAAAATTAATTCATCGTGGTACAGAAAAGATGGTACCACAATGTAATTAAAATAGACATTTAAACTATTGAATCGCGATGAAAAAATTAATGCAATACAATTGATGAATCGCGGTTCAATAGGACTAGACAATTAAACTATTGAACCACGGTGCAAAAATTAATACAATAAAATTGATGAATCGCGGTGCAATAGGACTAAGCAATTAAACTATTGAACCGCGGTGAAAAAATTAAAGCAATAAAATTGATGAATCGCCGTTCAATAATCAATGCATCGCGATTCATTTATGTAGCACGCTTCATGCTCATTTAGGGTATTGCTGTCTTTTTGTGTCCAAAAGTGTCTTTTTCCGGTTGAAAAAAAAAACACGATACTAGAGCGATTAGAAACTTTGAAAAGTGGACCGGCCCGCAATTTTTCCTACAAATTTTGGAAGAAAAAATTGCGGGGTGATCCACTTTTCAAAGTTTCTAATCGCTACACTACACATTTTTTATTTAATCGAAAATGACACTTTTAAGGCCGAAATGTGATACCCTTAATGAGCGTGCTACAAAAATGCACCGCGATTCAAAAGTTTATACCCCACGATTCAAAAAAATTATGAACCGCGATTCAAAATTGTTTGAAAATGCACCGCGATTTCACATCTTTCTTTTTTACGCGACGAGAGGAGAATCTATTATTCCAAGCTCAGTTCCAGATCGGGCTTCACTGATAAGGTTCAAAGTTCGCAACCTCTGTTTTAAGAGTAGAAAAAGCTTGATCGATGTCCTACTTAGCGAAATCAACTTCCAGTTCCATCAACTACAAAAGTAATCCATGATGGAGTGAGTGCATATTCCTGGATTCTATATGTTGGCAACAGGAGAGATACCATCCTTCTTGGCACAATTCACCTGGACATACCTTTTCATTGACGAGAAGTAGGTAGTGGAAATCCATCGATTACACCCACCATTCCTACTTCCTCCGTTCCCCACTGCCTTTTCAAGAAATCTTGTTGCTAGATATTCTCATTCTAGGTTTACAAGATTGGCTAGTGAAAATGAGTTCAACCATCTGGGTTTTCACATGATTTGAAAAAAAAATCAATTCCTTTATTAATTGAGTGGGGAGAGGAACAAGAAAGACAAGGATTCACTGACTTGCTAGCTACTACAAGAAGACTAAGAATTTTTCAATAGATTAAAATGATAGTTTTACACCGCGATATATAAATATTTGAACCGCGGTGCACCCTGTAGTAATTCATACCACGATTCAAAAATTTTATGCACGTGGTTCAAAAAAAATTATGCACCGTGATTCAAAAAATGATTTATCGCGGTTCATGGACATGAAGAAAAAGGGAGACCGACTTACTTATCTTGGAAATTGGACTACAAACCCCTTAAAACGGTGATAACATCATCTTCCACCTAATAAACTTCATCCGCCTTCGGTAGTGAGGAAGATTGAGTTCTCCCATCTCTTTCCCAAAAACAGAACATTTTGACGGGGTAAAAGGGTACTATGAAGCTGATGGAGTTTGAAAAAATAAGCAATATCACAAGATTCAAAAATGGGGGAGGATCCTTCCTATCCTAAGCTTCCTTCCTTGATTCACTCACTGCTTATTAGACCCTTCTTCCTTCCTTCGCTCTTGTACTTCCTTGGAGTTTAGCTAGGATCCTCTTGGTGCCTTCCTCTCCCTATCAGTCGAGCATCTCCCCGGATTTTAAGTTGAGGAATAGCCATCACGACACATCATTTGCTTTCTTATACAAGATTCTCTGTGCCCCTAAAAAGGAATTCGAAATAGAGAGGGCAACAAATTAAATAGCTAACTGGAACTGCTATAGTGTAGTACTTGATCACCGATTCCTTATCTCCCTCATCACGGAAGAAGATTTTTTTTACTCTGGGTATTATAGGAACATTAATTTCAAAAATGGCATTTTGCGGTTTTAAAAAATAAAGGTGGACTAGAGGGGTTACAAATTTCGAAAAGTGGACCGGCCAGAATTTTACTCAATTTTAAAAATGGTCTGAGCCAAATTTACCCCTTTTATGAATTGTCGATAATCCTGATGTGGTTTGGATAGGGGTGCATAGTGTTTGGTTCTGGCCCATTTTCCGTAGACCCATAGTAAGCTTTGAGCTTCATATCTACATTGTTGTGTTTGGGCCTAAAATATTTGTTTGCAATAGATTGATACAAATCTCTGTTTTATTTTGTTGGGATAAATTCAAGCAGCCCACTCTCATAAATTTTACACCGCTACAGTATCTTATATATTTTTTAACAAGAAAAGGTCACTTGTGGGGGCGAAAAGACTATGATACCCTTAATGAACCTAAGACACGTTATAGTTCACTTACTCAATATGCATCGTGTTGCATCAATTTATGCACCGCGATGCATCAATTAAAAATATCTAATCCAATTTATGCAATGCGTTGTATCAATTCATGCATCTTGTTGCATCAATTTTAATTACCTAATATAATTTATGCACCGCGACACATCAATCAAAATTACCTAATTCAATTTATGCATCGTGCTGCATCAATTCATGCATGTTAGTCCATGTGGCTCAAAAATAGTGTATTTGAAGGGGGGGGGTTTGTGAATAGTGTATTTGAAATTTAATTTTTTTCCCTGAAATGATAGCAGATTTAAAATAAATCTACTATGTTTTGCAACAAAAAAAATACTTAGAGTTAAAGGTAGGTAATTCAATAGATATCAAATGATGATATATGTCCCTTTTATTAAATTATGCTAAAGGGCTTGATAAACAGATAAGAGAGAGTAAAGTAAAGAAAACACAAATAGATTGACACAAGTAATTTAAGTGGTTCACACTTGAAAAGTGCTACGTCCACTACCAAGATGGTCAATCTTGGATTTTAAAATGTGCATTATTTTATTCACTTAAGTGATAACAAAGAACGATCACTAATGGATTGTGAAAAAATGCTTTTTACAAAGTGTTTGGTGAGTGGAATAATCTATGTAACAGAATAAATCCACTCATGCTTTAGAGTCAGATTATATTGAATACAAAGAAGGAGCAAATGGAATAGAATCTAAGTGTTGAGCTCTTTTAGGTACTAAATGCTTGATGATTGCTTGATCTCTTGAAATCACTTTATGACTTATGAAATATGGTAGTTGTAGTTTAGTAAATGTTGAGGAAGAAGTTCTTCATAAATTCTTCAAGTGCTGCTTTTATACTTGAGAGAGATCTTTATAGCCGTTGTGTTTGATTTTCAAATTAACGGGAAGAACTTCATGTATTAAATGCATTTTGAATATATTAAATCCATATGATTGTTGAAGATGTGATTGATTGGGTCGTACAATAGTTTCTGTTCTTCAAAGGGCGCAAGACTGTATTTTTGATATAAATAGATAGACAAACATTTTAGGTAGTAATTCGACCTTATAGATACAACATATTTCTCACAACAAACTTTACAACTAATTATGTTGTATCATCAAATCTAATGTCTTCATAGCATTCTAGATTAATCTGACTTAAGCTAAGTCCTAAAGATCATTGTCACCCTAAACAATACACAGACCAATTAGCCAAATCTATAGGGATTTGAATTCGACTACAAGCAAATCTACTATATTCCTAAAGTTGTTATAAAAAAACATTCTAGGTATTCAAGTTAGTAATAACATGCTTTATAAGGTAGCATGCCCTAATTGAATTTACATGAAGTCCTCACAAAGTAAATTAGAGAGTAATAGATTGAATATATTTAACATGAAGCATAAATGTACTGAGTAGAGTTAAAATGACTAAAGCATTTAAAACATTAAGATCACAGTCAAATTAAACCAAGAGTTTAATTTAATGCAAACAAATGTGGCGGTAAAGAATAGGCATGAAGTAAACAAAATATCTTATGTATTTTAAACGAGTTGTTCAAGAATACATATTTTAAGAGTTTTAGCAAAAGATGATAAGTAGTACGAGGATATACCTAAGAAGAGTTAGTTTGGCTTTGTTAGCTCCTTGGCCTCTGCAATAGTAACACTTGATGTTTGAGAAATCAATTTGCTCTTGAATTCCAAGAGTTGTAGATCAAGATCATCCTCTTCTGCGTGAAGCATCTTAGCCGCAACAACAGTAGCCTTATGGTCTTTTGCAAGAGTAGACTTTACTCCTAAGGTCGCATTTTACTTGAAGGGAGACATTGCCACAATGTTGTTTTTTAGCTTCACCTCCTCCTTAACGGTGGCAAGCTCACTACGAAAGGCATCAAGCGAGTACTTGACAATATTGCATTGTTGGAGGACTAAAGCTTGAAGAGACTCCATACAAACGACCAACATTAGTAGAGATGAGCATTTCCATTTATGCTAGAGGAGTATCTAAAAATTTTGGAGGAGCAGAAGCACTAGGCTGAGATATAGTGGGAGCATCTTGGAGAGTCAAAAGAGCATTAGAGTTACTGAATTTCTCCCAAGTGCTTTGAGAGCAGCCAAACATATTAACTCATTTAACTCGTAAATTGAACTCAATAGATTGTTCTTGTTAGAAATCACACAAACAAATAAGAAGAGAGCAGACAAAAGAATGTTAGAAGGCAAAGAGAGACTACCGACTTGAATCAAAAAGATCTCAACTTGCTTTTCATCTTGAGATACTGTTTCATTATATAATAGTCTAGCCTATCAATTACAATCAATGAATGATAATTACAATATGAATTTACAATTAGACAATGCACCTACTTAAAATAAAAAAGTCAATGCAAGTTATTTTAGGGCAGTGTTAATTGTCCGTCTATCACCCCCTCAAGCCAAGCGGACAACGTTGAGCTGCAGCTTGGATGAAAGCAGATGTAAGCGAGGACGAGTGAGACCTTTCGTGAAGATATCTGCAAGTTGACTACCCGTTGGAATGCAAATGATGTGAAGAAAACCTCGTTGTTGTAACTCGTGAACAAAGTGATGATCAATTTCTATATGGCGAGTACGAGCATGAAAGACGGGGTTCCGAGACATGTGGATGGCAGACAAGTTATCACAATACAAAATCGGTGGAGCTAAGGGATGACCCAACTCACTGAACAAATAGGAGAACCAACGAAGTTCGCCCGCTTGTAGCGAGTGCTCGGTATTCGGCTTCACTACTGGAGCGAGCAACCGTTGACTATTTCTTGGCAGTCCATGCAACAAGGTTGGAACCAACGAATACACAAGCACCTGTGGTGGAACGGCGAGTGTCGGGGTCACCGGCCCAATCCGCATCAGAGAATGCCCGAAGAGAGAGATCAGGTGAGGCATAAAAGTGGAGGCCAAGAGTAATAGAACCTTTAATATACCTCATTATCCTTTTGACAGCTTGAAGATGACTTGTAAGAGGTTGATGCATGTATTGACAAACTTGGTTGACTGCAAAAGAAATGTCCGGACGGGTGAGGGTTAGATATTGGAGTCCCCCAACCATAC
Source organism: Codonopsis lanceolata (assembly GCA_013146195.2). Taxonomy (NCBI): domain Eukaryota; kingdom Viridiplantae; phylum Streptophyta; class Magnoliopsida; order Asterales; family Campanulaceae; genus Codonopsis; species Codonopsis lanceolata. Next base: position 171,235,082 of record CM028377.1, read on the forward strand.
TCCTATAGATGGTAGGATCAGCAATAGGATCACCTAAACTGGAAGAGAGATGCGAGCCCGGTAAACAGGGAATCAGTATAGGTTTATAATTCTCCATGTTGAATTTACGAAGTAAGTCTGAAGCATATCGGGCCTGACTGAGAGAGAGAGAAGCATTGGACCGAATGGCTTCGATACCCAAAAAATACCCCAAAGAACCAAGACGACGACTCTCAAAAGTGGTGTAGATTTGGTCAAGAACTTGAGCTACGTCGGACCGAGAAGATCTTGTAACAAGAATATCATCGACATAGATCAAAATAACAATAGTAGATGTACCAAAGTGACGAAGAAACATAGAGCTATCCGACTTGTTGTTGAAAAAACCAAGGGTGAGAAGAAAATCATGGAGGCGTTGGAACCATGCTCGTGGTGACTGCTTGAGGCCGTATAAAGCACAATGAAGACAACACACATGGTCGGGATAGTTTGGATCACGAAACCCCGGAGGCTGAGACATGTAGACCTCTTCATGTAAGATACCGTTCAGGAAGGCATTGCGGACATCAATTTGTTCAATATCCCATGAGCGAGAGAGGGCTAAGGTAAGCACAGTCCGAATGGTGAGGAGTTTAACAACGGGGCTAAAGGTCTCATCATAGTTGAGACCTTCTTGTTGCATATAGCCTTGTGCAACAAGACGAGCCTTGTGACGTTCAATGGAACCATCCGCTCGACGTTTTAATTTCAACACCCATTTACTTCCAACAACATTCATATGAGGTGTGCGTGGTACCAAACTCCATGTGGAGATTTTGTGAAGAGTAGCAAGTTCCTCAACCATGGCATGCTTCCACTGAGGATGAGGGGCAGCCTTCTTAAGAGTTCATGACTCGAAAGTGGGTTCGCTAGCGGTGGTAGCGGTTAGAGCTTCGGGAAGAGGATGCCGATACACAAGGTCATTGATGCTTCTGTACCTTAATGGTGGGGTACTGGATTCAGAAGTAGTGGATTCAGCCTCAAGCCTTAAGGGAATTGGAGAAGAGGTGAAGACAGGCCGATCGGTTGGGACTGGATGTCTGGGGCCACGGTCAACTGAAGATGGTAATGAAGAAGGGGGCATGGGCCCAGGAGTGTGAGGTGAACAATGTGGGCTCGCGGTGGAGTCTGAACTAAGATGGTCCAGATCATGAACATCTTGTGGACTGCCCAAATCAGATGCAACAATAGGAAAACTTGTAGAAGAAGAAGTGGGCAGGGCCTGTGGACTGGCAGTGAATTGTAGGCGAGGGCCTGGAGCTGAAGATGGAATGATATGGCTTGGGCCAGTGGAGCTGCCTGTAGATAGATTGGAAGAAAATGGAAATAAATTTTTGTCAAAGTACACATTTCATGAAATATAAACACGACCTGAATTGCAATCGAGACATCTATATCCCTTTCTTTGTAAATCATAGCCCAAAAACACGCATGGAGTAGACTTAGGCATTAACTTATGAGAGTTGTACGGAACTAAATGTGGAAAACAAATGCACCCAAAGGTTTTAAGAAACCTATAGTCGGAGTACGTTGTAGGAGTTTTTGATATGGGGAAATGTAGTTGAGTTGCATCATTAGGGTTCGATTAATTAGAAAAATCACCGTGTTAAAAGCCTCAACCCAAAAACGTTGTGGAACATTTGATTGGGCCAACAAACACAAACCCATGCTTACTATGTGACGATGCCTTCTTTCCATTACCGCGTTTTGTTGGGGCGTGTACGGACAAGTAAGTTGATGTCGTATTCCATGCTTTAGTAGAAAATTAGAAAACTCTCTACTAATAAATTCACCCCCTCCATTAGTTTGAACTGTTTTAATAGTGTGTATGGCTGAGATCTTTCGAGATAGTTGATTTTCTACTTGAAGTTTAAACATAGAGAAAGCGGAGAGAACATTAGATTTATGTTTAAGTGGAAATAACCACACATATCGAGAAAATCGTCAACCACAGACTAATAATAGCGAAAACCACTATTGGATAAAACAAGAGATGGACCCCATACGTCCAAATGCAATAAATCCAAAGGTGCACTAGATTTAAAATTGCGAGAAAGAAAAGGCAAATCACAAGATCTTCCTAATGGACAAACATGACAAGTTTGTTTTTGGGTCATGGTTCCGCTAATCAGAATATGAAATTTATTCATCAACGAAGCAAGGACCTTAGACGACGGATGACCAAGGCGAGCATGCCATGTGGAAGGGGAAGCACGTTCACCAATTAACGCCAAACGATTGGAGTGAGACATAGGTGCGAAGGAGAGATTATAGAGACCGTTCGAGCTATTTCCAGAAAGAATGGTTTGCCTTGTCCGGTTGTCCCTTCACATGAAAACCAAAAGCATCAAGTTCAAAGAAGCAATTGTTATCAAGAGAAAAACGACGAATAGATAAAAGGGATTTATGTAAGTTAGGAACACATAACACATAATTTAATAAAAAGACACGATTAACATGTTTAATATGAGACTGACCAATAGAATATATTGGCAAATGAGAACCATTGGCAATGGCGACTGAGTCATTACCTGAGTAAGGAGTGAAATGAGAGAGTGTATCAGTGGAATACGTCATGTGATTCGTAGCGCCAGAATCAAGAACATAAGAAATCGGGGCCATGGAAACTGAGGATGCGGAGAAGGAGCAAAACTCTATGAAGGATATGAAGGGTAGAAACTGGGGCCAGGACTTGGGTATGAGGCAGAATTACATTGGGCATTATATGCAACATTAGTACGTTCGTTGCAAGTTGGGGCAGTATGACCAAGGCGACGACACAGTTGGCAAGCAGTGGTTGGATTGACACTAACGAATGGGTTCAGAGGGGTATAAGTGGGACGCTGAAAAGGTGAAGATTGGCCGGATGGAGATATCATGTTTGTAGGAAAAGCAAAAATTTGGCGTGAGTAGTAAGCCAAGCCCACCCCCACTCCGATTTTGACCATTTTTCCACCAACGCTTTCCTCTCCCACGATTTCCCTTTCCCCTATGAGAATAAGACATATTCTGAAATGGATCACCATGTCCTTCTTGAAAGAAATTGGATTGTGATGGAACAAGACTTTGAAAGTTAGTTTGTTTGGAAGTGGAATTATCTCAACTGGCTGAAAAGGCAGTGGTGGTTTGAGAGGTAGGAGTAGAAAATTTTAGTTGTAGTGCTTCTTCTTGGAGAAGCAGATCCTATAGGTCAGAAAGAGTAGTGTCTCCCCTTGAGTGTTGGGTTGGAATAAACTCTTTATAAGATGCCCCCAACCCACCAAGGATTCGCTGTTTTAATGTCGCGGTGGAGACCGCTTCACCAACAACAGTAAGGGCGTTAGAAATTGTTTTGGTTCGGAGGAGGTAGTCACGGATGGATGTGTCAGAATCTTTGGATAGATTATGGAGATCATCTTGTAACTTTTGGACATGAATGAAAGAGGCAACTTCGAACTCTTTGGCCAATAGATCCCAAGCTTCGGGGCTGTTTTACAAGGGTTAACATAGGATTGGACATCGGTTGTAACGGTGGCTTTGATCCATCCTAACACTAAACCAGAGGCTTGGATAAAGTAGGAGTAGGCATGGGATTCGGTTACACCATCGGCTAAGTGTTTTGGATGAGGTATAGCTTCAACAATAGTGGAGGAAAGCTTGTGGGTGTCGAGAACGGACCTAAAGAGGGAACTCCAGTTCAAGTAATTTTCGTTAGACAGATGACAATGAGACATAAAACTTTGAATATTGAAGAAAACAGGAAGAGAGTAGGAGGATACACCATTTTCAGGTAGTTGTGAAGTGGAGGATTTGTCTAGCGAGATTGTAGAATTGTCTGCCATGACCACTTGTGGCTCTGATGCCATGTTAGAAATCACATAAACAAATAAGAAGAGAGCAAACAAAAGAATGTTAGAAGGCAAAGAGAGACTACCGACTTGAATCAGAAAAGATCTCAACTTGCTTTTCATCTTGAAATATTGTTTCATTATATAGTCTAGCCTATCAATTACAATCAATCAATGATAATTACAATATGAATTTACAATTAGACAATGCACCTACTTAAAATAAAATTTTCAATGCAAGTTATTTTAGGGCAGTGTTAATTGTCCGTCTATCAGTTCTTGAGAGAAATAAAGTTCATGAAAAAGTTAACGTTATTTTGGATAATCAAATTACTCAAACTATACTTGATAGAATAAACCCACTTCGAGATCCATTTGATATTATTTGGAATTTGTTTTTATAAAAGAAAAGTCATGCAAAACCAACTTCATGTGTGTGTGAATTCAATTAGACTTAAAATATATTTTGTTTAGTACTTGATGTGTTCCCGTAAAAAAACATAAACTTTTTATTTGGGCAAATCAAAATAATATAAGGTAAACGATTAGTTTGATTCATTATGTACGAAACTGTAATGAGTCTGTGCTGGGTTGAAGGATTTTTTAGTAGGACGAAAGCGGAGGAGGAGAGGGAAGAAGAAGGCTTGTGATGGAGGAGATGGAAGAAGAAGGTGGAGGATATGGATTGGTTCATTATTATTTTGTAGCGCGGTGGAAAAATTGATTAGATAATATTTTGTGTATCGCGGTTTAAAAATTAATTTATTGCGGTACATAAAAGTTGATACCGCGGTGCAATTTGGATTAGGTATATGTATCACGGTTTAAAAATTAATTTATCGTGGTACGTAAAAGTTGGTATCACGGTGCAATTAGACTAAGCAATTAAGCTATTGAACCGCGATGCAAAAATTAATGCAATAAAATTGATGAATTGCAATGCAATAGGACTAGGCAATTAAACTATTGAACTGCGGCGTAAAAATTAATGCAATAAAATTGATGAATCACGATGTAATTAGACTAGACAATTAAAATAATGAACTGCGGTGCAAAAATTAATACAATAAAATTGATGAATCGTTGTTCAATAGTCAATGCACTACGATTCATTTTTGTAGTGCGACTAATGCTTATTAAGGGTATCATAGTCTTTTTTACCTCAAAAGTGTCATTTTCCTGTTTGAAAAAAAAAATACGGGACTGTAGAGATTAGAAACTTTGAAAACTGAAACAGCCCGCAGCCCGTAATTTTTCCAAATATTTGTCTGCAATAGATTGATACAAATCTCTATTTTATTTTGTTGAGATAAATTTAGGCCGTTCACTCTCATAAATTTTAAACTGCTACAATATCCTATATATTTTTTAACTAGAAAATGTCACTTTTGAGGGTGAAAAGACTACGATACCCTTAATAAACCTAAGGCGCGCTACCGTTCACTTACTCAATATGCATCGTGCTGCATTAAGTGATGCAGTGTGATGCATCAATTAAAAATATTTAATCCAAATTATGCATCATGATGTATCAATTCATGCATCTTGTTGCATCAATTTTAATGACCTAATCTAATTTATGCACCGTAACACCTCAATCAAAATTACCTAATTCAATTTATCGTGCTGCATCAATTCATGCATGTTAGTCCCAGTGGCACAGAAAAAGGCTAAAATTGAGGTGAATAGTGTATTTGAAGTTTAAGATTGTTTTCCTTGAAATGATAGCAAATTTAAAATAAATCTACTATGTTCCTTCTATTAAATTATGCTAAAGGGAAAGATAAATAGATAAGAGAGAGTAATAGTAAAACAAACACAAATAGATCGACAAAAGTAATTGAAGTGGTTCACACTTGAAAAGTGTTACGTCCACTACGAAGATGGTCAATCTTGGCACTATTTTATTCACTAAAGTGATAACAAAGATATGATCACTAATGGATTGTGTACAAAATATTTTTGACAAAGTGTTTGGTGAGTAGAATAATATGTATAACATAATTAATCACACTCGTGCTTTAGAGTCAGATTATATTGAATACGAAGGAGTTGAGCTCTTTTAGGTTTTACTATTGAATGTTTGATGATTGCTTGATCTCTTGAAATCACTTTATAACTTATGAAATATGGTAGTTGTAGTTCATTAAATATTGAGGAATAAGTTTTTCATAAATTCTTCAAGTGTTGCTTTTATACATGAGAGAGATCTTTATAGCCGTTATATTTGATTTTCAAATTAACGGGAAGAACTTCAGGTATTAAATGCATTTTAAATGTATTAAATCCATATGATTGTTTTAGATGTGATTGATTGGGTCGTACGAAAACTTCTATTTTTCAAAGGGCACAAGACTATATTTTTGCTATAAATAGATAGACAAACATTATAGGTAGGTACTTGTTCTGATGTATTTCTCAAAGTAGAAACAAGGACAAGCGAACCCACGTACTGATCATATCCATCTAGTTGAAGTAATTCGGCCTTATAGATACAACATATTTCTCACAGCAGACTTTGCAGTTAATTCTGTTGGATCATCAAATATGTTGTCTTCATAGCATTCTATATTAATCTTACATAAACTAAGTCCTAAAGATCATTGACACGCTAAACAATACACAGACCAATTAGTCAAATCTATAGGGACTTGATTCAACTACAAACAAATCTACTAGACAATGAAGCACATCTTAATGGTAAGATGCTTCACCTATACCTAATAGGTCGTGGGTTTGAGTCACTAAGGGGGTAAGGGGGAACCACTACTAATCCTCTTATAAAGATAAAACAAAAACAAAAAACAAATCTATTATATTGCTAACAATCTCCTCATATTTGCTTGTGGTCATTACCCCTAAAGTTGTTATAAAAAAAAATAATCTAGATATTCAAGTTAGTAATAACATGCTTTATAAGGCATCATGCCCTAACCGAATTTACATGATGCCCTCACAAAGAAAATTAGAGAGTACAAGATTGAATATATTTAAATGAAGCGTAAATGTGTTGAGAAGAGTAAAAATGACTAAAGCATTTAAAGCAATAAGATCATAGTCAAATTAAACCAAAAGTTTAATTTAATACAAGAAAATGTGGCGGTAAAGAATAGGATATACCTAAGCAGAGTTAGTTTGGCTTTGTTAGCTCCTTGACCTCTTCAATAGTAACACTTGATTAGGGCCGTCAAATAGGGAAAAAGCTCGTGGGCATGTCCGCCCCCCCACTTATTAGGGGCGGGTTGGGCTGGTGTATTCGATACCCGTTTGGATGTGGACTTTCCTCGCATGGGGCACGGGAGTTTGTGGGGCGGGGCGGGGGGTGGACCACACATTTTATTATTCTTAAAAGTTTTAAAAACATTTACATTGGACAGCCCAACCCAAGCGGCCCAAGCCCATTCCCATTCCTTTTCCGTCAAATTAGAGTTAGGACTTAGGGTTTGTAGTTAAAAATTAAAATTTGAAAATACTCTTACTCCCACTCTCTCTCACGCTCACGCACAGCTACTGACGACTTTCTTCCTCCGGCGATTGCGCCGCCTCCTAGGCCTTGGCCTTCGTCTTCGTCTCAAACTCTCAACTCTCTCTCATCTCACACCTGGAAATGAACTTGTCTTTCTGCTACTATGTGCAACTCCGGGACTTTCACCACCACTGTTGCGCCACGGTGCTCGAATAAGTGCTGCCTGCTCTAGCTCCCGCTCGTCCCTTCTTCAATTCAAGCAACTCTCTGACCTCGTCTTCAGTCTTTTCTCACTTCTATACAAATATACCTAGTCTTGCATTTGGATCGTTTGACATTATGATAGCTTTGGTTAATTAATTGGCTAAATTTATGATTACATCTTTCTAGGGTTTGGTAATTTAGGTTAGCTGTGATATCACACAAATGCACAGTTGGTCACTTGGTCGGATAAGTTAACATTTCCTTGATTGGTGAGTTGGGGTCACAAATTTGGTTGAATTTGGGTGTGGCCTTTGTGAAGTTGGGATAAGTTAACATTTTGCGAGCTTTGCCCACGGCCCTACGTAGGGCAAATTGGGCCAAGGAATTCAAGGACTGTCAAGATTGCGGGCTTTCTAGCCCTGGCCCGTTCAGTGGTAGGCTTTCCAGGCCTGCGAGCAAGCCTGCCTCGATTGCTCGTTTTGACAGCTCTACACTTGATTATTGAGAAATCAATTTGCACTTGAATTCCAAGAGTTGTAGATCAAGGTCATCCTTTTCTGGGTGAAGCTTCTTAGCCTCAACAACAATAACTTTGTGGTCTTTTGCAAGAGTAGACTTTGCTTCTAAGGCAGCAACATACTTTACTTGTAGGGAGACATAGTCATCGACAATGTTGTTTTTTAGCTTCACCTCTTCCTTAACGGTGGCAAGCTCGCTACGAAAGGCATCAAGCGAGTACTTGACAATATTGCATTGTTGGAGGACTAAAGCTTGCAGAGACTCCATACGACAACCAACATTAGTAGAGATGCTTATTTCCATTTATGCTAGAGGTGTATCTACAAAATCTGGAGGAGCAGAAGCAGTACACTGAGATATAAAGGGAGCATCTTAGAGAGTCAAGAGAGCATTAGAGTTGCTGAATTTCTCCCGAGCGCTTTGAGAGCAACCAAACATATTAACTAATTTAACTCGTAAACTGAACTCAATAGATTGTTCATGAGAGAAAGTAAGTTCATGAAGAAGTAAACGTTATTTTGAATAATCAAATTACTCAAACTATACTTGATAAAATAAAGCCCACTCGAGCTCCATTTGATATTATTTTTAATTCTTTTGATAAAAAGAAAAGTCATGAAAATCCAACTTCATGTGTGAGTGAAATTAATTAGACTTAAAAACATATTTTGTTTAATACTTGATGTGTTCCCGTAAAAAAATTAATAAAAACATACACTTTTTATTTGGGCAAATCAAAATAATATAAGGTGACTTTGTTTAGAGGGAAGGTCATTAACTTATAAATTTGGACCGATATATGGTTCTGGTTGTATTGGGCTTGGACTCGGCAATAAGAATGAGAGAAAATGGTTATGGTTTTATAGATGTGATGTAAAATCAAGGTCTCGTGATGACAAATGTGTCTGTCACCTAATATCAAACAATACATAACCTTATCAGATGATGCATCGCGATGAATGAGGTATTGTTTTATTGATTTGAAAAAATATCGAAGACTACAAGACTGAAAATCCATCGTAGAGTACGGGGACGAATCTGTCCCATAGAAATAGGGTGAAATTCAGGCGATCCCTTTCGAAAAGTTTGTAACCCTCCACTCTCCCAATCTTTTTTTCAACCGCAAAAGGTCATTTTCGAAATAATGTTCCTATAATACCCAAATTTTAAAAAATTGTTAATTTCTTTTCTTCTCCATTCTTCTAATTTCTTCTCCATCGTCATTGAATTTGTTGGTCTGAACACGCAAAAAAGTATGAAGAGAAAAGAGAGTGGAGTTGGGTGGCGAAGAAAACGGTGGTTACTACTTCTTCATCACCCTAACTTCTTACTCTTTTACTTATTCATATCATGTTGGTGGTGATGATATTGTTGTTCTTCTTCTTCATCATTGTGTTTGTGTGGTTCAAAATAGATATACTTTTATGTTTTGTGTTGATATACATGTAAACTGTTCGATTAAATGTGTAAATAATTTTTTTTCGTTGTTTGACACCTTTTCGAATCACAATGCATTATTTGTGTATTGTGATGCATCGATTTAGATTTGGAAAGCATGAAAGATGCATATAAATTTGAATCATTTGTTGATTGTTTAGTGTAAAGAATGTAGATGAATTTTCTTAACGATTTTTGCATCGCGATACAAAATTGGATTAGGTAATTAAAATAGATGCATCACGATTCAAAAATTAAATTAGGTAATTAAAATTGATGCCTCGCGATGTAAAATTAGATTATGTAATTAAAATTGATTTCATTTCAATTGATGCATCGCAATGCATTTTTGTTGCGTGCCTCAATGTAAGGGTGTCATTGTCTTTTTACCCTCAAAAGATTTTTTTTAAAACTAAAAAACACATTAAACTGAAATAGTTATAAACTTTGAAAAGTGAATGGATCACAATTATTGTTTCGAAATAAGATAGGGTGATAACCGGGTGGATCCCCTATCATGATATTATAACCGAAAAAAATCGCATATATTTGTTTTTAACCGCTAAAGTACACTTTGGGGGGGGGGGGAGGACGAAAATACCTTTAATAAAGGAAAGGTGCGTACACAAAACTACTATTTCAATTTGGGCATCGGTAAAAAAAATTGGGCGTTAGTCAAAAATTTTAGGCGTCGCTTAAAAGCGACTGCCCAAATTTGGGCATCACAATTAAAAAATTAGGCGTCGCAATGCAGAAATTGGGCTTCACAATTAAAAAATTGGGCATCGTAGTGTATTTGGGCTTTGTAATGTAAAAAATCACAACCCCAATTTGGGCATCGGTGCACAAAACATTGGACATCGCTCAAAAAAATATCGTGCATTGAATTCAGAAAAATAGGAAGATACATTGGGCATCGCTCAAAGCTTTGTTCTTCTTTCTCGAACAACATCAAAATAGAAAGAGAGGCTGGGAAAGACTTAGTAAATTAAATAAAAAACCGCAACAAGATGTAGGGGAAGCTGAACAAACAAAATAATGTTGTTGCGATGAACCGGAGGCAACGATGCACATTGGATTACTCTCTCAAAGAATCAATGACATAGGATAGAAGACTAGTTCCAAGGCATGAGTTCCTTTACCCGACTATTCCATCCATGGGCCTCGAAGATTTGGCAATCGTGGCTTCCAACAAAGGTTATTGGTTTTGCTTCGAAATTCTTTCATGGGCCCAGTTGATTTAAATTTAGCATGTTGTTATTTCAAAATATACACACATCTATAAAAGTGATCCTAAAAATGGTTGGCAACCTATTTCGGTAATAATTTTGTTTCTTCTAATGTAGTGACTAGGGGTGTGAATTGACCAACCAATAGAACGGACCAAACCAATCAAAATGGACCGGATCAATACTTTGGTTTGGTCTCTGGATCCGATTTTCATAAAACCGAACATTTGGGTTGGGTTCTCGAACTAAAAACAAAAAGCCCAATATGTTGTTTATTTATTTATTTTATTATATATATATATTGTATTATTATATAAATATATATATATTATATATATTAATTCCTAATACTTTCTTTGTTCTACTTTTTAGTTGGTACCCTTTTATTATTTTGTTTCCACCGATTTGTTATGCTATGAGTTTATGAGTTCAATATTTTTAATTGTTGAATATATTTTTATCGAATATGTTTTAATTTTTTTATTAAATTTCAGTCTTAAAAATTTTATTATGTATTTGTATTTTAAAAGTAAAAATCATAGTATTGGTCCGATTTTGGTTCATACATCTTTGACCGGACCAATACATAAATTTTTGAGAAACATTTTCTTTTTTTCCAAAAACCAAATCAAACTCATAATGAAATAATCAGGAGGTTATTTTTTTTTCAAACCGTTCACTCCTCTTCAAAGAGTAATGGTTCGATTTCCAAAAAATATTGCTTCAGTTTTTAGCTATTGTTTATTAGGGAGTGCGAACTATGACATTTAAGGAATATATATATTTTATTATTTTTAAAAATCTAAAACATTTTTGAAAATAGTACGGACCGCAATTATGATCCACATTCTCCAATGGTAATGTCAGATCCAAGGTTTGGGCCCCACAAGATTAACTAAAGTTCTGCGCCGCCGAATAGTCTGTACCTTTGACGTTGTTAAAGTCAGGAGTGAATTACCAGTGACATAAATAGCACGAAAGACTCCAGCTGGGCCTTAATGCGGTTCCATGGGCCTGCTTCTTTAATTTTGCGCCGGTTTGTGGGTCCATAAGGGTCCGTGTCGGCTCACGCCCCGGCCGTCCCACTGTCAAAATATATTTTGTGCTTCCAACCCACTACCGAGACTCCGCGTGCCTCTTGTGGGCGCTTTCGCTATTTTCTATGCATAAGTGTGTGGTACATATGCCTCATGCTCTCAAATATTTTATGCTTCATTCCACTTCTATTCATGTAATTTCCTTAAATGATAGCCTTTTTTTAAAACTATATATATAATCTATTTATGTGTCTCCTATTCATTTAAACTTTCTTTTTAAACTTTTCTATATATGACATAATTAAAGTGCTAAAACAAATAGGTGTTAAGTTGTAAAAATGTTTTCTAAAAAGAAAATTTAGAAATATTAAAATCTTTTTAGAATTGATAAAAAAACAAAGTATGATAATTATTTAGGAATGGAAGGAGTATTTATTTAATATAATTAAAAATAAATATAAAAGTTAAGAAGTGAGGCTCTCTTAAGAAGAGAGAATAGCAAAAACAATTCTGTGGTATTTCTTATTTTAAATTGAACACTGTATTTATAAAAAAGAAAGCATTATTACAATCAAAACCTTCCATTTATTTGAATTAAGGCTCGTTTGGTGTAGCGTTTTAAAAATACAGTTTTTTTTAAAACGCCGTTTTTTTTAAAAATGTAACGTTTAACACAACACATTTGAGAAACTATTTCAAAATGTTATTTTCATAAACAAAGAATTTGTAAAAAATGATGCAACGTTCTAAAACATTTATTTTTTATATATATACTAATGTGTCGCCCGTGCTCTACACCGGTAGTTTTTTTTGTCTCCCACTAAATTTATAAATATATGGTACATTCTTATTTTATAAAATATATTACTCCGTATATGATATAAATGTAAACATTAAATGATATTCCAGTGTCATTTAATAATAAATTGAATTCCAAAAACCTTACAAATTTGTAAAATAAAGTTTAAGAGGCTAAGCAATTAAGTAATTGATTATGTTCACTTTATTAGAGTAACTAGTGATGCACCCGTGCGTTGCATATATTGTACATGTGTATAAAATTATATACTAAATTAAAGTTGAATAATATGTAATTAATTTTTTTAATATGAACAAAATAAACAAAAAATAATAAACAGTAAAATTAAATATAGAAAATCCTATAAATTTGAAAAAAAATAATTTAAATTTTGGAATACTTATTATATACAATAATTTTTGTTCAACATGTACGACTATTGTAACTATAAATATCGCATAGTAACTCTAAACAAAGCTAGATACAACTGATGATAATCAAAAACATGTTTTCAAATGTAGTCTTATATTAGACAATGACTTGCCCTGGTTTTTATTCATAAACATTGCGTAAGACATAATCAACAAAAAATATTTTATCTGGAATTTGAAAGAAATTTTAGGATCAAATAGTATCAGTGACATTCTTGGAATTAAAAGAGTACCACCAGAATTGCCTTTTGAAAGAACTCAACCTTCTAAAACATGATTTATCAGCCTTATAACAATTAATCTCGTGTCATTGCATAACTCAAGTGAATAGACTATGTTACGAAACAACATTATTTGAGTTCCAACCTTCAAATTTAACTCACAGTTTGAGATTTCAAAATATGTAATTCAATTGAAATATTCACTAGTATGTATCGTTCAAATTTAATTCACATTTTGATGTTTCAAAATATGCATTGTTCATTGATGTGATGTAATTAAAAAAATTGCATCTTAATTTTAATATAACTATTTAATTGAAACCACAAAAAAAAAAATGTATCTCTTTCAATAACATAACTTATATATTACATTTCAATTTTTTTTTTTTTTTTATATTACATTTCAATTTTCAATTACATAAAGAATTAACAAAAAAAAAGAGAAAATGTCACTCTAATTTGAACATGACATAAAGTTCTCAACATTCTTACTTATTTGTAATGGACCATCATAAAATGTATTTTTTTAATTTAGTTTTTTAGGTTTTGTCTTCTTTTCAGTTATATAGTGTGCATTCATCTGATATTTACAAAATCACAAGCATATATCAATTCATTTGCATATTGTCTGTTTCATGCATTGAATAAGTTCCATACTGACACCGTGCCAAAAGCACGGATACAAAATCTAGTGATAATTTAAACTAATACGAACTCAAACTAAAAAAACAAACAAAGTCAGGCCCATTAGTATTTTTTATTTGTTTTATTTGTTTTAAATATTATAGAACTGTATTTCAAGATCTATTAAAAACAATCATAAGTATTTTTATTTACCTATTTTTTATTTATAATAATACTAAGCTATTCAATATTTTTGAATAAATACCATTTTTACGAATTATTTTTATATATTGATTTTGTTTGTAACTAGTTATATGCATATGGACTCTGTCTGACTTATGAATAGCTTACCTAGAAATTTGTTTTCTACTTTATTTTTGTGTAATATTTAATAGTTATATGACTTTGGTATGTAATTAGTTATATGTCATTTATATGTCATTTTCAAATTTAATTATCCAAATAAAAAAAATTAACTCAATTTGAATAGTTTCTGTCAACATCATTAAATGACATTTCTCAAATTTAATTTCAAAACAAATATTTGACATAAACAAAACATAAGTGATTCCATTTTTGAAAAGTGAGTTTTGTCGGGAAATTTCTAAAAATTATGCACTTCTGTTTTTATATATACTACAACACAATCGTGTAATGCACATTTCAATATTGATATAAATAAAACAATATAAAATTTTAATGATAACCATATAACCGAATAATTATATGAAAAATCACGAGTTCAATATGCATATAAAACAAATTATAGAAAATTATGTTAATAAAAACAATAACTTTTTTTAACATATATTTAAATTGATATCGAAGTGACATGTCCTTAACCAAAACAATTTATTTTATACAATAAAAATTGAAGTTAATCATAGAAAATTATAATCAAAGCACACGTGCAATGCACGAAGCTTATATTTATATCAATACAATAGTTAAAACTTTAGTGCTAATTAAATACACAAATGATTGCAACATAAAGATTATGAGTTCGATGTGTAGAATTGAATATCATAATTTTGTAACATTAAAATTAATATTATTTTGTTTGGCTCTCATGTAGAGTTCAATTAAAAATCTAAACGTATAAAAAAATTAATAAAAATAATTTTTTTTAATGAAAATCAAGAGTTTTTAGGTTTAAAAATGTTTTACCTTTGGAGAAAAAAATCAATTTATAGAATAAAAATATTAAGAATTTCAGTTCAATTCCAATTCTAATATTTTTTCTGATATAAATAATAAAATTTACATTGAATACTTTGAAGCCCACAATTCCAATTCTAAACAATGGAATTGAGGTTCACTTTCTCTCATTCTCTACTCTGGAGTCTCAACAAAATTTAAATTCACTGATGTGTTTTCTGTATTAAAAAATGATATTAAAATATATATAAATAAAAGTTACATTAATGTTAAAAAAAATTGATAACACATATAATATCAAATAAATGGCAAATTGTTTGTGATATACTAACATATTTTGTCATAAAACCTTAAAAACTACACTTTCCAAAATTGGTAATTTTTACAAAATAATTCAAGTATTATGGTTCAATTTAAAAATCAAACATAAAGAAAAAATAATTAACATAGTATATAATCAAAGAAAATAAAATGTAGGAGATGAGTCAAAGAAAATTAACCAAAAATTCAAAACGATCGATGGATAGACATTGAAAATTTTGGTTTAAACCGTGCTATGGATAACTTTTGGATCGCGACTCGATAAACACTCATAAAACCACGTTGTTTTAGTTGAAGTATAAACGAAAAAAAAAACACTTTTACCCTAGTTTTATCTCACATTGCACTTTTTTTTTTTACACATTTCTTGCAGCGATGGCCAACCCCAAGGTTATACCACCTAAAGAAAGTTCGGCAACAGAAGCTATGACCAACGACTTACCGGAAACTTGTTGGTATGATTCATGTTTCTAAAAATATTTCAAAAATTCGGTTTAACTTCAAAAATCGTTTATTAATTTTAATTCCTGATTTAGTTCAACTCACAAACAAAATCGATCTAAATGTAGATTAATTTCATCATCAGTACTTTTTTTATATCTGAAGTTTTTAACATGTATAAGTAACTAAAAAATAAGAAATTATCGGGTTTCCATTTTTTTTACATGTAGCTAGCTGTCTCAAAAAATTGGTCCTATCTCGATTTATAATTTTTTTTGCAATAATAACTTTGGTAATGATGAAATAGAGAAAAAAATTATCAGATCTTGGTATTATTATTAATTGATTGTTTGTGAATTAGTTTTACTTCAAAGTGTGTGTATATGATTTAGTTTCAAAATCGTTGTTTTATCTCATCTTTATTTTTCCAAGCTTGGATATTGATGCGAAGAAATTGACCAAAAAAAAAAAAAAAAACTTGGTTTTGTTATCTCTCATGTTTCTACTATGCATATTTTTCTTAATATGCTAAATAAAAATGTAAAGAGGTTTTATAATCATTTATCCAATCAACCATAATAATGACATTTTCTATTTTCAATTTTCAATGCAAAAAGTGGCTTATATACAAATTAGAAATGTTTCTAAATTTGGAAAGTCACTTTGGCGAGAACTTGTCAAAAGTTATTCCTCTCCTTTCATATATGTATAGATTATTACTCAAATAAAAAGTAAATGATTTTTATAATATAATTACGAGAGTTGGTAGAATTCTTAAGGTTTCATTTTAAATGATACATATTCAATACCCTAATGAATAAAATTGATGGTCATTTTAATGTCACATTAATAAGATGATTAGATATAAATTATTGTTTGTCTTTCTCTCCTCCTCCAATATTTTCTATGAGATGAATCTCTTTGACATGACCCAACGTATATCGATAGACTAGGCTGTAAGAGGATGAAACTCCGATCTGACCCGCCGTGTACCCCGTGCTTTACACGGGTGGTTTCTTTTTTCCTAACTAAATTTATTTAATACGATACATATTTATTTTATAAGATATGATATATGATATAAATGTATTAATTGAAACATGAAATGGTACCCCCCCCCAAGTCTCCAGTAGTCCAATGTCATTTAATAATAAACTGAATTGCAAAATAATTACAAATTGACAAAATTAAGTTTAAAAGGTGGTCAATTAAGAAAGTTATTAATTATGCTCACTTTATTATTATTATTAATGAAAAAAAAGGTAAATGGTTAATATAATAGAACTCTTAGGTTACATGAGTTAGTAGAATTCTTAAAGTTTACTCATAAGGGCAAGTCTAGAGGTAGGGGAAAAAACCTAATTTTGATACATATGTAAAAGTATTAAGTTCTCCAATGATTAAAGTAAAATATGTCAAAATTGGGTTTGGTACTAGGGAAGGTACCAAATTTGATACCTTCTCTAATACCACACATAATTTTAATACACTTCATTTTGACCATATATTTATGTCATAATATGTGTTAGTACATTATTGGATATTAATATTTTAGTTTTGTTTTTATATTATGGTATGTGTTGGATAAAAAAATTCAAAACTATTTTGATATCAAATTTTGATACCTATGATTGAAGATGATTATTTGATATCCATAAATAATAAGCAAGGTATCAAAATTTGATTTTGATATCTATAGACAAGTACCACCATTAGACTTGTTCTAAAGAGTACATACTTAATACCTTAATTAATGAAATTAATTATCATTTGTAATGTCACATTAATAAAATTAATGAGAAGTAAATTATTCCAAAGAAATCCAATAAGATTCGGTTGAATAAAGAAAGGAAAAGATGTTAGAGAAGGAAAAAACTCAATTTGATAAATTGATACTCAAACGGAAATGGGAAAGAAACATTTTCTTAGTGCATTTTTCCTAATTGACTTTAAGTTTTCCTTGAAAAAGTAAAACTTTTGAGCATCGGATTTATTGGACATCCTTCTTATTTCTCTTTGCGAAATTGCATTACGTTTGACTTCAAAAAATATTTCTCCTAATAGTTCATAAAAAGGTTAATTGATTATACTTATTATTTTATGTGTTAATATTTTATGTAAAATACATAAATTTGGTAAAAATACTTGTAAGCAATAGTAGTTAAACAAATATATTGAGATTTTAATTTATCAAAAGTATTTTTATGGTTAACACACAATAAATCAAACTCAAGGAATTCAATACCAAAATTAATATTGAATTAAAAAAAAAACTAAAAACAATCAAAAATCGAAAGCAAGGGCAAAATAAAAACCATTCTATATCGAGTAGAACATATCAAATTTTAAATTAATACAAAATCGATGAAAGAGATAACACAAATAAAATCATCACTAAAATAAAATAAAGCATTAATAAAAATAAAACAACCGTTAAAAAACACAAAAGCAACAATCAAGATCAAAACCAATATAAAATTTTCACCAAAATCTAAACTAAAACTAAAATCGATTCCAAATCAAAAATCACAATCTTTCAAAATTAATATATTTTTATCAAAATAGAAGAAACTAAAAAATCAAAAGCTCAATTGAAACAAACCTATTAATCAAGAACCATAAACAAAAATTGAAACATAAAACAAATATAGGGATAAATAACACAAACGTAAACTGAGAATTATATTTAAAATCTAAAATAAAATATCAATTAAAAGTATTATCAAAATCGTCGGGTAAACGAAATTTAAAAATAAAAAGCAAAACAAATTATGAGGGTCAATGCCATGACATAAATAATTAAAAAAATGGCATTATCCACACAAAAAGCACGAAACCAAAATTAAAGCAATTTTTTTATTAACCATACATCAAAATTAAAATCAAAACCAAACCCAAAATCAAAATTATATCAATGATTCAGTAATTATTTCATGATAAGAAATTGTTATATTATTTAATTTCTCATTAAGGTCAACCCCTCTAAAAAGGTATAGATAGCATTCAAAACTGAGGTATGTTTTCTTTGAAAGAAGAAAGAAAAAGAAGAAACCAAAGTGCTAACCTTCAAGAAAGCAAAATAAATGGCTTTCGTGCGTACATTTGATTGTGGTGGCTGGTGGCATAATGCGTATAACAGTCGGGGGAGGTGGTAAATAATCATCACCGTTCACAAACTTGATGGTCGCTTTTCTTAATTTCGTTGTATGCATATGTTTGAAGATGAAGCATGTAACAAAAGCATTAGACTTTGATCACCTTACCCAAGTGACCTTTTTGTTGAGAGAAGTATGTTTTTTGCCAACTTAAACACACAAAATCAAACTCTTTAAATTCTTGAGCCAATAACTAAACACTTTTACAATTTGATATGGTCGGCCCAAACCCGATCACGAGTAAGGCACGAGCTATCGTCACGTGCCGGTCACGAGCACAATAGATATGGGGCCCACAACCCTAGCAAGCAAAGTAATAGAAGCATCAAGCAGCGGGCGGTGTAACTCCCATCCAAACCTAGCCGGGCATAGGCCTTGCCTGTCCGACCAGGGGCCATACCCGGACACCGTACTCATACCTAGCAAAGGAACTAGATTCATCTCGTCCAAACCTGATGGAGCATTGGCCTTGCCTGCCTGACCAGGGGCCCTCCCTTGGATCTACATCAAGTTCAGAAATAGTGCACATTGAACAGCCGGGCAAAGCCCTGCTCGCCCGGGTACGTATCAAGCAGGAAGCACCGGAGGCTTGTTCTCCAAGACAAGTCAAAGGTTTCCATATTTGAGCAGGGTACTTACCTTAGCAGCTCCTACATCTACGCGGCCAGCGGCCTATCATGCCTAAAATCAAGGGATTCTCTCCTTGATTGATTAAGTAACTATGGAAACTGAATCCTAGACGGATTCAACCACATTGGGGGCCTATAAATACCTCTCCATAAGCCATTAACAAGGTACGCACACTTTCTTGAGCCTCGGCACTCTGTCAATTTGCTTCTTGACATTCACACTCGATACTTACTCTCACGCCGGAGGGGTTTCGCGAGGCCCTGCCTTGCACTTCCACTCAGGTTTCTTGTGATCTTAAACAGGCTCAAGGAAGGTGATTCAAGCCCAGATATCCTACCCAACTCATGGATGGCCCAAGCTGTGATTTTACCACATCACAATTCTTAATAGTAGAAAAATCTATAGGAAAGATTATAAGTATTATATAGTAGAAGTGAATACCCAATGTTATATCTATTGTAATTAGGTATAATTATTAGATTATGGTAAAAAAATCATTTAAGGTAGAATTTGAAAATGCTCAATTGTTAAAAAGCTTTATAATGTAACTTTAACAAAATGATATATATATATATATATATATATATATATATATATATATATATATATATATATATATATATATATATATATATGATGTATCCAAAAATATTCGGATACACTGGGCTTTGAATATCTGGATATCTGACTTTCAATTTATCATTATCTTGAGGCCCAAACCTGTCAAAGAGCTTCCAAAACAAACATAAACTAAGCAGGGGATTTCCTTGCAAAAGCACTCCGGTGTGATATCAGAAAACCAACAAGTACGTATATTTTAACAGAGTTTCAGCCTATAAAAATGATCGTACCTTCCCTCTCCATTTTAAGGGGATTATATAGCCAACCAAAAGAGCTGAAAACTGCTCATTGAATGCCGGAGCGTGAAAACCGGGTACATTCATGGCCACGTCCGAAATGTGAGGGTGGGTTTCCCGGTAGTAACTGCCCACGTTCAGAATAATCGTTACTTTGTTCCCGAGCAGGGTGGGCATACTCGTCTTGACCTATCTTCCTGCTCATTGTGCCCTTGGCCCCCAGTCTTCAAGTAGAAGGCTGCTTGCTCATAATGTTGTGGTGGCCAGGGATTAGACTCTGCTCGCTTATAACTTTGAGTTTGGGTCTTGATAAGTGCACGTGATTTAGTCATGACCACGATGCAAGTGTGCTTGACACGTGACCGGAGTTTGGGCCTTTTGGGCCTGGCAGTTCAGTGGCCCCCTGCTTCTTGTCTAGCGAGCATACATGTTCGATGCAAGGAACATAATAGATTAATACTTTCTGAAAGCTTGGTTGTTGCAAGAATTGTTCATTTTGATTACAAAGATTGGTCAAGCAGGCTGGATAGCAGGAAGTGCATGCCAGAGCAGGGATGCATTGATGGGACGTAGAAGTGTAGCTGTCGCCTGGCATAGGTTGTACGTGTGCATCTTTCCCGAGGTGGCATTAAATGTGACGCGTCGGTCTCCACACCGCGTATTGAGGAAGTCACGTCTGCAGATATTTTCTTTTCCTACTTTACCCTCCATTCAGCCTATAAAAAGAAAGGTTCCCCTCCTCTTTACTCTTTTCTCCATTCCATCAAACTCACAAAACTCCAAACCCTTCTCCTTCTTCGTTCTTCATCTTGCGAATTCGGGTTTGAAGAATCAAAGCAGCACCAAGACCAGTACCTGCCCGAACTCAAAAATCTTCCAAAGTGACAGGTATTCTTCTTCCTCCAACTGCTTTTCTTTTCATTTCCTTCTATATTTCATTTCCGTCGAAACCCTAGCCTTAGGATTTGACAGTAATCACTGGGCGTTCCAGTGTTGAACGTCTGAGAATCTGAAAGTGCTATCTTTGTTTTCTGCCTGACGTCATTCTTCACGAAACCCCCGTTTAAAATTTCTTAACTCGTTTTAATTCTTTTTTCTGACTTTTGCATCGAACCAAACACATACATAGGTAGGAATAGAGAAGATAACCCATTGGTGCCCTGTTCACTGGTTTGAAACGTAAACCTCAACCAAGGGTTTTACTTGCTCGTTCTTCCTTGTTTTCACGAGCAGGATTTAATGTCTTCCTCGATTCCTGTAGGATTTGATGAGGGACCCTAGAAAGGTTTTAGGATGAATGACTCCGCGACCCAACGCCTTCGAGATGACGCGAACCTTGGAATTGTGAATGATGCCACAATTGGGATGATTCTCCAACTGATAAGTCGAATTCAATTATAAACAACGAATCCACGATGTTTATAATCCGAGCTTCCAATCCATGACACTCAAATAAGAACACAATTTTCTAACCAAAAAATCAACTCAAATTTATCAATCAAAATTCTGCCCCAAACAACGTTTAATAATGCCTTTATATAGGCTTACAAAATAAATCCTAATTCTTGTAGGAAAAGAAAAACTAAATAAAAGGAAACTTAAAAATCTAAACTTTAGGAACAAGAAACCTAAATAAAAAGGAAACTAAAACCCTAAAAATACCCAAACAGTAAAACAGTAAAACCAAAAAAATGGCAGCTTTTTTCTGGAGACCTTGCAGTCGCAAGCCTATGGCCCCCTTGCGGCCGCAAGCTCCATAGTGTCTCCAATTTTGCTTCCTGGTTAGGAGCATATCATACTCCTCCTCTTGAAAAGGATTTGCCCTCAAATCCGCTCTTGGTCGGTCATTAAAGTGTCCTTTGATTCGAACTTGAGACCCATACCGTAGTCCATTATTCCAACCCTTTTTCCCTAAATCAAACACCTCATTGTCCTTAACACTTAACAAAACTTTCTTACCCTTACTCTCAACTAGCATCCTACTTTGGTCTTCATGCACTTGGCTTGGCGTTAGTGGTACGAGTGTGATTGGCTTATGATTAAACACGAAGGAATATTTGTTGGTGAATCCATCATGCTTCACTTGACGATCATATTGCCATGGCCTTCCAAGTAATAAATGGCTTGCATTCACAGGAACCACATCACATAAGACTTCGTCCTCGTAGACTCTTATACGAAATGTCACAAGCACTTATTGATATGATATTGACAAGCCATAAGCGTGTTTCTAAGAGTTTAGGGATCTACTGGTTAAGCTTGGCAACTTGTAGGCAAGTTTGGAAGCTTGGAAAACTGTTTGGATACTTCAGGGGGTCAAAGTGGCAAATTCAGAGAAGCTGTGAAGCTTGTGGACGCAAGGGGTCTACAGCCTTGCGACCGCAAGGTCTCCAGAAGAGGCTGCCGTTTTTGTTTTATTTTCCTGTTTTACTGTTTGGGTAATTTTAGTTTCCTTTTTATTTAGAGTTTCCTTTATTTAAGAGTTTCCTTTTATTTAGAGTTTCCTTTTAATTAGTTTTCTTGTCCTACAAGAATTAGGGTTTATTTTGTAAGCCTATAAAAAGGCATTCTTAAACATTGTTTTAGGGGGAGAATTTTGATTAATGAAATTTGAGTTGATTTTCTGGTTAGAAAATTGTCTTATTATTTGAGTGTCCTGGATTGGAAGCTCGGATTATAAACTTCGTGGATTCGTTGTTTATAGTTGAATTCGACTTATCAGTTGGAGAGTCATCCCAATTGTGGCGTCATTCACAATTCCAAGGTTCGCGTCATCTCGAAGGCGTTGGGTCGCGGAGTCATTCATCCTAATACCTTTCTAGGAGATCCTTGGGTCCGTTCCGTCATCACTTATTTCTCCACCTTCACTTCTCCACGATCATTCAACCATTGAAGTTTGTAAGGTTGGGGATGCCTTGATGTTGACAACCCAACTTTTCCACCATGAGAGTGCTAGCGACGTTAGTACAACTACCTCCATCAATAATCACACTACAAACCTTGTCATTGATGCGACACCGTGTGTGAAAGAGGTTATCACGTTGATCATATTCTTCCTCCTTAGCTTGCATATTCAACACGCGACGAGAAACCAAAGCCTCTAGATTTATAAAGTGCCCCTCGGCTTCAATGTCTTCATGTTCGTCATCTTCTTCTTCTACCACCTCATTGCCACGTACCACCATAACCCGTTGATTGGCACACTCGCGAGCAACGTGTCCCTACCCTTTGCACTTGAAACATTGCACTTCCTTAGACTTCAACCTGGGATTTTAAGCTTTCCCTTGGGACTCTTGCGAAATTGTAGCCACTTTTGCTTCGGACTCAACCTTGCTTATGATCTTATCTTGTTGTTGCACCGGAGTTGAACTACTTGGACGAGTGGTACTCCTCCTCTTTTGTTGTTGCTCTATCTTGACTGACATGTGCACCATTTCACCCAAGTCCTCATATTGGTGTAAATCAACAATATCTGCAATATTATGATTCAAACCTACAAGAAATCTTGTCATTGTTACTTCGGCATCTTCACCCAAATTGGCCCTAGCAGTCAACATCTCCATCTCCTTGTGATAGTCTTCAACACTTTTTGAACCCTGTGTTAACTTCTGCAATTTGTGTAGAACACCCCTATAATAGTGGTTAGGAAGAAATCGATGACGCACAAGACGCTTTATTTCTTCCCATGTAGTAACCGCAGGCATCCCAATTCTTCTCCTATCAGCTATCATTTTATCCCACCAGATACTAGCATAGTCCATGAACTCGGCGGCAGCTAATTTGACTTTCTGCAATTCAGTGTAGGTATAGCAATCAAATACTTTCTCGATTTTTCTTTTCCAATCAAAATACTCATCTGGATCACTTGACCCCTTAAAAACATGAATCTTTAACTTAATTACTCCCCAGTTATTTTCCTCTCTCCTTGGAATCTCTCGCCTTCCTCTACCATGATTTTCTCCCAAACCAAGCTCATTAAATTCTTCATCTAATTGGTTACCTCTTTGAGCTCTACGTTCCCTAGGTTCCTCCCTTCGCCTATCCTCCTCAAGTCTATCAAATCTCTCAACTATTTGAGCAAACTTAACCTTAACATCTTCCACGTGAGCGAGCATCGCCTCTATAAATTGTGTCGGATTAACAAAAAGGACCCCTTTAGCTGGAGTTTCGTTGGTCATGGTGATTGTTGGTGATTCTCTCCCTTACGTGTATGCACTCAAGATCACAATTTTATTTTTTTTATAAGGTGTGAACAGTACCCGTGAACAGTAACCGTGAACAACAACAGTTTTTTATTTTATTTTATTTTATTTTATTTTTAATAATAATAACAAACCCTAGAACAATTAGGATTTCAAAATTGAAAAACAACACTATTAAACAAGGATTGATGATCCAAGTTCAAGACAACTAGATGAATTAATAAAATCACAATAACAATTTTCTTTTTATTACGAACATGAACCCTAGCGGAAATTAGGGTTTAACAACTAGAACGATAATACGCAAAATTTAAGATAGAATGGAATTACCGTAACTAGGATTGCTCTGATACCAAATGATGAGGGACCCAAGATCTCCTAGAAAGGTTTTAGGATGAATGACTCCGCGACCCAACGCCTTCGAGATGACGCGAACCTTATAATTGTGAATGACGCCACAATTGGGATGATTCTCCAACTGATAAGTGGAATTCAATTATAAACAATGAATCCACGATGTTTATAATCCGAGCTTCCAATCTAGGACACTCAAATAATAAGACAATTTTCTAACCAGAAAATCAACTCAAATTTTATCAATCAAAATTCTGCCCCAAACAATGTTTAATAATGCCTTTATATAGGCTTACAAAATAAATCCTAATTCTTGTAGGAAAAGAAAAACTAAATAAAAGGAAACTCAAAAACCTAAACTTTAGGAACAAGAAACCTAAATAAAAAGGAAACTAAAACCCTAAAAATACCCAAACAGTAAAACCAAAAAAAAGACAGCTTTTTTCTGGAGACCTTGCGGTCGCAAGCGTATGGCCCCCTTGCGGCCGCAAGCTCCACAGTGTCTCCAAATTTGCTTCCTGGTCAAGATCATATCAGGATGTCTTCTTGTGAGGAAAGCAGCTCTGAAATTAAAGGACACATTTATGATCACGGTGCTTAAAGCGAGCAATAGGAGAGCTTCAAGGTTGAGTCTGGTAGCTCTAAGGAAACCGTACTAGACGGACCTAATAGTTCCTGGAATGCCTGACACTTGCGAGAAGGAATTTCATGTGACCTCTAATGAGAGATAAAACACAATGGTTGAAAACGAGCATACGTCCCTCGAGGAGGACAAACGCTCTGGATCCGAGTCCTCGAGCACAAGCGCCCTTCGGGTAAAAAGGAAGAAAATTGGTGTTCGTAAGGGCAACCCGTAATTGACGCGCCAGCCCTGATGAGATGGGATGATTAAACTTGCGAAGAGGATGTGTCCGCTTGGTTTTACTCCTTAGGCATAGACCCAAAAAACTATCGAGTAAAGGCCTTCGATCTGGACATCGAAAAAGACGGGCATAACTTTCAGGGCGACCGTATGGTTTTCTACTTTGATTTATTTCTCGTCGGCCTGAGACTTCCTCTAGACCCCTTTATCGCCGAATACTTGTTTCTAAACATTACCCTCCCTTTCGACCTAACCGTTACCACCGTGAGGTTTCTGGTCGCATATACCGTAGCTTGTAGGCTGCTCGGGTTCGAACCCGATATGAGTCTGTTTAGAAAATTGTTCCTGTTCTCCCTGGACAAAAAAACAATCGCATCACTGGCCGCTCCAACCCCAACTATTTCAAGCTCCTGACCGACAGCCCCGACGCTTGGGACGAAAAGACCCTGCTCGTCGAATCCAGAGTAGGGTGGCCTTTTGCACCGTATTGGGAAGACATGGAGATTCCCAAATATGATAAGAATGCTTTCAGAGCAGGAGAACCCCGAATAGCCAGAGCATTCAAGACTCTACTCAGTGTAAAAGAGGGCAGAGGAGGGCAAGACTGGGTATCTCTTACATTTGATCCCTCCCTAATTCGTCTGGCCGGCGTGCTGAGTTGGCCCGTGGGAGGAGTAGAACCTAAGGTCACCATTGATGTTGAGGGGCCTCACCCGTACTGGGGAAACTGTCACGGAGGGAGATTCCCCATCGAGTACCCCAATTGTGAATGAGCTGGAACCAATTGTACCCCTGCCTTCTCCCTAAGTGGTCTGTATATTAGCTTTCTTTGTCTATATTTTGCTTTCCTCTACTTAAATTCTTCCTTATTGTTTCTCTTATGACTTGTCTTACAGATATGAAGCAGATTGAGAACACCAACAAATTTCTGCAAGCCATCAAGAAAGGCTCTGGGAGGAGGAACACCCAGCTAGCCAGCTCTCCTCCCAACCATTCTTATAGCGAACACGGGACAGGGGGCAAGCCGTGGGCACACTGAGCCTAGCCGAGCTGCCATGCCTCCCCTCAATGTTGCTCCTACCCCTATTGCTCATGACATCACCATGTCGACTACCCCCATCTCCATAAAGCCTGTGTCCACCCTTGAAGTACCTTCAACTAAACGGCCCACTTTCGAACTCCCTACCGAGAGGAGGACCAGGTCGCGGACGGAGAAAAGCGACTAGGTCGAGGCGTCTGGGTCTTGGGTGCCCTCATGGCACAAAGAGAATTTTCAAATGCTTGAGACCCGAGAGAATGACGTTGCTCTGATCGCTGAATTGGCTGACGTCCCCGACTTGCACAACATCAATACTAATAGACGCGGGGGTCACACTGCCATAGTCGAGCTTGGCATAATGAAGAGGCTCCGCCACACTGGCCTTCGAAAAAGGAGTGTCGAGCACTCTAGCTCAATCTTGGTTGGCGAGATCGGGATGTGCATGACCGAGGTAACTATTTCCCTTGTTGTTTGCAAACGAGTGAAGCTTATACATTCTGTTTTAACTTGTACTTTTAATTTTCAGATGACCACCAAAATTGAGCTTCTATACGACCGCTTCATTGATAATTTGAAGACCTCCGGCTCGCTATCCGTCGAGAAAAATAAACTTGAAGAGCAGATCAATACTCTTCGAGCTGAGCTAAAACAAAGCGAGGAAGCCATAACTATCAAGATAACTGAGCTCTCTAAGCTTAAGTAGCATAAGAAGACTCTGGAAACTCACCTCAACTTTTCCAAAAAGTCAGAGGAGACTGCCATCAACAACATTGGGCAGGTGATGAAGGAGCTCAGAGCAGCGGTGAGCGAGCTGGAGCAAGCCAAGATTGAAGCGGCTAAGAAGGAGAAGAAACTGAGGGAAGAGCTATCCAAACCTAACGAGGAGCAGAGGTAAACCATAATTTCCGAATATAAAACTATGAATATCTGGGCTTTGAATATCTGGATATCTGGCTTTCAATTTATCATTATCTTGAGGCCCAAACCTGTCAAAGAGCTTTCAAAACAAGCGTAAACTAGGAAGAGGCTTTCCCTGCAAAAGCACTCTGGTGTGATAATCAGAAAACCAGCAAGTGCGTATATTTTGATAGAGTTTCAGCCTATAAAAATGAGCGTACCTTCCCTCTCCATTTTGAGGGGTTTATATAGCCAACCAAAAGAGCTGAAAACTGCTCATTGAATGCTCCAGTGTGAAAACTGGGCACATTCATGGCCACGTCCGGAACGTGGAGGCGGGTTTCTCGGTAGTAACTGCCCACGTTCAGAATAACCGTTACTTTGTTCCCGAACAGGCCGACCATGCTCGTCTTGTCCTATCTTCCTGCTCGTTGTGCCCTTGGCCCCCAGGCTTCAAGTAGAAGGCTGCTCGCTCATAATGTTGAGGTGGCCAGGGATTTGTCTCTGCTCGCTTATAACTTTGAGTTTGGGTTTTGATGAGTGCACGTGATTTAGTTGTGACAGTGAGGCAGGCGTGCTAGGCACGTGACCGGAGTTTGGGCCTTTTGGACCTGGAAGTTCAATTTATAAAGTTGGTGAGGAAGCATTAGGTTGTGTCACCTCACCATCTTTTGATAAATCTTCATTGTAAAGCATCCATGTGGAGGTTGTAAAAACTCTTTGTTTTCTTGCCATTAACTAATAATAATACATATTAATAATCGATATGATAAGGGGTATGAATATTAGTATATATAACCTCTTCTATTATCAATAGTAGAAGTCTTATATTTAAAAGCTTTTATAACTAACATTACGTTTAAACAATGTGAGATAAAACTCGTCTATTAATAATAAAAGGTGGGAGTGCGATACAACTCTTCTATCGATAATAAAATGTGAGGTTTTTAATCTAATGACTTTTAAAACTAACATCAATTTATAACCAATGTAAAAAACATCTCTTCTAATGATATTAGTAGAGATGCATTTCATATTGGTTATAAATTGATGTTGGTTTAAAAAAAATTTTAAATAGACTTCTACTTATCACCATATAAGAGATGTATCTTACAATGTTTAGAAAGATATGTTAGTTTTAAAAGTTTTTTATAAAAAACTTCTGCTCTTATTACCAATAAAAGAGATGTATCTCACATTGTTTAAAAATAAAAGTTGGATTTTAAAGTCTTAATGTAGACTAAACAATTTTACTCTTATTACAAGAGATGTATTTCACATTAGTTACAAAATATTCTATTATTATTACCAATAGAAGAGATGTATCTCACATTGGTTATAAATTGATGTTAGCTTTAAAAATACAATTATTAATTACCAAAGAAGAGATGCATCATACATTGATTACAAAATGATGTTGGTTTTCAAAATCCTTTGATAAAAGAATTTTACCATCATTACCAATAGAAGATGTATATTTCACATTGGTGAGTAGCACTATGGTTGTGCCACCTCACCCTGTTTTAGATAAATCTTCAATCTCAAGCATTCATGTATGACTCTTTGTTTCTTAACCATTACCTATTAATAATACTTGTTAATAATTAATATCATAATGAGATATTAATCCATACTATTAATCTCTTCTATTGTTAATAGTAAATGTTTTATATATAAATAAATTTACAACCATAATTACTTTCAAACCAATGTGGATAAAACTCTTCTACTGGTAATAAAATGTGATATTTTTAACCTAATAACTTTTAAAACCAAAATAAATTTATAACCAATATGAAATACATTTCTACTAATATTACCAATAGAAAAGATGTATCTTACAATGGTTATAAATTGATGTTAGTTTTGAAACTCTTTTGATAAAAGACTTCTACTTTTATTATCGTAAAAGAGATGTATCTTACATTGTTTAGAAATAGATTTTAGTTTTAAAAGTCTTATATTAAAGACTTCTACTTTTATTACTAATAAACGATATGTATCTCACATTATTTTAAAAAAATGTTGGTTTAAAAAGTTTTTAGATTAAACTTTAAAGACTATTATTACAAATAGAATAGAGACATGTATCGCATATTGGTTAAAAAGTATTATATACTTTTATCACCATTGAAGAGATATATCTTACATTGTTTAGAAAGAGATATTAGTTTTAAAAGTCTTATATTAAAGACTTCTACTCTTATTACCAGTAAAAGATATGTATCTCGCATTGTTTAAAAGAAATGTTTGTTTTAAAAATACTATTATTACCAATTGAATAGATGTAACATACATTGGTTAGAAAGTAATGTTGATTTTCAAAATCTTAAGATAGAAGACTTCTACCATTATTACCAATAAAAGATGTATCTCTCACATTGGTTAGAAAGTGATGTTGATTTAATTTTAGATAAATGATTTTTACTATTATTACCAATAGAGGGGTTATATATCACATTTGTTAGAAATAGATGTTGGTTTTAAAATACTATTATTATCAATAAAATAGATATATCCTACATTAGTTAAAAAGCGATGTTGGATTTAAAAGTTTTTAGATAAAAGATTTCTACTTTTATCATCACTAGAAGAGAAGAGATGCAACACTGTTTAGAAAGACATGTTTTTTAAAAAAATTAAGATAAAAAACTTCTACTATTTTTACCAAATTAGGAGATGTATATCACATTGGTTAGAAAGTAATGTTGATTTTAAAAGTCTACCATTATTATCAATAGAAGAGAAGTAATTCACATTAGTTAGAAAGGTGATATTAGTTTAGAAAAAAATTAGAAGATGTATCTCACATTGGTTATAAAGAGATGTATCATATATTATTTAGAAATATGTATTGGTTATAAATGTTATTAGTTAAATGAATTTTTATGTTATTACCAATAGAAAAAAATGTATCTTACATTGTTTAAAAAGCGATGTTCGTTTAAAAATCTTTAGATAAAATATTACTATTATTACTAATAGAATATATGTATCTCACATTTGTTAAAAATTGATATTGATTTTAAAAATATTCTTATTACCAATAGAAAATATATATACCACATGGTTAGAAAGTGATGTTGGTTTTAAAAGTTTTTAAATAAAAAACTTATTTTTTATTACCAATAGAAATACAAAACAAGTATCCCACATTGTTTAAAAAATTAATAATTTTTAAAAAGTTATTAACAAAAAAAAACTTCTACTATTATTATCAAGTTAGATGTTCATTTTTAAATTTTTTAAACAAAATATTTTTTACTACTATTACCAATAGAAAATATGTATCTCACGTTAGTTAGAAAATTATGTTGATTTAAAAAGTATTTAGGTAAAAAATATTTAATAATAATAACAATAGAAGAAATTAAATTATTATAACTATTGAAGAATTTAAAAATCTAATTATAATGTTCAAAAGTTATATTATTATTATTTTTAAATGTATCTCACACTGTACCCGTGCGGAGCACGATCTAAATAACTATTTCAACGAATAAATGGTCAGGTATGTTATAAAAATTAGGAAATTCTTGGATTAAGAATTCCAAGTTTCTATCTTCAATGCGGAAGTGAATCGATCGAAAATAATAGCACCAAGTATTTTGACGAATAATGGCTAGATAATATAAAATATAACGGAATAAAGTAAAAGGGAACAAATGATTTTACATGGTTTAATCCACTCCAAGGCAAGCAACAACTTCACTATAAACGATGATGAATTACAATAGAGAGTTTTCAATGTACTCACCTTACTTAGGGAAAGGGTTACAAGGATTGATACGTCCCCACATAGTATCACACCTTTCACAGCCCAAAATAGCTAAACATTATTTTGTCTAACAACGCCAAGACCTCAAGACCCTTGACACCAATTGTATCGTTGTCGTTCGTCTCCACTTTGTATATATCACAAACTCGTCTTTGACTCTCTTTTCTATGTGGCATATACATGCCCTTATATAGTTCATGTTTACAAACATTAGTCCTAAGATAATTAGGATTAAGTTTCCTAATCCAAGTGAAGAAAGAAATCCTAATCATATTCTAATTTGAGACATAAATTTAACAATTCTCTACCTTGGCTCAAATTCCATCAATCGCCTATCCTCATTGTTGCTTTTCCATCATGCACCCGACCATAGAATTGATCTTGAACACGCGAGTCCAAACAACCCTTGATCTCGCTCCATGAAATACTACCACATTGGATACTTCCAAATTCTTCATATTTGACATCTTCACTTTGAAACATAATATGAGCTCCACCTTGAATGACATTCCCTTATAGTAAATACAAGTTGCCCCTTTTGTTTTCACCCATGAGAAAACGGCCACCACGAAATATTTTCATCTTTCAATCACGAACATTGTAATTACACCCTTTCGAATCCAAGTAATCCAAATAAATCAAATTCCTCCTTAAGATAGGAACATAACGAACTTCAGTTAGTGTTTTCACTCCACCTTGAGTCTTGAATTTTATTGCTCCAACACCTACAATCTTGCAAGAAGAACCATTCGCTAAAAATACATCACTACTTGCACTTTTGTAAGTAGAAAACATATCTTTATTAGAACGCATGTGAAAAAAACAACTAGACTTATTCATTCCGTAGATTATCACCTACGGTCACATTGAGTACATCCTCACTATCCTCGCCATTGCTAATATCACCCTCATCAAAGGTGAAAATATTAGCATTAGAATTCAATTCTTTCTTCACTTCATCCTTGAGCTTTTGACAATCACGAATAACGTGACCCATCTCATTACAATACCAACATTTTTTCTTGGAAGTTTTCTTATTCTTCTTACCACCACTTGAACCTTGATCGGAAGAATAACCAACATGTTTAACTTTACTTCCCACATACAACGCATCGCTATTATTATTTTTATAACCCTTGTTCATAGAATCATCTGTTAATAATGAAATTTGTACCTCACCCAAAGTAAGCACGTCTTTCCCATGCGTAATATTAGTAACTAAATACTTGTAAAATAGTGGCAAAGACTTCAACAAAATTAAACCTTAATCTTCATCCTCAATTTTAACACCAGTATTCGTCAACTCGCAAAGTATCTAGTTAAAAGCATTCAAGTGATCATGAATATTCATACCTTCGTCCATTGTGAAATTGAACAACTCATTCTTTAGGTACAACCGGTTTGACATTGATTTCCCCATGTAGAGACTCTCCAACTTCTCTCATAATGCCTTCGCGGATTTTTTGGAGATAACGTTGTAGAGAACATTATCCGCACAACATCGTCGGATAGTGCTAGCCGCCTTTTGATCAATTCTCTTCCATACCTCATCTTTCATATCGTCGGGTTTTGCTTCCTTTCCTTTCAAAGCAATCTCTTGATCTGCCTGGATCAACACATCCCTAACCTTCACTTGTCACAAGCTAAAGTTATTACTTCCATTAAATTTCTCCAATTGGAATTGCATAGAATTTTCAAATTCTGCCATCTTAAAAAAAAACTCCAATCTTTTGATCTCAAAATTTCGACTAGCCTAAACCTTTAATACCAGTTTGTTATAAAAATAGGGAAATTCTTGGATTAAGAATTCAAAGTTTCTATCTTCAATGCGGAAACGAATCGGTCAAAAATAATAGCACCAAGTATTTTGACGAATAATGACTAGATAATAGAAAATATATCGAAATAAAGTAAAAGGGAACAAAGGATTTTACGTGGTTTAATCTACTCCAATACAAGCAACAACTTCACTATAAACGATGAGTAATTACAATGTATAGTTTTTAATGTACTCACCCTATCTAGGTCAAGGGCTTAAGGGATTGATACGATCCCATAGAGCATCACACCTCTCACAGCCCAAAATAGCTACGCACGATTTTGTTTAACAATGTCAAGACGTCGAGACCCTCGAGACCAATTGTATCGTTGTCGTTCGTCTCCATTTTGTATTACAAACTCGTCTTTGGCTCTCTTTTCTATGCGGCACAGTCATGCCCTTATATAGGTCATGTTCACAAACATTAATCTTAAGCTAATTAGGATTAAGCTTTCTAATCCAAGTGAAGAAAGAAATTCTAATCTAATTCTAATATGAGACAAATTTAACAGGGTATTTTGAATGGAAACATGTAAAAAAAAATTTTAACAGGTGTCCTAGTGATCGGTTGTTTTATTTATCTATTTCCTTGCAAGTGTACAAGACTATTATAGAATAGACTCGGAAGCAAGGGTCGAACCCACAGAGACAAGTGATCACGAACAGTGCGAATTATAGATAGCAAATTATTAACCTAAGGGGGTTTTTATGTTTAATTCTACTCTAAATTACTAGTTATAGAGGTTAACTAATTAGACAGTAATAACAGTTATGAAGATCTTATGGTGAGTGGAAATCTAGGATTCTGGGTTTCACTTATATCTCCCTTATGTTCAATTCATAATAATGTCATTCAATGTCTTGGGTTCGTTCACTAAAAATAGATATGGTCTGTTGAACAATTGGTTCAGCCTCCATCCCCGCAAAATTCACCCATTCCATATCCTAAGTACAGGAACTGTAATCTAGCTATCACCTAGATTTATGATCTATCTGTCACCTAGATCATGTAAGAACCTGATCCTAACTTATCACTCTCGTGCTTCGATAGGTCCAATTTATTGTGTTGGTGAGCCAGTGTACGACATATGCACTCGGTCATGCAGTTATCCGCACCTCTAAGCCTTTATTATTTGCGATTACATTCATTTGTTCAAAGCAAAATAATATAGGGATTGATAAACAACACAATCAACAAGCATTGAATAGACATATATATATGAATCAAAACATAAATTTGATACAAGTTACCTCCCACCTCCTAGATTAGGGATGATTTAGTTCATCATAGACGATGAACAACACATGGAGATGATGAAAGGCATGATTTGATCTTCCATACTTGAAATTACACAACCTAATTATGTTATACAATCTAAAACTACCTAAAATCTATGTAAAGAGAGCTTCCAGCCGTCCTCTCCTATCTTAGGCTCGGCCTCTGACTTCTATATATACTTGGGTGTTGTGATTGAATCGAATGACTGTGTGAAAACCCGAAAATTGAGCATTCTGCCTACCTTGCGGTCGCAAGGTGCTGGATACCTTGCGTCCGCAAGGTCTCCAGTGTGTGTGCTTCTTGGCTCTTCGATTGCTGGCTTCAGGGACCAATACTGCCTACCTTGCGGTCGCAAGGTCTGAGGCAACTTGCGTCCGCAAGGTGTCCAGAATGACATCTTTCATTTTCTTCAATTCTTCTTTCTTTGTAATTTGCACTTAAAACCCTGGAGTTTCGCGTATTTTCACGAACAATCCTGAAACTTACAAAACTCACCAAAAACATATATTAGTACTTGAGCTGCCCGGCCCAATTAGGCCCAAGCTAGGAGCCACGTGTCAGTTGTGTAAATCTTCCGAGCAATCGAGCAAGCATGTCACACGAGCAACCAATCTCTGTTGTGGCCGGGATAAATGCTGGAGATTATAATTATGCGAGCAATATGGATGAGCGAGCAATATAGCTCGATGGCCCCATGTAAGTCAAAACAGTCGAGGGCACTGATGCCCGAGCAATCCAGATGCAGTTGAGGGTGGTTACACCCGAGCAATAATCCCGACTGTAAGCCATGATAGTTTGCGGAAGAGTTGATGCTCGTCAGTGGGCAGTTAATGCCAATCATGGGCAGTTAATGCCAATCATGGACAGTTAAGGCCAATCATGGGCAGTTAATGCCAATCGTGGGCAGTTAATGCTAATCATGGGCAGTTATTCATGATAATGGACAGTTATACCTCCGGCACATATAAAAGCCTAGGAAAAATTGGCAGAAAGGTATGCGCAATCTATTTACCCTAGCCTAAACTCTGTCAAATTGTGAACTCATTGTACTAATTCACACGCCGGAGGGCTTTTGCAGGGAGTGCCCCTGCCCAGTTCACTTTTCTTCTCTTTCATTGCAGAGTTGGGCTCAGAGGACTCGAAAGCACGTTGAAAGCCAGGTGCTTGGATTGGGCTGTTTCAGTGAGTCCAAATCTTCTTGGACACATCAGTACTCAAATGACTCGTGAAATAGCCTAATTCAAGTCACAGAAGTATATCAAATCGACGTATAAAATACATCGATCACCTAGTAATACTTAAAAGATTTTTCATAGGTATTTATGGTGCATTGTACTAGATAAGTGTACATTCTAGGACTCATTTTTCATAGTTACTAGTTATTTAGCCCGTGCTATGCACGGGTACAATGAGAGATATATATATTTTTGTAATAATAATATAACTTTTAAATATTATAATTAGATTGTTAATCTCTTCCATGGTTATAAAATAATTTAAACTCAACATCATTTTATAACTAATGTGAGATATATATCTTCTATTGATAATAATGGTAAAAAAAATTAATATATATATATATATATATATATATATAATGTTGGTTAGGAGCACTATGGTTGTGTCATCTCACCACATTTGGATAAATCTTCATCTTCATTCTAAAGCATCCATGTCGAAACTTTAAAAACTTTTGGTTTTCAAGTGACTTTGAAAATCAACATCACTTTCCAACCAATGTATGATGCATTTTTTCTATTGGTACTTAATAATAGAATTTTTAAAACCAACATCAATTTCTAACCAATGTGGGATACATCTCTTCTATTGTTGAAAAATTAGTATTTTTAGTTAAAGAAATTGTGCAACTTGATGCACGAATTTCTTTATGTGTCATTTGTTTGTTGACGAAGATAATTGCGCAAATGTGTTCTACTCGATGAGAGCATCAAAATGATATATTTATTTGTCCAAATCGAGTTTTGGATAATAAGATATCAAGACTTCAAGTATAATACTTGTTAAAACAATTAGTGTTTTTAGTGAGAGAAATTGTGCAACTTGAGGCACAAATTTATTTACGTGTCATTTGTTTGTTGGCGAAGGTAATTGCGCAAATGTGTTCTACTCGGTGAGAGCATCGAAATGATATATTTATTTGTCCAAATCGAGTTTTGGATGAATAAGATATCAAGAGTTAAAGTATAATAATACTTATTAAAAAATTAGTGTTTTTAGTGAAAGAAATTTTGCAACTTGAGGCACAAATTTCTTTACGTGTCATTTGTTGTTGACAAAAGTAATTGTGCAAATGTGTTCTACTCGTCAAAAACATCGAAATGATATATTTATTTGTCCAAATCAAGTTTTGGATGAATAAGATATCAAAGCTTAAAGTATGGTGTTAAAAGTTAGTCATTAGAAGTAATATCTAACATTGAATAGTTTTATTCCACATTGGTTAGAAGTAATGTTAGTTGTAATTTTTTTTAAAGTATAAGTCTTCTACTATTGACAATAGAAGAAGTTATATATACTAATACTAATACCTCTTATCATATTGATTATTATCATGTATTATTATTAGCTAATGGTTAGAAAACCAAAAGTATATATATCTTATATTGCTAATGATAGTAAATCTTTTATATAATCTAAAATAATTAAAAATCAACATCATTTTTTAACTAATGTGATCTATACATCTTCTATTGGTAATAATGGTATAAGTTTTTTATCAAAAAACTTTGAAAACCAACATCACTTTATAACAAATGTACGATACATCTTTTCAATTGTTAATTAATAATAATATTTTTAATACATACATCAATTTCTAACCAATGTGTGACACATCTCTTCTATTGGTAATAATAGTAGAATATTTTATAACCATGTGAGATACATCTCTTGTAAAAGTGAAAGTTTTTAGTCTAAAGACTTTAAAATCTAACATTTTCTTTTTAAACAATGTGTTATACATCTCTTTTATTGGTAATAATATAAAATAATTTGAACTCAACATCATTTTCTAGCCAATGTGAGATATATATCTTCTATTGGTAATACTGGTAAAAATATTTTATCAAATATATATATACATACATATATTTAAAATTGGTGAGGAGCACTATGATTGTGCCACCTCACCACCTTTGTATTTAATTTTTTTTAAATCTTCATTCTAAAGCATCCATGTGGAAGCTTTAATAACTTTTGGTTTTCTAGTGACTTTGAAAATCAACATCACTTTTCAACCAATGTATGATGCATGATGCATTTCTTCTATTGGTACTTAATAATTGAATTTTTAAAACCAACATCAATTTCTAACCAATGTGGGATACATCTCTTCTATTGTTGAAAAATTAGTGTTTTTTGTGAAAGAAATTGTGCAACTTGAGACACGAATTTCTTTACGTGTCATTTGTTTGTTAACGAATGTAATTGCGCAAATGTATTCTACTCTGTGAGGGCATCAAAATGATATATTTATTTGTCCAAATCGAGTTTTGGATAATAAAATATCAAGGCTTAAAGTATAATACTTGTTTAAAAAATAATGTGTTAGTGAGAAAAATTGTGCAACTTGAGGCACGAATTTCTTTACGTGTCATTTATTTGTTGGTAAATGTAATTGCGCAAATGTGTTCTACTCGGTGAGAGCATCGAAATGATATATTCATTTGTCCAAATCGAGTTTTGGATGAATAAGATATCAAGAGTTAAAGTATAATACTTATTAAAAAATTAGTGTTTTTAGTAAAAGAAATTGTGCAACTTTAGGCACAAATTTCTTTACGTGTCATTTGTTTGTTGACAAAAGTAATTGTGCAAATGTGTTCTACTCGGCAAAAACATCGAAATGATATATTTATTTGTCCAAATCAAGTTTTGGATGAAGAAGATATCAAAGCTTAAAGTATGATGTTAAAAGTGAGTCATTAGAAGTAATATCTAACCTTGAAGAGTTTTATCCCACATTGGTTAGAAGTAATGTTAGTTGTAGAAGTTTTTAAATATAAGTCTTCTACTATTGACAATAGAAGAAGTTATATATGCTAATACTAATACCCCTTATCATATTGATTATTATTATGTATTATTATTAGCTAATGGCTAGAAAGCCAAAAGTTTTTAAAACTTCCACATGGATGCTTTAGAATGAATATTTATCTAAAGGTGGTGAGGTGGCACAACCATAGTGCTCCTCACCAACTTTAAATATATATATATATATAGATTTCAGTTGGTAAAACCCTTATCTCAAATACATAAATGGGAAAAAAAAAAAAAAACTTTTTGTTCCTGAATTATTATTATGTTTAACTTTCTAAAATCAAACTGATTATTTTTAAAATGAGAAATTTGATATAGATTTTTTTTGAAATAAAAAAACACGTGATTTGATCTACTTTTTGGATACTACAAATTACATGTGTTTATGATTTTGAATTGAAATAAAAAATAAATGTCAAATTTTTATTTTAAAAAATAGTTAGTTTAACTCAAAAAATAAATCAAAACAACAATAATTTAGGAACGTGTTGAATTCCCTCGAATGATCGCACACTTGTGCACTATTTTGTGCAAGAGTGGTCAGGAAATAGAAATGAGTAGAATTAGTTGTTAAAACATTCACAGAGAAACAGCTAAAATATATGCAATGAAGATTAAGAGTTTAATTAGGGATAAAAGAAATAGAATTGAATGAAAAGACTTCTTAATTATTATTGATGATATACAGAGAGTATATATACATAGACCAAACTTGGTGAGCAAGTCTAACTTGATAAAAGATTACAACAAATCAATAAAGATTACAATGGAAAAATAACTAGAGAATTAATACAAATCTAATGAGATAATTAATTAGGTGGATCTTTAGGATCCTTATCACAACCCCACAAGATGGATGATCCACGGAGAAAACCAATCTTGGATAAAAGAGTAGAGAATCGAGATCGTGGCAGGGGCTTGGTTAAGACATCAGCAAGCTGATCTTTCCCAGATATGTGCTGAACATGCAAGTGGCCATGTTGAACTTGCTCACGAACAAAGTGAAAAGATAAAGCCAAGTGTTTCATGCGAGAATGGAAAACGAGGTTGGCAGAGTAGTGAGTTGCATCAAGATTATCACAATAGATAACATGTGTGTGTGTAGAAGTGATACCAAGCTCAGAAAATAAATTACGAACCCAAAGCACTTCAGCAGAAGCATCAGCAATAGCGCGGAATTCTGCTTCTGTGGAGGAACGAGCCAAGGCTTTCTGTTTCTTAGAGGACCAAGCAACAGGATTCCGTCCAAGATAAATAATAAACCCAGAAGTTGAAACATAATCATCTTTATCACCAGCCCAATCCGCATCACAAAAGGAATGAAGTGTGAAGGGTGAGCCGCGATAAAGCTGTAAACCCAAATCCAAAGAACCATGAAGGTAGCGAAGGAGTCACTTGAGAGCAGTCCAATGAGACAATTGAGGGTGCTGCATAAACTGAGCTAATTGATTAACCACAAAGGCAATATCCGGACGAGTAATAGAAAGATATTGAAGACTGCCAGCAATAGATCTATATTCGGTTGGATCACAGATGGGAGTGATCGGGTGATGAGAGAGGGTAGGATAAGTGGCCATGGGTGTAACAGAAGGCTTACAATTAGACATATTATGACGAGAAAGTAAGTCAAAAATGTATTTGGATTGAGAAAGCAGAAGCCCATAAGGGTTAGGAGTGACTTCAATACCTAGGAAGTAAGAGAGTGGACCCAGGTCCTTTAAAGAAAAACGAGAAGAAAGATGATTAATGAAGGACGAAAGAAAAACAGAAGAAGGACCCGTAACAATAATATCATCCACATAAACTAAAAGATAAAGAGAATGAGACGATTTTGTGTAAATAAAAAGAGAAGAATCAGCAATGGATGTCCGGAAGCCAAAAGAAAGAAGAAAATTTTTAAGTTCTAAGTACCATGCTCTAGAGCTTGCTTAAGACCGTAAATGGCCTTGTGAAGACAACACACATGAGAAGGGTTGGAGGTGGCAACAAAACCTAGTGGTTGAGACATGTACACAGTTTCATAAAGGTTGCCTTGTAAGAAGGCATTGTTAATGTCAAGTTGGCGAAGATTCCAACCATGACAAAGAGCAAGAGACAAGAGAAGTCGTATTGTAACCGGTTTGACCACCGGGCTAAAGGTGTCTGAATAGTCAACCCCAGGGCGTTGGTGAAACCCTTTAGCGACAAGGCGGGCCTTATATTTCTGAATAGAATTGTCTGGGTTATAGTTAATGCGAAAAACCCACTTGCAACCAACG
This sequence comes from Codonopsis lanceolata, assembly GCA_013146195.2. Classification (NCBI taxonomy): domain Eukaryota; kingdom Viridiplantae; phylum Streptophyta; class Magnoliopsida; order Asterales; family Campanulaceae; genus Codonopsis; species Codonopsis lanceolata. The sequence goes on from CM028377.1 coordinate 171,276,003, forward strand.
ATGTTTGGGGCAGTGTGAGAGGGAACAACAGACCAGGTATTATTTTGGGTAAGAGCAGTGAACTCTGCTTGCATAGCCGCACGCCAATAAGGAGAGGCAAGAGCCTATTTGGTGGTAGTGGATAAAAGGGTGGGATTGGATAGAGTGAGAAGATTAGCATATTTAGGGTTTGGCTTACGGATATTGTTGGTGAGACAGGTGGTAATGGTACGGAGAGGGGGTGGGGGAGGGGGTGTGGGTGGAGGCGAAGACGAAGGCAGGGTGGAAGAAGGTTCAGCCGTAGAGGAGGTAAGTGTGTTAGACACGGCAGGAGAGAGGGATGATTGTGTCGAGGAGGATGGAAGTGAGGGAGTGGGAGGAGGGGAGTAAGAAGCCGAGGAAGAAGAGGCAGGAGCAGGTTGATCAGGCGTAGGTGGGGCAGTAGGCAGTATGACAGGTAGGTTGAGAGAGCACCATTGTGATGGGCTAATAGAGGTAGTAGAAGAGGGAGTGGATAGAAGTGTAGGATAGGGAAATTTGTCTTCAACAAATTTAACGTGACGGGAGGTGTAAACTCGATGGGTAGTGGGATCTAGGCAGTAATATGCACTTTGGGTTGGTGAATAGCCAACAAAGATACATGGGACGGAGCGGGGAGCAAGTTTGTGAGGCGTATATGGACGGAGCCAAGGATAGCACAGGCAGCCAAAAGAACGAAGTTTAGTGTAGTTGGGTGGTTTGTGAAAAAGGCGAAGGTAGGGAGAATCATTTTGAAGAGTGGGTGTAGGAAGGTGGTTAATGAGATATGTGGCCATAATAAAAGCATATGTCCAGATGGTCAGGGGAAGATTGGCATGGGAAAGAAGGGTTAGGCCGGTTTCGACGATGTGACGATGGCATCTTTCAGCCTAGCCATTATGCTCCGGGGTGTGAGGTGGAGAAGTTAAATGAGAGACACCATTTTGAGAGAGAGATGGTGTGAGTTTTAAATATTCTCCCCCATTGTCTGAAAATAATTGTATGATGGGTTTGTTGAAGAATTTTTCAACAAGGGCCTTGAACCTGTTAAAGGTTTCAAAAGTATCTGACTTACGTTTGAGTGGGTAAAGCCACACATACTTGGTAAAATGATCTACGAAAATAACGTAGTATTTAAAGTTATCATGAGAGTGTATGGGAGAGGTCCAAACATCAGAAAAAACAAGTTCTAAAGGTGCAGTGGAAGTAAGAGTAGAAGTATCAAAAGGCAATTTATGACTTTTATTAATGTCGCACGAGTTACAATTGGAAAAACTACTAGACTGAATAGATAAAGAAAATTGTTTATTCAAAAAAGAAATAATAGGCGGAGCGGGGTGCCCTAGACGATGATGCCAAGAAGGAAGCGAAGCGGTTGTGCCAAGGAGAGCTTGAGGAGAGGAGGGATGCCAAAGATAGGTTCCGTGATCATTCGTTTCGTGGAGAAGGATTTGATTAGTCGAAAGATCCTTAACAAGGAAGGAAGAGTGTGAGAATTCAATGAAAACATTATTATCTTGGCAAAATTGAGAAACTGACAGAATATTTCGAGAAATTAAAGGAACAAAAAGAACATTAGAAAACATAAGGGTTTTATGAGAAGTGGGAAGAGTAAATGAATCTATCGCAGAGATGGGAAGGGAGGAGCCATCGCCAATTATCACATCGTCACTTCCGGTATAGGGATGGTGAAGAGAGAGATTGGCTAAGTCATTAGTAAGGTGGTGAGTGGCTCCACTATCGAAGATCCAAGAGGTGGGAGGTGCATGAAAGACAGTGGTGGCGATGTGGGCCTGTGGTTGGGACAAGGAGGAGTTGGGGCGTGGCTGACGGGAGGAGATGGGTAGAGAAGGGAACAGGACAGAGGGGTAGTCGCGCTTAAAGCGGTTACATTGGGAAATAACATGGCCTACATACCTACAGTATTGGCACTTGCCTTTGAAGGGATTGGGTTGGTTGGCGGAGGTAGGTGGCAGTGGGAAGGGTGGATTGGGTGTGTTGAAGTGTGGTGGAGAGGGGAAAGGTTTATTGCTGCGGCTGTTGGGGCGAGAAGTGGTGGGGCGGAATTGGGCAGCATGTGTCGTGACTGGAAAAGAGGAGGGAGAGGGTTGTTGTTTTAGGGTGAGCTCGTGGTGGATTAATTTTTCATGGAGCGATTCGAAAGAGATGGGATTGTCATGGGCACAGACAGAATCAATAACCGATTTGTATGTTTCATAGTCAAGGCCCTTAAGGGTTTTGGCAATGATGTCTTCGAGGTCCATTGGCTTACCAAGAATGGCTAGTTTTTCTGTGCAAGTTTTGATTGAGTGCATGTATTCGGCAATGGTTTGGGTTGTTTTGGTAAGGGTATCAAGGTTGTCTTTCACTTGGAGAATATGGCCACGAGAGGGATTTGCATAGGTGGTGCGAAGAATAGTCCAAACTTCGTTGGAGGTTTTTGCTTGAAGAACCAAGGGGGAAACGGTGGGATCTAGGGTTCCAAGAAGGGCACCTAGAAGAAGCATGTCTTGGCGGCTCCAAGTAACAAAGGCAGGGTTGTTAGTTTCTTTATTGTTGGTGGTGATTGTGGATGATGGTGTGGGATGTGATCCATCCACAAACTTTAGGAGATCAAGTCCGAAAAGAATGGATTCAAGCTGAGCAGCCCATGGAAGGTGGGTGAGAGAAGTTAAGGTTATGCAGCTTGAGAGGTTAACAAGAATGAAAGGGGAGGTGGGTTCAGTCGGGTTTGTTATAGTAGCCGATTGCATGGCCATGGTGATTGGCGGCGCTAGGGTTGGTGGTGAAGCCAAAAAAAAAAATTCTTGGTGGTGGATCAATGTTGCTCTGATACCATAAAAGAAATATAATTGAATGAAAAGATTTCTTAATTATTATTGATGATATACAGAGAGTATATATACATAGACCAAACTTGATGAGCAAGTCTAACTTGATAAAAGATTACAACAAATCAATAAAGATTACAATGGAAAAATAACTAGAGAATTAATACAAATCTAATGAGATAATTAAGGTGGATCTTTAGGATCCTTATCAAGGGATATAGAGAGAGAGACTTGACATAGAATGATAGATTAATTTTGAAGGTGGTTCGGATCTCTTATCTTACGTCCACCAGCACAATCCTCTTGGCTATCGTGAGTCAATAATTCTATATATTTCAACAAATACAGAAATTATCGAGATCAAAAGAATCCTATTGATTTTTTCTCATCTAGTTAGCCATTGGAAGTTTTTTGATTTCTCTCTATTTGTGTATATGCCTCGTGTCTTCCTTTGTCGGCTCTCTATATATTGTCTTCATGAAATCAACTTCTTATCAGGGTAACTCTTGGATCAAAACTAGCTGATGTCCAACAATTGGATTTGTAACTTGCATTATCCACTTGCTTAGTTGAGTATGTTTACAATGTTGTCACTGTTGTCTCACAAAGATAGTTGTGTTGCACTTAACTAGGTTTTCTTCTGAGAGATAATATCCTTGAAAGTCTTTATTGTCTTTGAGTGTGACCGTTGCAATGTGGTCGATCTTTCTTCCTCATGTTGTTTGAAGAACAACTATGTTCGTAAATCATACTACTCCCTCCATCCTTAAATTATCGTCTGGCGTACAAATTAAAAAAACAATTGACTTAATTATTTATATTAGTTTAATGTGTAGTTTCCTTTAAAGCCTATGTGTATGTAGCTCATAATTAAATTAAGGTGAAAAAAGTAAAGATAAAGTGGTAAAGGTGATGTTCTAAAAATGTAAGTTTCAAACTGGACAATTATTTAAGAACAGACGAAAAAAGAAAGAAAGACGATAATTTAGAGACGGAGTCGTTGTTTCAATAAAATAAAACAACTAAACAGCTATGATCTATATTGTTAATACAAAAATTCTTTTCCTGTGATCCTATCATTGATGGGGATGAATCTATCCTAAATAGCATCATCAAAACATATAATCTAAACAAAGGTGCGAACAACATACTAAGGACAATACCTTACAATTTTCATACCACAAAAATATAAGCAAACAAATTTGGGGAGAGGACAAACGTCTTACCCTATAGGAGGAGAGGGAGCGCATACGAAGCCACTTCTGCTAAAGCTATACAATTATTAATTATTAAATATAAAAAAAGTGCATGAATGCATATATTATTTTCTGTATGAATATAAACACGTGTTCAATTTTACAAACAAACGAAGTGTTTGTTTGGTGAAATGTTTTGGTCAAAACGCAGTGTTTTCTCTTTAAAAGTGTTTCAATCCATCGTTTTAAAAATATGAAACGTTTTAAAAATATATTGCGCTTACAACTACTAAGTCACAACTTTAATGTTATGCTATAAATATTTAAATAATATTAATATAGGATAAGTTGCATGTCGATTTACTTTACTAAGTTTTCAACAGCAGAAGTATCTTTTTTTTTAACTGCATAAATTCATTTTGGTTAAATTCTTTCTTAAATACCTCTATGTTCGAAGACATATAAACATAAACCTTTGTAAGTTAGTAGAATATTCCATTTAGATCAAATCACAATTAGAATCCTTAAGTATGTCCCGACAGACGGAAGAAATCCATATGACAAAGAGTTTCATTTGCCTTCGATTTGATTCATAGCATAAAAAAGATTTCATTCTTCTTTTTCTTCTTCTTCGTTGAGTTTGTGTGTGTCATTCAAAATAGATTATTTTGTGTGTGTTACTATGCATGCAAATTGTTTGATGAAATACTCAAATAGAAATTTGTTCATTGTTGGACACCTTTTTGAATTGCAATGTATTAGTTTGAATCATAATGCATCAGTTGTGAGTCTTGAAGCATCATTTGGTCTGGGCTCAATCCCAATAACACGAGTTATATTCCATGAACCTGTTATTCCTTCTCATTGATGCAGAATGAAAGCTCCATTTTTTCAGACTTTGTCCCGATGCACAAACTGGATTCCAAGCACAATTTTGGATTTACGATGCACAGTTTGGAGTTATAATATAGAAGTAAATCATGATGCACAATTTTGGTTTTGTGATGCAAATCGGATTACTTATGAAGAAAATCCCGACGCACAATTTTGGATTTGTGATACACAATTTGGATTTAGAATACAAAAAGTAAATCCCATTGAACAATTTTGATTTTGCAATGCACAAACTGGATAACTCATGCAGAGAAATTCAAATGCACAATTTTGGATTTACGATGCATCATTTGGAATTATAATACAAAGTAAATCCTAATACACAGTTTTGATTTTGTGATGCAAAAACTGGATTACCATGAAGAAAATCCTGATGCACAATTTTGGATTTACGATGCATAAGCTGGATTCCCGATGCAGAAATTGGAATTATGGTGCATCAACTCAAAATTGCGATGCAGCGCGTGCTTGATTAAATTTCATTAGGGGTATACTTGTCATTTCGTCCTAAAAAGTGTCATTTACTAGTTTTAAAAAAAGTGTGGGGAAGTTTATAGGTTAAATATTGATGGGAGGGGACCGGCCAGTTATCACCAATTATTAATATATAAATAAAGTTGGGACTTTACATAGAAAAAAAATTCAAGAATCGAGCCTCCTAATTTTAGGGACCCTATTCAACGGCGCCCCTTGCAAATGCCAAGGGCCGACCCTGAAACTAGTCAAACTACTCTTATTTGACTCAAGAATGGCTTGATAAAATCATGCTCAACTCAGATACATTTAGAAACTAAGTGTAATTCATGTCTAGATTCATGCTTAGATTTTAGGCACATCTCGATAGAATGGCAAACCTTATAATTTTACCAAGCTCACTCAATAAGGGACCGAGAGTGTGACAAATAGTGAGATAAAACATTTGAATTCCTCAATAAGTATCTATAATATGATATATTTATGTTCAATTGCAGCTAGGGAAAGATTGTCGGTCTTCTTTATTTGCGAATTTCAATCGTGATTCATTGATTTAGAACCATGATGCATCGATATGAAATGAAAATGACAGTTACATATGTATATTTTATAGTAAAGGCTGAGTCCATTAAGTAGGCATGTGCATTACACTTAACTATTGTTAGAAATATGCTTGTGCAAATATTTGTTGTATATGTTTGCATATTCCAATTCAGTGTTTTTCTTGTTACAATTACACAACATATTCCAATAGTGGCTAAAAGGGTTGCGTACCGTTTAATGTGTCAACTCGTTGGAGCATTAGTTAGGTCTTAGGATAGGTCGTCTTTGTAGATAACCAATCTATGTTTTTACCAATTGTTGACAAATACTCAAACATTGGATTAGTTTGTCAAGTGCCAACTACAACAAATATCACTCTAACAGATATCATAACAGCAGACATTTCAATAAATGCTGAGTTCTCCACATATCTAATTTAGGAGTGTTGTTATGTTTAAAGAAGAAAATTAACCGTTTTCCAAGAAATCAAGTCTTTGAAAGATTTACAAAAGACATTTTGCAGATCACTTTAACAACTAAAGATATGCATCGATATCTGAGCCTTCACTCCCATCCATCATATATTTCTTCTTCTGTGTCTGGTCTTGGTCTTCAAGACATACCTCAACAAAGACTAACTACAATGCACTGCATACAACTCAGTTCCTAAATAGATTTAAAGATAAGATCCTCATGAAGACTTTTAACCAACAGTTCATAAGATGCATCTTGATGCATTGAACACTAAACACTTCAACGGTTAGAAATATACTCTAAGTCTCAACGAAATTATTGCCCCTCTGCCTATAAAAGAAATCTATCATTTCTCTTCTACGGGGTGTGTGTGTGTGTGTGTGTGTGCTTTCAAGCATAACTCAAAGAAAACAAAAGAGTAGAAAAAAACACAAGTGTTAGTTCTAACAATTGCGTAAAAGAGAGAACAAAAATTCACAAGGCAAGAAGCTTTGCTTAGTCAAGAACTCACTTTTTGATTTGAGTTCTTTTTTCATTTGAAAGACTCAGTCTCTACTGCTTATATACTCCAAATCTACTATTAGAGATTAAACACTCTAGTCTGACGTTGAAGACATAATCCACTGGAAGATGTTCGTGGAAGATCATGAGCTAATAATCCACATTGCATTAATACCAGCAGACTTCTATTTTGTTGCAATGGTTATCGGTTGTGCAACAGTGAGTTGTCACAGTTGATCAAGCGATTGTCACTTAGTTGTTCAATTGCTAGCTAATTGAACAACCCACAATATTTTCTTCTCACATTGGTATTGCCATCTCCCACTCCCTAAGGTATTTCGAATTGCTAAAATGAGAGAGTTTGTATATGTCTTCCCTTCCCATACCTTCCTTTCCTTGAAAGCCCACAGGGTTGATAGGTTAAAAAGTCTATGTTGTACTATGCACGTTTATCATTTGTTGAACCTCTATTGAATTCTAATATAAAATATAAGTTTTTCTTCATACATCGCTTACTTATCTTAATTGTTTTACCTATTATTGTTTTCTTACCACTCTGCTCATGGAAAAGATAACTGCATCTGATGAAGATAAAAATCTATTGTTGTTATGTAGTTAGACTAACCTATTCATAGTCACTTTAATCTTCAATGTTATATATTAATTGATGTCTATCTTTTCGGTGCACCACTTTCATTCATCAACAAATATTGTAACACTAATTTCCCAGCATATGTCTAATTCAGTTGTAGAATATATATGATGTATTAACTTTAACAGAATTGCTACTCAAGGAAATTGACCTTACCCAATAAACATTTCATCTTTGTTTCTTAATATTTATGCAAAATAATGATGAAATATTTTTATAAAGGTAATATAGACTATTTACTCCCTCTAACTTATTCATGAGCATAGTAAAGGGACAAACTACTATATCTTATACGAGTTTTTGCATAAATGAAGAACCATGTATTATGTATATATATATATATATATATATATATATATATGCTTCTACTTTTCCATATCTATTTTACGTAATCGATGGGATGGGAAAGGGTATTATCATAACTTAACTTTTATACTCAATTGAGTAGATAATTTAAGGTTTATCACGGAAATCAACAATTTCACTAACTCACTTAGACACTGTTTTTAACGATTCCCCACACACTTTACATTCTTATCTTCTTGATAGTTGTTCTATAAATAAGTAACTTTATACTCCCTCTGTTCCCAAAATTATCGTTTTTGTAGACTTTGTGCATGATTAAAAAAAACATATTTAATTAGATTATTAATATTAATTTAATGTGTAGTTTACTTTAAAGCTCATAATTAAAGTAAGATAAAAAAGTATGAGTAAAATGGTATAAATATTGTCATAAAAAGAAAAGTTTCAAATAAGATAATTATTTTCGGACGGACGAAAAAAGAAAGCAGAACAATAATTTGGGGACAGATGAAGTATATTTTTTCAATTATTGAAGAATCATACTCATTAATTCAATAAAAAAATTACTAGCATTATTACTACATAGTATTCTCCCATTCCGAGCAAAGTGCTCACTATTCTATTTTGAAATGTTTTACTTAAAGAGTCTACTTTAAAAAATTAAAGCATCAAATTAATGTTATTTTATTACTAATGTGCTACTATATATAAGTGTTACTTCCTTGGCAAACCCCGTTTGAAAATCCCTTTTTAAGAAAAAAAAAACATTTTTAGTAGCTAATTAGTAATAAAATGACATTTTTAGTAATCAATTAGTAATAAAATGACACTTTTATGTCTTAGTTTTTGAAAATAGACTATTTAAGTGAAACATCTCAAGATAGAATAATTGACTCTTTACCCAAAACGAAAGAAATATTTTCTTAAAAAAATTCAACTTTCGAACGAGTGTTTTTTGCACGGAACATAGGGAGTATTATATACTAACTCACTAATGTCAATTTATAATTTTTCGCCACACATTTCATTAGTTTAATATTCATTATCCGTGTTCATGGTATAATACTCATTATAAAGCATAATTTGGTAAATACTCACTAAAGAACAGTCATATTTTCTTTTCTTTTATTGCTATTTTAACTTACAAATATTTATTGTTTTTTTCCAAAATTAACTTCTCAAATGCACTTGTTTTTTAGACAAATAGAGTATTGATAACAAATAAAATATAGATAAAACGAAGACATTAGAAAAAAGAGTAATGTTATGACCATCTAAAAGAGTGTTAAAATTTTTGTACCAAATGAGGTAGTAACCGATATAGTGTACAAAAAAAACAAAATTGTACATCAAAATTAATCAGCAGCATCAGCTGCCACGTTATTTAGTGCAAAAGTTTTACTTCTTCTATTTTGGGTAAAGAATTCACGTTTGAAAATCAATTTTTTTAAGAAAATGACTTTTCTAATAATTAATTAATAATAAAATTATATTTTTATATCTTAATTTTTAAAAATAAACTTTTTAAATAAAATATTTTAAAATAAAATAATAGATTATTTATCCAAAACGGATGACGTAATACTTTTTAGCAGTGTTCTAAAACTCCCCGCCTAGCTCCGCCTAGACCCCGCCTAGGCGCTAGGCAGGCCCGGTTTTGGAGGGGTTCAAAGTGATCGATCGAACAGGGCCCCCAATATAAGAGGGCCTAATTTTATATATGTGTAGGCTAGTTTTATAGGTATAGTATAAATAATGTAACAATAGTGAACAAATTGCCTTTTGACTCAATGGATTGTGTAATTGTTTGTGTGGAGTGTAACCTTGAAGTCCAAGGTTCAAGCCCCCCTTGGCCCTACATTGTCATTTTTGTAATTATTTTTTATTTTGGGTCTACGGTCAATTATTATTAGTATTATTTTATATGTATATTATATAATATACTCCCCCAATTTAGTTAAATAATCCCCTATATTATTTTGATAGGTTTTACGTAAACAATCAACTTTTAAAAAATATACTTATAATTTTACAATATTTCATCTTAACCTCCACTTGTATTGTAAATATAATTGTTGTGGTTAAGTTTTTTTTTTTCATTTTTTATTATCAACTTAAAATCTACTTATATATGTTTTAACTACTCCGGAATCTAATGAATAAAGAGTTACTATATAAAGATAAATCATTTGTATTCGGTTTTAGTAGAGTTATTCAACCTTAATTTTATTTTGTGTTCGCTAAATTTACTTATAAAAAAAGTTAGTTGACTATTAATTAATTTTTTATCTGGATCATAAAAAATAACATTTGATTTGGCATATAATATCAATATTTCAAGAAAAAATCAAAATTTATTGTTATGTTACTATCATTTTTAATTATTTTTTATGTTTATTTAATTCTTTGTTTTGTTAGTTGATTGTTTTTTAACTTGAATTTATAGTGCACAATACATGTTACCAAAAAAATATCCATCTAGAAGTCAAAACATAAATAAAAGAAAAAAATTGATTAAGTATATTCTTTTTATTGTAAATTATTTTAACGAATGAAAAATAACAGTTTTCAGTAATTATTTAATACTTATTTTCTTATATGTTTGGGTATTATCTATTTTCAATACTTCAAATGATGAAAATTCAAATAAATTGTTCGTCTAAAATTCATATACTTATATATTTTTTAAGGGACCCTTATTTTCTTTTCGCTCTGGACCCCCAAAAGTTCAGGACCGGCCCTGGCGCTAGGCCCCTCTCTACCGCCGCGACTTTCTTAGTTGCCGCCTAATCGACCACTCGCCGACCTTAATTTATTTTTGTAGCTTTGATTTTGTGGTATACGGTGACCGGAGAAGGAAGATGGGGCAAACTGGAGAAGGAAGGGGGAGTGGTAATGGTGAGGCGGAGAGGGAGGTAATGGGGTGCGAACTAGAGTAATATCTTTTTTTTTGTTTTTAGTTATAAACATGGCTTGTTTATTGCTTTTGGGTTGTTGAGAATTGAGATTAATGGTAGGTTTGTATATTTTTGTTCATTTTACAAATATAGTCAAGTATTTGATAAAATGACAAACAAAAAAAAATTAAATTTGTATTCAATGTGTTTGATCGTTGATGTAAATTATTAAAAAATGGTAATTATGTCTTAATTCTAGGCCCCGAACATTAGTCACTAGGCGCTAACGATTTTTAGAGCCTTTTTAGAGCTAAGACTTCAGATCTCATGTATCTCCATTTGTGTCATTAAACAAATTTAAACCAGGGTTTTAAATGATCCAATATCCATAAGTTATACTCCATTATTTGATGACAGAAGAAAAAGTACACCGTGTACGATACCGGAGATTTCAACTCCGATTAGGTAACCAAAAGCACTGCTTTTTTTAAAAAAAAATGCTAATTTACATTATTGAAGTAAAAAAGAAAAATGAAAAAGAAATGGCTCACTTGGGTGGTGGCGACTGGCGACTGGCGGATGAAGAGCATGTTAAAAAGTTGTGTCTGTTCACGCGTGCGGGCCCTAGTTAGTTTGGGGACCCATGTTTGTGGGTCGCACCAAGATATGGTCTGCTCACGTAAAGTGGACGCTAAATATGTTAATGGCCACGTGGTCAGCTGTGGCACTTTTGGTTGCCTAACAATAACAAAGGTTGTACATTAAAAAGAATCATTTCTAGATTTATATATATATATATATATATTATAAAAGGGAAAAGAAAAGAAAACCGAAAATCTCTGTGCCACTCAATTCAACGGCACAAGCGCGAGAGGCGGAGAGGGTGTTCCTACTTCCTAAAGAAGCCATTGACAGTGACCTTACTAGGGTCCAAATTGTCAATTCAACTTCGTACACAAATAAACAAATATACAATTGACACAAGATCCATGATTTTTTTTATTTTAGGTCGAGAAAAGGTATTTATTGTTCTCCAAATATTCAACCATTTTGAGACATTAAGAGCAACACCATTTTTGTTTCTTAACCTTCTTTTAATTAAGAAGATGTCATTTATCTATCATTATATTTTTTTATAATACCACATAGGAGAGAGAAAAAAATTATTCCTAAATAAGAACACTTTTGGCGAGAGAGGGGCGGCGGCTGTCTCTGTGTGTGGGGGGGGGGGGGAAGGGCTTTGTATTTATGTTGGATGGTGTTAAATTTCATACTTTTTGTGTAAAAGATGTTTAAGAAGATTATACAATTGAAAGATATATATTCTTAAGTGGATAAAAAGAAAAAAATGTGTTGGTGACAATAGGACACAGCTAAGAAGATTTATAAGAATATTACACAATGAGGATGCTCTAAGGGCCATGTTTATATACTCTCTTCGTTCCAAAATTATTGTCTTCCTTTCCCTTTTTATCTATCCTAAAATAATTGTCTTATTTGAAAATTTCTTGTTTAAGTTAACACTTTTACCATTGTGACCTTAATTTTTCATCATACTTTAATTAGGTGTTACATACATATAAGCTTTAAAGTAAACTATACATCAAACTAATATTTATAATTCAGTCAAATATATTTTATAAAACTATGTGCCAAGTCAACCTAAATAATAATTTTGGGACAGAGGGAGTAATACATTAGAATTAATATTTACATTGTCACGTTATGATATGATGTGCCCGGCACAAATTTGATCACGAGCACAGTACGTGTAACCATCACGTGCTAATCACGAGCCCAGAATAAGGGCCCGAGTGCAAGCACCGAGCATAAGCCTGAGCATATCGGGCAAGAGCGCAAGTAAGAGTCATAGACAAGAGCGCCAGCATTGAGCATGACGGGTAGGATGCCCGACCAAGAACCACATTCAATCCCCGACTAAAACCTGACCAGACGAAGGCCTTGCCTCTCCGACCAGAGGGGGCCATGCTCGAAGGGCATAGATCGCTCTATGAGCAAACACAGCTTGTTCCGGCAAGGCCTCGCCCACTCGGGCGAGCATGCAACCATTACGTGCAAGTAAATCCCAACCAAGCCTGGCAGACAAAGGCCTTGAGGGCCATGTCCGAGGTTGTATATCTCACTGCGAGTAAGCATAGCTTGCTCGGGCAGGGCCACTCCCACCCAGACAAGGCATGCTACCACAGAGCAACGAAGCCTTGATGCCCAAGGCTGATTAGAAAATTTTCTTATGTTAACAGACTTCCTCCTTATCTATTTAGAAATCAAGTCGCATCCCGCCAAATTAACTCACTTACAATTTAGGGATGACCTCCTAATCCTAATAGGCTGCAATTAATCTAATTGTACAAGGATTTTATCACTTAGGAGCCTATATATTCCCTTCCAAAAACCCTAAACAAGGTACACACATTCTTAAATCTAGAAACTTTGTCAAATTATTTTCACCTCGGAGTGGTTTGCAAGGCCTTGCCTTGCTACTAACGTATTTTTCATATGATAGGTTTTTAGGGAGATCCAACCCACACATAAGTCTGGATGTCCATTCAAATGCAAATGGACGACCCAACATTGATTTTTATGTCATCATATTATAAGTCACTTTGACACTTTAATATGTTGCTATTGATCGTGGTGCACCGTGTGAGTTTATCAGGTTGTGGTGCTTTTGAAACTATTGATTATTTTTTATTCTTGAGTTCGAGTCAAGGTTTTAAGCGAGAACAACTTATTCTAGAAGTAGGTTGGATACTCTTTTTACTCTGTGAGTTAGTATTTGAATTTTTAATAGTCTGATTAAACTTTGATGATTACATTTTCTTAATCTCCTAAAATAAAACATATGTATATTTAAGATTAATTTAATATATATTGATGTGCCCGGCCCAAACCCAGGCACGAGCGACCAGCACGTGCCAGTCACGAGCTCAGTTAGCATAAGACCTCCGATCTAGCGGGCAGAGCTAGAGGGCACCGAGTAGAGAACAGCAACTCCCGTTGAAGCTTGGTCAAGCAATGGCCACGCCTGCCCGATCAGGGGCCATACCCAGGATCTACACATGTCTTCAACAAAGCTGCATCATATAACCGAGCAGAGCCTTGCTCGTCCTGGCAAGCTTTGAGTAGGGGACCTCAGAAACTTGCTCTCCAAGATAAGTCAAAGGTTTCCTTAACCAAACAGGACAATTGTCATATCTACTCCTACATTCATGCGGCCAGCAGCTTATCACGTCTACAATTTAGAGATTTCCTTCTAAATTGGTCAAGTAATTATGGAATCTGAATCCCATAAGGATTCTATGGCATTTGGGGCCTATAAATATCCCTCCATAAACCATATTCAAGGTATAAACTCTTTCTTGAGCCTCGAACCTCTGTCAAATTCTCTTTTGATTTTCTCACACGATACTTACTCTCACGCCGGAGTGATTTCGCGAGGCCAAGTCTTGCACTCCCACTAAGGTATTTTTGTGATCTTAATCAGGTTCAAGGAAGCAGATTAAGCCCAAATATCCTACTCATCACACGGACGGCTCAAGTTATATTTTTGTCACATCATATATATATATATATATATATATATGTGTGTGTGTGTGTGTGTGTGTGTGTGTGTGTGTGTGTGTCGATTTTTAAATAAAAAAAGGGGTTCGTTTGAACAGAACTAAGAGAATATTATGTATGAGAAAGAAAGTAGTGAAAGGGTTACTATGGTAAATTGGAGAGAAAGATGAGGCAACACAATTAATCTATTTTATTTTTAGTAAAATTTTGATTTAGTGTAAGCCTAAAAAAATTTACATGTGAAACCTTATATCTTATTTTATTCGATATCAAACGTCTAAAAACGACTCACGTACATTTTTTTTATTACATATTGCGAATCATCATAAAGATTTTAAGAAAAAAATTATGATTTATGATGCTCAACTTTATTTTATGAGGTTAACATTTCAAGTCATTTGATGGGTTGATAATTAAAGTTGATATAAAGACCTCAACACATTTTTTATTTAATGAAAAATATATTAAATTTCAATTACTACACAATCTATTATGTGTTGATAGATTGAGATGTGAGAGAGTGAGCCTCCATCTTACGAATTATGATATATAAAACAATCTTACAGCTAGGAGACCAACTCACTGAGTTTTAAAATTAATTTCATGTCATTGCGTAACTTTTTTTTTATAGGGACAATGGATCACAAATAAACTCTTTATTTTATAGAATACATTTCCAAGTGATGTTTGTTTTTATTATGCCTAGCGACTTTTATTGTTGTGTTATAAAAATGTTTAGTTAAATATTACTAGCTTATTAATAACAATAACTTGAAAAATTATTGAGCATAAAAGAGGATTGAACAATCATTTTTAACCTCATTGCTTTGAGTATAAAAATGAGAGGGAGGTACAATGATAGTTTCCTCCTCGATGGCTTATCATTTTTTTAAATTTCCACTAATAATCTTATAAATGTTTTTGGATGAATGACTCTACGACCTAACGCTCTCGAGATGACACGATGTTTATAATTCAAACTTCCAATCCAGGACACTCAAATAAGAATATAATTTTCTATCTAAAAAATCAACTCAATTTTTATTAATAAAAGATCAACCTCCCCAAAACAATGTTCAAGAATGTCTTATATATGCTTACAAAATAAATTCTAATTCTTGTAGGAAAAGAAAACTAATTAAAAGGAAACTTTTAAACTAAAATTTTTGGGAAAAAACCTAATGAAAAGGAAACTAAAACCCTAAAATACCCAAACAGTAAAACAGTAATTTACTAAAATTAAAACACAAAAAAAAAAAAAAACACGTCGAAGTAACTTTGTTGGATGCGGCTGCTTTCTTCCAATTAAAACGAGCACATTCTTTACTGGGAATGCGCATTCTTTACGCGGAATGCGTTCAAATTGTATTTCACTTTGCTGAAATGCCATCTTGACCCCTTCCAATTTATAAACAACTTCAAATATTGCTTCCAAGCTTTCAAACATATCAAATCAACCCTTGAACTCTTGGAAACAATTTTAAGGCTTCTCAGGATCGTATCATACCCCTCCTCTTGAAAATGATTTTTCCTCAAATCCGCACATGCAACCCGATGAGCCACCTGTGCGACAACATCCATCCAGTCCACCCATTGAGTTAAGAAGAAGTAGTCATCGATCATCCGTTTGATTAATCAAGGAAAAAAGATTAACCAAGAATAAGATAAAGTTGGAAATTCAAAATCAAATGGGTCTTCATATGTATGTAGTAACTTCAATTCTTCTCGAACCAATATTAATTTTATTTCAGTTTCTTCTTTCTCCACCATTTCTCGCTCTTCCTTATCTTTCTCGATTTTCCCTTTCTCAATTCTTTCTTTTTCAATTTTTTCATTTTCAATCTTCCATTCACTCATGCTCTTTTACAACTTCACGGTATCTATAGAAAATAGTTTTGATGTTGAAGGCACGTGAGTAATGATGCCATAGCTTTCTTCAATCCTACCCAATCTCTCATCCCATTAAACAAGCTTACCTTTAATCTCTTTCATACCAACGAATAACGCCTCCATGAAGTGTTACATAGATTCATCAAATTCGACATTGACTAGATTTTCATCAAACATGGTGAAGCCAATTTTCGTTCAAAACAAATTTTTTTAAAATAACAAATCTTAGAATAATTAGGATTTCGAAATTGAAAAACAAGACAATTAAACAAAGATTGATGATCCAAGTTCAAGACAACTAGAAGAAAATCAAAACAGCACAATTACAATTTTATTTTTTGTGAAAACACGAACCCTAGCGGAATTAGGGTTTAGGAACTAGAAGGATAATAACACAAAAATAAGATATAATGGAATTACCGTGACTAGGATTGCTCTTATACCAAATGAGGAGACAAGATCTCCTAGAAAGGTTTTAGGATGAATGATTCCGCGACCCAACGCCTTTGAGATGATGCGAACCTTGGAATTATGAATAATGCCACAATTGGGATGACTCTCCAACTGATAAATCGAATTCAATCATAAACAACGAATCTATGATGTTTATAATCCGAGCTTCCAATTCAGGACACTCAAATAAGAACACAATTTTCTATCTATAAAATCAATTCAATTTTTATTAATCAAAAATCAACATCCCCAAAACAATGTTTAAGAATGCCTTATATAGGCTTACAAAATGAATTATAATTCTTGTAGGAAAAGAAAACTAATTAAAATGAAATATTTAAACCTAAACTTTAGGAACAAAAAACCTAATTAAATGGAAACGAAAACCCTAAAAATACCCAAACAGTAAAAGAGTAAAAGACCAAAAAAAAAACAAAACAAAACAAAACAAAAAAAACACGTTTAAGTAACTTTGTTGGATGGGACTACTTTCTTCTAATTCAAGCGAGTGCATTCTTCACTAGGAATGCGTTCAAATTGCATTTCACTTTGCTGAAATGCCACCTTGACCCTTCCAGTTTATGAATAGCTTCAAATCTTGCTCCAAGCTTTCAAACATATCAAATCAACCCCTGAACTCTTGGAAACAATTTTAAGGCTTCTCAGGATCGTATAGAGATAGTTCAAACCAGCCTTGGGGTTGCAAGCGTCTTCAATAAAGGGGGCACAGGGTGGACTCTTAACACCAAGAGGGTAGTCACACCTTGGTGCACTTGTATGGGTGCATTATGGATTATAATGGTTGCATGGGGACTACATAATGGGCATACAATACAAAGGGGACGGGTTGGTCAAGGAAAACACAAGCACACCAAGGGGGACTTGGAGGGAACACAACCGTGGGATATTTGGCAAGGAGGGCAGTTACACTTAGTGCACACGGGGTTAGAAAAGTGGTCCAAGGAAGCTTAGGGCATGCAAGTAAAGGTTACAAGGGGGACACGACATGCAACCATAAATCTAAAGGGTTTGTCACGCAATGGCTCAAGGAATTGGGATGGCGCATTGAAGAAGCTTACACTACAAGAAACGACTTGAAGGAAGGAAGCAAGAGGGCAGCCATTTGGGTCTCCAACGGGGGTGAACGACTTGGGGAGTCCTTGAAGTTCAAGGAATCACTTAGTTTAGGGTTTTAGTTTAATTCCATGTTTTGTAATAAAGTCCTTTAAAGACTAGGATTTAATTAGTTAGTTTCCTTTTTTAATTGCTATTGTAATCCTGTAAGGAGTAGGATTTTATTTTTGTTTTCAAGTAGAATTAGGGTTTACTTTCTAGTATACATAGGGTTTACTTTCTTTGTATTATCAGATTATAGATTTGAGTTTTTTTTTAGAAAAGGTAACAGAAATCGAGCAAGTAATTGTTCAACTATTGTGTTTTGTTCTCTTAAAGGTTAGGAAGTAATCCACAAATGGATTCTTTACGTTAGGTGAGTGAAGTCTAGCCGGTGAGCCCTCCATTCATACCCATTCCATTATCTATCCTTATTGTTTTGTTTCGGTTTTGGTTCTTTCAAGTTGCTTCCGCCAACTTGTGGAAAGAGGTGTTAAATTTTGCATCAAGAGGATCCGTCTTACTACAAAATGACCGTAAAACCGTCTAACTTGTTAACTACAACCTAAATATTATTTCGGTACACCGTTGACAAAGTTTATATAGTCGCTAAGATATTATTTCGTTACAACTTGTTAACTACAACATAAATATTACTAGCTAATGATGGCAAAAGTTTTACGAAAATTTTATGTAAGATGGATTTCTTTGACCCGACCCACCATGAATTGGTGGGTTGAATTATGAAAGAGTGGGGCTCCGTCTTACGAATTAAGTGTAGAAATTCACAATTGATAAGAATAACGACACAACCTTTTCATTGATTGAATCACCTATTTATATATGGAGTTATAATTAGGGTTACACTAGGATTAAGGTTACAGGAATCCTTTACAAGGAAGGAGTTAAACTAAGGAAATAACTATACAAGGAAAGGAACTATACAAGATAATTACCACTAAACAATAATTACAATAAAATAATAAATAAATATTATTCTCTAATATGCCCCCTAGGGGTGAGCAGAGCCCGTCAATGCCCATCAAGCCCGTTAAAGCCCATCAGTGCCCGGCCCATGGAGCCCGTGCCCATGGGCACTACATAGTACTGGGCTTTAGATGAGTCAAATGCCCGTGGTCTCGGGCTCTACTGGGCTTTCAACTACTCCCTGCCCGTTATGCCCGGCCCGGCCCGTCCTCTTCTATGATAACTTTTTAAATTTATTTAATTATAGATCTTTGATCAAATCTCATATATTTAATTTATGTGTATTATACTATTACTATATTTATATATTATAAGTTATAAATTATAATCTATAAATATAGTAATAGTATAATACACTTCAACTAATAAAGCTATTGCTAAAAATAAAAACCTAAAAGTCAAACCCTATTATTTTAATAATTAATTACTCAATCATCTATACATCTATTGATATTCTATTCCCAATCTCATCACATGCAAGATTAAAATTTGACATCGGTAATGTCGAGTTATATGAATCCGTTTACTACATACTGAATTTATATTTTAACTTAGTTGCTTCTCTTCCTTTTCTTTCACTTCAACTGTGTTTTATTTCAAATTTGCAAGTATAATAGTTTGAAAAAAAAAAGTTCATGGCAATGAATTAATGGGCTGAAAGCTGAGACCCAAAGTTTGAATGAGAAAACAGTAAAATTATTTAAAAACATAAACAAATGGGCTGAAGCCCGTGCCTGCCCGTGCCCGTCTAATGCCCGTCCACTAATGCCCGTGGGCTGATCAATAGTACTGGGCTTTTAAATCTAATGCCCGCTGCTTGATGGGCCCATACTGGGCATTGCCAATGCCCGCGGGCTTAAGGCCCGTGCACACCCCTAATGCCCCCGTAAGATGGACGACCGTGAGGATGAAGTAACTATTGGAACCGCTGGCGAACAGGCGACTTGGTAAGCGTATCGGTCAGCTGGTCAGCTGAGGAGACATGAGAAACTCGGAGCTGCCCATCTTGGACCTGTTGGCGAATGAAGTGAAAGTCAAGTGCCACATGCTTCATGTGAGTATGAAAGACCGGGTTGGAGCAAAAATTGATGGCACACATTGTCTCATTAGATAACAGGTTGAGAAGAGTAAGCAAGGCCCAACTCGCCGAGAAGGGATAGGATCTAGTGAACCTCAGCTGCGATAGTGGCCACAGCCCAATATTCAGCCTCAGTCGAGGAGTGAGCAATAGTGCATTGCTTCTTGGAGCTCCACGAGTTCGGGTTATGACCAAGGTAGACTATATAGGCACTAGTAGATGTATAGTCATCTTTGTTACCCGCCCAGTCAGCATCAGTGAGCGCATACATAGCTAGGGTACTGTCAAAGAAGTAGAATACCAATATCAATGGATCCACACAGTTAGTGGAGAACTCGTTTGGCCGCATTTCAATGCTCGGTGGTCGACCTATACATAAACTGAGAGAGTTTTTTTAACCATGTAGGCGATATCAGGGCGAGTAAGGGAAAGGTACTGAAGACTCCCGATCACAGCTCGAAACTCTGTAGGGTCAATGAGAGCAGTGCCCAACTGGAGTGTCAAAGTAGGCGAGGTAGCGATGAGAGTAGCCACTGGGTGAGCATTTGGCATGCTCGTGTGCCTGAACAGATCTGCAATATAACTGTATTGGGAGAGTAGTAGACCACTTGGTTGTTTAACAACTTCGACACTAAGGAAATAGTGAAGGTCACCAAGGCCCTTGAGCGAGAAGCGAGTATCGAGCATATTGATGAAGGTCTGAACAACAGCAGGATGGTTCCCGGTGATGATGATGTCATCAACATAGATAAGGAAATATATGGTGGTGCCCTTTCATTAAGTAAAAATAGCGACGTGTCGGCCATAGAGTTTTTGAACCCGGAAGCGAGAAGAAACTGTCGCAGCTCATTGTACCATGCTCGAGGAGCCTGTTTGAGGCCATAGACAGCATTGTGAAGTTGAAAAACAGGCTGAGGGTTGTCCTTATCGATGAAGCCCAGAGGTTGAGCCATGAAGACCTCCTCGGATAGAATTCCTTGGAGAAAGGCATTGTTCGCATCCAGTTGCTGAAGATCCCAACCTCGATATACGACCAGCGAGAGAATTAGACGCATAGTGGTGGGTTTAACTACTGTGCTGCAGGCCTTGTGATAGTCGACGCCTGGTCATTGGTGAAACCCTTTGGCAACGAGGCAAGCTTTGTAGTGGTCAATGGTGCCATCAGTATGATGCTTGATGCCGAAGATCCATTTACAGGCAACAATATTGCGAGCCCCTATCTAGGGAACCAGATCCCAAGTACCATTTCAAATCAGTACCTCATATTTTTTTTAGACATGGCCTGACGCCACCTGACATCTTTAAGAGCCTAAGTGACACATGTAGGCTCGCTGTCCGCTGCTAGTTAAGCTGAGAGACTGAGTTTGGTGAGCATCTTGTAAATGTTATTCTTGGAGTGAGTAATAATTGATGAGGTACCTGTAGCAGAGGGTACAGGAATTGGGGCAGCGGTCACTGGAATGTCCTCGGGTTCAGTAGGCACGAAGTTGTCCTTGGGCAGGTTGCAAGGTGTCGAGGATGAGCTAGCAGCGAGCATAAAGTTGTCCTCGGGTAGGGGGTTTGGTCCCAAAGAGGGTTAAACAATGTGCACAGGGCTAGTAGTAGGTAAGGTACTTGCTAACTGGAGTATGGAGGAGTTAAGATCAACCACATTCTGACTTGTGCTAGGAGCAACTAGTGTATAGCCACTGGGGCGGGCAGCGGAAGGTGTGTATAAAGCCTAGAGAGTTTCATGAGGGGGAAGCCATGTAGCATGGGTAGAGAAATTTGGGCAAGTAAGATAAAATTCGACTTTGGCCA
Organism: Codonopsis lanceolata; assembly: GCA_013146195.2. NCBI lineage: Eukaryota > Viridiplantae > Streptophyta > Magnoliopsida > Asterales > Campanulaceae > Codonopsis > Codonopsis lanceolata. Next base: position 171,297,671 of record CM028377.1, read on the forward strand.
CGGAAACTCAGACCTAACAAACCTAACATGACGTGAGATAAAAAGTTTAGTTGTGTTTGGGTTATAGCACAGATAGGCACTTTGAGTGAGCGAGTTGCCAAGGAAGACACACGGAGAGGAGCGAGCAGCGAGTTTGTGTCCGTAGTAGAGGCGAAACCAAAGGTAGCAAAGACAACCAAAGGCGCGGAGTTTGGTACAATTGTGAGGAAACCCAATGAGCTTTTGATATGAAGATAATTGTTGAAGAGTGGGTGTGGGAAGACGATTGATAAGGTAGGTTTCTATCTGAAAGGCAAACGACCAGAAGGGCAGCGAGAGAGATGCTTTGGAGAGCAGGGAGAGGCCAGTCTCAACAATGTAGCGATGGCGACAATCTGAGAACCCATTGTGTTTTGGAGTATGAGGTAGCGAGGTGAGATGAGATATGTCGTTAGTGGACAAGTAAGCGGCCAAGCCAGTGTCCTGGGCAAGATCATTGTATTCGCCACCATATATTATCCGAGTAAGGAGTGATAATGGTCGTTTTGAAAAAGTTTTCGACTAGGGCCTTGAAGCGAGGAAAGATGGTGGCTACCTCAAACTTGCGTTTGAGAGGGTAGAGCCATATGTAGTGGGTGAAGTGATCAACAAAGATCACATAATACTTTAAACCATCAACAGAAGGAATGGGGGGAGGTCCAAACATCAGAGTAAATGACTTGGAGAGGGGAGGTAGAGACATTAGTAGATTGAGCAAAAGGAAATTTGTGACTTTTATTGCATAAACAATTATTACAGTGTGTTTGTTTATTGTGAGTAGAGTTTCAAACTAAACCTAGAGTAGATAGAATCTGACGTTGGATGGATTTAGATGGATGACCAAGGTGATGATGTCAGTCTTAGTGAGAAACTTTGGAGCCTATACATGCAGAAGGGTCAAGGGGGAGGAGAGGGTGATGTGCGAAAAAAATACAACTCAGGCAAGAATACTCGGCCGTATCAAGTAATAAAATGTACATAAGTACAAATTATCAATCCCACAGAGAATGTACGTAATTCTCACTCCAACTAAGTACCAAAATTAGGCTAACTAATTATATTTGAGCGAAAAGAAAATGAATTAAAATCTAAAAATATAAATAACCTAAAAAAGTAATTGAAATCTAAAATCATTTAATTAATGGTCAATTAATTAAAAACATTAAAGCCACAAAATAATAACCAACCATGACTATGTACTAAATAAAGAGAGATATTAAATTAAATCATTACATTGGATATAGAAAAATAATTGCATTCCATAGAAAAATTATGCACAAACCAATTCCATAATATACAATATATTCAACCCAAGAAAATACAACAAATATCTCAAAATATAAGTTGAAAGAATTAAACCGAAGAATCGCGAATCCGAGGTTGAAATCTCTTGCAGATGCATCATTGGCCTTGATTTTAAGCTCCAAACCTTCAAAGGAGATCAATCTTCAAAGATTTGGTGAGAAATTGGTGGAAAATGGGGCTGGTGCCCCGTTTTGGGAGCAATGTCCCGAAAATGGGGACTTTTTCGAAATGGAGGCAGTTGGGAGGATAAATGGAGAAGGGCAAAGGAGACAGGGGCATAAAGGGAAGGACAGAAGAGTTTTGGGGGAAAAAAGGGTAGGAAAGGCCGATGGGTCACGCTGGGGCAACGGGCTAGGAGATGGGCATACACGCGGGTCACCCAGGTGGTGGAAAAATGGGTGAGGGTGTGAGGGAGACTGGGCATAATGACTGACTGGCGGAGCGAAATGGGCCGGGCTGAGTTGGTTCCATGAAGGGAGGATGCAGGCCAACTGGATGGAGTGTTAGGTGACGTGGTCGAAACAGAGATCGACAACAAAAGGGGATGGAGTTATGAGTGCCCCGGATTCTCCTGCACCCCGCGCGCCCTTGGATAGGGGTGCGCGACGTGCGGTGCGGACACCACGCTTTCCATTCCACCCTCCCTTGTCTAGGGGAGGACGGAATTAAAAATACGGAAAGGGTGCTGTCAAGAAGCGCGTTTAATACGCCTCGGTCACTTCAGTGATTTTTTGGTCCGTTATGGGAGCTATGAGTTTTCTGCATCAGGTTATCCCTTTTTTAGGGGATAACAGGATGCAAGAAAGTATCACCCTTTCATTCGCATCTTCCCTTGTGTAGGGGAAAATGGAAAGTGCAAGAAAGGATGTTGTGGGCCCCACTATGGACTTTATAAAAATTGCCTTAAGGCCTATTTCGGATCACTATGAGTGTTTTGGGTTTTCTGTATCAAGTTATCCCTTGTTTAAGAGATACCAGGATATATGAATACATCACCCTTTCATTCCTATTTTCCCTTGTGTAGGGGAAAACAGAAAAGTGCGAGAAAGGATGTTGCGATGCCCCACTGTAATCCAAAATGTTTTGACAGAGTAGTCATCTTTATTTTAAGGAGAAAATAAAGAAAAACCCAAAAAATACACCAGAGATAAAATAAAACGGGTTTGGAGGCTAAGTTGCGAGTTGGTAAGGTGTTATGCACCCAACTCGCCCTTTCGGTCTCAAAAAATGGTTTTTGACTAAAGTATGTTTTTTTTATATTTATCTAGCAAATAAATAAAGCATTAAAAGAAAGAAAATAAAACAAATACATCCGATGTCTACATTATTTACGGACTTGCAGCCATTTCCTTCAAATAATTTACAAATACACTTAAAAATATTTGGCCATTATAATGACTCTTTTTAATGTTATTTTCTAAATAAATGCGGGCAGCACAACGACTTATATTTTTACATTGGGCCGGATGGAAAATAGTTTTTTTATAAAATAAACTCTTAAAGGCTCACCTTTAAGAGCGTTGGTGTGCTCGCTCTGTCCTTTCGGAAGAGGGAGTCTTTTTTGCTGCTAATGCTCCTGTTATGGTTCAGGCAGAGTGACTGCTTCCGAAGGTTACTTTTGGGCACCGTCAAACGGGCGGAGCAACTGCTTGCGTTTTTGCTGCTGCGTGCTTGCTGCTGGCGGAAATCGGGCAGAACAACTGCTTGTTTCTGGCGGATTTGACCTTTTTACTCAGGCAAAGCAACTACTCTTTTCAAGATTTTTGGATCGGGAAAATAGGGTGGATTGCTAGTTGGGGGCTAAGGTTCACTTTGATAGGTTGGTTTTGTGTTTGGAGGAGATTTGGCAGAACTTCGAGGCTTTATAGGAGGGGGAACTCACTATTCGCTCACTGCGTAAAATTTCAGCGATGCGTTACTGCGTATTTGGTGTGTCGAATTCTGAAGCCGGAGCCTCTATTTATAGGCAGAAGGAGGGATTCCTTCGTCATTAAGATTTCCTTTTTGAGCTTCATCGACTTGTACCGTGCGCTGAGAGAATTGTACAAAAAGCAAAACGCTACAGTACTCTGGCGCCACCAATGGGCAAAATGGGCGCAGCACCAAGGTTGGTCGGCGCGGCGCCAGCTTCCAATTTTCCTTCAATTTTCGACATTTTACCCCCTTGCAGTTCACTATTCATGCATCCTGCTTTTTCCTTTTGCATTTTCAACCCTGTAACTTGACATTTGTTAGTTTTCAACAGGTCTTGATATCGTATGTTAATATTACATACCAGGGGTACGAAATTTGGGTGTCTATAGAGCCCCTCAACGATGGAGTCTACGGGTAACCCGCAGCTTACTGAGTAGATGAACATCATTGATAAGAATAGACTCTCAAATTTCGTGCAATTATAATGGGGAGAAATGCAACAGGTAGCAGTTATAATGCAACAGTTTATAATGTAGACCAAACCTCATATATCCTAGACATATTTAGTCGGTTATAGCAGGTTATCGTAATTTTTAAGCAGATATGCAAATTAAATGCTCTAATGGTCGGACCTACCGAAGTAGGCTGCCTACGTATCCCTTAATAAAAGGGAATCAGACCAAACGTAGTTCGGCCAAAAGCCGAAACAAGCATGCTGCGATGGTCGTTCTTACCGACCAATGGGCAAAATGGATCCCCTGGCGCCACCAATGGGCAAAATGGGCGCGGCGCCAGCTTCCAATTTTCGACATTTCACCCCCTGCAGTTCACTATTCATGCATCCTGCTTTTTCCTTTTGCATTTTCAACCCTGTAACTTGACATTTGTTAGTTTTCAACAGGTCTTGATATCGTATGTCAATGTTACATACCAGGGGTACAAAATTGGGGTGTCTACAGGAGTATCAGAATTGGTGCCAGCCTCCCTCTGCCTTTCATTACTTACCCCGGTGACTTTAAAAATTCTGAGATGCGCGTCGTGGGTCCTTCCCCCTCCAGGCTTTGCAAATAGGTCCGCTGTTAGCTCCGTTAGCCTCTGTTAAGACTCTATTGCCTTGGGATACTTAACAGACTTAACGAACATTAATCCAATTATTTGTAACTCAACTTTAAAGCATGGAATTACCTTGAACTTTGTGCTAAACACCAAATAAATGCTCGATTATGCATGAAAACCTACATTTAGCACAAATACACAAATAATAATATTTACAAAGCATAATTAACTCAAAAATTACACAAAATCAAAGAAAATTCAATGGAAAATTCGTGGAAATCTTGGGCTCATTAAGGGGGCTGTGGACAGCCGTTCATACACACCATCTTTAGATTGTCTGGTCAACAGTATGCTCCCTGTCAGCAGATCCTTCACATGAAAAGAAGATGGTAAGAACTCAATAGATGTATTATTGGAAATGCAAAATTGCGATATGGATATAAGGTTTCATTTCATGTCTGGTACAAATAGAACATTATGAAAGGCAAAGGTATGTGATGGAGTGTGAAGAGAGCAAGAACCAGATTTAGAGATAGTTAAGCCTGTACCATCACCAATGATCATGTCGTCGGTGCCCATGTAGGTGGAGTTTAGAGAGAGGTTGCCAAGGTCGCTGGTGACATGGTGAGAGGCAACACTTTCAAAAAGCTAGGTCGGAGTCCCGTTGTCCATTGGGGACGCAAAATATGCCCCGTGTTTCCACTTGGAGTCATTGGCTGAGTTGAGAGTATCGGGCTAAGGCGTGGTGGCGACCAGTTGAAATTTGGGGCAACGAGCAACCGTGTGTTCCTGTTGGCAACACCCTTGATACTTTCCAAGATATGGCCGCTGTTGTCGAGGACCGAGAAAGTTATTGAGATTGCAAGGATAATTGCCAAGCCTGCAAGGATGGTTGTCGAGCATACGAGCTATTGGTCCTCAGGGCACCAGGATTGGCTGAAGCATGATGTGAGAAGGACGCGACCTAGGACTGCTTGAGAAACAGCTCGCAGTTGATGAGTTTTTTTATGAAGCTCATCAAATGAGATAAGAGTGTCGCGACCTTCGACCACAACAACAATGTGTTAGTAGTCATCATCCAAACCCCCGAGGATGATCTCAATGAGATCCTCGTGGTCGACTGAGAGCCCTTGGAAGCTCGCGTGAGGTGGTCCTTGATCTGCTTGATATGACCACGAGTTGGGCGAGCATAGGTGTGTGCTAGGGTTTCCCATGTTACTTGGGTGGTTGTGGCCTACTGGATCAAAGGAACAAGAGGTGCGGAGAGCAAACCAACAAGGGCGCCAAATAAAAGCTTGTCTTGCCGGATCCAAGGTTGATATTTGGGGTTGTGTGTTGGAACATCATTGGATGTTTGAGCATCCTTCAAGAAGATAGTAGGATGCGGGCATGAGTGTAAGCCATCTACAAATTTGTAGAGGTCATAGCCGATGAGAGCTGCCTCAACTTGGAGTTTCCAAGCGATATAGTTGGTGGAAGTGAGCTTGATGATGTTATGGTGGGAGATGTTAATGAGTTGGAAGGTTTGGGTGGGATCAACAAGGTTTTGAATTGTGAGGGCGTGGTTGGCAACCATGTGAGCAAGCGTGTGAGGGAGATAGACGACGACGGACAAGCGACTCACGGCTGAGGGTTTAGGAAGGTTTAGGAGTAAAACTCTGATACTATGTAGAAATTCACATTTGATAGGAATAACGACATAACTTTTTCATTGATTGAATCACATATTTATATAAGAAGTTACAATTATGGTTACACTAGAATTAGAGTTACAAGAATCATTTACAATGAATGAGTTAAACTATGGAAATGAACTATACAAGGTAATTACCACTAAACAATAATTACAATAAAATAATAAATAAATATTATTCTCTAATATTAAGATCTTTATGACAGTATTACATGAGACTTACTTTACTGTTATAGTGGTCACGTGACAAGGATCCGAAGCCTCTAGAGTTCAGATTTTTGAATATTTTGTATTTCATGGCCAAAATTTGGTCAACACCACATAACTTGCTAATATATTGGTGGGGATGAGCAGACTTCAAACTAGGTAGTTTTTAGCAACCATTAAATAATTAACAAGTTTTGTGATGTGGTCTTAACCATGAAATTCACCTATCTAGAAGTTGTAGTTCCGTGACAAAATAACGGAACAAATTGGAATTTAGTTCTTCTCCAAAACCTACTAAAAATAAGAGAAACTCTTGGACGTTGGATCAACTCTATGCACTTAAATTTATTTATAAAAGAGTTATTGGATTTTTTTTTTCCCTCTTTCTAAGGAGAGCATGAGAAGGGATAGAACCTGAAATCTCACACTTTGTGTAGTCCCATGTTTATCACTGGACCACCCCTTAGGAGCTATAAAAGAGGAAGAAAGGGTAAGGATGAAATGAAAGTATGAAATATCGGTTTTTAATGTGATTAAAAAGTAAATATGGAGTATAAAATTTATCATGAGATGCATAGGGTAAGCAAGAAAACTACTTTTGGTATTAAATAAACTTTCACAGGTTTGCTTTAATCATTATTGTTTGATATTTTCACGTAACATTGCAAAGATGTGGAGTAATAAATTAATAGTAGAAAGAATTTTAGGCTTATAATTACAACTTTCTAGTATGGCTACAATGTTACGTTGAAGTAGGGGCTATGGCCGGCTATAATTATTACTCGTCAGGGGAAAATTTTCTTCCTTTTTCCTTTTCTTGTGGTTGAAACTTGAAAGATATAGTGTTTAATTCATTCTTAATTGTTGACTTTATGTTTGTTTGGTGGAGTATTTTGGTTAAAATGTTAGTAAAAATCGCAGCATTTTCTCTATATAAGTGTTTCAATGCAGCGTTTTAAAACGCATCGTTTTAAAAATATGGAGCATTTTAAAATGCTTCAATTTGTAGCGTTTTAAAAATATGTTACGTTTACAACTACTATGTTTATGAAAAATAGCGTTTTGAAATAGTTTTCCAAATGTATTTACAAAAATAAAAACTGCGTTTTAAAAATGCTACGTTTTAAAAACGCTACATTTTGAAAAAGCTGCGTTTTCAAAACGCTGCACCAAACGAGGCCGAAACTTACCACTTCTTAGGTTTACTACTATTTTCACGACTATTGTTATAGTTAACACTTGATATAGGGCAAATAAAATTGAGTGAAAGATACTTTGTTTTTAATTAAGTTTTAGTGTTTGTTTGGTAGAAAGTTTAAACCAAAATACTGATAAAAAATGTAGCATTTTCTTTATTAAAGTGTTTCAATGCATCGTTTCAAAAATTTGCAGCGCTTTAAAATGTTCCAATTTGGAGTATTTTAAAAATGTACTGCATTTACAACTACTTTGTTTATGAAAATAACGTTTTGAGATAGATTCTCAAACGTATTTACAAGAAAAAAATTGTGTTTTAAAAAACATTGCATATTAAAAATGATTCGTCTTGAAAAAATTATAATTTTTTTCCAAAATGCTGTACCAAACGAGACTTTAGTTGTAACAAGTTACTAAAATTAGTGGTAAATTAAACATTGTTGTACTTATATGCATTACATATGTCCCAATGTGCATTTATGTACTCCATCTGTCTCAAAAATATTGTTTTACTTTTTTTGTCTATTTTAAAATAATTATTTTTTTTTAAATTTTTTTTAATGATAATATTTTTACCATTTTATCTTTATTTTTCATCTTACTTTAATTATGAATCACACACACACACACACACACACACACACACACACACATATATATATATATATATATATATATATATATATATATATATATATATGATATTATACATCTAACAAATATTAATAATCAAGTCAATTAATTTTTTCTTAATTCAGATATTCAGCTAAACATGACAATAATTTGCGACGAAGAGATCATATAACTACTGAAAATTACACACTTAAGTTTTGCTAAAATTAAAAAAGGATTCACATTTTGTGACGGGAGAATTTAATGCCTTGGTACGTAACCATAAGGATTTAGTTCGAATTAATGGTAGTTAGGTTTGCTTCCCACACAAAGCAACACAAGGATGGGTCTGCATGGTAGTTAAGTTCGTTTTCTACAGAAAGTGGTTGGTTAGATTGGACGCATCGAGCAAGTGTAGGGTGTGTGCCCTTGGACGTTCACATAAACATAAGGGTTGATATTACACAATTTGGTGTTGGGTCGTTTAATTTGTCATAAATTTTATGATATTTGGATTTATATAAATGTATATTTTTGTAAAAACCTGTCAAAATAAAGATACTTTAGAATAATTACAACGCTAGGTCTCACGAAACCCCTCCAACGTGAGAGTAAGTCTTTAGTTTTGTTTAACACAAATTGATAGAATTTCTGTGTGTAAAGTGAACGTGATCAAATGAAACATTGTGAGGTATATCTATCCATTTGAGAGTAAAATTCGGGCTGAGTAGTTATTGTAGAGAAATCTTAGGCTTTTATGACTATAAAAGCGGGTTGATCGTGTAACTGACGGAGTCAGGACTAAAATCTCGGGTATGCGAGCTATCCAAGAGTGCGTTTACGATGAATATATGTATATCCGGGCAGCCTTACTCTCTACTCGGACAAACTTGTAGACAGATTCCTGGTCGAGAGGACTCGCTATGATCAACCCGGGTAATCCTACTCGGGTTATATAAATCCTGGTCTCTGTATCCCATGTAACTATCACATATAGGTATATGTGTTTGGCTCGTGATTAGGATTTGGGCCGAGCTCATCAAGGGTTAATGATACTATTGGTCCCTCAACTATGGGTCATTCTCAATATTAGTCCCTTAACAATTTTTGTTAAATTTGGGTCTTAAAAGTATTTAATTTTCACATAGGCAGTCCTTTTAATGGATGCCGTTAAAAAAATTCGTTAAATTGCTCATGTGCCTCCCACATGTATTTAAAAGGGTTAAACTGAAATTTTATCAAACTTAACATATATCACAATTTACAAACAAGTCCCTAGGATTTAAAAATAGACCATAAAGCCTTCTTCCCCAATTGTTATGGTCCTCCCCTCCTTAAACTAACTCCAACAAATTGTTTCACTTGCACTGTAGCAGTTCTTCTGGTGGCAGTATCATCCAAACCCACTTCAGAGCCTTTCTGGTTTGTAGATTAAGAACCCTCAGCCAGCTCAAAAACCTCGCCTTCATCAAGTTTGCTTTCAACACCCTTAAATCCTCGCTTTCTTACTGCACCCACTTCGATTATAAAGCCCTATCTCAAGAAGCCATGGGTTTGCTTGTCAAGCTCGATTCTATTCAGGTATGCGTCATTCTCTTGTACCTCAACGTATGATACTAATTGGGCGGAGATCTGATTTGGGGTTTTCATTGGCAGGGTGGTGATATGATGATTAGAGATGGGAAAAGGTTGATTAGCCGAGAATTGATTCGGTTCATAGAGTTCATTGATGAGGTTTTTTTGAAAAAAACATGTGCCTTATTCAAACAGAAGAGTGAAGAATGTTGGATTTGGTAGAAATGTTACCAAACCAAGGGTTATGTTATGTGATCACAGAAAAAGGACTATTGATTCTGGGAGATCGGATGGGGATGAGCGAAAACTGCTGGAAGAACTGCGTAATTGAGTTCAGAAGATTGAAGAATTTTCTAGAGTTTATGAGGAAGAAGAAGAGGAAGATGTGGGGGTTGGAAACCAAGGTCTATCCACTAATGGAAACCGTACTGCTTCACAAAATAGAATTGGCGGGTTGGTGAGGAAGGGTAGGGTTCAAGTTCTAGTTTAACCCAAGGTGAAGAAAAATGTGAGCTTCGTGGAGAATGGAAATGTTTACAACGTCATCAGAAGCAGCCGTGGGCTAGGTTCGAGTGGAGACAGTGACATCTTTGATGAAAACGATTTGGTTGATGGCGTAGAGCTTATGAACAATCTATGCAAATAAGTCGAAGAAATTGGGGTTTCTCCAAAAGAGGCTGCAGAGGATAATGAGGAAGCCCGCCACAGAGGATGAAGAATCCCCTCAAGTGACCGATGAGGAAAGAGACCCTAGAAGAAATATGAGAAACCAAAGGGATTACGAAATCAGGAAGCAACTTGATCAAGAAGAAGATGGAGGCTTTGTATTCTCTTCTTCGTTGCTTGTGAAGATAGAGGCTCGAGCTGATTTGATGAACAAGAAGCAGCCTGTGAGAAAATAAACAATGTAAGCATAACAATTGGGGAAAAAGGCTTTATGGTCTATTTTTAAACCCTAGGGATTTGTTTGTAAATTGTGATATATGTTAAGTTTGATAAAACTTCAGTTTAGCCCTTTTAAATGCACGTGAGATGCACATGAGCAATTTAATGTAAATTTTTAACGGCATTCATCAAAATGATTGCCTTTGTGAAAATTGAATACTTTTATGACCCAAATTTGATTAAAAAAATTGTTACGGGACTAATATTGAGAATGACTCATAGTCGAGGGATCAATAGTGTCATTAACCCTAAACATAAATTAAGGAAAAGTTGTGGATTAATCTACTTTTCAAAGTTTTCAGTCACTTTACATCAATATATTTGTTCGTAATCGAAAAATGCACTTTATTATTGCAATGAACAAAATCATTCATCATAATGCATGTAGTGTATTTTTCCAGCTAAAAAAAATATAAGGATGTAAAGCAGTTAAAAATTATCCAGAGTAGACTAGTCCAAATTTCTCCCATTATTAAATTAAGGTATGACAAAAAAATAGAATTAAATTTTAATCAATTGACGATGTAAAATTTTTTTTACAAGCAATCCTTAGATTACGACACATAGCCAACCAAAATATAAATTAATCAAAACAAAAATTATGATTAATGCATCTCATGATTCAAGTATAGCTTGTTTAAAAAAGGCTCTACACTATGGTTTATTGTGTACTCTTCCAAGTACCATGTCATTATCACTTTGGGAAGGTAATTGTAAAGTCCATGTTTAGTCCTCGTTTATCTGTCTTTAAAAATATTCTTACTAGAGATTCAAAGTTGACTTATTGAATTTTTTCTCTTTTTCATCCATTATATTCGGCTCCAAATCGTCTATGTCAACTTATATCATATTCTCTGATTAACTAAATCTCAGTTGAACACATTCCTTGTTATTTTAGTCAGTCTCGTTTTAATAAGGATGTATGTACTATGTAAGGTTGAGATTCATAAAACATTATATCTGATAGAGTGAGATAGATGATTTAAAATTGTATAATTCTATGTAGCTGTTTTTGTCAGACTTACTAGTTTGGTTTGCGGCGTTTGGAAATATATTAATTGCAACAGTAATGAAAGTAACATGGTATCATCAACTTACTCAAATGCATCAAATCTTAACGTTACTAATTTGTTGATCAACGTTGCTGTCTTGCTGATATGAAGTGCAAGTTTAATGATCAGCAAACTCACTCCGCAAAAGGTTACTGATTAAGTGCATTTTGTCGGTTTGTGATACCAATGACGTGGCATCACTAAGTGCATAATATCTACTTATGGCTTTGAACTTTCTCTTTTCATGCACTAGCTTTCTCTACAATCATCTTCTACATTTTCTTCGATCGTTACCAAAAAAAATACCCCATCCCTTTTTAAAATTTTATCTGGGTTGATCTACTATAATGTTTAAAAAACGAATTGATTGAATTATAAATATTAGTGATATATATAATTTTCTTTAATATCCTTTAGTAAGTGGTCATAATTAAAGTATGTAAAAAAAATAAGGGTAAAGTGGTAAAAATGTTTTCCTAAAAGGAATTTTTTTTGAAAAAGGACAATATATTATATAAGAACGGACGAAAAATGAAGAGTAAACAATAATTTAAAAACGAAGGGAATATGTGATATAAAATCAAGTCATTAAATCTCGAAGCTAAACACACTCTACATGTATAAACTTCGCGTGGAGTACGGAAGCAATGACAGATTCATGAATTTTCATATGTGGAGTCCAATGTGTAGATTAGCAAAATACAATTACAAAAAAATAAAAAATCATATAAAGATGAGCTCAAATCTTGATTTTTTTTTTTTTTTTTTTTTTGTGATTCTAAACTTAATTTTTAGAAAATTTTAGTGAAAGAGCAGTTTTTATTCTTTGAAAAAAGTAATATTTGATATACTCAGTATTTATTAGTTGACCCATAAATAAAAATTAAGAATATTTTTTTGTTAAGTATAGTATTTTGAGGGGTTGAACTACTACTTTGATAAATCACAAGGGAGGAAGTGTGAATTTTGAATTTTTTTTTTTTTTTTGATGGGGCTGTGCATGATCCCTTTCGGCCACCCCCTATACTTTTCTCTGGGTCACCCAAGTTTTTTAAAATTTTAAAGGAATTTCCAAACCTTTTTTTTTTTTTGAATTCCCTAAATCTGACCAAACCCTCAACGAGATTCGACCTTATAAGCAACAATAAGGGAAATGAGTGCTCTAATCAGTAATGAATCTCAAAACTCTCAAAACTAATTTTCTTAGGTACTATATATCAAGCGCCAGAAGGAGAACCTCATCAAGAAAGTTTTAGATACACAAAAGCTTAAACCTCTTACTTAAGCAACCAAAGCTCACTTCACTCAGGCCAACCCCTATTGGTTAATGGTTGTTAGAGTAGGAGATTAAATTAAGAAAAGAAGGCATATGCCTTATTCTTTTTTATATTTCATGGTTGTGAATGAATATAGAAATTAAATGTACACATTCCATATTTTTTTAACTTTATCCCAAATATAGTAATAAATGATCACGCAAGAGAGTGGTTTCTTTCTTATGTTAATATTTTTTTTGCGGTAAGAGGACATGGGAAATATATAAGAATATTTTTGTTTATTTTTTTTATTAAGGATTATAAAAGAGTGCCTCGAAGTATCTTTTAAATAAAAGTTTGTTTTGTAAAAATATTTAATGTTTATAATAATAATACTTGTTATTACAATAAGTGCCTCATTTTCAAAAGCAATAATTACTTCTTATTTTTTATACTAGTAAAGAGTGTACAAGTTCGATAGATTGTTTATTGCTGACGAGGTAAGAAATAGTGTATAAAAGCTCGATTGTGCAATTTAGTGCTTGTTTGGTGGAGTGTTTTAATTAAAGCACATGTATAAAAAGAAACGTTTTCTCTTGCAAAATGTTTAAATTTATCGTTTTAAAACACAATGTTTTAAAAATATGCAATGTTTTAAAACGCTCTAATTTTTTAACTTTTTAAAAATATATTGCGTTTATAACTACCCTTTTATGAAAATAACGTTTTAAAATAGCTTCTCAAATGTGTTTACAAGAAAAATACTGCATTTTGAAAATACTTTATTTTCAAAACGCTACACTAAAGGAGACCTTACTTGTTAATTTTGCAGAGTTCATTTGAGTTCACGATTTCAAATTATTTCATAATTGATGAGATAATTAATTTACTCAACAAAAGTGTCGTACGTAGACTTGTACCTTGCTCTAGCTATCGTGAATAAAACTTCGGAAGAAATCAATTACTCTTTCCGTTTTGAGTAAAGAGTTTCCGTTTGAAAGTCAAACTATTTAATAAAATGACACTTTTAACAGCACATTAATAATAAAATTACACTTTTATGTTTTAATTTTTTAAAGTGAACTTTTTAAGTGAAACATTCAAAAATAAAATAGTAAACTCTTTACCTAAAATGGATGAAGTATTAGATAATTTTAGACTTTTGCCCTAATTTCCAAGTTGTCATCGAACACTTTAAAAATGAATATTGCTATGTGTTTTTAGTAAAGAAGGATCGATACTTGTAAGTTGTAACGTTAGAGTGACACAATTGGAAGGAGGGATGCAAGGTTTTAGTTTGGAAACTAAGGTTCGAGTGGAAATCGTTAGGTTTAACAAAAAATATTCAAGTTCTCAATAGGATCATCGCTTCTAGAGTTCTAGGGCATCATTCCTCATTTAGGTTTAGTTATTAACTTTATCCGTTTCACCAAAAGAGTTCATATTAAAAAAATCTTATTATTAAAGGTTATATATAATTAGCATTAAATTAAAGTTGGTGTATAATTAAAAAAATATAAAAATATAATCAATATGTTAATAACAAATTATGAGGATAAAGTTAAAATATTATGAAGATGATCAACATAAAATTTTGAAAATAAACTCTAAAATGAAACATTATAAAATAATGACATATTATTTGCCCCGCTCGTATAAAGGGAGTAGCTTTCTTTTGCTTTTATGATTTGCATTATAATCATGGCCTATTTATTACGGTGTTTTAAAACTCTCTATCTAGCTCCGTTTAGACCCCGTCTAGGCGCTAGACCCTCTCTATCGTCGCGACTTTCCTAGCCGCCGCCTAATCGACCAAGTCGGCGCCTACGCCAACCCTTGCGATTTTAATTTATTTTTGTAGCTTTGATTTTGTGGCATGCGGTGACCGAAGAAAGAATGTGGAGTGATAATGGTGAGGCAGAGAGGGAGGTAATAGGGGACGAACTAGAGTAATATTTTTTTTAATTCTAAACTTGACTAATTTATTGCTTTGGGGTTGTTGAGAATTGAGATTAATAGTAGGTTTGTATATTTTTGTTCATTTTACAAATATAGACAAGTGTTTGATAAAATGACAAATATAAAAAAATTAAATTTGTAGTCAATGTGTTTGATTTTTGATGTAAATTATCAAAAAAATAGTAATTATGTCTTAATTCTAGACTCCGGTCCGACTAGTCTCCTATACGCTAGGTGCTAGTGTGCCGCCTAACGATTTTTAGAACCTTGATTTATTATCTTCTTAAGTATTCCTAAAACAATAATACTCCGTTGTAGCTAAATAATTATTCTGTTTTTTCTTTTTTGTCCGTTTGATTTTATTTTTTTTGTTCATTTTTCTTATATAAGAAAATATTTTTATTATTTTATCTTTACATTTTTTTCTTACTTTAATGGTAATCTCACAAGTACACGAGGTTTAAAAGAAATTATATATCATACTAATATTTATAATAAAAATTAATTAATTTTTTTGAAATTTGTATGTTGGGTCAAACAGTACAGTTATTTAGGAACAAAGGGGTAGTTTTTTTTTTTTTCTTATAAGTTAGATCAACCTTTTGAGTTTTGACTGATCAAACTATACGAAGCTGTGATTGTTTCGCTACCGATCGGGTTGGATTAGATGTGCACCCCAAGCCAAGGAGTATCCCATCCCACCGTTCAATTTGCTTTGATCATAAAGGTTTACTCGTTTGCCGTGGCGAAGTCAAGATTATTTTGCTAGGGAGGCAAAATTTTGCACACTCCATACATAGGAGTGTCATGTTTGAGGCTTGCATGGAAATTAAGAAAATCAATATTTATAAACCTATATATATATATATATATATATATATATATATATATATATATATATATATAAGCTATTTAGTCTAAAAGAGGTAAGATCTCGTTAAAATGCATTTGTTAAAAAAAAAGTCATTTTTGAGTATTATTATCGGTAGTAGTTAGTATGCATTGAAAACACAAGTCTGATTATTTGATTACACAACTCTCAAGATTTATTGAAAATATATAAATATGCATATGTGGTAGAAAATATCGAGTTTTTATGTAGTAATGAGTAGTATTTAATAGGAGTAGTCACACGTTAAAAATCTGTAAATACAAATCTCACACTTAATTTACTGATTAATTAAAATAAGCAAATAACATTGGAATAAGAGCAAATGTGCTATAAAAATCATGTTCATTCAATACATGTGATTACAAAATAAAATATAACCACAAGTAATTATAAAAAACTTGCTATGGAAATCTTCACATATGACTTATCTGTATTTGAAATTTTTCTGTCTCTTTCATCGTATCTGAAATTATAATATCAAAACAAAATTTATTTTTGCAAATAACCACAATTAATTATAACTTATTGGTAAATTAAATGAATATATACGATTAAATTATAGTACTAGATACCAAACACAAATTATAAATATTTAATAAATCTATATTTTATATAGAAAATAATATACATTTGAATTACTATTTATACTACTTAAGATCCTAAATTTTAATAACAAAAAATATCAATTATTAAACTCCAGAAAATTATGAACGATAAAATGATTTAAACAATTCATAAAATAATGGATTAAATTATATCAATTATATGCTGACGATTGGGTTGGGTTGAAACGGATCGTGTCCCTATTATAATCCAAAATTAAACGGGTCGTCCCGGTTTAACCCACATTTTCCACCAAGAAACCTACACTTACATAGCAAAAATATGGGTAACGGGCCCGCCCGGCTAATTTTTTTTTGGTCGAAATGGGTAACGGTTTCGACCCAAAAAATTTAACGGGTTTGGTTGAGTCGGGTAATTTTCAAGCCGGGTTGGGTGGGTTAATTAACGAGTTTTAGGTTGTAATTATCTGATCTAATTATACCGATATAATATGTTCCATTCATCTTGTTTTTTCTTTATTTTTAAATTTTATTTATAATCTTCATTTTATTTGAGTAGAATTTAATTAAAAGAAATATATGTATGTATATTTAACGTATGAGTGTAAAAGTAGTTTAAATAAACGATACTCACTTCTATGGTATTGTTAAAAGGCATGTGAGGATCCATTAGTAAATTTGACTATATAAATGTTTGATTTTTGAAAACGGTGATACTCCAAAATACAAAATTTGAAAAATATGACTCTTATTTAGGAATCGAAAGAAATACTGTTCTCGCAAACTGCAATGTCATTGCAAAAGTACAAACTAAATAAAATTTATGTTTACTATAGAAATCTAAAACTTGTAAATTTTTTGTGTAAAGTAAACTCAAGAAATTGAAAAATTATTTAAGATTTAATGGAAGTAGGATGAATAGCTTCTTTTTTTCAACAGTGTTAAAAAAATCTTGAATAGTTTAAATTTTTTAAAAGAAAATGAGTCAAAAGACAAATTACAAAATTATATACTTGTAAAATTTAAAATTTGCATAGCAATAAACCGAAAATGTAAGTTTTTCAAACTTAAAAAGGTTAATCCATGTATAGTCTGTCACAACTTTGCTAGTAAATTTGCGTATACGTTATACTTCTTATTTTGTGTTTCAAATCGTACAGACAGAATGATTGTCCACAAGCTAGCTATGCAAATAGCGCTAAGGTGATGAGACACTTTTGATTAGACCCGATAATTATATCAGAAACCCGTTAATCCACTCAACTCATTAATTTTTTTTTTGGTTGAAACAAGCTTTTCGTTTCGACTCAAAAATATTAACGAGCTGTGTTGGGTTAGAGTTTAGCGGGTTGAACCCATCACCCATATTTACTGGATAACTTTCACTTTATAAATATATAAGTTTTAAGGAAAATTTTGGATTAAGACGAATCGAATCATTTCTAGTTTTAACTAGACTAATTTCAAATCGTATGATATTTATGTTTTAATGGGTTCCGACCCTTTCAACCCGTTTCAATCCGACTGAATCGACCAAATTGTGACACCTACTCATGACCATGGCAAACTCTTATCAATGCCCGGCTCCGGTCAATTGTTAATAACTGGGAAACACGTTTTATGAGGCAACAATTTTCCTGGGACAAACAAAATCAACGCCCGGTCGTCTTTTGAATTTCAACTTGTAATTTTTTAGAAATGGTCTTCCCTAAAATGACCACTAATATTCTTAGACATGGCGCACCAATTTGAGTGGCCTATGCTATGCAGGTCAGCAGGTCCAATTCCTTTTTTTCTTATTTCTTCTTCCAAGCATTCAAATACTGACTTCTAAAAAGTGTCGACTTAAATTCCAGATTTCTGCAAGGAATTTTCTTTTTTCTCAACACTTTATTTATTTTTTCCTTCACCATTTTAGTAATAGTAGAAGTGCACAGTCTAAATAAAGAAAGAAAAAGTAACCAGTAATCTATTGACAGGTACCTGAAAAGCTCTAACTTGCAAGATAAGGAGGAATGTGAAAAGCAATTGTTAAAATATTAAAAGGGTTTGGCTAATCTCTTTCTCCTCGACTTTAAAAAAAAAAGTATTATATATATTTAATGATTTATAATCTTCATTATAAATGAGGGTAATTTAAAATATTTATATATCGATAAAGTTAGATTTCGACATGATAGATTAAATTATACGGACCAATTTAGTTAAAAATCACTCGCCTTGGCATAGATTTTGAATTTAGTAGATCCACGTTTGAACTCTATTTATTCATCGTCCATATTATGTGCAACACATTTAAGATGTCGTATATTGACTATATATTGAAAAGCACACCACAACATATTAGTAAAAGTTCTTCTAGGTTTAACTGTTAGGTCATGAGTCAGACTGATTAATGTCGTATCTATTTCCGTAAACGAAACTTATTTGTGAGTTGTATAGTCTTAAATGTTTGGTACGACTAAAGACATAGTCCCGACTTTGTAATTATGATGCAATTTTATAGAATTGACTGAAATCATGAGCTGGAGTATGAATTTACAATTTATGGACAACGGCACCGATTCCCCTTTTCTTTTTCTTTTTTTTCCTTTTTAATTTGAATTGAAAAGGATTTCTGTTGCGTCACGTGTCTGACTTGTGAAATAAAAAATCCACCGGCTCTCAGCATCCAAACATGAAAAAAGAAATTGTAATTGAAACCCTAATAGTTCCGCTTATTTTAGAAGATTTAATACTAGAAACACGCAACATGAATTATTATTTATTTGCCATGGTAATCAATAATCATGCGTGGATGGACCTAGAACTAGAACCTTTTCATTTGAAGCATTGAGTTGATCCCCAAATTGAGTGTGTACGGCAGCGGCTCATCAATGAGCCTATCCAAGGATGCTTCACCAACAACATTTTATATTGGGGTAATGCTAGGGCCACTCTAATAATACTTAATTATGGGTACCAAAAGATGTGGTATTTTATGTGTCATATTGTTAATATAACTTCTTAACTTATAGTGAAGCCCATAAAATGCCAAATAAAATGACACATTGGAAACCATATTATTTAGTATACAAATTTGAGTGCTCATTAAGTGACTCTAGCATTACTCTTTTATATTGACCTCTAATTGTGGATGTTATATATATAGGATTACCAACATTTAGTAATTGTGGATAAAACTCATTAATGAGTTGTTGCCTTCCACGGACACAACATGAAAGTCGATTTTTCCAAATCACTTTGATGGGTGGAAAAATGATATGTTGATAGATGATTTTAGACTAAGTCTTCTGTAAAATGTTCTTATCGATCTTAACTTGTAAGACGAATCTTCATTCTCTTACAGCTCAATCCACCAAAATACGATAGATTGGATAAGGACTAAGGAGGATCCGTCTACCAAAAGTTATCCATAAAACCATCTTATCTAATTTTTGTCATGATTTTATGAGCCAAATTAATCGCAATGATACAAATCATATCCTCTTCTTCTCTATTTCACATTTACCTTTTGGGATACAAATAATGTTTAAAATAGAGAGATGAGAAAATTCAAAGTAATTAGTTCGGAAAAATTGTAAATTTTGCCATCGTACTTTTAGTTATCATTAAAATTTTCTATTGCACTATTTTTTGAGCAAGACTGTCATCATACTTTGAAAGATACATGTAATTTTGCCATTTTACATAACTTTAATCCAAAATCTAACTGACCTAGATTTTTCACAACGCGACGTTATCAAAATTTTAATACCAAAAAATCCAGAACTTAACATATCTACGAATGTCGTTATGTTAAAAGCTTTAATTTGGACAAAATTTTATTTTTCTTTTCATTTTTGATAATGATGATAAAAAATTTATTGAATATTATTATTTTTATTATTACTACTACTATTATTAAAACAATAATACAATTATTATAATACTAATATTATTATCTTCATTAACATTATTAGTATTATATACTAAAGGTATATTTATGAAATTCATTTCACAATGATCTCAAACAACTATTCAATCTATGCAATCTAAAATTAATCTTTTCATACTAAAATGTAAAATTTAATATTTACACTTTTATGAAATTGTGGTAGTAATATTAGTAGTCATACTAGTGATAATAATAATAATAATAATAATAATAATAATAATAATAATAATAATAATAATAATAATAATAATAATAATAATAATAATAATAATAATAATAATAATAATAATAATAATAATAATAATAATAATAATAATAATAGTAATAGTAATAATATGTTTATTTATTAATAATAACAACCTTATTAATAACAATAATAGTATTAACATAATTTCTTTGAATGTTATTGTTATTATTAATAGTAAGTTATTTGTTGTTGTTGTTATTTATTATTATTATTATTATTATTATTTTATCTAAAATATTGAATCACTAAAATAATTAAAGATAAAAATAAGTTTTATTTCAAATAAAACTTCATACTCTAATAATGTTAGAAGAAGCGTTAAGTTTTAGACTTTTTTGTATAAAGAGTTTTACTTTGAGACTTTTAAGATGGGATAACTGCATTTAAAAACCCGACCTATTTTAGGTATTGCAAATTGAACCCTGAAAATTGTTTATAGGCTTATTGAAACCCAACCTATTTTTTATGTTTCAATTAGAACTCTCCGTCAATTTAACCCGTTAAATGGTAACGGTCTACTGAGTAGGATACCAACGTGGCATCCTACGTGGACTTGGTGGGAGAAAAAACTAATTTCCCTCCAACTTCATTTCATTATAAACATTGTACAAATTTTGTAATTTCATAAAAAAACCCTAAAATTTATTTTCACCAAATAAAGCCTTAAAATTTAAAATAAATAGTTATTTATATACCCATTTCATTTTAAGAAAATAAAGTTATTTTTTTAGAAAATAGGGCTCAAAGTATGATGCAAGTTCCAATGAGTATTTAATATTTAATACACATCCGATCCTAAATAATCGTAATGTTTGATTTCACACACAAATTAAGAAAAATAAATTATTTGTATTATAAATATTGATATATATAATGTGTAGTTTTTTAAAAGCAATTGTGTATTTGTGATTTTTTTCAATTTTTTTTGGTTATTAAAATTTCAGATGTGCTGTTATTAGGTTGGGGCCATCGGGCTGTTGGGTTGGGTTGGATCAGGTTGAAATAGGTAATGGGTTAAAGTGGGTTGTGACCCGGCTTAAGCCAATAAGTAAATGGGTTAAATGAGTTGTGTTAAATCGGGTCGACCCATTTATTTGATTTTTTAGAAATTCATTCATATATAAAATAAAATATATCCCACCACTTTAAACTCATCATTTATAAAAAACTAATTTCAAAAAAATAAAAAAAATTCAAAAATTAAAATATTTGTGCCTCCAGTTATCACGTATTCACGGTAAACTCCATTGGAAATTTCAAGCCATCCACATGTCGTACCTCCCCTTTCCCAATTCTATGATCTATCCTTCTATATCTCACTCTTTCTCTCTCTCCCTCTCTCTATCTCACACAGACACACACACATAGATACACACAGACACAGACACACACAAACTCAAAACACAAACAAATAGATTCGAAAAACACTTCAAATATATTGAAAAGCATACAAATCATACAATTATTAAATCAGAATCAGTTGGAGTTCCGTCAATCGAGGGCAACATTAAGATGTATAATGATACATAGACGACGCCATTACCCGCAGATCTGAAGGGAGACCACAATGATGAGAAAGTCGTATCTCTTTGGTTAATAAGATCCAAAAAGTTTATATAAAAGAATTCTCCCTCGATCCCTCCCATTTCCAGTAAATAAAGTTCTTTGATCCCTAAACTGACTTTGTTGCTGTAAAGGTGAGAGAGATCGACGGAGGGTTGAGAGAATTTAAGAAAAAATCGCAAACGTCAACTGACCTAAGGTGTTCATCGGAGCTGTCGGAGAAGAAGGCTGGAATGGGGAAGGGCAGTGCATGGGGAGTTGATGAAGAGAGAGACTGAGTGAACAGAGAACTCTACGGGTTTAAGTAAGTTAACGGGTTAACCCAATATAACCCATGAGATTTGTTGGGTTAAGATGGGTAACCCATTGTAACCCATAAATATTATTGGGTTGTGTTGGGTGGGTTCTTTGGTAATGAGTTAGAATTTTTGGGCCTAGATGTTATGGATAAATATTTCAGATATTTATCATATTTCTAAATAGTTTATCAGTTATATTAATATATTGTAATAAATCGTGTGTAATGAGCGTATTTACTTAGAATATATTAAAAATGAGATAAATCGTGTGTGAGGCCATTATTAAAATAGAAAAAAATCAAAATCAAAAGATAATTTTTATTTTTATTTTTATGTTTAGAAATATATTACTCCCTTCGTCTCAAAATTATTGTTATACTTTTATTTTTCATCCATCCTAAAATAATGTCTTCTTTGAAACTTTTTCTTTTTAAGACAATATTTTAAATTTAAATTTAAAATATTATCAATCTTCTTAATTTGTGTACGAAATCAAACATGACGATTATTTAGGATCGTATATGTATTAAATATTAAATACTCATTGGAACTTATATCATACTTTGAGCCCTATTTTCTAAAAATTAACTTTATTTTCTTAAAATGAAATGGGTATATAAATAACTATTTATTTTAAAATTTTAGGCTTTATTTGGTGAAAAATAAATTTTAGGGTTTTTTTGAAATTACAAAATTTGTACAAGGTTTATAATGAAATAAAATTGGAGGGAAATTAGTTTTTGTTCCCACCAAGTCCACGTAGGATGCCACGTTGGCATCCTACTCAGCAGATTGTTAGTTTGTTACCATTTAATGGGTTAAATGGACGGAGGGTTCTAATTGAAACATACAAAATAGGCTAAGTTTCAGTAAGCCTATAAACAATTAGCAGGATTCAATTCGCAATGCCTAAAATAGGTTGGGGTTTTTTTTTATTTTTATTTTTTTTATATTGCAGTTATCCCCTTTTAAGATAGAATAACAAATTTTGGGACTTTTTGTATATGGGATTTTTTAGTGAGACTTTTGGGTATTTTTTTTCCAAAAAACTATTACACTTTCTTCCCCACCCTCCCCCTTTCAGCATTATCCTAAGAAGCAAATTAGGGAGAAGAGTACTTTAGAGCTATTAACACAAAACTGAACTCCAAAGAATAAACAATTTTGATGTCATCATGGTGAAGGCAAATTTTGAAATTGTTCTGACATATGGTCTGAATTTGAATTAAAAACCTTTTTTCATTGAGAGAGAATATTACGTGGTGTGCTATATATGGTTGGAAATCCTTGTTAGTCTAGATTTTTACAAAAAAAGAATTTCTCAAAAATATTACATGTGAAAAAGTTAAGGTCATTTTACTAACCAACTCTCCAAAATCTATCAGTATTTCATCTTCTTTGCTTGTTACGGTAGTACTGAAGGGGGGGGGGGGAGGAGAGGGGAAGAAAGTGTAATAGTTTTCGTTAGAAAGTGAAAATTAGATTTTGTCCCCTAATATTACACAATATCATGACAGATGAAAAAGTTTAACGTCATGTTATGACCTCAGTTAGATTTTGGATGGAAGTTGCGTAAAATGACAAAATTACATATATATTTCAAAGTATGATATCAATCTTGCTTAAAAGATAGTATAATGACAAAATATGATGATATATGAAAATACAGTAGTAAAATTGATCATTTTTCCTAATTAGTACTCTCTCAATTTTTAAATTATCGTCTTTATTTCATTTTTCGTCAATTCTAAAATAATTGTCCTAATTCGAAAACAAACGGAGTACTAAATAGATGGACGCGGTTGAATCAAACAATATATCTAAGATGTGAAATACTAGGGTTGAGTTTTCTTCATTTCATCCAATTTTCTTCTGTAAGACGCGTTTTTGATGTGACGGAATCGTGTATTAATAAGTTGAACTGAAATTTTCCAAAACTTATTCAAATGAGAAAGACTTTTGGATTGGGTTATTGGATATGGAGAACACGCGCTCAACAATGAAAGTGGGACAGAGTATGTACTACTGTTGAGATCACACACAGGCCACATAACAACAGAGCTGCTTACAAACAGTGTCTCGCATTACTACTTACATAGCGTTTCACTTCAAACTGTCCCAATTGCCCAACCCCATAAAAACCAGTTAGTCAGAGAGCGAGAGAGAAGGGTATTATAGCTAAAAGTGGTCTGCTTCTGTCTCCTCTTTGGGGTTTCATTTTAACCAATCTCAATATCCCAATTCCTTATTCACAATTGATACAAAGTCTGAGGTGGTCCTGCTGATTTGCCAATCTTTGAACTGGGTTTATATTGATTTTGTGATCCAATAATGGGAGATTTACATTTCGTGCTTGGTGCTGTCACGCTGTATTAGGGAAACAAGAAACAGGAAAGCAAGAAGGAAGAAGAAAACGACAAAGTTCCGCTTCAAAACAAAGGCAATTCTTGTTTTCCTGTTCTCTCTCTCTCTCTCTCTCTCTCTCTCTCTGCATTTCTTGGTTATTAAGCATTTTGAGAATCTCTAAGCTTCAAACACAAGCTCCACAATTTGTCAACACTTATCTCCTCTTTATATTTACACGTAGCTACACATGCATATACATGCCTACACACATATGTATATGAAAACACCCACACACTAAAGTGTGTATATGATTGAACAAGAGTGAGTACTGAAGATATTGGTAAAAGGGCTTTGAATTTTCTGGTTAAGGAATTTAATTTGTTGAATTTTGTTTTTGATAAGGGAGACAACTGATCTGTTTAATTGCGAGGAATTTTTATAATTAGAAATTCTTTATGGAGGAAATTTAAGCTGGATTACAAGAAAAAGAAGTCGGTTTGGATTGGATTTTCGATTTGAAATTTTCTTAAAAGGTTTTTATTTTGAAGTCAGCTGAGGGATGGTTGATGGGGAAGATTAGGGTCTAATTAGCAAAATATTAGAAGAGTGTATTTCCTTTTTTGCTTTTGGTTGGTTTTGCAAATTCAAAATTTGGAAATTATTGATTTGTGAAGTGATGATGGCGGTGACCTCGGCCTGCAAAGACGACAAATTGGGGATGGATAATGGCAAATATGTGCGATATACACCCGAGCAGGTCGAAGCTCTGGAAAGGCTGTATCACGACTGCCCGAAACCAAGTTCCCTCCGCCGGCAACAGCTTATCCGGGAGTGCCCAATTCTCTCCAACATTGAGCCTAAGCAGATCAAAGTTTGGTTCCAGAATAGAAGGTAATTTCGATGAATTTAGGATTTATATATATATATATATATTTTTTTATATATTTTTTTATTTTTTTATTTTTTTATATGATGGATACTGATTTCTAATCTTAAGTGTTTCCCTCATAAAAGTATTGTTTTGGATATGCTTTCGTTTATGTAGATGTAGGGAAAAGCAGCGCAAAGAGGCGTCACGGCTCCAAGCTGTAAATAGGAAGTTAACGGCTATGAATAAGCTGTTGATGGAGGAGAATGATAGGTTGCAGAAGCAAGTGTCACAGTTGGTGTATGAGAACAGCTTTTTTCGCCAACAGACGCAAAATGTAAATAATTCATCTTTTTTCCTCGTATAGTTTCATTAACTAACCTGTTTGGTTTCTGAGAAAACGCGTGATTTTGATAAAAGTCAAGGGAAAGAAGAATATCAAAATCTTGACCTGTAGTTTTCAATCAATTCATTCAACTTGAACAAGCGTAATTATTGTGTTTTTCTGATTTACTAAACAGTGTCCGAAGTAGGCAATCTTAAAGGATTAGGCAATCTTTAAGGAATTGGAACTTTTTTCCGTTGGCACTCTCAGAAACTGTATGACTTCCTATACTATTTTTAGAAAAAGTAAAAAAAAAAAGGGAAAAAAATATATACATTTTATTGTTCTCCTGTTTCTCAAATTTTTGGAGCAAAATGAAGGTGAAATTAATTCAATTACCTTTTTAAAAATGTTTACTTCAATAGATTGATGCAATTCTCATGAATCATGGACTCTGACCAAACTAATTTGGTGTGTTGCAGACAACCCTTGCCACCACAGACAATAGTTGTGAATCAGTCGTGACGAGTGGTCAACATCATTTGACTTCTCAGCATCCGCCAAGGGATGCTAGCCCTGCAGGGTTAGTAGACAATCCTTATTGTTATATGGGCCTGTTGTTTGCCTTTGTGTCTCTCCTGTTTTCCGATGGCTTATGAGAATGTGTTTGTATTTTTTCTAGACTATTGTCCATTGCAGAGGAGACTTTAACAGAGTTTTTATCGAAGGCCACTGGAACTGCCGTGGAGTGGGTCCAAATGCCTGGGATGAAGGTTACTTATTTTCTTAGCAATTTTTAACTTGTTAATCCTCACTCCCAATTGCTTTTATTTAACATTATCTCGTGGCTAATAAACAAATTAAAGAAACTTGCTAACCTTCTAAGCAACAAAGGCATCTCATCATTACAATCACTATCCCGCATTCCCATTCTCTTATAATATATATTTCCTTTCCACACTGTTTCTTTATTTATCCCTAAAAGGAGGAGAATCTTAGCGGGAAAAGCCAGTCGTTTCAGTTATAGAAAGAAGTTTGGGTTCAATGGATTACTTTTGCTCTTTCCCCAATTATTTGTTTATTTTAATATTATTTCTCCTCACACCTGAGTCGGAGTGAAGGTTTAGGGTTTTTGGGGTTATGCCTCTAACTGTCTCAAACTCCATAGATGTTTTCTGTTGATGTCGAACAAGCTAATGTTTATTGGCACAAAAATCCTGCCAAATATTAAGCTTATAATGGTCATTTTCTTAAGTTTCTCTTTCTTTTTTTCTTTTCTTTTTTTAATTGGATTAACAATTGTGTGTATGTGTGTGGTGGGGGTGGGGGAGAGAGGAAGGTACTTTCTTTCGATGTCCTTTCTACAAGAAATGGACTTTCTTGTATCCTTGATATTTCATTTCCGTGAATTCTTTCTTTATATTTTTATTATTATTACTTTTTATTTTTTTACCTTGAATTACACAATGAATGCTTATGAAAATACCTCATTTCATCTGACATTGTTGCAAGTCTCCTGCAAAACTTTTTATTATTTTTAATTTTGATGAGTAACAATTTTCATTGTTCTTGCTAAAACAAACTCATTTAATGTTGCAGCCTGGTCCGGATTCCATTGGAATCATTGCTATTTCTCATGGTTGCACTGGTGTCGCATCACGTGCATGTGGTCTTGTGGGTTTAGAACCTACAAGAGTAAGTCTCTGCTGCGCTGTCCTAGTAAGGTTGTTTTCTTGGTGAAATTTTACATCAAACTTTTTGATGCCAGGTCGCAGAAATCCTTAAAGATCGGCCCTCATGGTTTCGTGACTGCCGATCTGTTGATGTCATCAACATGTTGTCTACTGGAAATAATGGAACCATTGAGCTGCTATACATGCAGGTTTGCGCTAGTTGCTTTGCTTTCCTATGTATTGAGGTTCAAGTTCTCTTGATTAACAGATGCTTACTTTCTTTACTTGGTGTAGCTTTATGCACCTACTACTTTGGCACCAGCTCGTGACTTCTGGTTACTGCGTTATACATCTGTTTTGGAGGATGGTAGCCTCGTGGTATGTGTCTCCTAAATTATTATGTTGCAAAACCCAGAGAACATTTGGATCTCTTTTCTTGTTCGTACCTTTCACTTTTTTTACGAAAATATAGTGATTCTCTTTCCTATGTTAGGTCTGTGAAAGATCATTGAACAACACTCAAAATGGTCCCAGTATGCCACCAGTGCAGCATTTTGTGAGAGGTGAGATGTTGTCAAGTGGGTATCTAATACGACCCTGTGAAGGCGGTGGATCAATAATTCACATAGTTGATCACATGGATTTAGAGGTTAAATACAACTCTCTATGTGACTTAGGTTATATACAACTCTATAATCAATGCTTTCCATTGGATTTTAATAGTAGTTTACTGCGTCATCCAGCCATGGAGTGTACCCGAAGTATTGCGCCCACTGTACGAGTCATCAACTTTACTTGCTCAGAGGACAACATTGGCAGTAAGGCTAATAATATATAATGATGTTTATATTTTTACATTTACGAACTTCCGTCTCTAGATGGAAATGACACATGAATCTGTTACTTTCTTGACATCGGAGTTCTTTGTTTATCTTTTCTTTTATTTATTTATTTACTTTTCCTCTTTCAGGCTTTACGCCAGTTGAGGCAGATTAGCCAAGAAATCTCTCAGCCCACCGTTACTAGTTGGGGGAGAAGACCTGCAGCTCTACGTGCCCTTGGCCAGAGATTGAGCAAGTCGGTTTTTTCTTTCTAAGATATTTTAGTGTGCCTGTGCAGATTCTAAAATATCTGTGGAATACTTATGTCTCTTGGTTCACAGGGGTTTTAATGATGCTGTGAATGGTTTCACTGATGAAGGGTGGTCTATGATGGAAAGCGATGGCATTGATGACATTACTGTTATTGTTAACTCATCTCCGGGCAAAGTGACCGGTGCAACTCTTATGTATGCCAATGGATTTCCATCTGTCAGCAATGCCGTGCTGTGTGCCAAAGCTTCAATGCTTTTACAAGTATGTTTATTGAATATCTCGCACCTCTGCTTTCATTATGGGTTTTCCACGAAAAACCGAAATGCTTAAACTTCTTCCTTTTATTCAATTCATGGTGCAGGAAGGAAATTTATGACTTTGTGGTACTTATTCTTTACAAACTAAATATAGCAATCATGCATTTTTATGAATTTGATAAGTTGACAAATATTTTTGGTAAAAAATATCAGAAATGTTCCCCGCTTCAAATCCTATAATTTAAGAATTAATTTGATGGTGACAATACAAAAGCGGCCATGATGATTGAGTGATGAAAGCCAAAATCATGGCGTTTAGCTCTGGCGCAATACTGTTCTTGTTCAGGAAGCAGAATGAATAGTGAAAAAAGTTATTAGATCTAATTTCTTATTTGGAATGTTTGGGCAAGGAAATGTGGTTGAGTTGCAAAAGAATAAATGATGGCTGATAATTTGCCAATAAAACAACTTTTAGAGTAAATGTCTGAATTCTGAACGACAAAAAGGCTGTTCTACCTTAACATATTTTCATTAAAGAAAAACTTATATTAGAAAAAGAAAAACGGAACGTTTTATATCATTTCCGTCTAATTCATTTCCTTATGCATATACGTTGTGTACACAACTGGATTTGGGTTACTATGTCCAGCTAGATTCTAAATAATATTCAAGAATTGCATGGCCTGTAGCAAAAGGAACAATGGAGAAGGAAATTTTAATACTCTAATAGAACCATTGACTAGGGAATAATTTTACTTCCTGGTTGAACGCCTAAGTATCAACCACCTGTTAAAGAATTTATTTTTCTTGAAGTATATCTTTCACGTCCACACTCTATCTGATAGAGTCTATCAGATGACATCTGATCACTCTCTTGTACTTTGTTCCTGTTTTGGCAGGACGTGCCTCCTGCGATTCTGCTCAGGTTCTTGCGTGAGCACCGATCAGAATGGGCGGACAGTAGTATTGATGCTTACTCAGCTGCTGCTGTTAAAGCTGGCCCTTGTAGTTTACCGATGTCTAGAAGTGGAAATTTTGGTGCTCAGGTTATTCTTCCATTGGCTCACACAATTGAGCATGAAGAGGCAAGTTACTTCATTCTATTATGTTTTTATAGATGCCAGTAAATTTACATGTGTCCAAATGGGGAAATATCTAGGCACATGTTTTTCTATAATTTTATATCCTATTGAATGTATTTTTACTTCCTTGAAACAGTTCATGGAGGTTATTAAGATGGAAAACATGGGGCACTATCGAGACGACATGATTATGCCTGCTGACATCTTCTTTTTGCAAGTACGTTGTAAATTTCTTATGAATAATGCTATCCAATTTTGCTAGAGTTTCGAGAATAGTATTAGGGGCTTTGGTCATGTTTCGTAACTTTATCCACATATCATTCTCTTATGTTAAAAGAGGCTATTCAATCAATTGACTTTAATTATCTACTCTTCTTGGTTACCCTTTGATTCCCCAGCTTTGTAGTGGAGTGGATGAGAATGCCATTGGCACCTCTGCAGAACTCATCTTTGCTCCAATTGATGCTTCTTTTACTGATGATGCACCTCTCTTACCATCTGGTTTTCGCATCATTCCGATTGATTCTGGAGTGGTAAGTTTCACATTGTCTGGTATGAACTGAGATGTATGTTTGTTTTGGCTCTTGTCTCTATAGAGAATGTGCCTTATCATTTGCCCTTAAAGTTGATGCAGAATGGCTCTGGTCAAAATCGTACTCTGGACCTTGCATCTGCTCTTGAGCCAGCTGGCAATAGAGCACCTAGTGATTTTCTAAACCAATGTGCAAATACGAAATCCGTTATGACCATAGCTTTTCAGTTCGCATTCGAGATGCACCTTCAAGAAAATGTAGCTGCTATGGCTAGGCAGTATGTTCGGAGCATTATATCATCTGTTCAAAGGGTGGCGTTGGCACTATCCCCTTCCCCTTTTGGTTCTCGTGGTCTGCGGCCACCACCAATCGCTCCAGAAGCTGATACTCTTACTCGGTGGATCTGTCAAAGTTATAGGTAAGTTGCTTTAATGATTCAAAATGAAATGTTTAAGCCACCGTCGATTGCACATGTTTCAAGTGACGAATAGTTGACTTGCAAGTAAACTGGTTCCTATAATTTCATATGGTAATGGCCTTGATTTACAGCATCCTCACCCCCCTCTCTCTTAAACAGGTTCTTTCTAGGTGACGAGCTTCTCAAAACTGTTGGCGAAGGAAGTGAACCCATCCTCAAAACACTTTGGCAGCACTCAGATGCTGTTCTTTGTTGCTCAATGAAGGTATTCGTTGAACACTTAATTTTTTATTCTGGAAAGCGATTATATTGTCTAGTAATTATAAAGTCAATACGGATGCAGAACTACTTTAGGACCCAACACTTGAAAGTCAACCGGCAAAACTGGAAGCAACCATAAGCAATGTGAGAATTGCAACCAGTAAAATACCTAAAATTTAATTATTCCAACCTAGGTACACTGAAATGGAGTGTACCAATTTATAGGCGTAAGAAACTAAACCCTTATTGTAAAACTATACTCAAATAGCTCAAGTACCTAGAATTATATGATAATAATTTATCCTATTTACTCCTTTGTCACAGACTCATCCACTCTAAAAGAATTATAAAAGGAAAAAAAAAAAGTTGTGGTTTGTCTGTTGAAGCATGCAAGTATCAAAGGAGATAGTGAACTTCATTAGCTTTCATTAGAATGCTCCAATAAGAATATCTTTAGATTACGAGAAGAACCACACAAAATTTTCATTCATTTTGGACATCAAAACACTTGGACTCTCTCTAATTGCATAAGTTGTTAGATGAGTTTGCTTGCTGGTTTCAAGATGTCTGGGGTTTGCACATGGGTGGGAAGTCTTGCACGATATACATTGTTGGGCGTCTCTCCCTTAGCTTAAACCTTTTGATAAGGTGGTTTCTTAACAGGCTCGCTTGTTTCAATCTTTTTCATGTTTCCTTTAAGTGGTATAGGAAAATCTCAAATACTTATTCCACGAGTGATTGAACTCTTTTCTTGCATATATGGATGTTTGAATTTAATTTCTATTTACCCTCGTCTATATATCTCATTGCTGTATGTGAAAGTGAAATGTTGTATCTAATTTTTGATTTTGTCCAGGCATTGCCAGTTTTCTCTTTCGCCAATCAGGCAGGTCTTGATATGCTTGAGACAACCTTGGTTTCACTTCAAGATATTACATTGGAGAAGATTTTTGATGAAAATGGAAGGAAAACTGTATGCTCGGAACTTCCACAGATAATGCAGCAGGTTCGTTCATTAAGATAATAATAACAAGCAATATTTTCTTGAAGTCACTGCTTTGCCATTTGTTGTTCGTCAATTTGTGTAGAAAATGCTATTCATCGATCATTGCATTTCTATCTTTCAAGAATTCATTTGCCACTGGATTTCTCTGCAGGGTTTTGCTTGTCTTCAGGCTGGCATCTGCTTGTCTAGCATGGGGAGACTAGTCTCCTATGAACGAGCAGTGGCTTGGAAGGTTTTGAATGAAGAAGAAAATCCTCATTGCGTAAGCTTCATGTTTATGAACTGGTCTTTCGTCTGACTCTCTTAACAAGAACATAGTATTTATAAAATTAGTAGATTAAGTACAATCAAACTTTTTGTCCTTGTGGTTTGGAATGACTCAAACTACTTCTATACTGTTAGCAAAGCGTTGGCCCCAGGGTTCATTTGCTGTTCCTACACTTGTATTTACCCTATTCTGTATAAAACCTCCTGCTAGTTACTCTATCTACAGATTGCTTCAGTTATCAATTTTCAAATATGATGTGTGAAGCTCACTGTTTGTTACTTGATTGTTAAAGCTATTTTTGTTTGTCTGCTAGTTGCCTTGTGGTAGTTCTATAATAGCTTTGTTATTGGTTACTTGGGGAGGATTAGAAAAAGGACGAGTAAAAGGGATAATAGATATAGAATCAAAAGAATGATAAGTGGTGTTAGAAGGAACAGAATCAAGTTAGACTATCGAGAACTGTTGTTACATCAATGAGATGGTCATGAGAAGATTTGTTGAAGGCGAAGGAAAGGAATAGACTTATGCATGCAACAGAACCTGTAAGTTTGGAGGCCATATTCATAGGTTACTAAAGGACAACATGAGTTGGAAGTATAGAGCCAGCCGATTTTTAAGTCTTGATTTGTGAAGTCAGATAAATCAGCATGGAGGTTCCCCACTTCCCCTGCCAACTAGAATTGGGTTTCCTGTATCATTTGCAGCAGACGAAGAATTTGGTTAGCCAAAGTTCAGAATTGAAAATTTGGGTTTGGGAGATCAAGTGTCACGCAGATCATGTGCAGCAGAAGTTTTTACACACAAGGCTAGAATCAAAAGAATGGACCGGAAGATGATGATAAATTGATAATACGACTTTAGTTTGAAGAATATGGCAACAGAGCTAGAAACATGATCCTTCCCATTAGAGACTACTAGATGGAAGAGTTGGAAGGTGAAAACTAGTAGTTCAAACTACTGTATTCATCTTTTCTCATTATTGTACGCACCAGAGTACTCATCAATACGCCGTAGATTTTAAAGCTCAAACCCTTGTATCTTTGATATAGGGGAGACTCAACGACGATTTTGTCAAGATACTTTCAGATATTTAGTTGCAGAATGCAGAATATGTATCCAAAGAAAGAACCATCTGAAGCTCCCAGTAAATATGTCTCAGCTAGAGGCTTAGCTCACAAAGAATTTAAATTTTAGCCATGTTTTGTTACTGAACCACCATATCGATGTTTCGGATTCGAGGTGTTGTATAATTGTTGATGATGTCCCGTACTACAATTACGTTTAATCTTGAACTGAATATAATTTATATTCCATTTGTCCCACCGAACGAGTTCACGCTTTAAAATTTTAATAATGATTTTTGTACAAAGTATTGCTAGAGTTGGTCATTCTCAATGCCATACTTGGGCTTCGTGCCTAACTCAGCCTTATTAACTTATCTGCATTGAAAGTGCATCTTTTTACAAAAACCACGTATCATAATTGACACTTCATCGGTCCTAAAATTATTGTTCTATTTTCATTTTTCATCTTTTTTAAAATAATTATTTTGTTTGAAACTTTCCTTATTAAAACAACACTTTTACTATTTTACCCTTAACTTTTTCATCATGATTTAATTATGAGTCACATACACATGAATTTTATTAAAATAAATTATACATCAAATTAATATTAATAATACAGTAAAATATATTTTCTTAAACCGTGTGTTAAGTCAATCCAGACGATAATTTTGAGACGGAAGGAGTACTAATCTAAAATGATACTCTTTCCGTTTCGGGCAAAGAGTTTCCGTTTGAAAGTTAAACTTTTTTTAAAAAAATGACATTTTTAATAGTCTATTAGTAATAAAATGACATTTTTATGCTTTAATTTTTTGAAGTGGACTCTTTAAGTGAAATATCACAAAATAAAATAGTAAACTCTTTACTCGAAACGAAAGGAGTATTTTTATTAATACAGACCTTACCATCAATAAGTGATGCAGAACTAATTGTCAAAGAAATTTAGGAAATTAGGGATAAAGAACAAGCAAATCAAAGATCCACGATGTATCAAATTATTTATATAATTCAATTTTGTATTGAGCTGCATCAAATTTTATACCATAATGCATTAATTTTAAATTATCTAATTCAATTTTTCAGCACGATGCAAAATATTGTGGCACCGCGATGCATTAATTTAACACTTTATCCAATTTTGCATACGATGCATAAATTTTAAATTATCAAACCTTATCTACATTCTTTTCGGTATTCAATCAACAAATTATTCAAAATATACATGCATCTTTCCTTCATCCCAAAATTCAAATCGATGCCTCACGATTCACAAATGATGCAATGTGATTCAAAATTAATGCATCAAAATTATAAAAAAAAGATGTCCAACAACGAATAAAAAATTTTATTCAGACATTCTATCGAACATTTTACATGTATAGCAACACAAAATACTATAAAACTATTTTGAATTATACAAACCCAAATAATTAAAGAAGAAAAATAAGAAGAAGAACAACAGAGCAACATGATATGAATTAGTAAAAGAGAGAAGTTCAAGTGACGAATAAACAATTTGTACTAACTACCGTTCTTCTTCGTCACTCTTTTACCACTTCATACTTTTTATGTGTCTTCGGACGAACGAGAGAGAAATAGAAGAAGGTACTTTTTGTACGTTTTCGAACAAATGAGGGAGAAGAAGCAGATGAAGAAAATGAATACACTATTGAAATTGAATATCTATAGATGAAAATGAAATAAAATGAGAAAGTACGATGATGGATTAATCGAATCTAAAATGAAAAAAACAAATGTTCTTCACCACCCGATCTACAGATTCTCTTCTTTTTCATTCGTGCGAATTCCAGCTATAAAGCCCCTTTTGTAGACATTTTAGGAAAGATTTTACGAAAATATATTTTAACGATTGAAAAAAAGAATAAAGGAATAAAGAGATTAAATATATGGGAAAAGATAATGACAATCAATTTTTCATAAAATATAAAAATGTTAAGTAGTTGCAACTTGCAATTACGAGTAGAATATGATTGATGGGAGCCGCTTAATTTTCACAAGTATGATTAAGTGCTTGTTTGGTGGAGTGTTTTGGTTAAAATGTTGGTAAAAAATACTGCGTTTTCTCTTTAAAAGTATTTCAATGCAGCGTTTTAAAACGCAACGTTTTAAAAATGTGGAGCGTTTTAAAACGCTCAAATTTGTAGCGTTTCAAAAAATATGTTACGTTTACAACTACTCTGTTTATGAAAAATAACATTTTGAAATAGTTTTCCAAACGTGTTTATAAAAATAAAAATGTGTTTTGAAAATGTTGCGTTTTAAAAACACTACATTTTAAAAAAGTTGCGTTTTCAAAACGCTGCACCAAACGAGGCCTAAGTTGTTTAATATATTAATAGTATAATAATTTATTTACTTCATTCCTAAATAATCGTTCTCTTTTATCCAACATACTGTTTAAAAAATAATATGAAAAAGTATATTACTATTTCTATCTCAAAATTATTGTATGTTTTTCTTTTTCGTCCGTCCCTCAATAATTGTGTTATTTGAAACTTTACTTTTTAGGACATCATTTATACTACTTTACACTTATTTTTTCATCTTACTTTAATTATGGACAACATTCGCATAAGTTTTAATGGAAACTATACATCCAATATTAACAATCAAATCTATTGTTTTTTTCTTAATTCGTGTGTCGTGTCAAACATGACAATAATTTTGGAAAAAATTACGGGCTAGTCTCTTTTTCCAAAAAAAAATTAATCGTTCTAGTCTCGTATTTTTATTTTCAATCACAAAAAGACACTTTTGAGAGTGAAATGACTACGCTACCCTTAATGAACGCGTAACAGATGACTAGCCGCGTGAATCGCGATGCATCGATGTATTCCGGATGCGTTTAATAGTTTCACGAACTTTAACCACACAATTTTTGTATTGCGGTTCATGAAAAAAGAAATAAAATGCAGTAGTTATTCATTTTTGTATCGCGGTTCAAACATTTATATATCACGGTGTAAGTACTTTATATGAATATTTATTATACTTATTATAAATTTTGAATCGCGGTTAAATTGTTTCTATATTGCGGTGCAACTATTTTCTATGAATTTTTGATTACGCTTATGATAAATTTTGAATCGCGGTGCAAAACATATATTCAAATTTAATTTGTGTCGCGATATATAAAACCTATAAACCGTGATACAAAAACGAACATATATGCACCGCGGTATATAAATGTGAACCGCGGTACAAAATATGTTCACCGCGATATATATTTTTTCTAAAATTTACCATAAATAAATAGAATTGATAGTTTGCACTGCGGTATATAAATTTGTGAACCGCGATGTATTTTGTAGTTATTCGTAACACGCTTTTTGCTCATTAAGGCTATCATAGTCTTTTCGCATACAAAAGTTACTTTTTCTGATTAAAAAAAGTTATTTTTGTGGTTATACATTTTAAAAAGGGATCGATCCGAATTTCACCAATAATTTTGAGACAGAGGAAGTAAATATTGAGGTAATGTGTGATTTTCTTTAATATCCTTATACATGTGGTCATAATTAAAGTAAGTAGAAAAAGTAAGGATAAAGTAATAATTTTTTTCTAAATAAGAAAGTTTTAAACGAAGATTATTATTTTGGAATGGAGAAAAGAGAGTAGGAAGATGATTATTTAAAACGGAGGAATATATATATATACACACACACTCAACTCTGGCTTTTATTTAACCTAGTTTGATCGTAACTAAGCTCAATCCAAATTATGTTCCGCCTTGACTTTCATTTCAAACTCAACCAAAATCACTTCAATTGTCAATCGTTAGTGACAACCCTAGATCTGACCCACATTACTTCACGTTTTATAACTAGTAAGAGTTAAACACGAAAGATTTTCTTATTTTCTTTTAAAGGAAACGCTCTAACTAAGAACTCAGTGATGATGAAGGTACTAAATGCTCTCGGTTTAGTAAGTTGTCAAAATTGAAAAATGTAGTAAAATAATTGAAAGATAATGAATGGATTATTAAATCATCAAAGTAGAGAAGAAATTATCATGGACATCACTAATCAGTATAATGTTTTTAACAATATTATGTAACCTAAATAATTAGGTTTTACCAACCTCTTCAATGCGATGGTCTATGATTGATTTTTATCCTATAGATTAAGCAGAATCAATTGCTTTCAAGTCCTTTTAGTTTCAATCTTTCTTGTCAATTTTCTTTCAAAAAAAGAGAGACCAAGTGCCATAAACTACGGCAGATGTCAAGAGCTTACTTGCTTTCCTTCCTGTCAACTTCAGTATTATTGAATTAGTTTGAAAAATGAAAATGGTAAGTTTTTGATAAGATTTAACTTCGCAATAATAGTTTTTTCATTGGGACTTGTTTTTTAAGATAGGTCAAATGTTGTCATATCTAGGCAGAACACTTATCTTATCTGTTTTGTCATTCTTGCGGCCAACCACCTGTCATGTTTATAATTTAGAAGTTTCTTTATAAATCTATTATGTAACTATGAAAGTGAATCCTAAACAGATTCAATGATAATGGGGGCTTATTAGGGCTATAGATTGGGTAGGTTGTTTTTTTTTTTTTTTCTAACCAGGTTGAATCTTGGGGTAGTAGTTCTGGTCTCTCATTGTTACTACCAGGAAAATCGCGGGATGTGCCCGAAATGATACAGGGTTTGAGAACATTGCAACTAATAACACATACAAGGTCCAACCTCAGAAGAAAGCAAAGTGCTTCTACCAAGCATCGAACTCACGCTGCATGCCTCCAGAATCTTATGTCCCCCTCCAGATTGGGTAGGTTGGGTTGGGTATGAGTTGAGTCGAAACGGATAACAGATCGTGACCCGTTACAACCCAAAATTAAACGGGTCGAAATGGACAATAGGTTAGAACGGGTCGACCCGCTTTAACCTGACCCAAATTGACTCATTAATTTTTTTTTTGTGTCGGGTCGGGTAATTTTCAAGTCGGATTAAGTGGTTTAGTAGGTTTTGAGTTGTAATTGTCAGACCTAGGGCCTATAAATACCCCTCCATAAACCCTAAACAAGGTACGCACACTATTTTGAGCCTAGAACCTCAGCCAAATTTTTTTTGACTCACACGATACTTACTCTCACACCAGAATGGTTTTGCGAGGCCAAGCCTTACACTTCCATTAAGGTGTTTTTCGTGTTTTTAAACAGGTTCAAGCAAGCAGATCAAGCTCAGATATCATACTCATCAAATGGACGGCCCAAGATAGATTTTTGCCACATTGGTTTGATTCATTTGCCGAGAATCGAAGCTTTAAAGCTTTCTTATTTGTTTCTCCGGTCACTTTCCAATAAGCAATACCAAAACAATGGCTGGTAAGGGTAGCAAACATCATGCCACCGCTAGCAACCACCAGGCTGTGAGCCAGTCGGCTAAGCACCTGCCATTACCAGCTGCACCCGGTGATTTATCACCAAAGGCACCCCAACAAGGGGAGCAAACGAGGAATCAGAGAATGGCTGCTTGGTGAGCAACTCATGGTGATGATGTCCCCTATATTGAGGAGCAGTCTTCCTATCACACTAGTCAGAACCAAGTGAGCCAGCGGGATGCCCGTGAAGTAATCAACGAGCAATATGCTCATGCCCGTGATCTAAGGAATCAGCTCAATTGACAGCGTGAAAATGGTCAAGGTAGCCAGGCGGCCCAGACCGGGCTAACCACTGAACAACAGGTCGTTACCCTGCAAGTCCAAGCGAACTATTACAACTAGATATACACACTCAACCAACAATTGCTCGCTTTGGGCCAGGCCCCGGTGCAAGTT
The DNA here is from genome assembly GCA_013146195.2 of Codonopsis lanceolata. Taxonomy (NCBI): domain Eukaryota; kingdom Viridiplantae; phylum Streptophyta; class Magnoliopsida; order Asterales; family Campanulaceae; genus Codonopsis; species Codonopsis lanceolata. The sequence continues at coordinate 171,336,955 of CM028377.1, forward strand.
GTCGAGTTTGCTCTGCCCGCTCCTAGTAACTCCGTGACTGTTGGCGCTGGCCAGACGCCACAATAGTTAACAGCTCAGAGCAGACGACTTCTATCTATCGTCCAAATACCATCGGAACGAGAAGCTCACGAGCAAAGGGCAGATGATCAAGTGGAAAACCAGAACAGTCGTCAGAATCCGCCCCGTCATCACCGTCACCGCGGATAAGAGCATCATGCCCGCGCAGATCCTTAGGCTCTTTGCCCTTAAGATCAGCTGTCTGTTTATTGGCCTTATTTTTTCTCTTCTTGAGAAAGGAAAGGTCCCTCATTCCTAAAAGGAAACAAGTGACGATTAGTACAGTCAGTGAAAACAAAATATGTTCGTTACAGGGAAGAATTATAACGGTTAGCGAGCAACCATCTCCTTCTACAAAAACTGGGCGACAGCTCGCCCCAGCAGCGAAGATTCTGCATTCGGGGCATTCTTCCTTAAATCTCTGGTCGTGGCAATCACCCCAGTAGGGATGGACGATCTCATTTTCATGAACCAGAAGGGGTTCAACCCCAGGCAGATTTGTGGGAGAACAACGGCTAGACACAGGTTCCTTGGGTTGTATACTAGTTTTTTCCAATTGAGTAAGAACTCTTGGCCTACCCGTTTCTCATTCTCTTTGCAAGCTCCTAGAACGTTCTTTAGTGCCTGTAACTGAGCACCTTCTTTGGAGCTGAAATCCTCTTTGGAAACCTTCACCTCATTGCTCGGCGTGGGCCTTAGCGGCCACCCAACGAGAGAATCAATTATCAAAACTCTCTTGTCCCAAGCTTCAACTTTGCCCGAGACATCCCTCAGGAGCCTCAAAAAGTTAGAGTTGGACCTAATCCCGATCCGCCCACCAGTACTTAGGGCAAAAATGAAAATCTTGCGAAAGAGATACATGTCCAGTTAGAAGCACAACAGGCGGTGAGCCATAGTGAAGGCCATTATTGCCCGGACAATATTCAGCATGAGATCACAAGGTATAGCCTTGGTCTCAAGCAAGAAATCCACGAAAAAGGGCTCCAGCGAAAGGCGTAGCCCCACTCCGAAAAAATTGGCAAAAGAAATGAGCCCATTTCCTTAGTCGTGGGATAGCTCCATGACGACAGGAATGTCCATTTTATCAACCCTGTAATCCTTGGAGTCTACACCAAGAGAGGTGAGCCAATCGGTCACCTTGGCCGCTGTATCCAGAGACGGCCTGTTTGTAGCATACTGGCTCTCATTGGTGTAGAGCGACCAATCAGGCTCGCTGCTGCCGAGGATGTAGCTAAGTTTTTTGAGAGGCCAGAGTTTTTTCTTCTTTGGGCCAACCGGATTTTAGAGCTCGCTTCATCTGATTGAGAAGCCTCTTCAGCGGCCTCTCATTGTCTGGAAACGGAATGCACCACCTCATTGGCAGTTGGTTCAGCTATGGGCTCCTCCCCTTTAGCTGGCTATTTGGGGCCGTGTCCGCCATCGGCCTCTCTGCCCTTTACACTTTCCTCTCCAGAAGGACCATGCCCACTGGAGAAATCCTCAAGCTCCACCATGGGGATCGGAACACACCTACTGGTGGCCTCTCTAGCCATAGATTCATCTCCCTCCTCCACTTCAATGTCTAAGGAATGAGTTTTCTTGCTGCTCAACGGGTCTTTTTGCCCGCCATAGCTGTAGGCTTCTCTTTCATTGTCCAAGCACTCGTCGCGAGACATTTCTACAAAGATATTGAGGAAGAAAAGTCAAATGTTACCCGAATAACTGGCAAGATAGAAGGAAAACCCTAAGTCTAGGTTCACCAAGGAGCCAGGTCCGCCTAGCGAGCAAGACCACTTGGTCTTTTCCTCAATCTCTACCTAAGGATCGATTCTAAGTTTTGAGTCCTACCCAAAGAGGCATAAAGATGAAGAGAACCCAGAGATGCAAGAGACGAAGAACAAAACCAGAAAAGAGCAAGAAAAGATGGGATAGAAAACTTACTATCAAGTAGTGGTTCGGTTTACTCTTGCAAATGAATCTCTGGTCAATGAAAACAGAAGAAGCAACAGAAACAGACGCAATCGAGGGACAAAGGCACCGAAATCAGGAGAATCTTCAACAGCAGTAAGAACAAGGCTGGAGCAAATTTTCTCTCTCTAGAAATCTCAAACGCAGTAAAAGAATGGAAGGAAAGTGACTGGCTTTTTATAGGTGAGTCTTCAAGGTTTTTGGGGGGGGGGGAAAGGTCACTGAAACAACGTCTGCAAGGACGGCTGACGTCACGGGCTGCACGCTAGCATTAAATGCGACACTTCGTGATTGGCGTTCCATCAACTCACTCGACTCACTAACGATTCATGCGCCCCACTATGCCTACTCACCTTATTACTCTTCAACGACAAGCTTCTCATATATGCTCTAGTTGGCAGCCGATCACCAACGTTCCATTATCTTTCTCTCTATCCAAGTTACAACCAACTAGGAATTCACAAGTGTTGGAGCCCGATACGAGCGCAACAACATCAAGCATAAGCGCTCCTTGCTCTGAGCATAAATACTCGCCAGTCAAGGAGCTAGGGGCCACTGATGTGCTCGGCCCAAACCTGGTCACGAGCAAAGCACGAGAGTTCATTTCGTACCAATCACGAGCTTGCCAGCAAGGGACCCACAGGTCTAGCGGGCAGAGCTAACAATGTATCCGACCAGAGAATCGTTTATATCCCGTCAAAGCCTGGTCGATTATCGGCCTTACCTGCCCGACCAGGGGGCCATGCCCGGAAATCCACTTATCATCATCAGACTTGCATCACAAAGCCGGGCAAAGACATTCTCGCCCGGGTAAGTAATGAGCATGGAATCTCAGAGACTTGCTCTCCAAGATAGGTTAAAGGTTTTCATATCCAGGCAAAATGCTTTCCTTATCTGCTCTATCATTCTCGCGGCCAGCCACCTGTCACGCCTATAATTTAGGAGTTTCCTCCTAAACATACTAGGTAACTATGGAAGTTAATCCTAGACGGATTCAATGACATTGGGGGCCTATAAATACCCTTCCATAAACCCTAAACAAGGTACACACACTTTCTTGAGCCTAGAACCTCTGTCAAATTTTCTTTTGACTCACACGTTACTTACTCTCACGTCAGAGTGGTTTCGCGAGGCGAAGCCTTGCACTTCCATTGAGGTGTTTTTCGTGTTCTTAAACAGGTTCAAGGAAATACATCAAGCCCGATATCCTACTCATCAAACGGACGGCCCATGCTAGATTTTTGCCACATCAATTGTGCTCATTATTTCTTATAAGCGCATGTGGATCTAGTTTCAAAAATATAAGTCATCTAATTAATAGAGAATTTCAAGTGAGATATCCTAGAAAATGGAATGAAGAGCAAATGAAAGATACCTATTACAACATGGGAAACATACCCTAATTGGTAAATTTCCCGTTATTCTTAGGAACAAAGAGTTCATTTTTGGGTAATCAAATAAGCAATCTTGATTCCACTTTGATGAATGGTGTCTCCTCCTTGTTGCATCATTCTGTAAACTTTTTTTATGGAAGAAGAAAATCCAAGAGATGAAGTAGAGAGAAGACGTGTTTCTCCATTGATGAATTGACTGAGTGAGTTAGTTTCAATTAGAGGTGACAATTGGATGTTAATGGATAGTTTTGGGTTAGGTTATTATCCATTATGCCAATGGATAATATCATAACCTAAAGCTATCCATTAATACCCAATTGCCACCCCTAGTTACAATACGATGAAGGGATATACATACATATATATATCACCAACTAGGAATGCAAGCTGGAGCCTACGATCTATCTCTCCACTAACTGACTATAACAATTTACATAAGCAAATTACAAATGTGGCCTTAAGGATAATGATCTAAACTAACAACATTAACCTTCTATCTACATATATGCACATACGAAATCTTGACAACTTCCAATCGCTGCAGCAAATCCTTTGTGAAGTATCTGGACCTTTTTACATTGTTGACCTTTGTGGTGGCACAATCACAATTGGATTTGGTATAGTCAACACCCCCCCACAAGTGAAAAGTTGGGAAAGATGAGCCAATTTCAACTTGGAGAGTAAAAACTAGTGAGGTGTCTTACCAAGGGATTTGGTGAAGATGTCAACCAGCTATAATTTGGAAGGAATGTAATGAGGTTGAAGAAGACCTAACTGTATCTTATCTCTGACAAAGTTCGATATGTTTCATCTTGACAAGGTAAACTGGATTAGAGGCAATAGCAATGGCTGCAGTACTGTCACAATAAACCTGACTGGAAGGAGAATAGACACATGCAGATCCTTGAGCAATGCATGGAGCCAAAGGACCTCACTACTAACAATGACAAAGGCTCTGTATTCAGCCTCTGCAGAAGACCTAGTAGTGCCTGACTGTTTCTTGGATAACAAAGACACCAGAGAATTTCCATGAAAGATACAAAAATCTGTAATAGATTTTCTATCATTGGGATTCCCATCCAATGACTATCACTATAGGCTGTAAGAGTAAGGTCACTAGAAGATGATAAAAGCAAACCCTGCCTTGGACATGACTTCAAGTACCTCAAAATCTTGAACAAAACCTGCAAATGAGTGGAGAAATGAGCATGTACAAACTGACTCAGTACATGGGCAACATTTGCTATATCAGGCCTTGTCATAGTGAGGTAGAGTAACTTCCCAATTAACTGTCTATAGAGGCTAGGATCAATGGAGTGTCAGAGGAATCCAGTAGTTTATCATTGGGGTCTAATAGAATGGTCAAAGGTTTTGCATCAAGAAGACGAGCTACATCAATAAGATCCAATGCATACTTTCTCTTACTCAAATGAAATCCTTGAGGGGATCTAGTAACCTCAATACCCAAGTAATACTTGATAAGCCCCAAATCCTTAATACTAAAATGGGCATCAAGAAATTGCTTTAAAGAGGAAATATAGTCCAAATCATTACATGTAACAATGATATCATCAACATAGACTAATAAAACAGTAACCAAATCCCCTTTGGATAAAGTAAACATCGAGGTAATCTGCATGGGACCGAGTGAAACCAAGGTGAAGAAGAGAATCGGTAAGCTTGGCAAACCATTGCCTAGAAGCTTGTTTCAACCCATACAAATTTTTTTGAAGTTTACAGACCAAGTTAGGATCCTTTTTGTGAGGGTAGCCCTGTGTTATAAGCATATACACCCCCTTTAACAAATCACCATGGAGGAATGCATTATATGCCAACCTTTAGCACCAGCAAGGGCAAAGTAAAAGTTGTAAAAAAAGTAAATAGAAAAAGTAAGGATAGAGTTATAAAAGTGTTTTCTTAAAAGAGAAAGTTTTAAAAAATGATAATTATTTAAAAACGAACGAAAAATGAAAGGTAGACGATAATTTGAAAACGGAGGAAGTATTACTTTTCAAGTGTTCAATTAAAGGAAAGTAAATGTAAAAAAAGATATGATCCGTATATATGTTCTTAAAGAAAAGAACATGAACAAATGTTTGAAGTGGGTTGGTACATCATACAGTATCATGTTTCTTTTCTTTTACGTGCATTCATTACAATACAGATCTCCAAAAACTCCATATATAGCTGTCCTCAATTAAAATTAAGCATCGTGCTTTCATTATATGAAAATCTTTAAGCCCTACATAGAGTGGAAGCATTGGCATTATTAGACCTTCTTCGATTGCGAATTGATGATAAATTGGAAAGAAATTTACCCCTTTATACTTTTTACTTTTTACCATCTTGATGCAAAGAATTTTGTCCCAGATAGAATGGGAAGAGAAAGAAAAAGGGATACTTTATGAATGAAAAGACATAAGCCAAAGAACTTTTGCATGGTCTCCAAGACAAAGAGAATTGAAAAAGAAGGGTTATAATTAACATCTTTGAGGCTTTTAAGATAAAACACTAGCAAATCAAATTTAGCTAGCTAGCTAGCTCTATGACAGCCAATCTTGGCTGGTTTTTGCCCATTATAAATTTAGCTTCATCTTTAGATGGAATCTTCTAATTGAGTCAGCTCTTGATCTTCACCAGATCTCTCTTTGTGGAAAAGTAAGAATTGTTAATTTCTTTTCATGGTGATCGTTATGATTTTCCAGGAATATATATAAGGAAATAAAGTTCATTTACAAAAAAAAAAGATATAATAAATAATTAAAATCAAGCATCATTAAGGAAAAGTAGCTCACATTAAGGAAAGTTGTTACTAGGCCTGGTTGGAAAGAGTCCCCCAATTTCTGCTTCTTTGTTTGACCTAAGTTGAGTGATCTTTGAGCTCAATCACACATTGAGTAGTGAGTAGAGATTAGTGGCATTATATATGGAACCATTATATCTTTAATTTTCTAATAATATATTTAACTTCAAGATATTTGTATATATATAAAAAGAGAGGAGCAAACCTGTAAAGTATTATGGGTGTAATGCTTGCTTAACTTCTTATTTTGGACAACATCAAAAAATTATTCATTGTTGTTGACTAGCTAGAGTATGAATAGATGAGAAGATATTTCATGGCTTTGGAGCACCGCCAATAGCGGCACATTATATAAGGTCTCTAAATGGTTTGACGTGAGACAAAATACAAGAAAAAATCAAACCAAGTTAAATCATTTGAAGTTTCAAACCAAATCACGATGTTTCGACTTGGTTCGTTTTGATCTCGCGGTTTGGCTTCACGGTTTTGGCTCGTGGGCTGGGATCACGGTGTGGATTGATTTCAAAAAGACCTCAAACCTTTTAACTTTAAAATAAACCAAAATAATTAATTAAAAAATCTAACTACAAAAATCCAATAGAAACAAATATAATACAAAAACGTAACATTTTGATGTTTTCATATTGTCTCATAAATTTATTCTTTGATCAAATTTTTTTTTTGAAATAAATGGCTCCAAACGAAGTACGTGATGTGAAGGCTTGGGGGGAGTCGATGGTGCGAAAAAGCCGAGGTTGTTCATTGATGATTTTTGTGCTCGCTGAAATTGTCCAAATTTAATCCATCCATTTAGTAGGATGTTTCATGCTCGACACTCACCAGGTACAATAACGCGAGCATGGATTAGTTGAAAACCTAATATGATATGATCAAGGATAGCTCGTGAAAGACCCAAAAGAGAAAGAAATGGAAAAATGATCTCCCATCATTACCAATTAGCCCCTCTACGAATATCATACCCTAATTAGGGTTTAGGGTCATTTTGATTTTAGGTTACCAACTCTACTTTTTCCCGCAATGCGTACTTAGATCCGAAAAAATCGAGGTTAACGTTCTTGAGATAACTAATCTGGTCATTAAGAAAAGTAATTAAACAAAGAAACAGATCTAGAAAAAAAAGAAGAATCCAAAAGAGGAACACACTTGATCATTGGATCGAGTTGAATTCAGAATAAAAGCATTTCAAATTTGAAACTAAAAAAAGTTATTACAAAAGCAAACCAACCTTTGTGAGATTCAATCTTTGTATCAAGTGTTGATGAAAAGTACGACGACAAAAATGTAACTTTATTTTGATTCTTAGTGTCCTCAAGTCAACTAGGATTAGCAGTACGGCCCGAAACACCAGAAAAGAATAAAATTGTTCCAGGGTTGTATTTGACTACTTTGAATCTTAAAGAACTGAAAAGTAGAGGAATAAAAGTGTGAGGTTAAAGTAGAAGAAAGTAAATTTCTTGACCGTCTAAATAAGCTTTGCAAATTGCAAGCAGCTTTAATGCTAGTCTGATTTTTTTTTTTTTCCAGATTTGAAGAATATCCAACAATGAGACAAAACAAAAGATCAAACCATCAGAACATAGTACAAGTGGTCCCCCCACCCCCTACAATGAGAATATTTATGTTTGGAGCCTTGCTGTTTGACCTAAGTCTGTCCTTCTTTTAGTTAGTCTGTTAAATTTAACATCAATTTCCTTCTTTATGAGGATCATTTTAGAGCATCATCTCAATGTTAAATTTTCAATTTCTTTATCTTTTTAATTGTATAATCTTTTCTTACACTTAAGAATTATTTTTATACAAAAAATATTAAATTTAACATAATCCCACATAATAAATACAAAACCTACCCCTACCCCTACCCCCACTCCCCACCCTCCCCACACACAAACTCCACCAAACAAGCCCCCCTCCCCCCAACACTCCAGCCGCCCCCACCCTCCCCCTCACACTTCCCCAAGTCAACTTCTTAATTAGGAAGTTAACCTCTCTCTCTCCTAGGTGGAAAAAAAAAAATCCTAATTGACCACTATGCACAACTACCGAAGCCTTAAGAAGTTGAAAAATCCTACAATGGGGATACTCTTATGTCACTAGAATTTGTTTGTAACTACACCATTTTTAAGTAAAGATGCTAAAAAGGAAACTCTATATATTCAGATTTGGGAGAATTGTATAAAACACTTTACTTTTGGTCGTTCCAAATGGAGTCATGTCCATTTTTTTTATTGGTAAAGATTTATGTAGGATGGTCTTACGGATCTTAAATCTATACGGAGCCTAATTTAAAAATTAATGGATCATAATAAATAAATAATACTTTAGAAGAAGTAATAAAAATGAATCAATTGAGATAGTTAACAGCAAAGCTGTTTAAGTTCGGAAATTTGCATGTTGGTCTATGGTTTGAAATAATTTGCGTGCTGGTCTACGGTTTGAAATCCCTAGCGTTGTTTTAAGTTTTATTAGCGAGATGTGTAATTTTGCTCCGTGCCCCTGCACTTTCAAGGTTTGTCGCCGAAATTTTTATGTTTCCCACGTCTTACAGTTTAATCATTTGTCAGCTCCGTTAGCCATCTGTTAACATCAATTGTCTTGAGATACTTGACGGACTTTAATGAACTTTAACAAAATATTAAATGACACGTTTAAAGTCAAACGTGACACATTGAAAAGATAAAAAAGTGACACTATAAAGGGAAATTTATTATAATTTTCTTAATACTAAAAAAATGACACTCTTAATACTAAAAAGTGACACATTTAATACTATAAAGTGACACTCTTAATACTACAAAGTGACACATTTAATACTAAAAAGTGTCACTTTAAAACTAACGTTGATTGCTAAAAGTGATACATTTAATACTAAAATGTGACATTTTCAATGCTAAAAAGTGACACTTTTAAGGTCAATAACGATGATTTTTATTTATAAGACAAAATGACACTTGTACGGTCAAAAGTAACACATTTAATGTTAAAAAGTGACACTTTTAATGTTATAAAGTAACACTTTAACGTCAAATGTAATGATTTTTATTTATAAAAAATGAAATATTTTTCAAAGTGAAAGTAACATATTTAAGACCAAAAAGTAACACTTTTTTAGGGAATAATTATAATTTTCATTAAAAATGCAAAGTGACACTTCTAAGGTCAAAAGTGACACATTTTATACTATAAAGTGACAATGTTAATAGTAAAAAGTGACACTCTGCATATATAAACATGAGGGGAGGCACTGTAATTTTCAAAAACTTAGGGGTTGCATTGAGATTTCTGAATTTTTGTCTCATTTAACCTGAATAAATCCGTCTTACGGATAAGAATTCATAAGACCGTTTTACAGGAGACCACATCTTTTTATTTACATAGTTAATCATAGCCTATTTTTATTTTTCTAATTAAAATCTTTCGACTATAAACCCGTTAAATGACTAACGACTTGTTGAGTAGGATGTTTATGTGGCATCCTACGTGGATTTGGCGGGAGCAAAATCTCAACGTTAAATCAAAAAACTACTTTCTCATCAATTTTATTTCATTACAAACCTTGTACAAAATTTGTAATTTCATAAAAAACCTCAGGCCTAAAAAAATTCTAAAATTTATTTTCACCAAATGAAGCCTTAAAATTTAAAATAAATAGTTATTTATACACCTATTTCATTTAAAAAATATTTTTATTTCTTGTCTATTTTTGAGTATTTAAATATATTAAATAGTGAATATATTGACCCTAAGGGGTCTACCAGCGGTGGAGCTGGGGAAAGATTTACAAAAAATAAATTATAATATATTAATATTTATATTTGTGTTAATTGATTTTTCTTAAATAGTATGTCAGGTCAAATGTATTAAAAACATATGTAATAGTGTTGTACTTATAGAAATCAATTAACATATAAACATTTGATCCGACATGCCATTTAAAAAAAATCAATTAACACAAATATAAATATTAATATATTACTCTCCCTCAGTTTTCAAAAGGTTGTCTACTTTGACCCGATACATCGTTTAAAAAAAGTAATTGACTGTATTATAAATATTGATGAAATGTGTGGTTTCCTTTAATGCCCTTGAGTATGTGGTTATAATTAAAGTAGATAGAAAAAGTAAAGATAAATGGTAAAAGTGGTTTTAATGGAAAGTTTTGAAAGAATATAATTATTTAAGAACTGATGAAAAATGAAAGGTAGACGATAATTTGAAAACGGAGGGAGTAATTATTTTTTAAACTTTTCCGCGGCTCTATCGTTGGTAGACCCCTTGGGATCAATACATTCACTATTTAATATATTTAAATATTCAAAAATAGACAAGCAATACAAATATTTTTTTAATAAAACTGGTATATAAATAACTATTTATTTTAAATTTTAAGGCTTGATTTGGTGAAAATAAATTTTAGGGTTTTTTTAGCCTAGGGTTTTTTATGAAATTACAAAATTTGTACAAGATTTATAATAAAATAAAATTGACGAGAAAGTAATTTTTGGATTCAACGTTGAAATTTTGCTCTCGCCATGTCTACTCAATAAGCCGTTAGTCATTTAACGGGTTTATATACGAAAGGTTTTAATTGGAACAAAAAACATAGGCTATGGTTAACTGTGTAAATAAAAAATGGAAACGACTCAATTTGGAATGATCAAAATGGGTCAGAATTTTTTTATGCAATTCTCTCATTTAGATTTGTATGTTGTTTGAACTATAGACATTAGCACTACCCAATGGGACCGCAACCACCTCGGGTGCGTTACAAATGTTATATCTTTGGAAACGTTGCAAATGTTATATCTTTGGAAACGTTGCAAATGTTATATATATCTTTGGAAAAAAAACTAAACTTAATCGATCATACCTTGCATTGAAAAAGAATCAATTAATGCGTATAATTCGATCCATTGAAAAAGAATCAAATAATGCGTATAATTCGATCCAAGTAATTCGGAAAAAAATTGAGCTGAGTTGTCTATATTCGTAATGCCATCTATACGTAGAACTAAAGGAAGGGGGATTTCATAGTAGTATAAAATTTAATTATAAACTGTTGTAACGTATGAACTCGAGAGCCTAGTTTGCTAGATGTAATCTATACTCTTAGGTGCCGTTTGATAGTCAGGATTAAGGCCAGATAGGATTAATAAGCCGAGTTACCTGATGTTTGGTACGCAATAGATGGTCGAGACTAATAGCACGAGTTATCCAGATAAAATCATTTGAAGCATGTGACGAAGTCGGATGGCGAGCGCAGAGACAAGAAAGCGAGTGGGGCGTAAGAACGTGGGTGAAGATGGAGGATGCAGTGGTGCAAAGCCGCGAATATTCCACGGTGGCACGTTGCGAGGAGGCGCGCCTCAATGCCGCCGATTGCCGCATATGACGATGGCGGCAGTCGCGATGGGTTCTTGCCTCATCATCAGTGCGGTTGAGTGGAATTCAAAATATCAAACATTTGGAGTAATGAGAAACGAGATTAAGCCCTAGAAAGATTTACTAGTATAGATTGAGATACATAAATGTAAATGTATTTATGAATTATTCAGAAGATTTGACCGGTAATTTAGGATATGTTTACTAGTATAGGTTGAAGATGGTTAAATTTAAAAATTGGCAACTAACCCCTTCTATTTTGCTCTTCTTAAAAAATCAGCCATAAGAAACTTTTTAGTAAGGGTAATTTAGTCATATTGTATAAAAACAGACGACAAAACTAACGCTAACGGTAGGAGGGGGCAAATTGGTCCAAAAAGACTTGTCCAGGGACCAACTTCTATTGTTTTTTTATCCGGAGACTAAAACATTATTTTTCAACATGTCCAAAACCAAACATTATAATAATCCTAAAAAAAATAAGGTAAAAAAATTGGAGTCGTCCCTCTCCTCTAATGTGAGGTAACTTTCACACTCATTAGTCATTATTGGCTAAAGAAGACAGATTTGATTGTCTTTTTTCAACTTCCACTTGCCCTAGAAGTTAACGAGGGAAAAGTATTGGAGTAATTTGTGTGGTATCATCGCCCAACTTAGGTCAAATATTTAAAAGAATAAAAAAGTCAACCGATTAAACAAAAGGAAAGATGTTATGAATTACTTACTCTTCTCCAACCAAACATCAATTATATTATTTTAAAATATTTTATTTTAAAAGTTTATTTTTAATTATGAGTATGTCTTTTGTAAAACCGTCTCATAGATCTTAATTCATAAAACGGAGCTTCACTTTATCACAACTCAACCAATCAATACACAATAAATCGGATAAAGATGATTCATCTTATAAAAAATATCCGTAAAACCATCCTACATAAATGCTTGCCTTTAAATATTAATATGATCTCCATAATAGTTCAACTTTACTGTTCACATTTGATAATAATATACTCTCTCTGTTCAGGGGGTAAAGAGTCCACTATTATATTTTAGGAAGTTTCATTCAAAAAGTCCACTTTCAAAAAATTACGGCATAAAAGTGTCATTTTATTACTAATGAATTACTAAAAGTATAATTTTAGTAAAATATTTGACTTTGAAATGGGGACTCTTTACCCGAAAATGAGAGAATATTAATTATGTTCAAGGATTTTTGAAATTATGACAATCTCAAATGATAGTTATATATCCCCGGATAATTATATTTTTCAAACATTGATTTTTTGGGTGAAACTGATGGAGTATATATATATATATATATATATATATATATATATATATATATATATATATATATATATATATATATATATATATATATAGTTGTTGAGGAGCATTATGGTTGTGTCACCTCACCACCTTTGGATAAATCTTCATTCTAAAGCATCCATGTGGAAGCTTTAAAAACTTTTGGTTTTCTAGCCATTAGCTAATAATAATACATAATAATAATCAATATAATAAGGGGTATTAGTATTAGTATATATAACTTCTTCTATTGTCAATAGTAGAAGACTTATATTTAAAAACTTTTACAACTAACATTTCTTCTAACCAATGTGGGATAAAACTCTTCAATGTTAGATATTACTTTTAATGTCTCACTTTTAACACCATATTTTAAGCTTTGATATGTTATTCATCCAAAACTTGATTTGGACAAATAAATATATCATTTCGATGTTTTTATCGAGTAGAACACATTTACACTATTAGTTTTGTTAACAAACAAATGACACATAAAGAAATTTATATCTCAAGTTGCACAATTTCTTTCACTAAAAACACTAATTTTTTAATAAGTATTATACTTTAAGTCTTGATATCTTATTCACCCAAAACTCGATTTGGAAAAATAAATATATCATTTCGATGTTCTTACCGAGTAGAACACATTTGCGCAATTACCTTCGCCAACAACGAAATGACACGTAAAGAAATTTGTGCCTCAAGTTGCACAATTTCTTTCACTAAAAACACTAATTTTTTTTAACAAGTATTATACTTTAAGTTTTGATATCTTATTATCCAAAACTCGATTTTGACAAATAAATATATCATTTTGATGCTCTCACTGAGTAGAACACATTTGCACAATTACTTTCGCCAACAAACAAATGACATGTAAAGAAATTTGTGCTTCAAGTTACACAATTTCTTTAACTAAAAACACTAATTTTTCAACAATAGAAGAGATGTATCCCACATTGGTTAGAAATTGATGTTGATTTAAAAAATAATATTATTAAGTACCAATAGAAGAAATCCATCATATATATTGGTTGGAAAGTCATGTTGATTTTCAAAGTCATTTGATCATTTGATAAAAGGCTTTTAACATTATTATCAATAGAAGATGTATATCTCACATTGGTTAGAAAATGATGTTGAGTTTAAATTATTTTATATTATTACCAATAAAAGCGATGTACAACAGATTGTTTAAAAAGAAAATGTTAGATTTTAAAATCTTTAGACTATATATTTTCATTTTTACAAGAGATGTATCTCACATAGTTACAAAATATTCTACTATTATTATCAATAGAAGAAATATTCTACTATTATTATCTTTAGAAATTGATGTTTGTATTGAAAATAATATTATTAATTACTAATTGAAAAGATGTATCATACATTAGTTAGAAAGTGATGTTGGTTTTCAAAGTTTTTTGATAAAAAACTTCTGCCATTATTACCTGATGCGTCCACAATAATCTGGACCCACTAAAACGGCCCAATCCAAGCACCTGGCTTTCAACGTGCTCACAAATCCTCTAAGCCCAACTCTGCAATGTAGGAGAAGAAAGGTAAACGTAAACTGGGCAGGGGCACTCCCTGCAAAAGCCTTCCGGCGTGTGAATCAGTATAATAAGCTCACAATTCAACGAGTTTAGGCTAAGGAAACAAGATTGTGCGTACCTTTCTTCACATTCTCGCTTTTTTTTATATCCCACAGGTAGTGTAACCGTCCACAACGGCTATTAACTGCCCATGAATGCTATTAACTGCCCATGATCTTCATGGCCCTTGATAATAGGTTTAATAATTAACCCATTAATGAGCGCTTATCAGGTGGAGGATTTCCTTGACTTAACTGTCCTCAGCCTTTAACAACAGGTCTTGTCGGTGTAGAACTGACCTCAGCTCATGTCTGCTCCTTCTCGGGCGAGCGTATTTCATCATGCTCGCTCTTCAAGATTGCTCGCTAACTAAGCCCCCACTGCGAAGGCACTTTAACATAGCCTGAGCATGCGCTCGCTTGCTCGAAGGTCATTGACTTGCCTTGCATTTAATTCTCTAGTCCGGGCCTGTTGGGCCAGTTGGGCCAGCCAGCTCAGTAGCCCCCTACTCCTTGCCTCACCGAGTATTCATACTCGTAGCGAGGAGGAGCCCAAGGAATTAAAGAGATTTTTCCCCAAGTCTTTACATCTTACACTCCCAATAATTCTGACACCAAGACTGGGTACACGACATCAATGCCCCATGAAATTAACCCACCAACCGTCAGCCTACGAAAAGACAGGCGCGTTCCTCCATGAAGGCATTAAATGCACGCCGCCCCTTTGGCCTCGATTGCTGCACCTTAATGATTGTATTTTTCCCAAACGGCGGTTTCCTTTAAAAGACCAAAAATCACTCTTATTTCAAACTTTCCCATTCTCAATTCCTTAGAGCTGCTGCATCAAACCGTCTCTTCCATCTTCAACCGCGACAGACTTCTTGGTTCAACCTGAATTGGCTTCTACTTCAGAAACTCTAAGTGCTTTTACACAGGTATTCCCCCTAACGCTTACTGCTTGTTTTATTCTGCAATACACCTTCATCTGGTCTGTTCATCTTCATCTGGTAATTTGTTGGGTAATGTGAATGTGTAATCATGAGTTCTCGACTCAACTATGTCTTCCATCTCATGCTTTCAATATCATCACACCGGAATTCTTTCCATCCCCAACATTGCCTTCACCCCAAAATCGAGGAAAAGTAAACCAGTGCCCCGTTCACTGGTTCACGGTTAAACCCTAGCTTGCCACACGTTTTCAATTGATTTCCTTTTTTACATCAAGCAGGGTTTAACCCGTGTTCCTCGATTGCTTGTAGGATGTCTTCTTCTGACGGTAGAACGCCTTACGAAATTGAGGGCCGAGCTTATGATCACGGAGCCCCTCAAGAACAGATTGAATCATCTACTTCCCCTCGGCTCGGAGGCAAGCGAGCGTGAGGTTCCCCCCTTGTTCGCAGCCTTCCCGCCTTACACTCCCTCGCAATGTCGAGCGGGTTCCGAGAATCCCACGGTCTTAAGCGGTCCAACCGATCAAGAGCGAGGTCAACAGTAGCTTCAGCTTCAAGCACACCCTTCATATCACGGGATGACCTTGAGGCGAGGATGAAGTCTCAACTGGTTTTATTCTTTGGGTATGGATCCCAAAAATTACCAGTGAAAGCTTTTGATTTGAACCTCGATCGGCCATAACTTTCAAGGAGACCGAATGGTCTTCTATTTTGATTTTTTCTTAGTTGGCCTCCGCTTGCCTGTAGACCCCTTCTTCGCCGAGTTCCTTATCGTAAACAACGCCCTTCCCTGTAATTTAACCTTAACCACAGTTAGGTTTTTAATTTCATACATTGTAGCCTGCAGACTTCT
Source organism: Codonopsis lanceolata (assembly GCA_013146195.2). NCBI lineage: Eukaryota > Viridiplantae > Streptophyta > Magnoliopsida > Asterales > Campanulaceae > Codonopsis > Codonopsis lanceolata. Next base: position 171,353,261 of record CM028377.1, read on the forward strand.
TAGTTTTGAACCGAGCATGGACCTCTTCCGAAAGTTTTCCTTTTTACGTTGACAAAGAAAACCGGGCGTATCTCACAGTCGCTCAAACCCTAATTACTTTAAACTCCTTTAAGAAAACCCTAACAAGGTAGATGGTGGGATGCAAAACCCTTACTAGTAGAATCCCGTGTAGGTTGGCCTTTTGCCCCTATCTAAACAATTTAGCCATTGCAATGCGACAAACAAGCCTTAGAGCGGGAGAACCCGGCTCGCAAAAACCTTCAGAGCGACTTCTTGGAGTAAAAGATGGGAAACAAGGGCAAGGCGGGTCTTGGCGGGCTGCCTAACCGACCTCCCGATGTTACGGCTGCAATTCTATCTTGGCCAGTACGAGGCTGCGAACCCCAAACCACCTTAGAGCCCGAGGTGCCCCACCCATTTTGGGGGAACTGTCACGGTGGAAGCTTTCCCAGCGAATGTCCGAGATGCCTCCAATTCGGGAGGCGCACTCTGCTTTCTCTCTGAGGCGGTTTGCATAACTTTCCCCTTTTTGCTTTATCACCATTGATTCTTGCTTTCTCTTAACAATTATTTATTTCGGACATGAGGCAAATGGAGGACTCAAGCCGCTTTACGCAGCGATGCGGCGAGGCTCGGCAAGCGAGAACACTCAAATGGCAAATCGGAGCCCCCGGCTCGACTCCCGCTTAATCGGCCACCAACAGGCGAGGAAACAACCAGGGCTAACCGGCCAGTCAAGCAGCATTTGCTTCACGCACACCACAGCCAAACTCCTACAATTCCTCAAGCTCGTCAACAACAATCACAACAACAACCACAACAACAAACACAACAACAACTTCTGACAACCTCACAAAAAAAGGCCTCTCCCCTTCACGCTTTGAAAGGAGAACTTCGGTCGAGGCCCGACCAAGCGATCAGGCGAAGCCTCTAGTTCTCGAGCTCTATCTGGCGAGAAAGACAACTTTGATATGCGAGAAAAGTCGCGAGCTAGCGACTAAATTGATGCGGAAGTGGGGGTTCCCGATCTTGCCAATATAAACACAAATAAAAGGCGGTCATCTTTGCTAGCCTCGGTAGGAATGCTAAAAAGGCTCAAGCTTACCGGTATTAGGCGAAGTCTGCGAGAACTTGCAGCGCTATCCTAGTCGGAGAGATCGGGATGTGTATGGTGAGGTAACTCTTTTCACCTCTTATCTCTGTTCACCTTTTATCCTTTGTTCACTTCTAACTTGGTTCACTTTTCATTTCAGGATGGCCACAAGGCGAACTTCTTTTCGGCCAGGCTTATCGACAACGTCAAGACCTCCGGCTTCGCTCGGCCGAGAGAAGAATGCCTAGAAGAGCGGGTCAACTTCGGCGAGGGCCGAGCTAAAAGAAAGTGAGGAAAGCGACCTCCCAAAGTTCTTGAAGTCTCAAGCTAGAAGAGGAGAAGAGAATCCTCGATGCTCACCTCACCTTCTCCAAGAAATCCGAAGAAAATGCTCTGACAACATCACCCAGTAAGGAAAAGAGCTGCGAGAAGCAAGCGCAATTTGGAGAAAGTGAAGAAAGATGCCACGGCTACGGAGAACAAGCGAGGCTGGTACAAGCTCGCCTTCAAAGGAGAATCTCATCACTTGAATACAAAAATTCGGAAGATTTTCTTTGCCGTTGTTGAGGAGGAGCGTATCCATTTTTTCTTGCGGGGGTTAACCATATGCGGCAATTGGCTTGCGTGACCTTGAGTTTAGGCCCGAACAACTGCGACTGGGGTACTAATACCCACTACGTGCAGAAACGCCCGGGGACATGCCTTAGTACCATATTACTGGCGGCGAGCTCACCTCCTTAGCGAGCTAGACTCGTGAAAGGTGGATACTTGGACCCCTCCCCCCGCTGCAGAAATTACGGTCGGCGACGATGGCGCAAATATGGTCGAGGCAATCAGGACAACGAGAACTCGCTCCTCGTATCCCGAGAAAACAACAACGAGCGACCAATCCAAACGGCGAGAATGAAGCAAACAACCCGAACCAAGGCGGCGACAACCACGCTCAACTCTTGCCAACCCCATCATAGTTGATGAATCTTGAATTTCGAGCTGCGTGCTCCAAGTCTCAAAACATTTAACTTTCCTTTCACTATACGTAATATTGCATCTTTCGTTTGCTTTTCTTTGTGAACAATCTGCATGCTTGAGAGAAACATCGTTTTACTTCTAACCTTTTACGGATAAAAATACTTCCTTCTCGGATACAAAGAGCACCTTTTACTCCGAGCATAAAACTCTTCATGCTCACAAATGGGTGAATTACTACGGAAAAACATCAACTCCCTAATCAACTAATTCTTGAGCATAAAGCCCTTTATACTCGAAGAAGATAGATAAGGAAAAACATCACCTCCTCAAACCAACTTTCCTTGAGCATAAAGCCCTTTATGCAGGAAAAACTAACGAGGAAAAACAACCCGACCAACTTTCCACTCGAGCATAAAGCCCTTGCAGGAAAAAATATGCAGGACAACTTTCCTCTCGGGCAAAAGCCGCTGCAGGAAATCGAGGAAAAACAACCCCGAGACCAACTTTCCTCTCGAGCATAAAGCCCTTTATGCTCGAAAAGTTTCTAAGGTAAATTCAAGCATAAAGTAATCCCAACTTAAAAAGAAACCCCTTAAGCTTCATTACAATCACTTTCGATTACATGGAAAAATTACACAAACACATCTACTAGTACCGATTACCAATAGTATTTCTTTAAATGATGCGCATGCCAAGGATGTTTTAGCTCATCACCATCCTACGTTCGCAACATGTAGGTGCCCTCCTTAACAATTTCGAAACTTGAAAAGGACCTTCCAGTTTGGTGACAACTTCCCCATTCATTTCGATGGCGGTGGCTTCAATCTTCTGAAGGACCCGATCCCCACGACAAATGATCGACCACGAACTTCGCTTATCGTGGTGAGCTTTTGCTAGTTGCTATAGTTGGCCATCCTCATTTTAGCTTCCAACCGTTTTTCTTCCAACAAGTCCAAATCCGCCATTCGTTTGTATGATTAGATGGCATTGTAATTTAAGACCATGGTGGGCAAGTACATCTCCACAGGAACATAGCGTCGAACCCATATGCTAAAGAAAATGCGGTTTCCGGTTGGACCCCTTGTTGTCCTCACGCCCACAAGGCTGAAGAGGCGGCAACTCGTCTACCCATCTCGACTTTTTCCTCCAAATTCCTCTTCAACACATGAAGAATTTGCTTATTCGCGACCTCTGCGACCATTACCTTGTGGGTATGCCTCTGCGAAGGCGCGATGCTTCACCTCTTTCTTTCGCTATACGCCTTGGTAAATTTTTCCGAAAATTGAGTCCCATGATCGGACACAATTGCTCGCGGGACACCAAACCTACACCATATATGCTCATGTACAAAATCGATGGCGTTAACCTAAACATAGTTGCCAATGGTTTTGCCTCGACCCGTTTGTAAAGTAATCTACCGCGACTACCAGCGTGCTTGAACTTTGAGCGAGCTAGGGGAAAAGGACCAATTAAATCTATTCCCCACATATCAAATGGCCATGATGCAATTACGGAGTGCGCTTTCGGTAGATGGCAACCTTGGAATATCTGCGTAAGCGGACACTTGTCCTGGCGGCGAACATATAGCTCGGCGTCTCGCGCAGCGGAAGTTATCGATAAAACCTGGCTTGCTAAACTTTCTCGACTAGTGATCGGCGGGGATGACCTCGCGTTGCCTTCATGCACCTCGCCCAATATTCCTTAGTCATCTGCGGGCGAACACATCTCAACAAAGGCGTGTATAAGATCTTGATACAAAATGTTGTCGAGATGGCGTAACGGCATGATCGTTTTGGATAGTTCTAGCTTCCTTTTTATCTTGAAGGACACTCATTTCTCAATGTAAGCACGGAGATCATCTATCGGCATTTGACGGTTTGGTTCTATATCCATAACCACCTCTTTCTCAATGATAGGAGTCTCTAAGTACTCAATCATGACTCGGAGGATCACGGCCGGCGAATTTCATCTTCAGCCATCTTTGATAAGTAATACGCATATTGTCCTCAGGTGCAATTCTAACCAACTCCCAATAATCGAAATCTTTTAAAATTTCTCTCACCATTGCACAATAGCGAACTAGGATCGGATGGTGTACCCAGTAGTCACCCTTGACTTGATTAACCACCAGCGAGAGTCATGCGATACACTACCACTTCGAACTCCAATGTCTGCGCGGCTCGAGACCCGACAATTAAAGCTTCATACTCGGCACGGTTATTGGCGGGAATTTGGCTGGGAATTTAGCCTTAGCTTTTCAAATTCGTCTTCGGTGGTACCAACACTAACCCGCGCCACTCCCAAATCGACTCGCCAAGAGCCATCCACATGAAGTTCCCAACAATACCGGTCTTGGCCTTGGGTCTCAATGCTCCTTCGTTCTTTGTCGACTTCTCTCTACTTCCTCGACGGGATCCTTGAAACTTGTCTCGACGAAAGTCGCTATAGCTTGTGCCTTGATTGCTCGCCGGGTTGATAATCAATATCAAACTCGGTTAACTCAATTGACCAAGTGAGTAGTCGACCCAGGTATCGGCTTATGCAAAATCTTTTCGAGGTGAATCGTGTATCTGACAATTGAATGAGCGAGAAAAATAAGCTCGAGTTTCCGAGCGACAACAACAAGCGAGTAAGCCAATTTCTGCATTAAAATATCTTCCCTACATCGGTGAGGGCTTTAGATACATAGTAAGCAGAGGCTTTTGTACATTACCTTCTTCCAATCAAAGCTGCGACTAGCACCTTTCTATTGGCTGCCATATCTATCTGAATTTTTCCCATAGGCAAGACTCTTAACAGGCGGGCTTCCCGGATATTTCACCGGCTCTTCAAAAGCCTTCGGCACTCGGGAGTCCACTCAAACCCTTTATTACCTCGCAAAACCTTGAAGAAGGGTAAGCAGCGCTGCAGAGCCTCGAAATGAACCTCACAAGCGATTACCTGCCGTTCGGCCTCTGCGCATCCTTAACACAACGAGGAAGTTTCATGGTAACTAATGCCTCTATCTTTTCGGGATTTGCCTCAATTCCCTCTCGGTGACCATGAAGCAGAAACTTGCCGACTTTCACTCAGAACACACACTTGCTCGGGTTGACTTCATGTTGTTCTTCTAAGATTAGCAAAAGTTTCACCCAGATCCTCGTGTGCTTGGCGTCCCTTGGTTTTGACCACCATATCATCAATGTAGGCTTGACATTTTTCTTCCTATCTGCTGGTGAATATCACGTTGACCATCCTTTGATAAGTGGCCCCGGCATTCTTCAAACCGAAGGGCATCATCTTATAGCAATATAGCCTCACCTGGCTGCTCGGAAAATTTGTTAGAGCCTTATCGGAAGCGACCATCTTAACTTTGATGATACCCGAATAAGCATCAATAAGGCGAGGCTCGAACCAATGGCATCGACCAACTTGTCGATTCTCGGCGAAGGATAACAATCGCCGGGCAAGCCTTGTTCAAATCGAGTGAAATCGACACACATCGCCACTTTTACCATTTGACTTAACCGCGCCATAACCACGTTAGCTGACGGGTTGGATAATGTATCTCTCAATAATATCGGCCTTGAGCAATTTCTCAACTTCCTCCTTAATCGCTTTGATCCTTTTCGGCCGAATAAACTGGTGGTATTTGTTGGATTGGTCGGTGGCGGATCAACATTCAATTGATGCGAGGCCACGTCCTCGCTCACCGCTTGCGTATCTTACGGCGCCAAGCAAAAATATCGAGGTACACCTGCAATTGCGTGATTAGGCTTGCTCGTGCCTCTGGCATGTTAAGTCCTTCCAATCTTGATCTTACGCTTTCGGGATAATGCGGATTAATGACTATCTCTTCCGGCTCGTCTGGCGGTGAACTACGGCTCATCTCGCATTTGGGCGTATCCCACTCACCTTTTCATCTTTCTCGGCTCGATCACCGGCTTTATCGAGGCGTCGGTCTCCATAGCCTCCACGAGGCTCATCGAGTACATTCTTTGGCGAAAATTCCTCGGCGAGCTGCGGCACTTGGCGGATTCCTCTAATCCCAGGCGTCGATGTCGTGAGGGCTAATATTTTGCTCGGCAACCTCTTTCGCTCAACTTCCTCGCTCGCCCGGCTCTTTCCGATATGTGAGCAGAGCGGCAAAGGTGGAACGCGGCCTGTTCGATTGACCAAGACCACATCCGCTTCATTTTATTTGTTCTCCCAGAGCTTCAATGTCGGCATGGGCTAACTTCCATCTCCAATCCTCTGTACCATCGCGACCACTTGGATGATCATGAAGTTTCCTTGATGCGATGGTAACCCTTTGCTCACTCTTCCAAAGTCAACACGCTTTTTTCCTTTGTGTATCCAGAACATATTCGAAGCAGCGGTTGACTCAC
>CM028377.1:171359789-171377289 GCA_013146195.2 Codonopsis lanceolata
CTTGATGAGTGTTGTGTTCACAATTTGGTTCATAGGTGAGTTGAGGAATAAGATTTTGAGTTGAGAAACAAAGGGTTCTTGGTTTGAGTCTTCTTGGCTTGGGGTTGAAGTCTTTTGGTGACCCGTTTGATAAGAAAGTGATGGTCGAGAATATTTGATTGAGTTCTTTGGTGAAGGATTAGGTATATGAGAGGTTGATGGTTGGGAGGTACTGTCTCAACATTAACAAAATCATCACAACATTTGGAGCCACGTGTGGCTCAATAAATCAAATTCATCAAATGAGACATGAGCAATTCAACTATTTTAGTGATCTTTTGTTGAAAACCATAAGCTTTAATTATAAAGCATAACCCAAAAATACTCACTTCATCGGCTTTATGATCAAATTTGCCTCGTAGTCATTACCATTGTAGACTACAAAACATTTCACGGCCGAAGATTTTAAAAATCAATGTTTGGGGTTTTACCTCTCAAAGTTCATAGGGTGTTTTCTTAGTGAAATTTGTTGATCAATGATCGTTCGCAGTGAAGCAAGGCGTGTTGGCGGCTGCTTGAAGTGTTTGAGCAACTTTGCTTGGCAAGCATAATTTTAGCGGCTTCGATAAGTGTTACATTTTTCCTTTTACTGCAGCCTTAGGTACTGTGGTGTCATGCAGAGAGAAGTTGTGACTATGCGTGATCATCACGATTCTTTGCTATTCCATTATTTGTAAACTTCGGTACCATTATGCGATCGAAAAACGATCTCATCGAGTTTTTGCATTTGCAGTCTTCTAAACAAAGGCTGTAAGAAGATCGTATGTGTGATCTTTCGAACATCATCATCTGAGAAGTGTATCTTGTATAGTCGATCCCTGTACTAAGCGTATATCTTGTGACCTTCCGTAGCTAATTGTAGTGGCCAGTCGAAGAGAGAGATCCATGTGTAGGAGTTGTAGAGGTCACGTCGTTGAGAGTCTGGTTTCCTTTTGAATGATGTTTTTTGAAAGCTTTCCGGGTTAACGCGAGGCTTTACAGCGATCATGATCGGCGAAGACCTTTAGCGATCCTTTAACTAGACCTTCTTTGGATAGCTTAGCCGGATACTTGAAGTTGGATAGTGAGTCTTTTATGCCACGACCGGCTTTGTCTTGAGCGAGGTTGCCCTGGACATAGATTAAACCTGCAGAGTAGGCATTCAAATCTATCACGTAGACATTCCACTTGTCTATGTCCGGTAACAAGGTTGAGCAGGCGGATCCTTGATATCACATCTGTTTGAGGAGAATTGACATATAAGCCCTTTGTCACGGGGTGAAATACTCGAGGAGATTATGTTTCAAGCCTTCTTAGGAACTTTTCGATGGAGAGATTTCCTCGAATGATGGATCCATGTAATTGTTCTTCCTTGACATTGTCTCGAAGATATTGGAGGGCCTTCCACTTGAGAAAGCGTTAGAGAAAGCGAGATTCTCGGTCATGTGTCTTGGCGGCCATTGTCTAGAATACCATACATCTTTTCTTGAATATGAGTTAGCCGTAAGCACGCTGAATGTAAGGGTAAGAAAAATCATAGTCCCTTTTATTTTCTATGGGTCCCGAATGGTTGGTGTATTTTGGAACCCATACTTTCATTTTTGGAATAGGGGATCGGCGAGGTTTCATGATGGATTTCGGCGATTCGTGGACCAGTGGCGAAAACACTTACAAAATGCAGTGATGAAAATTACAGAGGTCTACATGATCATCTTTGGGTGTTGTAAGTCTTTTGAACATTTTCATATGGCTGACTTTTGAACTAGCGAGACTTGTTGATAACGAGGCTTAGGGACATGTATGAGGCTTCTTGAGTAATGCGTATATCGGCCGATCTTTGCTTTAAGCGAGAAGAATGTTCTTTGGTAGTAGACTTTGATACCTCATGCATTTTCCTTTAAGTTTGGTATCAACATTGATTGCTAACAATAGCACCATCGTAGTCTTGTTGATGAATCGGCAGTTTGAGCGGACTTTTAAGTAGGCCAAAACGGCTGACCTTTGCTTTCATAGAAGTCTTTGGTGGAGGGCGTTGTAATCTGCTCCACCTTTAGCAATTTATCTCCGATTGTTTTGCTTTGGCTTTCCAATTGTTTAAATTTTGAACCTTAGGGTATTTATAAGGAGTAGCGAATATCAATTCCTTCTTTACACTTGTTAGGTTTACGATATTATGCAGGAACATTATGATTCAACTGTAAGATGTTCATTTTCTGTTCAGAGGTTGCACCAAAAGTATTTTGAGAGAATCCAGCCAGTTATACTGTTGAGGGCTTCGATCTCAGAAATTTGATCAAAACTGCTAGTTGAGTTATTCCGTGAGTTGATAGTCTTTTGCAACTCTCATCTTTCTCGGCAGAGATATCTCTTTGGCATGATCAATAAGGCAAGCAACCTTTTCATTGAGAAACTTGTTCTCTTCTTTTAACTTGATATTTTTCTCTTTGGACTCCATGGAGTTTTTAACTCGGTTTCGGCATGGATTTCTGCACTAGGCAGTTCGACTTCTCATGACTTTTAGCTAACTTAACATAGGCCTTTCTAAATTCATTGAATTCCTCTAGCATGTCTTGTGCATCCTGAAGATTTCTTCTTTTGAAGGCTCTTGGGGGAGTTTGTTCTATGTTAGCTTGAAAAGGAGAGTATTTAACTTCACTATCGAGTCATAGGTGGGAGGTGACTCTAGAGCAACTTGAGCAAATATGTGCTGCTCGGGTGAGTCATCACTATCATCCTCGTCGAGTCGGTTTCAAACCAAGTGGATACATGGTTTTCTTCTAGAATCCTCGACCGGAAGACCTCATGCTTAGAAAATGATTTAGAAGGTCTCCTTTTATAGGAAACCTTCATATTTAGGCTTAGGACATTTAGAAGCAAAGTGACGAGGTTTCTACTGCAATTGTAGCAAACTAACTCATTGTTGTGAGAGTTTTAACGAGACTTTCTAAAAGTCTATTTGGTTTGCTTCTTTCTTTTTGTTAAATTTTGAGAATTTTTGAAACTTCTTAACGAACATGGCAAATTGCCAATCGAGAGAGAATTTCATTCTCATTTGAAGAAGAGGTAGATGGTTTTACTTTTCTTGGGCGGGAATTTCTGAGAGATAGCGAGAAAAAAGAAGGAAGTTTAAAATGTTTGTCTGTTCTTGAGCTTGAAGTAATTCTTGCTCATAGGCAGATTAAACTTCGCATACAAACTTCGAGGTGCATGGAGTTCAAGTCTTTGGACTCTTTTATTCTTGTGGTTTTCACATGCCACAAACTTCTAAAGAAGCTAAAAATCTCATATTTACTTCTTTAACACTATATTCCTTTCTAAAAGAGTAGCAAGCGTTTACTACCTCACAAAATACGTCCTAGGCTTGCCGTAGAGTCTCCTTAGGATCTTTTACGAGATGAATCGAATTGTTGAATATAGTTGTACTTCTGTTGTCTCTAGTGGGTAAATCTCCTTCAAGATATTCCACGAGGCTTCCCACATTTCCTTAGCGGTTTGCATCGATGATACTGTTGATATGTGCTTGTGTCGGAATTTGGATATAATATGAATAAGCCTTCTTGTCGAGTTCAACGAGCCTCCTTTCTTCGTCGTCTATTAGTTCATGGATTTAGGTATCTCGGGAGGACCAGCTGCTACTTCGACCAAGTAGGTTGGGTTTCATTGGAATATAAGGACTGTTAGAACACATTGCCACAACCCAGATTGTCAATAGAGTTCATATATCTCATAACCTTATCTTTCCATACTTTGAAATGTCCTTCGTCCAATATTGGGGCGTGGGCGGTATTCAGTAGGCAGTATATAGTGAGCCATAGGATCTATTATCAAGAGGTTAAGCTTGGAAAAATGATTTTTTAAAGAATTAGCTCGATACCAATGTTGGTCCCAAAATAGGCTCAATCTAGGATAGAAGGGGGGTTGAATAGCCTAGTTGTGTTTTTAGCAAAACTTTTCTTAAACGCTTCTTAAAGATTTTTGAAAGGTTTGAATAGAAGTGTTAAGGCAGCGGAAACAAGATAGAATATGAACTATAAGAGTCTTGATAAAGTAGTATAGATTAGAAGCAATTAAGCACCAACGAGTTATAGAGAATGATAAAAGAGCAGTTTGAGCGACACACATGAATTTGAAGTGGTTAAATGCTTGTGAATAGTACAACATCCACTACCAAAGTGGTTAGCTTTGGATTTTAAAAGTGCACTTGTTTATCCACTAGGTTTATGATTTAGATCTCTAATGGATCGTGTACAAAATGAGTTTTTAACCAAGTGTATAAAGGTGAGAGAGACAATCAATGATTAATTGTTCTCTTCACGTGCGAGAAATAAAGAAACGATTTAAAGACAAACTAAATGAAGGCTAGCAATTTAAGATGGCGAATCTGCTGACTTGAAAGTTTGGTGAAGTATTAGTCCTTATCCTTTGATCTCTTGAATGCTTGAGTGTTGAAGATGAAGCTTGAGAGTTTTAATGCGCAAGAGTTGTTCTTCAGATCTTCAAGACTTGAATAAATACTAGGAAGAGATCTTTGGACCGTTGGGTGAGCAGTTGAAGCGTGTCCAACGTTCTTTGCATTGAATGCAATTCGGCGCTTTGGAAGATGTAACACCACGATCATCGGAGATGCGGTGTGCGAGAGAGGACATTCCCAATTTGAGTAATGTTTCGGATTGCGAGGCTGCGGCTTGGAAAATCTTCTTAGCCAAAGCGGGTAATGTCTTGATCTTGCTTTCGAAGCTTGATGCAGACAGGATGTCATCATGCAGAGTTGACTTCTTGAGAGTGAAATTTGATCAAGACATAATGACTAGATATTTTCGAAAATATCTAAATAGGTGTACACGTGTCATTATCTTGTGATTTGACCAAGTTTGATTTTCCGGCTTTGAGCAGACTTCAAAGTCTGCTGGTCCTTCAAGGTTGCTGTAGAAGCTTTTGCAAAACCGCGCCTAGACTAACACTAAAACAGTTCTAAACAAATTGATTCTAAGACAGTTGCCACACTAATCGGTACGCAGACCTATTAGCCACTGTACACTAGAATCAGAGGATGACTCAACCAAATCTAGAAATAGGAATCAACAGATCGATGAAGCTCAAGAACTCGAAGCCTGCTATGGTATCTACTAGCTTATCGATGTGAGGAAGAGGGTAATAATCTTTCGGGCATGCTTTATTGAGGTCGGTGAAATCCATACACATCCTCCACTTCCTGTTTGACTTTTTACCATAACCACATTGGCCAACCAAGTGGGGTAATGAATTTCGTCGATGATATCCACGCTGAGCAGCTTCTCGACCTCCTCCTTGATCGCCTTGTCCTTTTATGTGGAGTATACTTTAGGCCGCTACTGAATTGGCTTAAAAGCTGGATCCATGTTGAGGAAGTGAACTGTAACGTCCTCGCTAACCCCTTGCATATCGTCTGGCCTCCACGCGAACACATCCAAGCTGCTCTGGAGTTGTTTGACCAAACTAGCTCGAGCTTCAACCGACAATGCCTTGCCAATCTTTATCTTTTGCTCGGGATAGACATAATTGATAACAACTTCTTCAAGCTCGTCCTGGGTTGTAAACTCGGGCTCATCCCGCATCTGGAGCGTGTCACACTCTACCTTTTCCTCTTCTTGACTGAGTTTACGCCTTATCAATTGGTCGACTCCATATACGTAGCCTTCTCGACTTGTCCCCAGGCCCCATCATCGACAAAGGACAAAGTGATATCCTCAGGCAATGCACTGCACTTGGTGAACTCTCACCAATCACCGTAATCGTCAGAGGGCCCACAGTCACGTGAGAGTTCTCTTTGCTACTAATAGTGACCTTCTGCTCGCCGTCCTCAAGAGTAAACACGCTTCTTCTTTTGACTATCCAGGAACATATTCGGCATTGCGGGGTTGACTTTTCAAGACTGACCCACTTGATGCAGTAAAACTTTGCGCTAGTGAGGGATTTAAGCAACCATCGAAATTTTCACTGCTAGTGTGGGTTCAGGGATGTGGCTTGGCGCCAGCACAGTTAGGGAGTGCGCGTGCGTGCGGATCACGGGACACCAACGTTCCACCACTCCACTTGTTTAGGGGAAGATGAAATCAAAAGTGCGAGAGAGGAGTGCTTTCTCATGATGCGTGTTGGAATGCACCTCGGTTGCCTTTAGTGGATTTTTAATCCAATATGGGAACTTTGGGTTTCAGCGTCAAGTTATCCCTTTTTTAGGGGATACCAGGATATGGGAATGCATCACCCTTTCATTCCCATTTTCCTATTTTTAGGAGAAAACGGAAAAGTGCAAAAAAGGATGTTGTGGCGCCCCCACTATGGATTTTATTAAAAATAGCCTTATGGCCCGTTTCGGATCACTATGGAAGCTTTGGGTTTCCCGCATCAAGTTATCCCTTTTTTAGGGGATATCAGGTTGTAGGAATACATCACTCTTCCATTCCCATTCTCCCTTTTTAAGGGGAAAACGGAAAAGTGTAAAGAGAGAGTGTTGCGAGGCCCCGATGGATCCAAAAAGTTTAGAGTCGCCATCTTTATTTTAAAGGCGAGAAATAAAAGCAAAACCGGAAAAAGAAAAAAACGAGAGATAGAAAAGCGGGTTTGGGGGCTAAGTTACGAGTTGGGAAGGTGCTAGGCACCCAACTCGCCCTTTCGGTCTCAAAATAGTTTTTGGCTGAAGTATGCTTATTGTTATATTCATTTAGCAAATAAATAAAGCATTAAACGACAAGAAAATAAAACAAATACATCCATGGCTACATTATTTGACCATTATAACGGCTCTTTTACATAATATTTCCTATTCTAATCCGGGCAGCACAACGGCTTATATTGACTACATTGGGCCGGATTTAAATAATTACTTTAAGTAATAAATAAATTAACGAACAAGTAAATAAATGAAACGTCCTTAAAGGTTATTACCTTTTAGAGCGGTAGTGTGCTCGCTCTGTCCTTCAGGGAGAGGGAGTCTTTTTTTTTGTGTTGTTTGTGTGGTTGTTGTTTTTGTTTGGGCAGAGTGACTGCTTATTTTGGATAACTTTGGCTTGTTCACTTGGGCAGAGTGACAGCTTATTTCAGAAGGTTTTGGCATTTTTGGTTGGGCAGAATAACGGCTTAAGTTTTGTGTATTTCAGCACATTACTCGGGCAGAGTAACGGCTTACTTTATGGATTTTGGGCCGGGGAAGTAAGGTGGATACCTAACTACTAGGCTAGGGATCACTTATAACCGGTGGATTTAAGTTTTGGCGGAATTTGGACGGGGTTTGGAAGCTTTGATGGGCTACACACACCTATCTCGCATCTCTCACTAAAACTCGGCATCGAAGGAACGCGGAGAGTTTCTCAGCATTTCTTTGTGATGAAAATGTTGTGGTGAAGAGGGGACCCGGCACTTCTATTTATAGGTGGAGTGAGGGATTCATCAGGAATTATGAGAATTCCCCAGCCGGCTTCGTTCGTTTGTACCGCGGCCTTCACGAATTATGCAATGCGTTAAATCTGAGGCCTACTGTAGCTCCATTGGCGCCGACTCTACCATAGCATGGCGCGGCGCCCTCCTTGCTTTATGGTCGCACCATGCTCCTATTCATCTTTCATTTTCAGCACTTTCACCCTTCGCAATTTACTGTTTTGCGCATCCTGATTTGCCTTTCGCATTTTCGTCTCCTGTAACTTGACATTTGTTAAGTTTGAACAATTCTTGATATTACATGTCAGAGTCACCTATCAGGGGTACGAAATTGGGGTGTTTACAGCTAGGCACCCCCAAAATTATATTATAGGGATATTTCAGGTTGATCACCATGAAGGTAACTTTCTCCACCCTGGTGCGGATGCCCTTGCCAATAAAGACTTCGAGTTCGACTGTGCCTTTAACCGGCACCTTGTGATTAGTGAAGCCCTCCAAGGTTCCTGCATAGAGTTTGAGGCATTCATCCTTCAACTCTAGGCCTTGAAATCATGAATAATACATCACGTCTCTGCACGCCCCTGTGTCCACCAAAATCCTATGCACAACCCAGCCATTAACCAGAGCAGAAACGATCAAAGACTGCTCCCCGGCCACATTACTCGCCAATTCACTGCGAGTAAACTGTATCAACTCCTCCCCTACTTGTAAAGTGGTTGGGCAATCCACCACCTTTGACAAGGAATAAATTTGCTTGCCGAGCTAGGTAAGTGTAGGCTCCTCATCCATAATCACATTTATTACCACTCGAATTGAGGGTGCATCTCTGCGAGGGGCATTCCCCCTATTATTCCCATCTCTTTTAAATCGGTCCAACCGGTCTTCATTTATCAATATCTGTATGGCCTTCTTCAACAGCCAGCACTCCTCTGTCGTATGCCCATAGTCATCATGATAGGCACACCTCTTAGTCCGGTCCCGAGCATCTACTGTCTCCGGATTCATGCGCGGAGCACGAGGAAATTCGTCTCTGATTTTGTACATTATATCCTCCCGTAAGGTATTGAGCGGGGTGAGATCACCTTCTCAGAGAAACTCCCTTGGGCGGTCATACCGCGACTTATTTATGTTATAACCGTCCCCTGCGCCCTGACCGCTATTCTTGGCATTGCTACCAGAACCCCCAGCCTTGGTGCTTTCTTTCTTCTTCTCTTTCTTCGCGGTCTCCCCCGCGCACCACTTCTAAGCCCGCATCAGAATCTCTACTTGCGTCTTTGGCTCCTTCATACTCAGTTTTGACCTCAAACCACCTTCACCCTCGAGCAAT
Source organism: Codonopsis lanceolata (assembly GCA_013146195.2). Taxonomy (NCBI): domain Eukaryota; kingdom Viridiplantae; phylum Streptophyta; class Magnoliopsida; order Asterales; family Campanulaceae; genus Codonopsis; species Codonopsis lanceolata. The sequence continues at coordinate 171,368,548 of CM028377.1, forward strand.
CCTGTTTCAAAGCATAAAGTGACCTCTTGCTCGGATAAACCAGGGACCTGCTCGAGTATCTTAGTGAACCTTTCAAAATAGTTGGAAGTTGACTCATGAGCCCCCTGTTTAACCTTGGACAAGTCTGCCCTTATCTTCACAATAGCTCCCGATGTCCCAAAATCGGCCAAGAACTTAGCTCGCAAATCAGCACAATTGTTGATAGATCTCCTAGGGAGAGCTCCCATCCAAGCCAAAGCCTTTCCCTGTAACGAGCCCACAAAAGCTCGTATTTTCAACATTTCATCAGAGGTCACCAGTCCAATCTGTGATTCAAAGGACATCAGCCAATCCTTTGCCTTAGTTTTCCCCGTGTACTCTTTGATGTTGGGGAACATAAGACCTTGAGCTGGAGGAGCATTCTCAATCCAGGGGGACCAGAGGACTAGCTGAAGCGCCTAATAAATTTCTATCTAAGGCCTTGCCTTGCTCCCACGCTTCCATTCGGTGCTTCAATTCCTCGAACTCATGCATATTAAAGGTTGTAGGCAAACCACCCACGTGCTGAGGCAGCACCCTGGGCACAAGAGGGGCATGTGGGGGACCCATAGCTTCCATAGCCTGAGCTATGCCCATGGCCTGCGCCACTTGTGCCTGAGCTGCATCTGCGGCCTGACACCCATGTTCCGGAACAACTCATACACCACTTTTCTGAGCATTTTGCGGAGGTAAGTCATGCCTGCCTCTGGAATGGTGTGACAGTTGAGCCTGTGACCTTCCTGGCGAAGGTGTTCGAGGACGACGAACATGTGACCTCCTAGAGGATGGAGTGCGACGATTGCGAGCATGCGATCTGTGCGGGGACGGTGAATGAGGGTGGCGAGGATGCGACCTTCGTAAAGAAGGTGATCATTGATGGTGACGAGACTGAGCCATATCTTCTCCTCCTCGAGGACCCAAATGAGAGTGTACACTCGGAACAACCCTGTGAATGGCCCGCCCCTCTTGGTGGCTCTGCCCCTTGTTGGATTCTCGCCCACGAGGTTGCGAAGGAACCTGAACTGGACGTTGGGGATTAACCCCCGACCTGGAGATACTGGCCGCTTGACTAGGCACGAGAATATTCGGAAGGGGCTCCAATTCGATAGGCAATGGTGGTTTGCCCATAACAATTAACTGTTGATTCAATTGATGCATTTGCCCCAGATATATGGCCCTACGGCGCGAGCCTCCTCAGGAGTCGTTGGCCAAAGCCAATAGCGGCGGCGACACTCACGGCCAAAGAATCCAGGCGCCGTCGTTGATTAAGCTGATGACGAGCGTTATGAAGAGGTGGAGGTGGTGGATTATTATCAGCTAGAGGGTTCATGCTGGGTGTGGCTGTGTGCACCTCCTCCAATTGATTGCCACAATTAACACCGTTCGCCGCCATAATTGAAACTTGTAAAGTCGTTAGAAAATAAAACAGTGCTTAGCAAAATCTTTCCCGGAAACGGAACCAACTGATGCGTCCAAAATTATTCAAGAACACACTAGGCTTAACAAACTGGATAGCTGGCTTTCAATCTATCCAAATCCTTCAAGGCCCAACCCTAAAAAGCAAACACTAACCGTGAACTAGGCAGGGGCTTTCCCTGCAAATGCACTCCGGCGTAAGAATTAGTAATCACTCAGCTGAGTAAACAATTTGATAGAGTTTAGCCTTGTTTAGAAAATCACATACCTCCCTCATTTGATTTGAGGGATTTTATAGCTTTGTGGGGGTCTGATTAACTTCCTATTCAATGTCGGAGCGTGTTTTGCAGGCACATTAACTAGCACGTCCAACCTAACGGCCGCATCCTGAATGTGGAGGTGAGTTTCCCGGAAGTATCCGTCCACGTCTAGGATGACCGTTATCACATAACCGAGCATGGTAAGCCTGCTAGCTGCTCACTTGCCTACTTAGCACCTGGCACCCAGCTCGTTATCTACTTAGCCCCCAGACTTCTGAGAAGTAAATGCTCGCCTTTTAGATCATGGTGACTAAAGTCTGGCCACTGCCCGCTCATAACTTTGACTTGGACTTTATGGAATGTACGTGTTTCGCTCGTGACTAAAGAAGGTGTGTTAGGCACGTGACTAATGTCTGGGCCTACTGGGCCAGGCGGTTCACATTTATTTTTTTATACAGCTCGAAAATCGGGTAAATTGAGTTGTTTCATTCACCATTTCTACATCTGGGGCAGATGCTTCCATTGCATCTTGAATTGGGGCATCCATAATTTGTATTAGTATTAATATTATTAAAATGTATGTTGTGTGAGTTTAATTTAATGTAATGTAATTTTTCGTTTTTTATTAATTTCTATTATTTATAAATTTTATTATAAATAATTTTAATATTATATATAACTAATACCTAATACTATAAATAAAAATAATAGAATTATTTTTTTTATAATATTTAAACCAAAACATCAAAATATATTTAAACAAAACAACAAAACTAGTAATAATAATAAAAACAAAAAGAAAAGAAAAGAAAAGAAAAGAGGAGAGTGAAGATGACGATGTGAATAGTGGTGCTTTGAGTTTGAAGTATCATCTTCGTAACTTCAAAATGAAACAACAATTGAAATTTTTGTTAGAGGAGCAAAAAGGAGTTTGAAAGTGCAATAGTAGCTAGAATTATGAGAATAATGTCAATTCAACTTCTAATGTAGTTGCATTCAAATGTGTATTGACCAGATAATTTATCAAATAAACAAACAACAGAAGACTTTATAAATAAAGTAAAAACTGAGATTTAAACTTTCAATCTATAAGTAATAATTATAGACGCTCTATGGAAAAATGATTTCACTATAAAGAATGTTTTACAAAGAAAATAGTGAAAACTAACAAAAGACCAAAACCTCTAAGAAGACTATTAAGTCTTTAGAGGAAATCCACAAAAGCACGAACAAAGCAAATGTGCGATTAAAAAAATAAGTTTCATATCAACTAGGAAAACAAACAATCAAACAACCAATGTAGTTCATGATGTTATTGCATTCATAGCTGCACTGAATACTCCAAACAATGCTTTCAGCTTTTCATTCTCTTGTGCAGTTTTTCTCTCTCAGCTTGTATAACAATTTGCACGAGGTCTTCTCGTATATATACTTTAGCTATAGTCATGAACAAACAAGAAAACCAAACACTCAAAAGGAAACATAGAATTATGAAATAAAAAGATTTAGTTTCCAAAATTAGTTTCCTTATTTAAGCCAAAGATCTTACCATAGATTTCGTCAAACTTGAACAAGGACTCTTGAGAGCTTTAGGAAGCATTAAATATGGTAACTCATTACCATTGCTTTTGGATCAAGAAATGACACAAAAATTAATTAGTAAAATAAGATGTCCCTAGTTTACCCTTATAATATCTTGTTTTGTTAAACCTTTCTGGTCAAATCAAATGACAAGTGTATTTCAACACCAATCAAATCATCTAACCTACATTGGGTAGCATACCTCATCTCCCCCTGAATTTGTGCAATTACATAAAATCAAAATAATCACTAAGCATAAATCAGTAATAAACCAAATGCAACCACAGTTGAAATTATCCAACATACAAAACAAATTGTTTATGGGAGAAACAAGAAACAAGTACCATGATGAAATTACACAGAATCAGAGTCAACATCATTAGCATCATCATCAGCATCATATTCATTAGCTTCATGTTCAACATCTTCACTAGCAACACCAATGGCACTTGTCTCTGTAGCAGCATCAATCGCTTCTCCCCTTATTTGACAAGAATTGGAGGGAACAATGTCGTAAGAAAGTCAAGCTATATATTGAGCTTCCAGGGTCTGGAGATAAGCAATCTGAGACTAAATTTGAGGAAGATGGGTTTTGATGAAGGATAGAGCAACTGGAGCATTTTCCTTAGTAGACATAAAATGCAATACTGGGGTGTCTAATGCAGTTACAGATGTAGCAGCATTACCAGCTGCATTGGTCACACGAGTTGCATATGCTAGATGTTCTGGTTGCATATCTTGTAGAGAAGCAGGGGCAGATTCTGAATATGGTGTAAGAGGATAGACAAAAGGCAAATATATAATCCTATCTCCCTTGAGTAATTTTGATGAAATTGGAAGGGGATCCAAAAAAGGGGTTAGTCTTTCCTTTTCCAAAGGTTCAACACCTTGAGCAATTTACAAGTAGTAAATGATGGATGGAAAAGGAAGAGCTCTTTTATCACCTCAGATTTAGCCAAGGCAACTGCCTTTCTGAATATCAAATTTCTAAAATTAAGTGGCAACCCTAAACCAATTTGATACATCAGTTTTGCATGTTCTTCAGTCACTGAATTGACATTGGATGCAGGGGCCCAATTTGCATAACAAATTTTGTGCATAACAAAATATAAAGAGGTCAACTTAGCTGTGCTAACCTTGGACTTCTTTCCTGGCCAATTCCTTATTAGGCCACCACTTAATTCTTTTACACACACATTCAAATCAAAAATTAACCCATTCACAGGCACATCAGATGTTCCACAATGCTTATTATGAGAGAAGGGGAAAATTCTACCAACTGATTCCTAACAAACACTTGTTCAAACATAGGATCTCTAACACAAGCAATTCTTTTCTCTAAATTAGAATAAAATTCCATGACCATTTCCTTGATGTAAGGAGCAGTAAAGGTAAGGGTGAAAAGCAGGTTCCTATCACTAAAGAACTTAACTAAATTCTGTGCAGTTAAGTCCTCTACAAAGATTAAACTTTCCTCAATAACTTTCCTACCCAGATTGTATCTAAGAGAGGCTTCTTGAGTAAAGAAAACTAAAGAGAAGGAATTACCTATTTCCAAATCATCTGATGTTACTTTGGATGCAGCTTTACCAGCTGCTGCATTGGTCATTGGAATGGCTCTGCTTCTCAGAATTCTGGCTGGAGGAATCTCACTTTCTTAAAAGGCATCTTTTTCCTCAAAATACTTGTCTAAGCTGTCATCAAATTCTGAAGAGCTTGATGAGGGAACATGACTAGATATTGGAGAAGGAGGCCTTGGAGCATTCCTCATATTTGCCATGAATTCAGCCAAAGTGTGTTTCTCATTAGAAAATTCCAGCCCAGGTTCTTCAGTAGGAACTAATGGAGGAGACTGGTCTAGTGTTTGACTCGGAGATTCACTTTGGAAAACAGCCTTGGGGGATGAAATAGGGTAGTTAGTTTCTTCAAGGACATCAACAGCAGTATCCAAATGTGATGCTGCACCAAAACTGTTTCCAATTTGAGAGGGAGGAATACGTTGAGCCAAAACAAATTGGGAGTTATATCCAGACGAGTCAAATCTTCATCATCGCTATTTGATTGAACTTGAATTTTTTCCTCTATTTGACATGGATTAACTTTCAGTTTCTTGGCTCTTGCAACATCAACATCTGAAGGGTTTTCATAATTTGTAGGAATTCCCCTTGAGCCTTTTGGATTTTCTTACCAAATTCCAATTGGGGGGAAAAATGGTCAAATCCCCATGGGCTTCGACATCAATCACATTCTCTGTTTCTCCACGAAGAATGCTAGAAAGTGGACCTGGCAGAGGCTCGGCTACGACAATTTCTGAGGCAACAGAGAGCTCAGCCACAGTAATTTCTGGTGATGTAGCTTTGGGTGAAGCCATATTCAGGTCTTCATCAATATGAATGGTTGAATTGTGAGGGTTTGAGGGACTGGAAGGACTGGATGCCATTAGAACAGAACTAGGGTTTGTAGAAGAAGAGAATAAGCAATGGCTTAATTTTAGCAATTTGGGGGAAAATTGCCAAAGAGAAAATTTGTAAGGGAATGAGAGCACCTGACGTCTTCAACCTGTTACTAAAAACACATCAAAGAGCTAAAAATCAGGAAATTAGTCGTTAGTTGATAAAAATTTGAAGAGACCAAAATGGATGAGATTGAGTTTGATTTTTGAAAAGAAGGTTTCATTGACAACTAAACCATAAGTCCACAATACATGTAATTAGGTCATGAAATCAGGTGTAGATAAATGGTAAGTAGAAAATAAGGACAACATTGATCTCTTTTTCAAAAATGATTTAGGATTCCTCAAATTAATCCAAGATTTTTAGAAAACACAACAAAGTGTAACCTAAAAATTGATCCAATCTTATCAAAATTCAAAATCTCATAATTCCCCACAAAGATTAGGCATCCACTAAATATTTTTCAACTTGTAAATTTTTGGAAATTGATTTGCATATTTTTATTTTAGGACAAAAATTTAACAGGCTGATATTTTTACCAATAATGCATGCCTAAAATATGATATGGAAAGATCAAACAAACAAGGAGATAATGCAATCACACATATGTGAGAAAAATCCAGATCAAATGATGTAGTTCCTGATGTAGTTGCATTGGGAGGTATATTCGGTAGTAGTTGTATATGTGCAATTTTGCATCTTTTCTCTTTTCAATCACACTTCTCTCCCGATATCAACATTTTTATCATAACATATTCCATAGGTATTTTATTTCCCTAGAAGTATAGCTCTACTTTATTTCAAGCTATACAAACATGCAACTAGGAACCTTTCACACTATTACAAAGGGTAGCCATTTTACACAAGATCAACCTATGAAATCTAAGGATTCATATTTCCAAAAGAGAATGGCAACAAACCTTTTTCATATGTAGCTCTTTTCCTTTAGGTAGCTTTCACACTCTTCCAAGGGTATTTATTTTTCTCAAGATCAACCCATGAGAACCAAAGTTCCATAGTACCAAGATAAGATGCTACAACCCTTGTACTATAGGTAGCTCTTTCCTTTGTAGACTTCAAACTTGCTCAGAATTGGGAGAGAGAGAGAGAGAGAGAGAGAGAGAGAGAGAGAGAGAGAGAGAGAGAGATAATCATAAACCAAGGCCACAACTGGATTAGAATGTAATTCCCAAGCAACAATATAAGGCACAAACATGTGAGTCAATTGATCTAGAGTGCCTCCTAAAGACAAAAATGCAAGGATGCCAATTTTTTTTAATAATAGCTAAGTGTAAAATCATATGGCACACATACCAAGAGATTTCCTTAGATTGGAAAATCTCTCAAAATATAGACTCTTAATAAATATATCAGCCAATTGATTTTCTATCTCAACATGTTCTATGCAAACAATCTCTTGCTTAACCAAATCACTAATAAAGTGGTGTTTTATATCAAATGTGTTTTATTTGAGAATGTTGAACTGTATATTTTGCTATACTGAATGCACTAGAGTTATCACAATACATGGTTAGCATATCACTGTGTAGACCATAATCCTTGATCATCAAATTCATCCATAAAAGTTGTGTACACCCACTACCAGCTGCAATGTATACAGATTTAGCTGTAGAAAGAGCAACACAACTCTGTTTTTTACTAAACCAAGATATCAAGTTATTTCCCAAGTAAAAACATTCATCAGATGTACTTCTCATGTCATTTACACTACCTGCCCAATCAGCATCACACAAATCAACTAAATTGGTATTAGTTTGTTTTGTGCACTACAAACCCACATTAGTTGTGTCTCTAACATATCGAATGATACGTTTGACAACTTTTAAATGTGTAACTTTTGGGTTTGCTTGATATCTAGCATACAAATATACATTATACATAATATCAGGACGTGTGACAGTCAAATACAACAAACTTCATATCATGCTTCTATGTAAAGTGTGATCCACACTTTCATAATCCTCATCATTGGAAAATTTATTGGATGCCCATTGGGAATTTTTTTTTCTTCCCATTCTCAAGACTGAATTTCTTCACCGAGTTAATAGCATACTTAACTTGAGAAATGAACATCCCTTCATGCATTTGTTTCACTTGAATACCAAGGAAAGAACTCAACTCTCCTACCATGCTCATTTCAAAAGAAGATGTCATGCAATACACAAATTCTTTTCCAAAGATTTGGAAGTGGACCCAAACACAATGTCATCATTATAGATTTGTGCAATCAAAATGTGTTTATCTTTTATTTGAATTAATATTGTTTTGTCTACTTCACCCCTTTTGAAACCAATTTTTAAAAGATGGTCTGTAAGTCTATCATACCAAGCTCAAGGGGTTTGTTTGAGACCATACAAGACCTTTTTCAATTTGAAAACATGGTTTGGTTTATGTGGGTCCTCAAATCCTTTTAGTTGTTCAACAAAAACTTCTTCTTCTAAAATATCATTTAAAAAAGTACTTTTTATATCCATTTGTTGAAGAGTAATATATAGTAGGGGTGTGCACGACTCGGTTTGGCTTGGTTTTGAGCTAAAACTATGCATAAACCAAAAAGGATTGGTTCGTATCAACCAAACCCGAAAATCTCGGGATTTTGGTTTCTGTTTTTGGTTTTCGGTTTATTTTTGATTCGGGTTCGGTTGCATTCAGTTTTTGGGCCTATGGAAATTGGGTATGTGGAAATAAAAAGTACATTTTTTTTAATTTTGTGCTTTTGGTTTATTGGGCTTATTTAACATTTTTATAACAATGTAAAGCTCTTTTTAAAGCAATAAACAATTGAACAGCTCAATGGGCTTTTAAAATAAAGTACTCCTATATGATGGCAAATAAATCAAACATTGTTCAATACATAATTTTAAGAATATCAACAACACATAAGGTTTTTTAAAAAGACAAAAAAATCAAATATTTAATAAGTACTCAGAGTTCAATCACTAAAAACTGAGACTTCAAAAGAGATTCAAAACACATATTTGTCTCAAGCTTAG
>CM028377.1:171382289-171404187 GCA_013146195.2 Codonopsis lanceolata
CTAGCCTCTTCTTTATAAATGCCTAAGCAATATCTAGTAATTGTCCATCGAGAAGGAATTTTAAACATTGGGTTCATTTCCCACGAATACTCCTTAAATCCTTCGTCATCCATAATACTAAAAGGCCTATTATCTTTGATGCACATTCTAGCAAGAGCCTTTCTACACTTCTCTTGACTAAACGAATGAGAAATAAGTGCACTATTCTCTCCCTTAACAGCAGGATTAAAACTTAAGACAAATTACCTTTTGAATCCTTGTTTTGCTTATAAACAGGGGATGTGCGACAAGTCAACTTCTAATGATTTCCTAGAGTGCCAGTACCATTAACCCTAGAATCACATGCCATTGTTTTCTTGCAGTACGAACAATCAACACTATTTGCACCCTTAACATATTTAAAATGTGATCAAACCCAAGATCTACCACCCTGATTATCCTCATCCTCATTATCGTTCCCATTATTCCCTGCCTCATTTTCATTTCCACCTTCATTCGCAGTCTCACCCTCATTCCTATGATTCCCACTCTCAACCTCATTCATTGGATTCCCACTTTCAGCCTCATTCCTAGGATTCCCACTTTCAGCCTCATTATCTAGTTCAATTGTTTCCATCTACAAAATGACAAAGAACATATCAAATTAGTTAAAGCGAATAACTTATAGATCTAAAATTAAAGCAAACTGCATAACAAGATATCCAATTCATTAATGCACAAAAGTCTTGGTAAATAAACAACAAAAAAAGTAGATTTAACAAAGTAAAAACACAGTGGAGAATGAGAATACAAAAAGAAAGAAATCATTAAAAAATAATTGAAGCATGGGTACTCATGAAATTTAGAACTGTGTATGCTATATTTCTCCCATTGATCAATCCATGAGTGCTCATGAAATTTAAATTGAGTTTCCTAAACAAAACCATGACATTTAATTTCTGGTGCCTTAACCTTCTTAATAAAAGACGGGGCATAACTAATGTTCACGAATAACCATATTTTCATAACCTTGCAGATCCAGAAGTGCACTGGTTCCGTAGTGATAACGAGGTTAGTAGCTCATTTACGCTGTGATGTGGATAGTTTTTTTCCTTCATTGTAATGATATTCTGAATGTTTCTTGCAGGGGCAAAAATCGCCCTCGAGACGCACCACTTGATAGTGATAAGCCTCTATACCTGCACATTTCAGCTAGGGCTCATGTATGTATTTTCATGATTATTCTTTCTAAATAGAGAAGCAGTGAATTTTCGCACATAATATGTATTTTCCTGTTATGGACCGTACATCTGCTGGTAAATTTATGTGTTAATTACTTTTTTTTACCTATCTAACTTTGTTTAAGGGTTCATAGAACCTATCGATGTAATTTTGTATATATAAATCCTATCAATGTTTGGGAAAAGGGTTCAAAGCCACATTGACTTCTAGTTTTCTACCATTATTCTTATGTTCTTATTTTACACAAATGTTTCATTATCAAAAATAAAACCATGACAATAGCATACTAGCATTTGTGATTTCAAAACCATTTATGCTCTCATAGAAAAATGTTTCAAAAATAAAAAATAAAAATACCAATAACCACCGTAAGATACTAAGATTGAACTTCATTATTGTGAAATTGATTTAGAGAGAGATTTGAGCTACAAAAGTACAAATACAATCAATTAATCAAACAAAAAAGAAAATGAGAGATTTAGGGTTCTTAGTTCTTACCACTGCTTCTGCTTGAGAGAGAGAAAGGTGGAGACTCGCCGTTGAAGACTTGAAGACGTTAATAGGCAGAGAGGGTTGAGAACGACGTGGGGGACTGGGCCATGGGGCGTGCTGCTCTGCGTCTCTCTGAGACTCTACGTCTCTGCCTCTGGAGTGTTTACTATTTAGGGTTTAGACCTAGGTGAATAGTAAATAAGTATACATATATAATTAAACGACAACGTTTTCCAAGTTTTCGGTTCGGTTCGGTTGGAATTTCAGCTACAATAACTGGACACCGAACCCAAAACCGAAAATCTCGGTTTGTTGAAATGAAAACTGGATAGCCTACGAATTGCATGGTTTTCAGTTTTTTTTTTCTTTCTGTTTCTCGGTTTTTTCCCCTTTTTTTGCTTACCCCTAATATTTAGAAAGCATACAATAGCAAGCAAAAGACGTATGGACTAAATGCGGGTCACTGATGCAAAAGTTTCATCAAAATCTACCCCCTCAACCTGAGTGTACCCTTGAGCCACAAATCTTGCCTTGTTTCTAATTATTCTCCCACCTCATTCGATTTGTTTTTGAAAATCTATTTTGTTCCAATAACTTTCACGGAGGTGAGTCTATGCACAAGAAACCAAACATCAATTTTTTAAAAAACTGATCAAGCTCTTCTTGCATAACATTTATCCAACATTCGTCTCTTTAAGCTTCACTCACATTTTTTGGTTCAATAAGAGACACATAGCAAGAAACATGAAATTCTTCACAGTTCACACTCAAGAGAGGATAAACAAGTTAATTTTCGATAATCAACCTTTCCTTTCTTCCTTGTAGACATGACATCATGAACATTACCTATCACTTGAGAGGTTGGATGGACTTTGTGTATACGGCTGAGAATGTCCTGACTTCTATCAGTCACACTGGAATCAGCTCCATCCTGTTCAGTTTCAATTTCAGCTTCCCAAGAAGTTTTGACGAATGCATCTTCGAATGCAGCTGCATCAGAAGCTGCATTCGTATTTTTCGAGTTCCTTGAATTCTTAGCTTATGGAATTTGTGAGACTGGAATAGTGTCAAACTGTAGACTGTTCACCGTCTGTAGATTCTGAATCTTTTGGAGTTGTTTCTAGATAACTAAAATCAAGTAAACCTGAAACATCATCTTCAACATTTTTGTGGCCAAGATCTGTTAGGTCATCAAAGACAACATTCATGGACTACTGAGTACCCCATGAAAACACACTTGTCACTCCTTGAATCAAACTTTGATGGATGATCCCTATCATCAAGCAAGTAGCACATACACCCAAATATATATAAGTATTTCAAAGTGGGTTTCTTTCCAAGCACAACTAGTTTATCAAAACTCATTTTATCAATGTCATGAGCTTCCTCAAAAAACACAAAATTTGGCATTAAATCTTTCAGGCAGAGTGTGCATCATCTTGCTAACAAGACGTTAATTAGTGATAGGATCACCTAAAGCAAAAGCAATATTGGATATATCAAGTAATCTACCATAATAATACATATTATCTTCATTCTAATTCATTCTAGTGTTTTCAAATTGAGTGGTAAGCATTTCAAGTTTGGAAGTACGAACACTAGCAGGTCCTTCACATAAGGCTTGAAGGGCTTCCCAAATATCCTTAGCAGAATCATTGTTTGCAATAACTTTGAAGGTGTTGGCATCTAAGGCCTTGTATATGGCTGAAAGAGCCTTAGAATTAAACGAGGTGATGGTTCTATCTTCAGTGGTCCAATCTGCCTTACTAGTGATTTTAATATCACCATCATCATCAATGGTTCTAGGTGGAGTCCAACTATTCAAAACAGCAAACCACACTCTTTCATCAATTGATTTGATGAAGATACGTATCTTGACTTTCCAAATTGAGTAGTTAACAATAGTCAAGGTAGGATGAAGAACAACATTCTCATATTGATAATTCATCATGGCTACAGCCAGAATCTTCTCTTAGTAACGTCAAGAGGAAGCTCTGATACCAATTTAAAGTGCAATAGTAGCTAGGATTCCAAAATAATGTCAATGCAACTTCAAATTCAGTTGTATTCAAAGGTGCATTAACCAGATAACTTATCAAATAAATAATAAGGGGAAGACTTTATAAATAAAGTAAAAACAGAGATTTAAACTTTTAATCTACAAGTAATACTGCCCTATGTCAACAACGATTTCACTATAAAAAATATGTCTTTAAAAAAAAATAGTTAAAACTAACAAAAGGCCAAAACCTCTAACAAGACTATGAAGTCTGTAGAAGAAACCCACAAAAACCCAAACAAAGCGAACGTGGGATTAAAAAATAAGTTTCCTATCAACTAGGAAAACAAACAATCAAACGGTCAATGCAATTCATGATGTTACTGCATTCACAGCTACACTGAATACTCCAAGCAATGCTTTTAGCATTTCTCTCTCTTGTGCAGTTTTTCTATCTCAGTTTGTATAACAATCTACACAAGGTCTTCTTGTACATATACTTGAGCTAGAGTCCTGAACAAACAAAAAAACCAAATACTTCAAAGAAATATAGAATTAAGAAATAAAAAAGATTTAGTTTCCAAAATTAGTTTCCTTATTTAAACCAAAGATCTTACCATAAATTTGATCAAACTTAAACAAAGACTCTTAAGAGTTTTAGAAAGTATTAAATATGATAACTAATCATTATTTTTAAACCAAGGAAAAACACAACAATAAATTAATAAAATAAGATGTCTCTATTTTACCCTTACAGAGTTTCACACTTCAAATTGAAGAGTTGAAGTAATCTTTAGAGAAGGCCTAAGATATGTTCAAGTAAGTTGTACTAACGCATAAAAGAAGATTGTCACGGCGCATATTACTTTTTCATATCAAGAATTTTAGTAATTGTTTGGAAATAAAAGTAGCAAAAGTGTACTAAAGATTGCCCTTCTTTCTTTTTTTATTCGTTTAAAAATAACTGATCTCTTCAAAACTTTTATTTTTTTAAGAAAATATATTTACCACTTTTACCTTTACTTTTTAAATTTATTTTAATTATGGTCACATACACAAGAAAATTAAAGAAAGCCACACATTACACTAATATTTATAATGCAGTCAATTATTATTTTTTAAACGGTCCATGTAAGCACCTTAAATTTGTACCCCTAATTTATATATGTACTAAAAAATATAATTTATAATTTATAAATGGACTAACAAATGTTAATTTTTCGTTAAAAGTTTCAGAAGGACCACAATGTTAAAAGACGAATAAGAAAAAGTAAGGAAACAAACAATGAAGCAGAATGGGGGAAAGTGTAACAATGTTTAACGAGGAAACCATTCCAGGCACCCCCACAAACAAATATAGGCGCCCCACATGCCATAATGGACGCTGCCCACTTTCTTGTTATAGGCCGCGTCCATTTTTGTTTACCGTGTGCAGTTTTTCCTTCATTGGCATAACTATTTTAGCACATGGTACAATCAATTTAAGCACAAATACAAAATATCTGAGACTTCCTTCGTTGTTAAGATTTTATCATCTTCGCCTATAAATACAGGCCTTCATCAGTGCAAATGGACGGAGAAATTTATACAGAGAGTACGTTGAAAGAAATTACGGAGAGAGTTTGTATAGAGAAATTTCAGAGCGTTGTTAAGCTGCTGAAATCAATTCTCACCCTTAGGCTGAGTAATCTTCCCTAAACACTTATACCCACCGTCCAAATATAAACTTATTTAACCGATTAGGTTTTCGCCTTGAACCCAGTCCAAAAAAAACAACAAAAACAAGCAGTCATGCTACCGAAATTCAGATACGACATCAGCAAATTAAAACCAACAAAAGCAATTCATGTCGCCGAAATTCAGACACGAAATCAGCAAAAACCAACAAAAGCAAGCAGTTACGTCGCTCGAATTCACACACGACAATCAACAAAAATAAGCAATCATGTCACCCAAAAATCGGCGTGAAAAGGAACGAGCACAAGCAGTTATGCTGCCCAAATTCTACAAACTCCCACCACCTTTACCTGTTCTAGGTAAAGCGCAACACTTCGCCAACAGACGACAAACAACAGACAACAACAACAACAAACAACAATAAAAAGATTTCCTTTTCCGGGAAGGACATGAGAAGCACATGTAGACCGCCAGTGGGCTTAAGCCTAGACATATATTGGGTTCAGACACTCATGTTCCAAGAGGTAAGTTCTGTCCCCGTAGTTATTTATTTTAATCTATAAATTAAATATAGATATTTAAGTAGTTTAATTTTTGTTTATACTTTAATATAAAAATAGTTAAAATATAGACATTGAATTAGTTTCTTTTCTGTTTTTACATTATTGTAGAAATAGTTATATTTTCTTACTTCTAAATTAATTTCTTTTATGTTTTTACATTATTGTATAAATAATTATATTTTCTTACTTCTAAATTAGTCTCTTTTTTTTTTACTTCAATATAGAAATAGTTATATTTTCTTACAGTTTAATTAGTTTCCTTTCCGTTCTTACTTTAATGTAATAATAATTACATTTTCTTTCTATTTAAATTAGTTTTTTTTTGTTCTTACTCTAAAGTAATAATAGTTATATTTCCTTTCTGTTTAAATTAGTCTCTTTTCTGTCTTTACTTTAATGTAAAACAGTTATAATTTCTTGCAGTTTAAGTAGTTTATTTTATGCATATACTTTAAATATATAAATAGTTATGTTTTTTTTATTTAATAAGTTTCTTTCCTGCTTATGCATATAAATAAAGTTTATTGTTAGTATAACTATTTTATCCTTAAAATAGCTTAGAGCAACTCCAACCCATACCCCAAAACCCCAAATTGGGTCCAAGTTTACCCCAAATCCATTCCAACCCAACCCCCAAACCTTACACCAATTTGAGACCATGAATAGTATCACCCCAAATTTGGGGCAACACTATTCATCTAACCCCAAATTGGGGTTGATGAGACCCACATCTTTTTAAAATAAAAAATTAATTTTTAAATACAACAAATTGATTTTTAAATGCAAAAAATTATTCATAATTTATATTATGAATTTAAAAATATTTTAATTGATTAATAACTAATAATAGCTATGTAATAAATATTAATAATGTAATTTTTAAAAAAATGACATGCAACTTGAAAATAAAAAATGACATACAACTTAAAAATAAAAAAAATGACATACAACTTGAAAATAAAATATGACATACAACTTGAAATTAAAAATAACATACAACTTAAAAATAAAAATTACATGCAACTTAAAAATAAAAAAGACATACAACTTGAAATAATATTAAATTATATAAATAATATCAAATGGTTTGTAATTTAAAATATATTAAATTACTAATTTTAATATATAATTAATTATATAAATAATATTATAAAAATAAACTTATTAAATATAATAATTATTAATTGTATAATCTTAATAAATACAATTTTAAATGTTATAGTAGAAAATCAAAATAGAATATGCTAAGGAATATTCTTTTTGGTGTAAGATTTGGTATAAAGGGTTGGAGTTGGAATAGTGGATAGTGCTAAAACTGTCCCAACTTGGGGTAAGTTTGGACCCAAATTGGGGTTTTTGGGTTGGAGATGGTCTTATAAAACTGTTGTAATTATTCTCTAGTTGTATTATTTCAGTTGTAATTTTTCTTCCTCTTCTTTAGTAAATGTAATGTAACTTTTCTTTATTTCCTCTTTGTTATATATAAATGTATTTTTATGAATCAAAGTGTATAAAATAAAACAAACATATTGACAAACTCATTGTGCGACCGAAATGACGAGTTGAGTGCCTAACCTCTTCTTAACTCGTAACTTAGCCCTCGAACCTACATTTTCTGATATATTTGGTTTTTCTTTGTTTAACAATTAAATAGAGGTGACGACTTTGTAATATATTTTTGAGTCCACAATGAGACCGGACGTATTTCACTCGTTTTAAGTTTTGAAACCACCCTCTTTTCAGTAGCGGGGAAAGTTTGAAACGAGGTTCTCATAGTGCGTCAGATCAAAGATTATGATTATTATTTAGAAAAAGATGGAGTATAGTATCTTTGAAAAATCCTTTTTACTTTAAATGATTGTTACTAAATTATGCACTTATACAAGCACAAGATCAGAAAAGTGATGCTGTTCACGTATCATTTTCTTCATGTACTTTAGTACTTGTTCCTCACCTTATATTTTATCCAAAAAGCAATTATTCCATTGTCATCTTAAATACCTAATACTATCATTTAGTTCATTATAGTGCATATGTGACATAAATCTACGTACTTGAATACAAATATATATATATTAGTTTACTTGATTTAATTCGATTTATGAATTAAGAGAAAAATAATTTACTTGATTATTAATATTAGTTTGATATATATTTTTGTAACTCATGATTAAAGTATGAAGAAAAAATAAATGTAAAATAATAAAAATATTATTTTAAAAAATAAAATTTTAAACAAATAATTATTTTAAAACAAATAAAAAACAGATAAAAATAATAATTTTGAAACAGATATACTCTATAGTGTGTTTGTGTGTGAGAGAGAAGGAGGGGGGGGGGGGATCTCGATCTCTAAAAGAATAGGTTAAAATATAGTGACCCATGCTTGCTTAGGTGGAGTTAGTTTTTTTTTAATAGAGTGAGTAGCAGAGTGTGGATGCATGATCTATGGACTATTGAAGCTTTCTTTTGAGACAACTTGTAAATTATCTACTCATTTAAAACACACACAGATTACTCTAACTGTAAAGCACAGAATAAAGCAAATTCACTGGGCCCATAATTGGGGGTAGCATGCAGCCATGCAGGTGCCAACCTTGACACTCATCTTCTATTTTTAAATTATTGTTTTCTTTTATTTTTTTATTTATTTTCAAATAATTATAATTTTTTGAAACTTTTTTTTTTAAAAAAACTTTTACCATTTTATCATAATTTTTTCTATTTATTTTAATTATGACCATATACTCAAATGTATTAAAGAAAAACACATATTTCACTAATATTTATAATACAATCAATTTTTTTTCTTAAATAATATATCGGATCAAAGTAAATAATATTTTAAAAATAGAGGGAATATTTTTTCTTTCTCCTAAATTACACACAGTTCCAAAATTATTATCCTACTTTATTTGTCTATTCTAAAAAAAAAATATCAAGTTTCTAAGCTCAATGAGCGGAGGCATGCTTCAATTCACTTTCAAAAGTTTCTAGTCTCACCAATCCATCATCTTTCTTTTTTCAATAAAAAAATCACTTTTGAGGACGAAAAGACTTTAATATCCTTAATGGGCATGTGACGTGTTTCAGGTCACTCACCCAAATACACCACACTCTATCAATTTAATTGTATCAATTTTTACACCACGATACCTAAATCATTTACCTAATTCAATTTTGCATCACTGTGCATCAAATTTTGCACCGTGATGTATTAATTTAAAATATTTTATCCAGTTTTGCAACGAGATGCATCAAATTACACATGCATAATTTTTTAATTACCATACTTTATCTACCTTTTTTCAGTACACAATCAACAAATGATTCAAAATATCTATGCATCTTTCCGGCATCCCAAATTTAAATCCATGTGTTACGATTCACAATGATGCATTGTGATTCAAAAATAATTCATCCAAATTCAAAACGGTATCCAACAACGAATATATATATTGAACACTTTATATGTATAATAACACAAAACATAAAAAAAGTTTTGTATTATGTGTTACTAAATGTATTTTGAATCACGCAAAGACAATAATGAAAGAAGAAGAATAAGAAGAAGAAGAACAATAGTCAGCATCAACATGATATGAATTAGTAAAAGACACCAACGAGCTCTAGCTCAATTGGTACTGCTCACTTCTCCTAACGGAGAGGTCGGGTATTCAAGTCTCACAAGAGACACCCTGGACTTTACATCTCAATAGAGGTCGGGTCTCTAGGCAGTTGTTGTTCAAGCCTTACCCAAAGGCCCCATTTAGCTACTCACTTATCTTAACGGAAAGGTTGAGTGTTCAAGCCCTACCAGAGGCACTCTGGTATTTCACTACTCTCAACCGAGAGGTCGGGTGTTCAAAACCTCACCAGAGGCACCATTTGTTCGAGCCACACCAAAGGCATCATATATATAATTGTAGCCTTTCAAGACATTAAAATAATAAAAAAAAATTAAAATAGGAAGTTAAAATAATAAATAAAAAAAAAAGAATTAGTAAAAGAGTAGGAAGTTAGGGTAACGGAAAAAAAATATGTAGTAACTACCGTTTTTCCTCGCCACTCAACACCCAATCTTTTTTCAATTTCATACTTTTTGCGTCTTTGGGAGAATGAGGGAGAAAAATAAGAATAATTTCGTAATATATGAATATTATTTCAAAAATAGATTTTAGCGATCGATAAAAAAGAACGCTAAATCAAAAAGAAAAAATATTTGAAAAAATATATCGATAAGTAATTTCTATATAAAAAGAAAAGAAAAGAAAAAAAAGGCGGCTAACCACGGCGTTTGGCTAAAATCCAAACAAACAAAAAAGAAAAGAAAGATCCTGGGCATTGGAGGCCGCAAGGTAAATATCTGAAAACCTTTTAATAGTAATCAGTAAATCTGTAAATGTAGACCATTTGTATTAGAGAAATGGTATTACAAACTCGAATTAGTCATATTTTTACGAACTTTAGCGTTATTTACAATATATAAATTTGATTTGACGACATTACCACTAAAATTATATTTATAAGAAGACAAATGATATTACGAGCTAGAGCTTGTGATATAATTATGAGCTTTAGTGTTTGAGTCGTTAGATGATTAAATTGATGATGATTTGAAATGTTCATATCATTACTTAAAAAAGAATATATTTAATCTAACGGTGTAAATATCTAAAGAGATTTGATTTAACAATCTTAAAAGTAATAATACTACATTTCAATGCAATATCATAAATTTTATAAGAATATCACAAGCTCGAGTTTTTAAGATCATATATACGTCTTTAAATTAAGTGGTATCGGCAACTTCAAGGCAAGTCGTTGTATCTAATAAATCCAATACTCATTTTTGAATGTGTTTTACAATCATAGAAATTAGGTACAGATGTTCGATGCTTGGTAGGGTTTCCAACATGATTATCTTGTTTTGGTATTCCTAAAATAGAAATTGCAAGCAAGCACTGCCACTCCGTCGGTTGCCGGACAAAAGAATGGTCAAAGATCAACGAATTCAACTAAGTTGTCTTTTATTGAACAATCCTCGTAATGTTTTTTCCTAATACTTTCATATTTTTTGAAAAAATAAATATAAAGCTCTAGAAAAAATGATCTCGTTTATATAAATATAAATAAATATTATTATATTTGAATATATTCTCCACATTTGTATCATCCATAGATGCAATGATTTATGTTGGAAAATCTTCTTGGGAATTAATTACATTGACTTTCTAAGATTTCCGGAAATTTGTAAGTCAATAGATTGGATTTTTTTTTCCCAATCCGATGCAAATTCGAGGAAGAATATTAATAACCAACTAAATTAAAACTTCGTTACGCGAACAAATACAAATACAAATCTAAATAAAATTTAGTACTTCATTGGTTCCACCTAAAAAATAAATACTTTAAAAGTTTAATTATTAATTGATATATAAGTATCATTAGAGTGGTTCGTAACAATAATTATTTTTAGCATAGTCAGGATGGTAAAATTGAAAGTTTAAGAAAGCATTCATTAGTTAATAAAAAGACGTTGCAAGTTTTTGAGTAACTTAATAAATGTAGCATCCCAAACTTTGCACCGGTACCCCGGTCCCACAGTTTGGCGTACATTACCATCAATAATTGTTAAACCATAAAATATATCAAAAATTATAAGTAAAAACATTTAATCTGACCAACAAAATAAAATACCTTAGTTTTCTCTTACAATTCCCTAAATGTATCCAAATCCACAAATCCCAATATAAAGCCAAATTTACTATTAAATTGCATAACTAGAAATTTTTTGAATGTACTAATAAATTTATTTCTTCTCATATATTTCGCCCTCGATGCGCTGCCAAACCTAGCCAAAAAAGATCAAAATTTACTTGCGACCTAGAGGGATTAAAAAAAATAGAAAATGGTGAACGAATAATGTCTAGTAATTTCATATACAACCTCTCCGATTTTTAAAGAAAAGTTGACCAATAAGAAAGTAATTGTGAAGTGTAAGATACTGAAATTTTGTAAAAAGAATAGAAGTAATAATATTTTATAATTAGGCTTGTTTTAATTTATTTATGGGCCATTTGTTTGGGTACGACATTGGACCCTTTAATTTGAGTTTGAGTTTGGCCCAAGTAATTGGAACAATTGGATTTCAAAAGTAAAAAAAGGTAAAACGAAATAACAGAGTACAAGGAGGCTGCCATTGTTGAAGGTGGTGAAGGAAGAGGAAATGATTTCATTGTGTGTAAAAGATGGAGTGACTGCTAACTGATTAGAGGTTTGGCGTTGGAGAGAACACCGAAACAAGCTGCTGCCATCGTTGAACCTCGGACGGTGGAGGAAGGTAGGTTGTGGGTCGGAGCTACGTAGTCGTTGGAGGAACTCATCGACAAAGCACAAATCGAGTAAGTAAATTGCAAGTTTAATATTTCATAAGCTATTACTCCCTTCGTTCCAAACAAATAGACCACTATTCTATTTTAGGATGTTTAACTTAAAAAGTCCACCGTAAAAAATTAAGGTATAAAAGTGTTATTTTATTACTAATAAACTACTAAAATTATCATTGTTTTAAAAAGTTTCACTTTCAAACGAGGACTCCTTGTCCAAAATGGATGGAGTAATAGATTATAAACAGGAAGGAAAGGATATGCAAATGTCTTGAATTTCCGCCGAAGACAAGCCATGTGCTGGGTTGTTTTGTGAAGGTGATAACCAAATTTACAGTCTGACCCCCTACATATTAAGTGGTTCCTTCTCAGCTCTTAAGGTTTTCAAGATTTCATATTACCCCCTCCGTTAGTAAATCAATAGCCGTTAAGAATTTAGCAAACATGTGATTTTTGGAAGAAGTCAACGGGTCCCGTAGTGGTGGAAATGCCTTGTTGAACCCACGTATCACATTTTAATATTAAGAAGACAAATGATATTACGAGCTAGAGCTTGTAATATTATTACAAGCTTTAGCGTTAGAGTCGTTAGATGATTAAGTTGGTGATGATTTGGAAAGTCCGTATCATTACTTAAAATTTATATATATTTGATCTAACAGTGTAGAGATCTAAATAGATTTGATCAAACGGTACTAACACTAAAGTTTGTAATAATACCACAAGCTTTAGCTTGTAATATCATACCTCTATTAAGAAAGTGTCTTATTGTGACAATTAGGTGCAACTAATAACGATTGAGATGATGCACCATTCTTTTGTCGTTAAAATAACTTGTGTCGAGTATTGGTAAGAGACTTTCTACTCTATTTAGTTTATTTTGAATTCGTTAGTTTTTATCGAAAAATGTTTTATTACGTAATAAAAATTGTTTTATGTTTATGGAAATTGTTACGTTTTGAAATACCAAAAAATATGGATCAAACATATGAGCCTCTGAAATCAAGTTTGATTTTTGAATTATTGTCATTGATTAATGTTATTTGATTTGATAATTGGATTTAGAAATTATGAAAGTATTTTGAATTATTATTATTGATTAACGTTATTGGATTTGGAAAGTTATGAAAGTATTTTTTGACGGTTTGACTACGTTATTAAACATCAAATCTCTGAACGAGTTATAGCCGTACTGTACTACTATCAACGATTCGACGAGTCGTAGCGGTACTATAACAATTTATGGACGAGTTACAGCGGTACTGTAACACTATTAACGAGTCATAGTGGTACTATGACAACTTATGGACGGGTCACAGCAATACTGTGACCGCAGTCAACAAGACCAAGAGTTTATTGAAATTGTTCAGTAGAGTAGTTGGTCATGCCACTGGTATGGGACAATGGTGTCATAGACTAACTATTGAGTATTTATTTTGAAAATCTTTGAGAAATTTCTATATAAGTTTATTGACTTTGTTTTAAAGGAATTGTTAATAATACTATTGGTATGAGACGATACTGTTATTGATTTGTTTTTCAAAGAAATGTTTCGCTTGATAACGATTGAAATACTGTTTATGAAAATATGATTTAGAAATGTTTGCTTTGAATTTATCATAAAAATATTATTTTTGATATAACGTTTGATCTTCTAGATAGTGTAATCAATACCTTGCTGAGTTGTGGGCTCACCCTTTATCATTTTGCAGATCGTTACTATCGAAGATGATTTGGATCACTCAGTGGATGACTCGATGAATTCCTTTTTATAGATTGATTTTCTGTACGAATAGACTTGGGTTGTAAAGAGCCTTGACTCCATGGATAGATTGATGGTTTGGAAATTTTCTTTGGATTTTTGATTAGTTGGGTATTGTAATATATATACACTATTGATTGGGCTATTCTCTAAAAGAAATTGTGTAATTGAGCTGCGCCTAGTGTTAGTAGGCCTTGCGGAGCCCAAAAGCAACTATAGTGGGTTGCGACCGGCCACCTTTGGCCCATGGTCCTACTGTGGTTTTGGGGCATGACAGATGTCAAATAATTAATTACAAAGATCAAATAACTACATTAACCAGTTGTAGTTTTAGTTCAGAATTTAAATCAACCGTCAAATGTTGCTTGGGATTCCAAAGAGAGATAAAGCACCAAACTAACACGAGAGGTCATGTCGTCAATCGTCCCATACTGGTTGAAAACAATGGCAACTTGTAGATACCATGACGACTTAAGCGGTCGAACGACCTAGCTGACAGTGGCTCCAAGAAGCCTAAACTATTCCAAAAGAAACTTTTGAGACGAAAGGACGAGTGTACACTTAATGAAATTCAATTAGACATGCGCAACATCACAATTCAAAAGTCGATGCATCGCAATTCCATTTCTTGAATCGGTAATCCTAAATTGTGCATCGAAAATCAAATAATGCATAGATATTATTTGCATCGTAAAATCTAATGCATGCATTGTAAATTACGATGACTCTATATACTGTCTTTCCCGATCTATAGTGAATACTGATGCTTATAACCCACAGTGAATACTGATTCATCTACACATATCATGTACTGTGTTACTTTTTCAGTTTATGCAATTCAATGTAACTGGGTTTTCTTTTAATTACTATTTAATATTTAATTTGTGGGGAATATGTAGAACAGAAGGTGAAGGTTATCATAGCAAGTGACACACGCTTCTTTTGATTTATTTAATGTCTCTCTCCTTATTTAACCATTTTTCTTTAGTTTTATCTCTAGTTTTCACTTTCAAATAGTTGGACTTTTGAGTAGAAGACAGGAAATTTGGAGTAGTAAGGGCAATAGGAGGGGCATTTTATGAAGAAAAAAAAATGAAAATGGACTTATGCAGTTGAAAAAATAGAAGGTACTGGAGCGATTATAATTATGGGTAAAATTCTAGCCAGTCCCTTTTATAAAATTTGTAACCCCTCTGGTCCACCCTTTTTCTTTAAACCACAAAAAGACCATTTTTGAAATAAATGTTCCTATAATACCCAAAGTAAAAACAAACTTTGTAAATTTCTTCTTCTTCTTCTCTATTTTTCTTCATTTTCATGGATTTGCGGTTATACAATCAAATACGAGCAAAATATATGAACATGGATTAACCATGGAAGGAAAAGAGCAGAAAAGAAGCAATGCAAGAAAAAGGAGGAAAAAAAGTGAGAAGGAAACATTCGGTCAAAAATCAAAGGATCCCTTTACTTCACTTCTGACCGCCCAATCTAGAAGTGGACTTCATCCGACGAATTTTCTTTGAAGTCCTAGCAGCTTTCTTCGATTGACGAGGTGGAAATGGCTTTAGAAATGAAAAAGACCTAAAAAAAAAGATCAGGATTCCGCTATGGCTCTACTTCCATGAGAAGTTGCATACTAAGCCCCTTCAATTTCAGAGAGGAATAGATGATTCAGACATCCGTGCTGCCTCGGTCACCCATAGACATCTTTTCGTGATTGCGTCTTCACCCTTTTTCAATCTGTGATAGAGCAGATAATTAAAATTTCATTTTTGAATCGCGATACATAAATTTGTAAATTGCGATACATAAATTTTTGAATCGCGATACTGGGTCGAAGAACAGCTTATGCACCCACTTGAGAACTTCAAGAACAGTTGCA
Source organism: Codonopsis lanceolata (assembly GCA_013146195.2). Taxonomy (NCBI): domain Eukaryota; kingdom Viridiplantae; phylum Streptophyta; class Magnoliopsida; order Asterales; family Campanulaceae; genus Codonopsis; species Codonopsis lanceolata. Next base: position 171,398,275 of record CM028377.1, read on the forward strand.
TGAGCTCCATCAACATCACTTTCATCACTTCTCAGTTCAGAGAGTGATCATTTACAATTATGGAAGCCGAATTGTCTACAACTTGAAGCAAAGAAATGGTATCTTTCCAACAAAATTAAATTCTCCTTGTCCTTTCATCACTTCTCAGTTACTTTGTTTGGTTGGATTTTTGTTCTCTTCAAAGATTTGTACTCCCTTCTCATCTTCATATCACAACCCAAAAAAAGGGATGAAGAAAGAAGTGAAACACAAGAATCAGTAGGTTTGATAACAAAAATCCAACTATAAAGATCATACCGTAGAATTCACACACAAAAAGTGTTAGAAATTTGTTTTCATAACATTGATGTTTGACCAAGTTTCTAATAGATTAAGTTGACATATTTATTATCTCAAAACCAATAACGGGTGAAGGAGATATTAATGCTCAAAATAGACAACTTAACTTTGTAAATTGAAGAGTAAAGTGGGTTCAGCTAGCTCGGTGATAGTCCAGTAGCTGGGATGGTTAAGGCGGCTTGTGTTTACTCAGGTAGGTGCGACGCGGCCTTGGCGGTTACACCCAAAAGGGTTCTGGTGGGCTAACCAAATTGTAAGTGTAGGCTTGGCCCATTTTGGGCAGCCTACTTAGAAACCAGCAACCCAAACCCACTACCCACTTACCTCCCTTTAGTCTGTTGACTTTGCTACTTCTTTCGGTTGATTGGTTTATTTTTGGGGGAATCTTTGATTACCCAAGGTCTTCGACTATTTCCTTCTTGCTCCTCAAATCAGCCACGACAATTGGTCAATGGCTGATCTTTCGGGCTGATTGATTGACTCTTGGTTGTATTTATACTCCCTCAGTCCGCCTCCTTGTGCAACACGGATGAGTATTTCGATATTACACACACGTAATACTGCCAATCTATTCTATCTCTCTCTCTGCTCTCCTTTTCGTTTATGCTCCATAGCTGTGAGACGTGGGTTTTGAAGGGATACATTGTGAGTTTGAGCTTTGTGATAGACAGGGCCGGCCCTGAGGGTGGTCTGGAAGGGTGACTGCCCTGGGCCCCCGATTTTGAGGGGCCCAAACTTAAAATACAGTCATTTATAAATATAAATATTATACTATCACTTGAATCTCACATATGATTTAGTGGTCTGATGGATGAGGTATTTTGATTTATTGAGAAATCATGGGTTCAACTCTTTGAAAGTCATGTGAATAATATTTACTTTTGAACTCTTCGAAAGTTATGTAAAATTTATTTTATTTTTGAGTTGTGAATTATCAAGTATTATATACTCCCTCTCTCCGTTCCGAGTAAAGAGTTCTTGTTTGAAAGTCAAACTTTTTTTTAAAAAAAATGATATTTTTAGTAGCTCATTAATAATAAAATGACACATCTAATCAACAAAAAACCTAATTATCTTATAATTTGGATTAATGGATTACAATAATCGAATAATTGATCGATGTATTTTATACGTTGATTTTATATACTTCTATGACTTAAATGATGCTAGTTCATGAGGCTTATGGCTACTGATATATGTTTTTGGTGAGTTTTATAAGTTTCAGGGTTTTTAGTGAAAATATGCAAAACTCCAAGGTCTTTTGTGCAAATTCCAAGAAGGGCCAAAAGATGAAAATTGAAGAGAAAAATGAAGGAAGCCTATTCTGGAGATCTTGCGGTCGCAAGGTGCCCAGACCTTGCCCCCGCAAGGTAGGCAGTACGTGAAGAAGTCAGAAAATCAAAAGGCCAAAAATCTAGAGACCTTGCGGACGCAAGGTGCCTCAAACCTTGCGACCGCAAGGTGGTCAGAATGGCCAAATTTCGTATTTTCACAGTGTTATGATTGGATTACAACTCCCTGATATAAATAGAAGTCGGATGCCAAAGCCTAGGAGATAGAAAAACGGCTGGAAACAGTCTTGTATAGATTTTAGGCTGTATAACATAGTTAGATTGTGTAATTACAAGTAATGAAGATCAAGATCATGTTTCCGTTCATCTCCATGTGTTGTTGATTGTCTATGATGAACTAAATCATTCATAATCTAGGAGGTGGGAGGTAACTTGTATCGAATTTATGTTTTAATTCTTCTTTATGTTCATTCAATTCTTGTTGATTGTGGTGTTTATCATTCCCTATATTATTTCGTTTTGAACAAATGAATGTAATCGCAAATAATAAAGGCCTAGAGGTGCGGATAACTGCATGATAAATGTGCATATGTCGTACACTGACTCACCATCACAATAAATTGGACCTATCGATGCATGAGAGTGATAAGTTAGGGTCAGGTAAATACATGATCTAGGTGACAGATAGATCATAATGTAGGTGACAGCTAGATTGCATGTTCTTATGCTTAGGATATTGAATGGATGAATTTTGCGGGGATGGAGGCTGAACCATTGTTCAACGGATTATATCTATCTTTTGTGAACGAATCCAAGAAATTGAATGATTATTATTATGAATTGGACATAAAGGAGATACAAGTGAAACCCAGAATCCTAGATTGCCACCCACCATACGATCTTCATAGCCTGTAATTACTGCTAATTAGTTAAACACCTAAATATCAATAGTAGATTAGAATAAATAATTAATTATAAAACCCCTTTAGATTAATAAATTGCTATCAATAACTTGCACTGTTCGTGATCACTTGTCTCTGTGGGTTCGACTCTTGCTTCCAATACTATTCTATAATAGTCTTGTCCACTTGCAAGGAAAAAGATTTAATAAAACATCGATCAATAATCAACAAAAAGAACCAAATAAAATGAGCCAAAAAAATGAGAGAATGTGATATAATTTGATGATATAGTTGAGAAAAGATCTTAGAAAGAGTGACTAAATCAAATATCTTATAGATATGCTTTATAGACATTTTGTATATTTTAATATATAAGAAAATTACCAAATCAAGATAGAAAATAACTAGTGTACCGGAATATGCAAACGAATGAATTTTAAATAATTATTTCATAGACTTATATATTAGTATGCTTGTAGATGTTATACAAATTGAATTCTTTGAACGATGAAAAATTGAAATTTTATTTTTTATATCTATAGGGGTCCATTTTATCATTTTTGCCCTTGGCCCCTAAAAGTTCAAGAACGGCCCCGGTGATAGAGGTTCTATGTGGGGGTAATTTTGGGTATTGTGGGTTTTTGTTGGAAGGCAGGTTCTTGTCTCCATAGTTGTGAAATCCTTGGAAACATTGTCCCTTCGGTTGTGAACTCTTTGGTTGGACTGCTATACTTTGTGTATATGCAATGGGGATCTAAGCCTAGGCATTATAAGCCCTAGACAAATTCGAGTTAGGCCCAGTTTGAGCCGTGGGTACTCAAAATTACTAATTTATCGTTTTATATTGCTTTGTTATATATTGCGTATTGCAGGTGATTCATTGGCGTATAGGAGTGTTAATGATTTATTAGTGTGTCTTTTGACTTTGGTATATTGTAAGTTTACTGCCAAAGTAAAAGACGGGCATTACTTCAAAGTCATATTATAATTTGGTGTCGCTCCGATTTTGGTTCGGTAAGTATCCTTATTTTTACGTTACAGTGGTATCAGAGCGTAGGTGGGTTGAATCAAATTTTTTTGTAGCCTTCTTCATTCCAAATTTGGGTTGTGACTTTGGTATTTATTTATTCACCTATTAATTGTATTTGTTGTATGCGCTTTGTTGGTTTTTGCTTCGTATATTTTTTTGCTCTTTGCCTGTAATAATTTTTCGATCTTTTTTGCATTCGAAATTAAAATCGTTGATTTTTTTCTCATAAACGTTAAATTGTATTTTTTTGACTATGTCTACTTATACTTTGGAACCGTTTAATTAATGGAAAATTTGATTTTTCAATTTGGCAACAAAACATGAAAGATATTTTGATAAAAAAAAAAGTTTTTAAAAATGTCACTACTGAATTTGTCACGACTTTAATGAAAGAAAGTGACAAAGTTGAGATGGATGAAATTGCTTATTCTTCTATTATTTTAAACTTGACTGGCTCTGTTTGTAGGAAAATTGGTAAACTTGATATGGCTAAAGCTCTTTGGGATAAACTAGAAGCTACTTACTTTGAAACGTCTCTTCCTAGTAAACTTTGTCTTCTAGAAAAGTTCTTTAGGTTCAAGTTAGACCTTAATAAAGACATGGAGGAAAACCTTGCTGTGTTTGCTAAATTAGTCTAGAACATTAAGCAAACTGGTGATCAACATATTGATGTTTACACCCCTATAGTGCTTTTTAATTCTATACATGAATCTTACTTTGATTTAAGATTTGATCTTACGTATGGTAGGGACCAAATTACTCTTGATACAGTGATCAATGGGATAAAGAGTAAGGAGTTAGATCTAAAAGCTAATCAGGGAAAATCAATTGTTAGTAAAGTAAACATGGTTAGAGGAAGACCAGTCATTGGGAATAATAGAACATCTCATCAAAATCAAAATTGTGGCATGAGCAAAAGGAGAGGCAAAATTAGGTCGAGTTCAAAGGAAAGACATGAAATGTGTTACAATTGTGGTGAAGTGGGCCATTTTAAAAAGGAGTGCCCTAATCCGAAAAGGAATAAATCAAAATCACGAACAAAACCAAGGTGATTGCAACTTATATTCTGGTAGTAATGTTTCCGCTGATGTGTTTACAGTTGCTAATTCTTGTCATAATGTTGTGAATTTTGTACATTCTGCTTGTGCTAGTGAGTGACTTATAGATTCTGGTTGCACTTATCACATGACACCATTGAAATCATTGTTTACTACTTATAGAGAAGTTAATGTTGGTTCTGTTTCTCTGGCTAATGAGAAAAAATGTGATATTCTTGGTATTGGTGATATTGATTTGAAATGTAATTCTGGTTATATTTTAACTTTGAAAAATGTGAGACATATGCATGAATTATGTAGCAATTTGATTTCATGTGCCTCATTAGAGGATGATGGTTTGGAAGGAAAATTGGGTAAGTGTGTTATGAAAATACTAAAGGGGTCTTTAGTTATTGCAAAATGTGAAAAACGTCGGAACTTATATGTTTGTTGTGTTTTACCTATGTCTACTTCTGAGATTTATGCTAATGTCGTTAAGGAGGATAAAACGATTTTGTGGCATAAGAGACTAGGCCACATAAGTAATAAAGGGTTAGAAATTTTGCCAAAAACGGGTGTTTTTGAAAATGAAAAATTTTCTGATTTACCTTTTTGTGATACTTGTGTTAACAGCAAATATCATAAAGTGAGTTTTCCACACCCTTCCTTAGGAAAGCATTTTAGCAAGAAATTCCTTGACTATATACATGCCGATGTATGAGGGCCCTCTAGTGTGCCAACTGAAGGTGGCAATAGGTATTTTCTATCCATTATTGATGACTTTTCACGAAAAGTCTAGGTTTTCTTAATGAGACACAAATCTGATTCGTTTGAGAAATTTAAAACTTGGAAAGTTTTTATTGAAAATCAAACAGGAAAGAAAATCAAAATGCTTAGGACCGATAATGGATTAGAATTCTGTAATCACGAGTTTGATGAATTATGTGCTATTCATGGTATTGGTCGGCATAAAACAGTTCCCTATAATCCGCAATAGAATGGTGTTGCCGAGCATATGAACAGGACTCTTTTGGAAAGAGTGAGAGCTATGATCAATACTTCGGGTCTCTCCAAACATTTTTGGGGAGAGGCAGTTGTAACTGCCGCCTATATCATCAATAGGTCCCCCTTTGTGCCTTTGCATGGTAGATGCCCTGAAGCGGTCTCTACGGGCAAAGAGATTGATATCTCGCATATGAGGGTGTTCGGTTGTGCGGCTTATGCACATCAAAGACATGACAAACTTGAACCTAGGGCTGCTAGGTGTGTGTTTTTAGGGTGCCAGAGGGTGTGAAGGGGTATAGATTTTGTCC
>CM028377.1:171404287-171440135 GCA_013146195.2 Codonopsis lanceolata
CAAACTGGATCACTGCCCACGACTCAAGAAAACACTCTATGGTCTAAAAACAAGCTCCCAGAGCCTGGTATGAAACTGCGTATCCAAGTTCTTAATAGAACAAGGATTCGTGAGAGGAAGAATAGACACAACTCTGTTCATCCTCAAACACAAAGGTCATTCTCTCTTCGGTACAAATCTATGTGGGATCGACATCATCTTTGGATCAACTAACCAAAGATAAAAAGAGATTGAGAAGCTATGCAAAGCAAGTTCGAGATGAGTATGATGGGAGAACTTACCTACTTTCTAGGACTGCAGATTCAACAGACTTCCGACGGAATCTTCATCAGCCAAACCAAATATGCAAAGGAACTCATCAAGAAATTTGGTCTTGATTCAACAAAAGGATTTGAGACTCCAATGTCTACCGACTGCCATCTTGATAAAGATGAAAGGGGAAAGCAAGAGAACATGACCAAGTACCAAGGAATCATAGGTTCACTTCTTTACCTTACTGGCAGTAGACCTGACATTATGTTTGCTGTTTGTGTTGTAAAGATTTCAGGCAGATCCAAAGGAATCACATTTGCTTGCTGCCAAACGTATCATCAGATATGTTTCAACAACAACAAATCTAGGCATCTGGTATTCCAAACGCAACAACTTCGATCTAGTTGGATACTCAGATGCAGACTATGCAGCTTGCAAAGTGAGCAGAAGAAGCACCAGTGGGACTTGTCAATTTCTTGGAAATAGACTTGTCTCATGGTCATGCAAGAAACAAGGATCGGTTGCAAACTCCAACACGTAATATATTGTCGCTAGCTGAAATGTTGTTTCTCGGCTATTATGGATGAAGCAACAACTAGTGGACTACAACATCAAGATCGCAATTGTCCATCATGTGTGACAACACATCAAGCAATTTCAGCCTCCAAGAATCCAGGATGCACTCGAAGACAAAGCACATTGATATCCTCAAGTATCACTTCCTCAAAGATCATGTGGAGAAAAGGTAACATCGCCAGGAATACGCCCAACCGAACATCAATTGGCCGACATACTCACAAAGCCACCGGATGCCACCAGTTTGCTTATTTAAGGAGAAATCTTGGTATGATTGATCCTACGCTTAATGTCAATATCTTAATGTTTTCTTTCATAGGTAGACTCTAGTTTTATACTTACGGAAGACGTCATTTTCCCTTTAGCGAAGACTTAAAGGTCGATTCTCTACTTAGTCTATTTTAACTAAAAAGGTTTTCTAAATAAAAAGGGGTCAAGCGTAAAATCTTTTCACTTAGAAAATATCTTAAGTTCCCGCTTTTTGCGCTAAAAGTTTTCCTTAAATAGACCATGAACCGCCTTTTCCAAAACTTTACGAAACCTCTTTGTCTAAAATATTTCTCTCTCTCTCTCTCTCTCTCTATTCAAACCCCTCTCCATTTCCAAATTTTTCTTGTTTCTTCTTCTCATCAAAGAACAATGGTATGCTCTTTCTACTCTACTACTCGCTATTTATTGTTTAGTATTTTCATCTTTTAAGAAAATTGTTATGGAATACGTGCGTCAGATTCCGGCATACAAGAATCGCCATTGTTGTTCTCCAAAACCTAGAAACTAACAAATTTCTATATGCTTTGAATACTTATTCTTCTGAGAAATCATCTGTTAAATGTTTCTCTGGTTCTCTTAACCGAAACATTCAAGGGTTTCAAGTTTTCCTTTCAAAAACTTCGATTAATTTCAGAAAAACTTGAAATCGTTGTTTGTCTATCATGTGTGGTAAAAAGCCCCACTTCGACCGCATTCAGTAATCGCCGAAATCCAAGCGTAGAATGTACAGAAGGAGCCGACCTAAAAGGACATCCTCCGAGCTTGGCGTTAATCTACTGGTACCCAACTTTTCGCCGCCACGGCGTCATCGCCGCCCGACCCAAAACTTTATATACCCTGGAATGTGCATAGACCTCCAATGCTCGCACAATTGCACGGAGTCAAGGCTCATAAGACATGAACGCTCGAGGATTCTTCCACTCTGCCCAACGACAAGAGCTACGTATTCTCTTGGCTGAAGAGTTCTACCAACGAATGGAGCTCATAAATCAAAATGCTCTACAAGGATGGATTCGAGGCCGTCCCATCTCCATCACTACCAAGACCATCTCCACCATTATTGGTGTGCACTTTGGTGGTGCTTTAGAATATTCAATTGTTGAGGCTGATCATGCCTGGGAAGCAATGAGGGGGATTGATACCCCAAGGGAACCACAAGGGAAGACGCCGAGGAATCTCTTCCCCACTAGGACGCCCACCTGCCTCCAACCACTTGATCGACGAGGACTGCTGCTCAAAAGCGAGCCCACTTACATGTTCTACTCGCACAAATCAACTCGAATCTCACAAGTGTCGCTTACCTTCGACGCACCTCAACTACGCTCTATAGTGTTTAATGAACTGAAGCAGGCGTTGAGAAGGTCAAGAACAACCCCCAATCAAACGGCCATTTGTCGCTAATCAACGTTCTCCTTCGACACAGCAGTCAACTCTTCCTTGAAGGAAGATGAGCTTATAAGTGTCCAAGGACAAACAAATGACCGCTTCGTTTTTCAACAAGTATATGTAATACGAACAAGGCGCGCCAGAAAAGGTCTTTCCGCCCATCTCCTCGACAAAATTGCTTAGCTCGTGCCTATTATCGCACGCCCAAGATGGAAGCGATGAAGCGGCTAGCAAGACCTTCAAAAAGGCGTCGCTGTTTGACGACCAAGCTGCTAAGACCCTCCACCAACAAGCTAAAAGATTTGGCCGACGAGGCGTAACATCCGCCGAGGTCCACGCGTACGCCTAAGTCCCAAAAGGCTAGGGCGGAAGAAATAGAAGCCGAGGAGTGATAAATGGATCGTGAAAGAGTCAAGGAAAGCCAAGCGACAAGTCCCCGCCGGCTTCCTCTCGCCGCCAGAAGTCTCCATCTCCTCCACCAACTACCCCACTTAACCAACCCCCGGCCACCTTTCTCCTAAAACCAAACGACCACCCTCACCTTCTACCCGCACCCTCACCTAAACCAAAACGTAGACCACGTAAAACCTTTGAGACCACCCACTGGCACATTCCAACCTCTCACTGACGATGTACCGTGAGCCCCCTATTCGCTTGCAGAAGAAAGAGGTCCGCCGGCACCCGCCCCTACGCCAACCAAACCTCTACTGCCACACAATCCTCTACCGCCAACCAACCTCTACCGCCACACAATCCTCTACCGCCAACCAACCCTCTACCGACAACCGACCCCTACCACCACACTAAGCCAACCCACCCCTACTTGAGTCAACTACTCGAGGACTCTCAACCCTCCTGAGGAGTCTATCCCTCGAGAGGCCTCAAAGACGAGGAGCCCATCCGAACCTACCCCTCCTCCTTCACCCTTCAACTACTCTCCTAACCCATCTACCCCTACCTCACCTTATCATACCCAAACCACTTCATCAACACCATCCAAACCAACCCAACCTTTCTCCCACCAAACCTCTAGATCCTGGCCTCTAAGTTCCTCTTTGGACTTTCATCACCAGAAAGTGCGAGATCTTTTCTCCCAAGAGCAACTCTCAACCACAACCTAACCTCAGTAAACCCAAATCCTATTCTATCCCGCTCCTCTTTTTTGGTTCTCCACCGACCCATACAGAATGCCAATTGTCGGTGACAATTCGACCTTAATCGACATTGAGTTAGATTCTCCCCCAACCCCTCTTTTCCTCCACTCACCACAAGCCATCTCTTTTTCTACCCCAACACCATCCCATCAGGCCCATGTCCCCGAGGCCTGACCTCTTCATGCTTGCCCACCCCCGTCACAACCTCACGATCACATTCAAATTGGTAGGCCAATCTTTGAAGTTTTATCTCGGAATGCCAGCTATCTGAAGGCTAGGCGAATTGACAAGCATCTTACCCATTGCCCAGAGATAGCCTTGCTTGGCGTCCCAAGCCAATGATAAAGCTCTGCTCTTCTTCGACAATTCAAGAAGACGTATGGACCCGTTTTGGACAGATGAGGCATAAGTTTACGGATGTCAAGATAAACGTTGAAACTCAACGAGATGAACGTGTCCGACTCTGCTCATCCCTCTTCTACGAGTTGTTCCGCGCTATCACGCTTCATCTCGGTAACAGCCGCCCACTTGTCCTCGAGCTCAACAACATAGCTCGCGACTCAGCTCATGACATTATGAATGCTAGACGTGATCGTGATCTGGCCATGATGGAGGAGAAGCAAATGAAGTCTATCAACCGTATGCTTATGGAAGAGAAACGGCCGTCTTCGTGAAGAACTTCGACTACCGTTCTCGTTCTACTAGACCTCCACGGATGCCGATGATGAATACGTCAGAAGAAGCGAAGAGCTAGAGCAGAGAGAAGAGAAAAAGCGGCGACGAAAGGAAAAGGGAAACGACCTTGGTAAATCTGTATCCGTTCTTCCCTTAACCTTTGTATCTATCTTATTTTTTTTGAAAACTCTGTAAAAATTAAACTTCTCGTTTATAATACAGAAGATTAATTGTCTTTCAAAAACTGTCTATTGTTTAAATTCTTGTTATTACATTTCTAATATCTGCTTAGAATTTAAACACTCAGTTTAAATTTATTTAAACACTCAGTTTAAATTTATTTAAACTGATTGCTACTAATCTGTGTGTTGTTCTATTGTGTCTCTTACATTTTGTGCACCTAGATTAGACTTTACACTTGAGTGTTCTACTGTTTGATAGAGGCATGTCTTCCGTTATAAAATTAAGAATTCTCTTAGACATGCTATTATTTATCACATAGTTGGTTATAGCTCTCATTTATAGTAATGATGACCAGATATAAATAGGAGGAGATTGTTGATACTCATTGTATTTAGATTTATATATGCTCATACATTACATTAATTTTATACATCAGTGGCTAATTGGGCTGCGTATCGATTAGCGTGGCAATTGTGTATAGAAATTTGCCAAGAATAGTTTTTATAGGACTTCACAGGTTCAGTGGAAGACCTCTTTAAAGCTTCATCGGAGACACACTCTGACTTCTGACGGCGGACCTTGTCTACACTTGGTCAATCATGGCGTGTCGGTCAAACAATTATTAGTGGATCAATTTAAGTTTACCCTTATCGGTTTGAATTTAAATTGAGACATTCCACTAACATCTCGAACCGGCCGGCTTTTGAAAGCAAGACTTTGCGGGAGCGAGCGATGCGAGGAGAAAAGGCGTCACCTACTATGCGTAACAACTCTCACGAATCGACATCGGTTGCTCTACTTCCGTCTGCGAAAAGATCTGCACCCATTCCCTACTCGATATCTGTGAAGACGAAATCTTCAAGATAGCTCCATGCATTTAATGCATTAAACCTAATAGAGTTGTTAAGTCTTCGTCTTCTCCAACAGATCTCAAGAATGCTCCAGCTATAAATGACGACATTAAAGACTGAAGACAAACACTTGAAAAATTGCTCTGAAAATCTACAACAACCCTAAGTCTTTATACTCAGTGCATTCAAGAAATCCTAAACAGATCAAAAAGTCCTTAACAACAGCAAGAAGACCTGCTTTAACTCTTATCATTTACTTCTTGTTGTTTTCATTTAAAACTATTCTTCTGCACGAATTAAATATCTAGTTTACACAGATATTTAATTCCTTAAACCCCAAAACACAAGTCAAGATTTTGTACACGATCCATTGGGAATATTCCTTGTAATATAACTAGTGGAAAACATAGTGCACTTTTAAATCCAAGGTTGACTACCTTGGTGGTGGACGTAGCACTCTTTATACTGTGAACCATCCCAAAATACTTGTGTACCTTCTTTACTGTTTGTCTACTTATTAAACTGTTTATTACTTTCTTCATTTATTTCCTTAACAACAAACTTAAGTAACCAGTTAAAGTCTACCGGTAGTCCTTATCGGCAGACTTGAACCAGCTTCTTTGCAAGACTTCCGCTACTTCAATCTTCCTAATAGATTGTAAGCACTTGTCAATAAGAAATTACTTAAAAGTTTTAAAGTGTATAATAAGTTATTCAACCCCCTCCCCCCTTCTAGCTTATTATTGTGCCCTTTGGGACTCATAAAGTGTGTCGGACTCATTACCCATTTCGACTTGTGACTTTTTAAGCTATAAAGTTTGTTTTTTTGGGGAATTTTTTTGGGTTGAGACGAGTCGACCCGTTTTAACATGTAACCCGTTTCAACCCGACCCAACACATTTAAACCATTTGACATTTGGGTTCTAATAAGTTTTGACCTGTTTCAACCCATTACCCATTCCAACCCAACCTATCAAATTGTCAGGCCTAGTTCTAATTAACAAGATTACTATAAAATAGTCTTAATATTGAATAATGAAGGATATAATGAAGAAATTGTTGAAAATCTCCTTCTTAATTATACTCTTACAGCCTCTCTTAAATTTCTATTCATTTATACTTAACAAAAACTCGTTAATTCTCACCCCTTTTCATTCATGGGACAATTTAATGTTAATTTTTTATTCTATTAATCTATATCTATTAATTATTAATTACTACTAATAGAAGTTGCTGTCACATAGCAACTTTTTGTTAAAATGATCAATTTCAACAGAGAATTGATAATTTATATCTATTAATTATTAAGTACTTCATTTAAAAGAAAATTTACAAAAATTTCCTACACAAATATTTCAATTACTCATCTGTATGATCAATTTCAATATTTACCTTATTTTAAAATTTTCAAAGTATTCTAATTAAAAAATTTAATATATATATATATATATATATATATAATGGCAAGGGTAGATTTCTCCCTCCAAAATCACTTTTGAATTATTGACTTTTGAGTTACCATTTCACTCTTTTTCTCTCATATCTTCTATGGTTGTATTTTTCTTTCTCTCTCCTGTCTCCTCCCTATTTTCTCTCTCATCACCACCATTTTCTCTCTTTTAATTATGTTTAAACATTTTTCTCTCTTTAAACATAAAAAATAGTAACTAAAACAAAAATAATAGTTCCGGAGTCAAGAAAACAAAAATATAAGAGGTTAGTAAAATAAAAATAATTTATGGAACTAGTCACTATAAAAATAAAAGTTACAAAATCAACAAAACAAAAATAATTTAATGCGGAGGTTACTAAAATAAAATAATTTACGGAATTTTTTTTTAAAACAAATTCTTAAAAATATATATGTAAAAAAAACTACGTTAGTAAAATAAAAATATTTGATGGAACAAAAATAATATTTACAAAGTCAATAAAAACAAAAACAATTTAAACCGATGTTACTAAAATAATAAAAATAATTTAGAACAAAATTTTAAACCAAATTCTTAAAAATAGCTATGTCAAACAAAAATACATTAGTAAAATAAAAATATTTTATGGAACAAAAATAATAGTTGCGAGTCAATAAAATAAAAATAATTTAAACTGAGGTTAGTAAAATTATAAAAATAATTTACGGAGAAAAGTTTAAAACAAATTCTTAAAAATAGTTATGTAAAAAATACGTTAGTAAAATAAAAATATTTGATGGAACAAAAATAATTGTTACAGAGTCAATAAAACAAAACAATTTAAACTGAGGTAGCAAAATAATTATAAAGAATTATAGAACAAATTTTTTTCCTAAAAATAATTCTTAAAAATAAAACAAAAATAATAGTTACGAAGTCAATAAAACAAAAAATATATAATGGAAGTTATTAAAATCAAAATAATTTATAAAACAAAAATAATAGTTCACAGTAAAAATAATTTCGTTATTTTGATTTTAGTTTATTTTCTTTTCAGAAATTTCTTTATTCATAAAATACAAATATAATTTAATAAAAGTTATCATTCAAAAGGAAGAATTTATTTGAGTTTAGAATCTATTTGTAGAGCTGAAAAAATTTAAGTTTTCAAAAACATTCATTATACGGAGTTTTTGAATAGTATAAAATATTCGAGGTTTTTAGGCCATGAATTGACACTTAAAATTAGTAGTCAAATAATGCTATTAAGAAACATTGACCATGTTGTAGAGTTGTGCAATGGAACAAGACTAATCATCATAAATCTTGGGGATTACATTGTTGAAACAAATTTTTTAAAAGGAAGCAATGTTAGAGAAAATATTTTTATCCCAAGACTGTCATTAACTTTATCCGATGTAAGATTATTTTTCAAGTTCCAGAGAAGACAATTTACATTGCTGGTATCATATGCAATGACAATTAACAAGTGTCAAAGTCAATAATTGCATGTAGGTCTTTTTTTGAAGAAAAAAAACCCAGTATTTAACCATTGACAGTTATATGTCATCTATAAATATATAAAAGGAGAGGAGTATATTATGGAAAGTTCCCGCCAAAAGTAATTTACTAAATTTGGAAATATCTATAATTTGAATATTTATCATATTTTTTTGGAAATTGAAATGAAAATCAATTAATGAAGTTGACAATAACTCTTCAGATTCAAATGACTTTTCAAATATCTTTAGTACATTTAATGTTCTTGACTGAGATTCAAAGTTGAAACATTTTTTATTGTTATTTTTAGATTAATTTATAGCTCACAAGTATTAAAGTTAATTAATTTCAACTCGACATTCATTTGTTTGTGAATGCTCGTGTGACATTATCTTAACCTGTTGACTTATGTCTATTTGGTTTAGTAAAATACCAAAATTATTCAAATGTATAACACGAGATAGATAAAAAAAAATTGGTCAAAGTGGGAGATAAGACTAACATGTCACAATTTCAACCTTTTTTCCTTCACTATATCGATCAATTTAATTTATTTTCAAGATTTTCTTAGTATAAAGCATCAAAGTTAGTAATCTACCATAATCATGTCGTCAAAAAAGTAAACTAGATTGCTACCTTCTTATTACGGAGTATATAGTAAAAGGCTCTCATTAGTAGTTACATTATTATTAATTTTTTAAAATCAAGCTTCGCTTGCGACTGTACGAGAACAACACGTAGATGAGGAGATTGATTATGCTATTGTACAAATAAAACTAAGTATAAATATGTGACTCACAGTTGAAAGTTTAAACTTGAAATGATAATAGTCATTCCTTAACTGGCTTAAATATCAAATTTATCATCCTACTTTGAGTTTTTATTCATTAACGTCATCTTTGCTATTTTTTTCAATAATATCATCATTACACTTTAGTCACTCCATCCTCTTCCGTCTTGGTTTTGGATGAAAAATGTTAACGGAAGTAAATTCTCATTAGTAACTGAAAACAATTGAAAATCCAAAAATATCTTTATATAAACAATTTATTTGATACATATTTACATGTTTATTCAATATTTGTCATATTTCTTGCAGTTTTTGGAGATATGTTTTGAAATATTATGTAGTTTCCTTTAAAGTCGTATGTACGTGGGTTATAATTAAAGTCATATGTACGTGGCTAATAGACAAAATAATGTTGTCTTAAAAAGAAAATAAACAAACAAGACAATTTTATTGAAGCGGACAAAAAGTGAAAGCATGACAATAATGTATTAAGAACTTGGACAAGGAAAAAAAGTTTATATATTTTAAACCATTTTTATTCTAAAAAATTATTGTTAGATTTTTAGATCTGAAAAATTAAATGTATAAGTTATAGTATCTTCTTTTTTTTTTTACAAATATATAGACATTGCATGTATAAATTTATTTATTAGTAGAAATTTTCAGTTTTCTAATGATTTAAAAAATCTAAACAACGAAATGCTTCACATATTCATAATTGAATATTATATTCTCTAAATTTTCCTAAATAAAATTGTAAGGAATTTTTTTATAATAAATCCATATCCTGAATATATAGGTTTGTTATTTTTAGATATGAAACAAGTAGATAAAAAAACACCTCATAGTTGGTAAGATCTTGGAGAAAGAAAAATGGTTTATATATTTTAAACTATAATTTTTCTAAGTTAAAATATATAATTATTAAACTCTATTTTCAAAAAAGTTTTAAAATTTCTAAACATTGAGATAATTGAAATATTCCAAATATAATATTAATTTCTTAAAATAATAAGAAAATAAATTATAAAATCTAACAAATCTTAAACATATAACTTTGTTATGTTTAGATCTGCAACATATAGGTTAAAAACAACCACATTGACTGAAATTAGTGTCATTCAATAAATTTTGACTTCTAATAGTCATTTTCTTTTCCTAAGGCAAAAATCATTGGAAAACCATGTTTACAAAACAAAATTGAAGAACAGTTGAAGTATTGTTTGAATGGAAAGTCAAACATAATTTCTTAACGAACTCTTTCCTTTTACTATGAGATCTTAGAAGGCGTTGAGGAATTTGGGGAAATAGATTCTCGTGTTTTTTTGGAACAAAATTTGAAACGGAGGGTCATCCAAAATGAAGCGTTAAACAAACAAATGAGAAAAATTGTTAGGGTTTTGTGTTTTAGACGGCAAATGTAATAGGGTAGAATTTGTGTTTGGGTATTTATATTTGGCTAATGTAAGTTTGAATGTACATGACCTATTTGCTTAGGGTTATTTAATTTGGGTCGGATTGAAATTTTTATTAGTTTTGAGTTGGGGAAAATTGTAGACCGGTTCCCTCTACAATTTTTTTAACAGCTCCGCTCTTCTTTTTTTCAATCAGGAAAAGTCACTTCTTGCATCGCAATGCATGAAAGTGCTTTATTTTGTGCATTACGATGCACAAAATCTTGCATCGCAATGCATAAAATGACTTTTTCCGATTAAAAAAAAAAAAAAGAGGAACAAGAACGAATTTCTCGCATCAAATTATTTCACCATTTTTTGTTGGCCCGTTTTATTTGCATGTTTATATATTTAGGTCACTATTCATTATCCAGTTGATAAGAAATATCTATTGCAATATATGAAAATTATATTCAATCAATACGAAGACGAAAAACTAAATTTAAAGAATAAGAGATTACTTCAATTAATAGCCAAATATCATTTGATCAAAATTAAATAATTCATTTTCAACCACTTAAATTACATCATTTGATTTTAATTTTATTATAAAAATAAAGAAAAATAAAATACATGATGGTTGATTAACATTAATACACTAAAGTTTGGGCAACACGTTATTGAAAATACATTACCCATATATATTGCAGGATTGTGCAGTAGAACAAGACTAATCATTACAATGATTGATCATTACCTTGAGTAATGCAATGACACGAGAAATTGAAGCCAAACTGTGAAACCATGTTTTAGAAGGTCGAGTTCTTTCAAATGACAATTATGGTGGCATCATTTTGATTTCAGGAATGTACATCTTCTGATACTAGAATTTCATTCAAATTTAAAAGAGGATAGTTCGATGATGATGTGTTAAACAATGTCTAGAAATAAGAGTCATGATTAGTCATTGTTTAATGTAGAACTTCTTTAAAAAAAACATTCTTTTAGTCATGACTAATTGTATGTCGTTTTGTGTAGAGTTACTAATCCTAAACGTCTTCGAATTTTGTTATGAGATAGTGATAGTAGTAATAGTTTTACATGTTCAACGACAAATGTTGTTTATTAAGAAATATTCTAAAATTTATAATAATATTTTAAATTATATGTGATTTACTATCTTTAATTTTTTTTATTTTGTTCATATTAAAGTTCTTAATTTTTATATTATTCAACTTTATTTAAGTATATAATTTTTTATCGTTATAGAAAATTAATGCAGATACAACATAATTATATATAAACGATAGAGTATATCAATTATTTATTAAATAATGACACAAGATCGTTGAAACCATATTTTAGATTGTCGAGTTATTTCAAATTATGATGGTTAACTATGATATGAACATTTGATAATAAACATATATATACTTCCAGAATGCTATCGTTTATGGGAAACCATATTTTAGAAAGTCAAGTTCTTTCAAAGGGCCATTTTGGTATTACTGTTTTGATTTCAAAAATGTTAGTGACATCATCTAATCATAGAATTCTATTCAAATTCCAGAAAACATAGTTTCCACTGATGGTATCTTACACAATGTCTATAAATAAAAGTTATGGATAGTCATTCTCTAACATAGGACTTCATTTGAAAAAAAAATATTTTTAGTCATGACCTGTTGTATCTCGCTCTACCAAGAGTTATTAATCCTAAGGATATTCGAATTTTGTTACGTGATAGTAATGGTTATAATAGTCGTACATGTTCAACAACAAATGTTTTATATAAATAAGTATTCTAAAATTTATAATAACCTTTTCAAATTTATTTGATTATCTATCTTTAATTTTACTGTTTATTAATTTTCGTTTATTTTATTTATATTAAAAATTTTAATTATCTATTACTCATTACTTGAGTATATAAATTTATACCAGTGGATAAACCGTACAACATATGGGTGCTTCAGTAGTTAATGTATAAGTATCACTAGAGTGGTTGGTAACTATAATTATTTTTAGCATAGTCAGGATGGTAAAATTGAAAGTTTAAGAAAACACTCATTAGGCAATAAAAAGACGCTGCAAGTTTTTGAGTAACTTAATAAATGTAGCATCCCAAACTTTGCACCGGTACCCCGGTCCCACGGTTTGGCGTTCATCACCATCAATATTTGTTAAACCATAAAATATATCAAACATTATAAGGTAAAAACATTTAATCTGACCAACAAAATAAAATACCTTAGCTTTCTCTTACAAATCCCTAAACGTATCCAAATCCACAAATCCCAATATAAAGCCAAATTTACTATTAAATAACATAACTAGAAAATTTTGAATGTACTAATAAATTTATTTCTTCTCATATATTTCACCCTCGACGCTGCCAAACCGAGCCAAAAAATATCAAAATTTACTTGCGACCTAGAGGGATAAAATAAATAAAAAATGATGAGCGAATAATGTCTAGTAATTTTATATACAACATCTCCGATTTTTAAAGAAAAGTTGACCAATAAGAAAGTAATTGTCAAATGTAAGATACAAAAATTTTGTAAAGTTATATTTTATATTTGGGCTTGTTTTAATTTATTTATGGACCATTTGTTTGGGTAAGACATTGGACCCTTTTATTTGAGTTTGAGTTTGGCCCAAGTAATTAGAACAATTGGATTTCAAAAGGAAAAAAAAGGTAAAACGAAATAACAGAGTACAAGGAGGCTGCCATTGTTGAAGGCCGTGAAGGAAGAGGAAATGATTTCATTGTGTGTGTAGATTTGGAACAGAACCAAAGATCGAGTCCTAACAATCGCAGTGTGGGGGTTTCATCTTCTTGTGGGGGTGGCTCCTTGTAGGTCTTGAGCAGGGTCGGACTCTTGTCGCCGAGTCACCGTGATTTTCCCTCTCACATTCTCATGGGGCTGGGGTGTGGAGGCCCTCGGGGGGTGGAGTTTCCCCTTTTTGGAACAATGTGTGTAAAAGATGGAGTGACTGCTAACTGATTAGAGGTTTGGCGTTGGAGAGAACACCGAAACAAGTTGCTGCCATCGTTGAACCTCGGACGGTGGAGGAAGGTAGGTTGTGGGTCGGAGCTAGCGTCATGGTTGGAGGAACTCATCGACAAAGCACAAATCGAGTAAGTAAATTGCAAGTTTAACATTTCATAAGCTATTACTCCCTTCGTTCCAAACAAGTAGACCACTATTCTATTTTTGGATGCTTAACTTAAAAACAGGGCCGGCCCTGAGTTTCGAGAGGCCCATGGCCAAAAAAAAGGGGGGCCCTTTATAAAAATAAAATCGTTTAAATTATTGGAAACCTAAGATTCAAACCTGTGACCTCTACCTTAAATCAAGTGCATCTTAACCACTAGGTGAAACCAATCAATTGTTAACCTTTTTGACACTCTAATATATATGCTAAATATAAGGTAGTACCCAAACATTTGGGGCCCTAAAAATTGGGGGCCCATGGCGGTAGCCCCTTTTGCCACCCCCCAGGGCCGGCCCTGCTTAAAAAGTCCACTGTAAAAAATTAAGGCACAAAAATATCATTTTATTACTAATAAACTACTAAAATTATCGTTTTTTTTTTAAGTTTCACTTTCAAATGAGGACTCTTTGTCCAAAATGGATGGAGTAATAGATTATAAACATGAAGGAAAGGATATGCAAATGTCTTGAATTTCTGCCGAAGACAAGCCAGGTGCTGGGTTGTTTTGTGAAGGTGATAACCAAATTTACAATCTGACCCCCTGCATATTAAGTGGTTCCTTCTCAGCTCTTAAGGTTTTAAAGATTTCATATTACCCCCTCCGTTAGCAAATCAATGGCCGTTAAGAATTTAGCAAACATGTGATTTTTGGAAGAATTCAATGGGTCCCGTAGTGGTAGAAATGTCTTGTTGAACCCACGTATCACATTTTAATATTAAGAAAGTGTCTTATTGTGACAATTAGGTACAACTAATAGCAATTGAGAAGATGCACCATTCTTTTGCCGTTAAAATAGCTTGTGTCGAGTATTGGTAAGAGACTTTCTACTCTATTTAGTTTATTTTGAATTCGTTAGTTTTTATCGAAAAATGTATTATTACGTAATGAAAATTGTTTTATGTTTATGGAAATTGTTACATTTTGAAATACCAAAAAATATAGATCAAACATATGAGCCTCTTAAGTCAAGTTTGATTTTTGAATTATTGTCATTGATTAATGTTATTTGATTTGATAATTGGATTTAGAAATTATGAAAGTATTTTGAATTATTATTATTGATTAACGTTATTGGATTTGGTAAGTTATGAAAGTATTTTCTGACGGGTTGACTACGTTATTAAACATCAAATCTCTGAACGAGTTATAGTCGTACTGTACTACTATCGACGATTCGACGAGTCGTAGCGGTACTATAACAATCTCTGGACGAGTTACAGCGGTACTGTAACATTATTAACGAGTCATAGTGGTACTATGACAACTTATGGACGGGTCACAGCAATACTGTGACCACAGTCAACAAGACCAAGAGTTTATTGAAATTGTTCAGTAGAGTAGTTGGTCATGCCACTGGTATGGGACAATGGTGTCATAGACTAACTATTGAGTATTTATTTTGAAAATCTTTGAGAAATTTCTATATAAGTTTATTGACTTTGTTTTAAAGGAACTGTTAATAATACTATTGGTATGAGACGATACTGTTATTGATTTGTTTTTCAAAGAAATGTTTCACTTGATAACGATTGAAATACAGTTTATGAAAATATGATTTAGAAATGTTTGCTTTGAATTTATCATAAAAATATTATTTTTCATATAACGTTTGATCTTCTAGATAGTGTAATCAATACCTTGCTAAGCTGTGAGCTCACCCTTTATCATTTTGCAGATCGTTACTATCTATGATGATTTGGATCACTCAGTGGATGACTCGATGAATTCCTTTTTATAGATTGATTTTCTGTACAGATAGACTTGGGTTGTAAAGAGCCTTGACTCCATGGATAGATTGATGGTTTGGAATTTTTCTTTGGATTTTTGATTAGTTGGGTATTGTAATGTACACTATTGATTGGGCTATTCTCTAAAAGAAATTGTTGTATTTGAGCTGCGCCTAGTGTTAGTAGGCCTTGCGGAACCCAAAAGCAACTATAGTGGGTTGCGACCGGCCACCTTTGGCCCATCGTCAAATGTTGCTTAGGATTCCAAAGAGAGATAAAGCACCAAACTAACACGAGAGGTCCTGTCGTCAATCGTCCCATACTGGTTGAAAACAATGGCAACTTGTAGATACCATGACGACTTAAGCGGTTGAACGACCTAGCTGACAGTGGCTCCAAGAAGCCTAAACTATTCCAAAAGAAACTTTTGAGACGAAAGGACGAGTGTACACTTAATGAAATTCAATTAGACATGCGCAACATCATAATTCAAAAGTCGATGCATCGCAATTCCATTTCTTGAATCGGTAATCCTAAATTGTGCATCGAAAATCAAATAATGCATAGATATTATTTGCATCGTAAAATCTAATGCATGCATTGTAAATTACGATGACTCTATATATTATCTTTCCCGATCTATAGTGAATACTGATGCTTATAACCCACAGTGAATACTGATTCATCTACACATATCATGTACTGTGTTACTTTTTCAGTTTAGGCAATTCAATGTAACTGAGTTTTCTTTTGATTACTATTTAATATTTAATTTGTGGGGAATATGTAGAACTGAAGGTGAAGGTTATCATAGCAAGTGACACACGCTTCTTTTGATTTATTAAATGTCTCTCTCCTTATTTAACCATTTTTCTTTAGTTTTATCTCTAGTTTTCACTTTCAAATAGTTGGACTTTTGAGTAGAAGAGAGGAAATTTGGAGTAGTAAGGGCAGTAGGAGGGGCATTTTATGAAAAAAAAAATGAAAATGGACTTATGCAGTTGAAAAAATAGAAGGTACTAGAGCGATTATAATTATGGGTAAAATTCTGGCCAGTCCCTTTTATAAAATTTGTAACCCCTCCGGTCCACCCTTTTTCTTTAAACCACAAAAAGATCATTTTTGAAATAAATGTTCCTATAATACCCAAAGTAAAAAAAACTTTGTAAATTTCTTCTTCTTCTTCTCTATTTTTCTTCATTTTCATGGATTTGCGGTTATACAATCAAATACGAGCAAAATATATGAACATGGATTAACCATGGAAGGAAAAGAGCAGAAAAGAAGCAATGCCAGAAAAAGGAGGAAAAAAGTGAGAAGGAAACATTCGGTCAAAAAGTCAAAGGATCCCTCTACTTCACTTCTGACCGCCCAATCTAGAAGTGGACTTCATCCGACGAATTTTCTTTGAAGTCCTAGCAGCTTTCTTCGATTGACGAGGTGGAAATGGCTTTAGAAATGAAAAAGACCTAAAAAAAAGATCATGATTCCGCTATGGCTCTACTTCCATGAGAAGTTGCATACTAAGCCCCTTCAATTTCAGAGAGGAATAGATGATTCAGACATCTGTGCTGCCTCGGTCACCCATAGACATCTTTTCGTGATTGCGTCTTCACCCTTTTTCAATCTGTGAGAGAGCAGATAATTAAAATTTCATTTTTGAATCGCAATACATAAATTTGTAAATTGCGATACATAAATTTTTGAATCGCGATACTGGGTCGAAGAACAGCTTATGCACCCGCTTGAGAACTTCAAGAACAGTTGCATGAGCTCCATCAACATCACTTTCATCACTTCTCAGTTCAGAGAGTGATCATTTACAATTATGGAAGCCGAATTGTCTACAACTTGAAGCAAAGAAATGGTATCTTTCCAACAAAATTAAATTCTCCTTGTCCTTTCATCACTTCTCAGTTACTTTGTTTGGTTGGATTTTTGTTCTCTTCAAAGATTTGTACTCCCTTCTCATTTTCATATCACAACCCAAAAAAAGGGATGAAGAAAGAAGTGAAACACAAGAATCAGCAGGTTTGATAACAGAAATCCAACTATAAAGATCATACCGTAGAATTCACACACAAAAAGTGTTAGAAAGTTGTTTTCATAACATTGATGTTTGACCAAGTTTCTAATAGATTAAGTTGACATATTTATTATCTCAAAACCAATAACGGGTGAAGGAGATATTAATGCTCAAAATAGACAACTTAACTTTGTAAATTGAAGAGTAAAGTGGGTTCCGCTAGCTCGGTGATAGTCCAGTAGCTGGGATGGCTAAGGCGGCTTGTGTCTACTCGGGTAGGTGCGACGCAGCCTTGGCGGTTACACCCGAAAGGGTTCTGGTGGGCTAACCAAATTGTAAGTGTAGGCTTGGCCCATTTTGGGCAGCCTACTTAGAAACTAGCAACCCAAACCCACTACCCACTTACCTCCCTTTAGTCTGTTGACTTTGCTACTTCCTTCGGCTGATTGGTTTATTTTTGGGGGAATCTTTGATTACCCAAGCTCTTCGACTATTTCCTTCTTGCTCCTCAAATCAGCCACGACAATTGGTCAATGGCTGATCTTTCGGGCTGATTGATTGGCTCTTGGTTGTATTTATACTCCCTCAGTCCGCCTCCTTCTTGTGCAACACGGATGAGTATTTCGATATTACACACAGGTAATACTGCCAGTCTATTCTATCTCTCTCTCTCTCTCTCTGCTCTCTTTTTCGTTTATGCTCCATAGATGTGAGACGTGGGTTTTGAAGGGATACATTGTGAGTTTGAGCTTTGTGATAGTCTCTCTCTCCCAAACTTAAAAATACGGAGTCTATTTATAAATATAAATATTATACTATCACTTGAATCTCACATATGATTTAGTGATGGATGAGGGTATTTTGATTTATTGAAAATCATGGGTTCAACTCTTTGAAAGTCATGTGAATAATATTTACTTTTGAACTCTTCGAAAGTTATGTAAAATTTATTTTATTTTTGAGTTGTGAATTATCAAGTATTATATACTCCCTCTCTCCGTTCCGAGTAAAGAGTTCTTGTTTGAAAGTCAAACTTTTTTTTAAAAAAAATGATATTTTTAGTAGCTCATTAATAATAAATGACACATCTAATCAACAAAAACCTAATTATTTATAATTTGGATTAATGGATTACAATAATCGAATAATTGATCGATGTATTTTATACGTTGATTTTATATACTTCTATGACTTAAATGATGCTAGTTCATGAGGCTTATGGCTACTGATATATGTTTTTGGTGAGTTTTATAAGTTTCAGGGTTTTTAGTGAAAATATGCAAAACTCCAAGGTCTTTTGTGCAAATTCCAAGAAGGGCCAAAAGATGAAAATTGAAGAGAAAAATGAAGGAAGCCTATTCGGAGATCTTCATGCGGGCCGCAAGGTGCCCGCACCTTGCCCCCGCAAGGTAGGCGACGTGAAGAAGTCGAAAATCAAAGGCCAAAATCTAGAGACTCGGACGCAAGTGCCTCAAACCTTGCGACGACGCAAGGTGGTCGAATGGCCAAATTTCGTATTTTCAATAAGTTATGATTGGATTACAACTCCACGATATAAATAGAAGTCGGATGCCAAAGCCTAGAGATAGAAAAACGCCGTGAAACAAATTTGTATAGATTTTAGGCTGTATAACATAGTTAGATTGTGTAATTACAAGTAATGAAGATCAAGATCATGTTTCCGTTCATCTCCATGTGTTGTTGATTGTCTATGATGAACTAAATCATTCATAATCTAGGAGGTGGGAGGTAACTTGTATCGAATTTATGTTTTAATTCTTCTTTATGTTCATTCAATTCTTGTTGATTGTGGTGTTTATCATTCCCTATATTATTTCGTTTTGAACAAATGAATGTAATCGCAAATAATAAAGGCCTAGAGGTGCGGATAATCGCATGATAAATGTGCATATGTCGTGACTCACCATCACAATA
Organism: Codonopsis lanceolata; assembly: GCA_013146195.2. Classification (NCBI taxonomy): domain Eukaryota; kingdom Viridiplantae; phylum Streptophyta; class Magnoliopsida; order Asterales; family Campanulaceae; genus Codonopsis; species Codonopsis lanceolata. Next base: position 171,423,642 of record CM028377.1, read on the forward strand.
AATTGGACCTATCGATGCATGAGAGTGATAAGTTAGGGTCAGTAAATACATGATCTAGGTGACAGATAGATCATAATGTAGGTGACAGCTAGATTGCATGTTCTTATGCTTAGGATATTGAATGGATGAATTTTGCGGGGATGGAGGCTGAACCATTGTTCAACGGATTATATCTATCTTTTGTGAACGAATCCAAGAAATTGAATGATTATTATTATGAATTGGACATAAAGGAGATACAAGTGAAACCCAGAATCCTAGATTGCCACCCACCATACGATCTTCATAGCCTGTAATTACTGCTAATTAGTTAAACACCTAAATATCAATAGTAGATTAGAATAAATAATTATAAAAACCCCTTTAGATTAATAAATTGCTATCAATAACTTGCACTGTTCGTGATCACTTGTCTCTGTGGGTTCGACTCTTGCTTCCAATACTATTCTATAATAGTCTTGTCCACTTGCAAGGAAAAAGATTTAATAAAACATCGATCAATAATCAACAAAAAGAACCAAATAAAATGAGCCAAAAAAATGAGAGAATGTGATATAATTTGATGATATAGTTGAGAAAGATCTTAGAAGAGTGACTAAATCTGAAATATCTTATAGATATGCTTTATAGACATTTTGTATATTTTAATATATAAGAAAATTACCAAATCAAGATAGAAAATAACTAGTGTACCGGAATATGCAAACGAATGAATTTTAAATAATTATTTCATAGACTTATATATTAGTATGCTTGTAGATGTTATACAAATTGAATTCTTTGAACGATGAAAAATTGAAATTTTATTTTTTATATCTATAGGGGTCCATTTTATCATTTTTGCCCTTGGCCCCTAAAAGTTCAGGAACGGCCCTGGTGATAGAGGTTCTATGTGGGGGTAATTTTGGGTATTGTGGGTTTTTGTTGGAAGGCTGGTTCTTGTCTCCATAGTTGTGAAATCCTTGGAAACATTGTCCCTTCGGTTGTGAACTCTTTGGTTGGACTGCTATACTTTGTGTATATGCAATGGGGATCTAAGCCTAGGCATTATAAGCCCTAGACAAATTCGAGTTAGGCCCAGGTTGAGCCGTGGGTACTCAAAATTACTAATTTATCGTTTTATATTGCTTTGTTATATATTGCGTATTGCAGGTGATTCATTGGCGTATAGGAGTGTTAATGATTTATTAGTGTGTCTTTTGACTTTGGTATATTGTAAGTTTACTGCCAAAGTAAAAGACGGGCATTACTTCAAAGTCATATTATAATTTGGTGTCGTTCCGATTTTGGTTCGGTAAGTATCCTTATTTTTACGTTACAGTGGTATTAGAGCGTAGGTGGGTTGAATCAAAACTTTTTGTAGCCTTCTTCATTCCAAATTTGGGTTGTGACTTTGGTATTTATTTATTCACCTATTAATTGTATTTGTTGTCTGCTTTGTTGGTTTTTTGCTTCCGTATATTTTTTTGCTCTTTGCCTTGTAATTTTTTCGATCTTTTTTGCATTCGAAATTAAAATCGTTGATTTTTTCTCATAAACGTTAAATTGTATTTTTTTTTTTGACTATGTCTACTTATACTTTGGAACCGTTTAATGGAAAATCTGATTTTTCAATTTGGCAACAAAACATGAAAGATATTTTGATAAAAAAAAGTTTTTAAAGATGTCACTGCTGAATTTGTCACGACTTTAATGAAAGAAAGTGACAAAGTTGAGATGGATGAAATTGCTTATTCTTCTATTATTTTAAACTTGACTGGCTCTGTGTGTAGGAAAATTGGTAAACTTGATACGGCTAAAGCTCTTTGGGATAAACTAGAAGCTACTTACTTTGAAACGTCTCTTCCTAGTAAACTTTGTCTTCTAGAAAAGTTCTTTAGGTTAAAGTTAGACCTTAGTAAAGAGATGGAGGAAAACCTTGATGTGTTTGCTAAATTAGTCTAGAACATTAAGCAAACTGGTGATCAACATATTGATGTTTACACCCCTATAGTGCTTTTTAATTCTATACCTGAATCTTACCCTGATTTAAGATTTGATCTTACGTATGGTAGGGACCAAATTACTCTTGATACAATGATCAATGGGATAAAGAGTAAGGAGTTATATCTAAAAGCTAATCAGGGAAAATCAATTGTTAGTAAAGTAAACATGGTTAGAGGAAGACCAGTCATTGGGAATAATAAAACATCTCATCAAAATCAAAATTGTGGCATGAGCAAAAGGAGAAGCAAAAATAGGTCGAGTTCAAAGGAAAGACATGAAATGTGTTACAATTGTGGTGAAGTGGGCCATTTTAAAAAGGAGTGCCCTAATCCGAAAAGGAATAAATCAAAATCACGAACAAAACCAAGGTGATTGCAACTTAGCTTCAGGTAGTAATGTTTCTGCTGATGTGTTTACAGTTACTAATTCTTGTCATAATGTTGTGAATTTTGTACATTCTGCTTGTGCTAGTGAATGACTTATAGATTCTGGTTGCACTTATCACATGACACCATTGAAATCATTGTTTACTACTTATAGATAAGTTAATGTTGGTTCTGTTTCTCTGGCTAATGAGAAAAAATGTGATATTCTTGGTATTGGTGATATTGATTTAAAATGTAATTCTGGTTATGTTTTAACTTTGAAAAATGTGAGACATGTGCATGAATTATGTAGCAATTTGATTTCATGTGCCTCATTAAAGGATGATGGTTTGGAAAGAAAATTGGGTAAGTGTGTTATGAAAATACTAAAGGGGTCTTTAGTTATTGCAAAATGTGAAAAACGTCGAAACTTATATGTTTGCTGTGTTTTACCTATGTCTACTTTTGAGATTTATGCTAATGTCGTTAAGGAGGATAAAACGATTTTGTGGCATAAGAGACTAGGCCATATAAGTAATAAAGGGTTAGAAATTTTGCCAAAAACGGGTGTTTTTGAAAATGAAAAATTTTCTGATTTACCTTTTTGTAATACTTGTGTCAAGAGCAAACATCATAAAGTGAGTTTTCCACCCCCTTCCTTAGGAAAGCATTCTAGCAAGAAATTCCTTGACTACATACATGCCGATGCATGGGGGCCCTCTAGTGTGCTAACTGAAGGTGGCAATAGGTATTTTCTATCCATCATTGATGACTTTTCACGAAAAGTCTAGGTTTTCTTAATGAGACACAAATCTGATTCGTTTGAGAAATTTGAAACTTGGAAAGTTTTTATTGAAAATCAAACAGGAAAGAAAATCAAAATGCTTAGGACCGATAATGGATTAGAATTTTGTAATCATGAGTTTGATGAATTATGTGCTATTCATGGTATTGGTCGACATAAAATTGTTCCCTATAACCCGCAATAGAATGGTGTTGCCGAGCATATGAACAGGACTCTTTTGGAAAGAGTGAGAGCTATGCTCAATACTTCGGGTCTCTCCAAACGTTTTTGGGGAGAGGCAGTTGTAACTGCCGCCTATATCATCAATAGGTCTCCCTCTGTGCCTTTGCATGGTAGATGCCCTGAAGCGGTCTCTACGGGCAAAGAGATTGATATATCGCATATGAGGGTGTTCGGTTGTGCGGCTTATGCACATCAAAGACATGACAAACTTGAACCTAGGGCTGCTAGGTGTGTGTTTTTAGGGTACCCAGAGGGTGTGAAGGGGTATAGATTTTTGTCAGCCAGCTGATATAGTTTTGAGCAACTGATGCTGTTAGTTGGAATAATAAAATTGGTCAGCTGACACAGTCTTTGGTGTTTTGAAAGAGATCACAAGTTATGAGGAAATAACTGAAAGACAATTTATAAAAACACGTAAGTAAACAATTTATGTAATGAACTGACTAACACTTAAATAGATTAAGACTGCTTAAGTGTTAGAACAGTTTGTAAGATCTGATGAGTAAAAACAAAACAGTGTAAGTGGTTCACAGTATAAACTGCTACATCCACTACCAAGTTGGTCAAACTTGGATTTTTGAAGTGTACTAATATTATTAATAATCTAGATGATCACTAATGGATCAGTGTACAACAAAGACCGATATTTATGGAGTATGATTGAAAAGCAATCACACTCGTGGGACAACCAAAAGATTTCTTAATGACTATGAAAGAAGTAAGGAATGTCTTAACAATGATTGTCAAAAATAATGAACTAGAAAGGAATATAAATCAAAGGTTATCTAGCTAATGTTTTGGCTGAGGCACTTCAAAAGAGAAATCTGCTTGAGAGAGTATGAATGTTTCAGTGTCTTCTCAACCTGCTTCAATGCCTCTAAATAGAGATTGAGAAATTCAATCCGTTAGAAGCAAAGTTTGAATTTGAATTGTGCTAATAATTCGGAGGTATCTCTTTACAAGATCATATGGATCCTGTGTGGGAGGTAAAGAACAAAACGATCTAGCATAGCACAAAACAAGTAAGTGTCAGTACTAAAAATGTTTAAGCATAAGAGGTAAAGAAACTGACACTTAAAGAGCGGGTCAGCAACTACTAGGTAGCTGACAATAATATCCTACAAGCTGACAATATATTCCTTAAGTAAAGAGATTATAAGCTTAACATGCTAAGTATGAGCATAATGATTTTAAAATATTTTAAGACATGCATAATTCAACACTACCACAACTCTTCAGTTAGTATAAATAGACATCATGGTTTGACAATTAGTTACACCGAAACATACTTGCATCTAGAATTGTTAGATTGAAAGAAATCACTTCATATTGTTGAAAAAATTTGTTTGAGTCTTGGAAATTCTAAACCACCGATCCAGTTCACCGGAATCCGAGTATTGAAGTGATATCTACTTAGATTGAAAAGTCATTGCATCTTAGGGAGAATTGTCGAGAACCGTGAAGCACACTACGGGGCAATTTCGTCTTGCGAAGATCGTGTCTAATACGAGCCTCGACTTCAAGTTGTTGTTTTAATTAATTAATAATAATAATAATTATTATTATTATTCTTCTTCTTATTATTATTATTAAATTTCTCTTCATCACCTTCTTTTATTTAAAATACCGTCCTTTGCTATTTCGGGAAAACTTACAATAAATTAAACTACAATTGCAAGACGAAATTTCAGTTTTCTTAGAAGAAAAAAATGGCAAAAGATATTGCTACTCCCTCCGCTTCTGCTACCGTTGCTGCTCTTGCACCTGTTCTTCCTCATCCTGCTCATGACGAGAAACCGCGAAGTTCACAAGTATGTATTTTAAGAGATGATAGCAGAAAATGCTGTTTTATTTGACGACTCTTGGTCTGTCAAGGTTCTTGAAAGAAGACCCCCCATTGCGGATGGTGAATCTGATGCCCAATAGGCTTAATGCTTTGGAAGCATGAAACCACAGTGATTTTTTGTGTATAAATTACGTGCTTAATGGCACGGAGGATTCACTTTACAGTGTGTATAGTAAATTGAAAACTGCCAAGGAACTATGGAACTCCTTGGAAAAGAAATACAAGATTGAAGATGCAGGATCGAAGAAATTCGTTGTTGGCAAGTTTTTTGATTTCAAGATGATTGACTTCATGACAGTGGCCATCCAAGTGTCTGAGATTTAGTTAATCTTGCATGACTTGGAAGCTGAAGGGATGGTGCTAAGTGAATCATTCCAAGTGGCTGCCGTGATTGAGAAGCTACCGCTTATGTGGAAAGACTTCAAGAACTACCTCAAGCATAAGCAAAATGAGATGAAATTTGAAGACTTGATCATACGGCTTGAAATTGAGAAAGGCAACCGGAAAGCGGAAGAAAAATCTCACAAAGCCGGGATAGAGGCCAAAGTTCATCTTGCTGAATCAAGTACCAAAAACAAAAGGAAGCGCCCTGAAAGTGCCAAACCAGGAACTTCTAAAAAGTTCAAAGGAAGCTGCTACAACTGCGGCAAGGAAAATCACATGGCTAAAGATTATCGTCTTCTAAAGAGGTACAATCAAAGGGGCAACCGACACCAAGTCAATGTGACAGAGGATGTTGACATGCTCGATCTGTGGTTTGAAGCCAACATATCAAAGTTTGGAAGATAACCCGAAAGAATGGTGGATAGACATTGGAGCTACTCGTCACATTTGTGCCGATAAGGAGGCTTTCTCATCCTACACTCCTATCAATTGAAGGAAATTGTATATGGGAAACTCCTCGACTTCCAACGTCGTAGGACTTGGAAAGGTTGTGCTGAAGATGACTTCAGGCAAAGAGGTAATGCTAGTGAATGTGATGCATGTCTCGAACATCCGAAGAACTTGGTTTCCGGCCCCCTTATGAGTAAGGCCGGATTTAGACTAGTGTTTGAGTCTAAAAAGTGTGTATTGACCAAAAATGGTCTTTTCATTGGTAAAGGGTACCTTGATAAAGGACTCTTTAAAATGAATGTAATGAATGCTTACCACCCACATGTGAAGAATAAAGATGTTTATTATGTTTACTTGTTGGATAGTTCTAATTTATGGCATGATAGATTAGGACACGTAAATTTCAACTAAGGTTGGTGAATCAAAAATTAATACCTATATCTAAAATTGATTCACATGACAAATGCGAAATTTGCGTTGAAGCAAAAATGAAAAATGAATAAGTCGCCATTTCCTTTAGTAATAAGAAACATGAAACCTCTCGAGTTAATTCACACCGATATATGTGACTTAAATTTTTTGCAAACTCGAGGTGGGAAAAAGTAATTTTATTACTTTTATTGACGATTCCACTATTGTATTGTTATTTATACCTTTTGAAAAGCAAAGACGAAGCTTTAGAAGCTTTTAAAACTTATACGAAAGAAGTTGAGAATCAACTTAATTTAACAATTAAGAAGATTTGAAGTGATAGAGGGGGAGAATTTGTTACTCCATTTGAAGACTTATGTTGTCAATCTGGCATAGTTCATCAAACGACAACTCCATACTTACCTCAATCAAATGGAGTTGTTGAACGCAAAAATCGTACTCTTAAAGGGATGATGAATGTGATGTTGATAAGTTCGAGCTCACCCCAAAACTTGTAGGGGGAAGTCATTCTTTCAGCAACTTATATTCTTAATAAGTTACCACATAAAGGTAAAGATAAAACTCCATATGAGTTATGGAACGGGAAACAACCATCTTATAAATACCTTAAAGTGTGGGGGTGTTTGGCTAAGGTTGAAGTATCTAAACCCAAACAAGTTAAAATCGGTCTTAAGATGATTGATTGCATTCTCATAGAATATGCTAGCATTAGTAGTGCTTATCGATTTATAGTGCACAAATCGGGAATTCCTCTCATAAATGAAGGAACGACCATAGAATCAAGGAATGTTGTATTCTTTGAAAATATGTTTCCTTACGGTGAAAGGAAAGAAACAAGTTCTAGTAAGAGAACTTATGAAGCTGTCCATGATTCTTCTCAAGAAGAAGAAGAACTGAGGTGCAGTAAAAGGGCAAGAGTTTCTAAAACTTTTGGTCCCGATTTTCTAACTAATTTCATGTTAGAAGATGAACCTAGTACTGTTAAAGAATCTTTATCTAGTCTAGATACTCCGTTCCAGAAAGAAGCTATTAACAGTGAAATAAAGTTGGTTGATCTCCTTTTAGGATGCAAACCGTTGGGTTGCAAATGGATCCTTAAAAGGAAGTATAAGGCGGATGGATCTATTGACAAGTACAAAGCCCGTTTGGTAGCAAAGGGTTTTAAACAGAAAGAAGGCTATGACTTATTCGACACGTATTTTTCTGTCACGAGAATTACGTCCATTTGTGTTCTTATTGCTATTGTTGCTTTGCATAAGCTAGAGATACATCAAATGGATGTTAAAACAACCTTCTTAAATGAAGAGTTGGACGAGGATATTTACATTGAACAACCCGAGGGGTTTGTTTCTCCCAGAAGAGAGAGAAAAAAAATGTGTAAACTTGTAAAGTCATTGTATGGGCTAAAGCAATCACCTAAACAGTGGCATGAAAAGTTTGACCGAACAATGTTGTCAAACGGTTTCAAAATCAATGAATGTGACAAGTTTGTCTACATTAAAAATACAACTAATGCTTACGTCAAAATTTGTCTTTATGTAAATGACATGTTGATTATGGGAAGTACTCATGATATAATCATGAATACTAAAAACATGTTAAAGAAACACTTTGACATGAAAGATATGAGACTAACTAATGTTATATTAGGGATGAAGAGATCTAAAACATCAGATGAAATAGTCATGTCACAGTCTCATTATGTTGAGAATATTCTTCGGAAATTCAATACATTTAATAGCCCTCGGCTAAGACACTAGTAGACTTGAGTCTACACTTAGCCAAAAATAGGGGAGAACCAGTTTCTCAACAGGAATATGTTAGGGTAATTGGAAGTTTGATGAACTTAACCAATTGCACATGTCTAGACATAGCATATTCAGTGAGTAAACTAAGTAGGTTCACAAGTAATCATTACCAGGATCATTAGAAAGTCCTAACTAGGGTTTTGAGATACTTAAAGTATACATTAAATTATGAGATACTTTATAATAGATATTCAACAGTGTTAGAAGGATACTACGATGCAAATTGGATATCTGACACAAAAGACTCCAAGTCCACAAGTGGTTACGTGTTCACTATAGGTGAAGGAGCGGTGTCATGGAAATCTTCTAAGCGAACGTGTATAGCTCGATCCGCCATGGAATCTGAATTCATTGCTTTAGACAAAGATGGTGAAGAAGCTAAGTGGCTTAGAATTTTTTTGGAAGATATTCCTTGTTGGAATAAATCAGTTGTGCTTGTAGTGCTGATTTTTTTTTTTTGAAGGTTGGAGGGGATATAGACCTTACCCCAACCCTTATTTTTTTTAATTATTTTTTATGTCTTGAAAGGCTACAATTATAGATATATAATGCCTTTTGGTATGGCTAGAACAAATGGTACCGCTGGTGAGGCTTTAAACACCCGACCTCTTGGTTGAGAGTAGTGATGTACGAGGGTGCCTCTGGTAGAGCTTGAACACTCGACCTCTCCGTTAAGATAAGCGAGCAGCTAAATTGGGGCTTTGGGTATGGCTTGAACAACAATGTTGCCTCTTAAGAGGTTTGAACACCCGACCTTTCTATTGAAAGTTACAAGTCCAGGGTGTCTCTAGTAGGACTTGAACACCCGACCTCTCCTTTAGGAGAAGTGAGCAGTACTAGTTGAGTTAGAGTTCGTTGGTGCCTGTAGCGTTGATTCACATTCATAAGGCATAAAATAACATGTACAATGGTAAGTTTAGACATATTCTTCATAGACACAATACCATTATACAATTGATCTCAAATGGGGTTACTTCTATTGAATACATAAAGTCAAAAGAAAACCTAGCTGATCCTTTTACGAAAGGAATCAATCAAGATCAAATGTACACATTGTTAAGAGGAATGGGTTTAAAATCCACAAAAAAAGAACAATCATAACGGAAACTCAACCTTGAGAATTCGAGATCCAAAAACCTTGGTTCAATGAGACAACTAAGTTATGAAAGTTATGTTGAAACACTTGGAAACTTGTTTCAACTCATTCCTAGAACATCCAAGTGAAAAAACCTGAAACAGTGGTGAGGTTAGATCGAACATTTAATGATTCCTATACCTAAAAGATGGAGTATGACATGATACTCTTTATAAGAGATCACCTATATAAGTGAGAAGTAAATGGTCGCTTCCAATAGAACACTTATGAAACTAAGATATGGTCCAGGGCCGAAAAGGACATAACGTGAGAACGAAAAGTGTTAGAGTCGTTATGGTGTAATTACTATTGTCTCGGTTTACACCAGACAGTCGATTAGTTCAAAACATCAAGTTACTAAACGACTAGTAAATCTGATAAGGAAGGTTCAAAGCCAAAAACTATGTATTTTGATGCTATAACGATTCGCCAGAACTTCCAAGAGAGTTTGCATCCATGCACACATTAACTGTCATTCATGTGGGGAATTGTTAGAAATTGGTTTTCATAACATTGGTGTTTGACCAAGTTTCTAATTGAGTTTCATTTATTAAAAATGAAAATAAGTTGCAAATATGTAATCTACGTTTCGAGTAGATTAAGTTGATATATTTATTATCTTAAAACTAATTACGGGTGAATGAGATATTAATGCTCAAAGTAGGCAACTAAACTTTGTAAATTGAAGAGTAAAGTAGGTTCAGTTAGCTCGGTGACAGTCCAGTAGCTGGGACGGTTAAGGCGACATGTGTCTACTTGGGTAGGTGCGACGCAGACTTGGCGGTTACACCCGAAAGGGTTTTGGCGGGCTGACATAATGGGTACGTCTAGGTGCAATGAACATGGTCTTAGGCTGAATAGATGTGGCGGGGCCGAATGGGCACGTCTGTAGACACCCCAATTTCGTACCCCTGGTATGTGACTGACATAAAATATCAAGAACTGTTAAAACTTAACAAATGTCAAGTTGCAGAAGTCAAAAATGCGAAAAGAAAAGCAGGATGCGCGAAACAGTGAACTGTAGGGGCTAAAGTGCAAAATTTTCAAAGTTTAAAAGGGGCTTGGTGCCGCCAATAGCATCCATGGTGCCGCACCAAGCATTGACTTGGCCGCACCATGGGATGTCCTGTTCATCTCTCTCCACAATGAAATAGTACAAGCTGTTAAAGCACAAGTACAAGGCTGTTGATGCTGAGGCGAACAAGCGGAGAAATGCCCGGTGTCACCTCTCCCGGTATAAATAGAGACCCCGGCTCCCGGTTCTGGCTGGTACATTTTCATCAGCGATTTTTGATCGTGGCTTCCTTCGTTTTCTCGATCTGATTAGTACGAGAGGTGCGAGATAGGTGAGTGGAAGCCCCTATAATCTCCAACCCGTCCAAACTACGCCAAATCAAAAACTTCATGGGTTATAAGTGATCCCTAGCCTAGTTGTTAGGTATCCACCTCAAATCCCAGTCCAAAAATCCCAAAGTAAGGCATTACTCTCCCAGAGTAGCAGTGAAAAAGTCAATAAATTAAGTCTAGGGTTCCGCCCAACCAAAAAGGCCAAACCTACCCAAATAAAGTCGTCACTCGCCCGAGTTGATAAGCCCACACTTCAAAAAATCAACACAACACACACACACAACAAAAAAAAGGCTCTCTCTCAGAAGGGGCAGGGAAGCACACCACCGCTCTAAAAGGTAAAACCTTTAAGAGCGTTGTTATTTTTATTTATTTACATTTTCTGTCTTTTATTTATTTTCAAAAATTGTTATTTAAATCGGCGCAATGTAGCCAATATAAGCCGTTGTCTTTGCCGGATTAGATTAGGAAATATTATGTAAAAGAGTTATAATGGCCAAATATTCTTAAATGTGTTTGTAATTATTGGAAGGAGGAATTTGCGAGGTCAAGTAAATAATGTAGCCACGAATGTATGCATTTAATTTTCCTTGTCAAAATAAGACCTTATTTATTTGCTAGATTAATATAACAATGAAGCATACTTAGTAGCGTTTTGAGACGAAAGGCGAGTTGGGTGCCTAGCACCTTCGACTCGTAACTTAGCCCCGAACCAGCTTTCTAAAATCTGGTTTTCTTTTTTTGGTTTTCCTTTATTTTTGCCTTAAAATAAATGTGGCGACTCTAAAACTTTCGAGATCGGTGGGGCCTCGCAACATTCCCTCTTTGCACTTTCTGTTCTCCCAAAAGGGAGATACGGGAATGGAGGGAGTGATGCATTCCCATATCTGGTATCCCACAAACAAGGGATAACTTGATGCGGGGAAACCCATAGCTCCCATAGTGATCCGAACGGGCCATAAGGCTATTTTAATAAATCCATAAGTGGGGCGTCGCAATATCTTTTCTTGCACTTCTCATTTTCCCGAAGATAAAAGGGAGAATGAGAATGGAAAGGTAATGCATTCTCATATCTGTTATCCCGAAATAAGGGATAACGACATGAGAGACCTTTAGTTCCCATTTTGGATACAAAAATCTACTCAGCAAGAGACACATTCAACGTGCTAACATGACTGACACTCCTCTCGCACTTTGGTTCGTCTTCCCAAACAAGGGAGGGTGGAGCAGGAAGCGGTGGTGTCCCGATCCGCAGCGTCTGGCGCACCTATCCAGGGCGCGGCGCGGGAGCACCCGGGAACCTCACCTGGCGGCGACTCTGGCGGGGAGTTGTTTTATTTTAAATAAAATGGAGGGCTAGACTCATAAATAAAACCTTTTTTGTTTTATTTGTTTACGCCGCAATTTGATGCTCGTTATATTAATTCGCATTTCAATAAAGTGTTCCCATTACTGGTGGCTATATTTGTGGATATGATCCTCCATCGCAGCGGTCTCGGTTCAGATACATTCTGAGACATGTTCGAGAGTATAAAATCAAAAATCAAAAATCAAAAAAATATATATATATAAAAAAATTTCGAAAAACAAAAAAAATATATCTATTATATATTACAATAAATTCGGCGACAACAAAAGAGGCTTTGGGCTTTACTTTAGGCTCTATATTTTTATTTCAGGTTCATTTTTCACTTTATTACATTATACATTTACGCATTCATTATGTCATTTTATTTCGGGGACATAGGACCAAAATTTGTAATTAATAGGGATAGATAGTTTCCCAGCTTTTCTTTCTATTTCTTAAAATGGTGTGCTTGCTTGCTTGCGCTCAAACATAAAAAGCAGAAAATCCACACAAAGAAAAAAGCCAAGACAGGCCATAACTTGTTTTATTTTTACTCGTTACATATCACGTAAAATAAATAAAAACTTTACTTGCTTTCTAGATACCGCACACACGTGCACGCATATAAATATATTCGAGCTGTTACCCTACACCATGGCCGACTTACCCCTGCATAAGCCAACGTTAGAATGCATATAGTCTTTCAGGACACTTCAGGCCAGCCGGTTTTGCATCTTTGAATTGTGGGTCACCCACATCAAAAAAAAAATCAAATCGAAAATCAGAAAAATATATATATATGTCAAAAAAAAAGCGCAAGTTCAAAAAAAAATATAAATATAATAATTGCGCACAAAAAAAAAAATATCAATATCAATAATAAACGAGGGGTGATTTATAATTCTCGGATGCTCGACCTAGACCATTTCGGATGGTGGATCTGGAAAGAGTATAGGCCCTTCGCTTACTTTGGGAGGACCGATCCATCTGGGAAGTCGAAAGGTGTGGAATACGTTGGTCCTATACTGCGGAAAAAGAATCCTTTGTTCGAGGAAAAGTCTGAGGCTGTCTGTCAAAATAAAGCGAGTGCTTATCAGGTCAATTGTAGGGAACATGAAAATAATAATAATAAAATATTAATAAAAGGCACTGTACTTCAAGCCGGATAGCCTCCCGGCCACCCGCCTTACGATACCTACCAAACCCCATTTTCCTCGAGAGACTGGCTTTGAATTTGGAAAAGCGAGAAACGTACTAAGCCGGTTGATTCGGGAAGATAGTGCAGAAATCAGATCAGAGGGTATCAGGTTCTAGTTTATCGGACAAAGGCAAAGTCAGGTTCGGAGGAGTGCGGATCAAGCGGTATGGCGGCCGAAAGTGAGCGGTCGGTATGGAGTGCAGTTCGGGGGCTCCGAGGTATGTTCCACCTCTGCCAATACAAAAATGGCTAGACCAAAAGTTGGATGCATTTATTGATCGTATAAAGGGCCAAGCGGCCAATGTAATAAAATTTTTTAAATCTAGTGGTGAGAAAATTCCTTCCCTGAGCTTGAGACCCCAAAGAAGCATCAACCTTCTATGTTCCTCCAAATCCAACCTCCCGACCAAACACCAACCCGCTGACCCCCGGGAATCCTATATTACCCAAATTCCACCAACTTCGAGAACCCATAATGCCCAAATTCCACCAACTCTTCGCAGATCCCTATCTTTGTCCAAAATCCTTATCAATCCAAAATCCTTATCAATCCAATATCCTATCGGCCCAATATCCATATCCAATCCATTATCCATATCCAATCAATATCCATATCTGTCCAAAATCCTTATCCAATCAAAATCCTTATCAAACCAAAATCTATATTATCCAAAACCAGTAACCTAAGAACCTTTATCCAACCCAATACCCATATCCGACCGAGAATCCTTATAATGCCCAAATTCCATTAACCAGAACCCATATATCTTGTCAAAATCCACCACGGCCAATCCTACCTTGACGAGAAAATAACCGGGCGGCTTTAAATCCGGCCAACATATACCAAAACCCAACTTTCAATGCAAATTGGAGGCGACATCGAAGATGTGAAAACCATGTTGCTTAAAGCTCTAAACCGGGGAGTTTCTAATGAAAATTTGGGGGACGACTTCACAGGTATGATAGGCGAGTCTTTGATTACAAGAGTTCTGTGAGTTTGGGTCTACTTCTAATAAGCCAGCTGCGAACTGGTATGCTCTGACGAGCCCACTTTTTGGCCGCAGATCTAGTGGACTACTTTGGATATATTACCCCTATTCCTTTCCCAAGCCTTCACGGATTTGGTCATACACCAATCAGCTCCACTAAAATTGAGTACCCCTATTCCTTTCTAGCCTTACTGATTTGGTCATCTACCAATCCGCTCCCTACAATTGAGGATCTCAAACCCCGTGTCCTCAATAATGTAATAAACCCCGATTTGTGCTTTTAATAATAATCTAAACGCTCTTTGCTTATTTCTTAGTTGCACATGCATTAAAAGACACATTAAATAATTATAATAATGAGTCATTTAATAGGACCCAAAAGAAAAATGTTTGAGCTTGTAAAGCCAGGGTGAGAGCCGTACATCATCAACAAGAATCAAGATCGATCCACCATCAATCCGGCCGGACAAGGAAATCAAAAGAAGTCAAAATCGGCAACCTCGCAAGGCTCTAAAAAGAATAACACTCATGGATCTCCTCAAAGAGTTCGTGGACATGCCTTTGGTCCTATGAAGATGTGCCAAGGGTGTAATCAAATAGTCAAACACCGACTCATATGTCCGAATGCTCACCAATCGACAAAAGCTCCACCGCACAAGTTTAATGGTCGCCAAGTTGAAAAAGAAAGCATGAAAAACAGCACGCCAACTTCATTCTAAAAAAAAAAGAGTAAAAAGAAAAAAAAAGAAGAAAAATTCGAAAGGAATAAAAAAAAATATACCCGATCCGGTCATTCCAATATAGTGATCATTCCCAAGCCCAACTTTTTTATCAACGACATGTTGGGTTATAGTCAAATCAAAGGCAAGTAGGAGACCAAGAAAAGACCTATTCATCTCCCTTTCGGGGACCTATCGCTATCATGTCATGCCGCTCTGGCTAAAAATGTCGGGCTACTTATCAAAGGTCAAGTACCCCTCTTCCACGATGTGTCATATATGGTCAAATGATCCCTCAGAGATGTCGCATTCCCACAAGCCAAGAAAGAAGACCTTGTTCACTGATCTTAACAAGCCTGTGTATTATGCTCGAACCAATCTATACAGTGTTTCTTCCACTCGCTTAGGCTGAAACCCGAAAGGGCGCCTAGGCAAAAGTTAGGGCATTCAAAAAAAAATGAAAAATAAAAAGGAGAACAAGGGCTCGCTTAGGTCAAAACCCGAAAAGTATGGCTAGCAAAATTAGAGCATAAAAAATAAAAATAAGGGCCTAGGTTGAAAACCGAAAGGGCCGCCTAGGCAAAAGTTAGAGCCAAACAAATAAAAATATATATCAGAGAATAAGGAGAGGGAAGACACTTGAAACCTCGACATCCTATCTCCGCCTTCGCAAGATAAAGAGGCTCGACCGACGTAAGAAAAAGAAAAACCACGACATAAGCTCACAATAAAATACTAAAATATAATATTACGGGTCCTAAGGTGCAACTTAGGAATAATTGCAAAAGAAATTTAGATTATGCATTAATGGCATGTACATATCTATTATTGCCTGTACCCCCTTTGTTTTCCTTAAACAATCATTTTTTCTTGTACCATAGCCCCGAGTGGTCCATCGTTGCCTCTGCGGCAAGGCCCACCAAGCCGGGCCCATATACTCTTCTCTCGAGGCGCAGAAGAAGCTCTAGACTCATCAAGATGAGAGCCACCCGACGTGTCTTCCTCTTCATCATCAAGATCTCCGCTTCCCGAGTACTTGCTGTTTTGATTCGCTTCATCGCTTCTCGAACCAAAGACTCATAAAGGTGAGGGAGGAGGCAACCATCTCTGTTCCTGGGTGGTGTCTATCGCTGGCTAAGCTACCAGGGGCTCACGGATCGCCGGCCGAGCCGCACTTTAACCCGGCCCGAGGGGAGGATCGCATTTCTACTCCCGGCCGTGCTATTGACCAACGCCACTCACTCGCGGGAAGATTGCCGACCAGATCCTGTCCGGGCCGTCTGGCATCGAGACCATGAACCTGCCTAAATTCCGCTTCCAAAGCCTCGAGGAACAACCAATCCCGAACTATCATGTCCTCGCCTACTTCCAGGCGAACATCCACCCATTGGTTATATGATGGCCTGTGATACGCCTCAAATCTATTTATCAGGCGAGACAAATACAGTTAACCATAACCC
>CM028377.1:171440235-171473422 GCA_013146195.2 Codonopsis lanceolata
CATGTTTAGCATGGTGATTTTAGAGTAGATTATTTTGAATTTTGAATTTTCGATTTTAAATGGTTCATGATGAGACCAAAGAAAGAACATGCAAAGATCAAAGTCACTAGATATTGTAAGTAGTAGTTATTTAACGCCGGCACATGCTATAGGCCAGCCTGGAAAAAAAATTAAAATGACTTTTAATCAATTGACTTAGTTATAAATTAGTATTAGAGACCCCCAAATACGTCCTATATTAAAGCCGCTTAATTACTATGATAACTAAATCTATACTATTATATATCAAAGTTGGTGAGGATAACTCTAATATTAATACATCACCTAACTTTTAATATTGTTCAATTATCTACCCTACACATCTTGACATTTTTCATTTTTTAGTTATTAGCTAAAAATAATAATTAATAATAGATAATATGATATTGTGATATTAATCATTTACTATTAATCTCTTTTATTATTAATAATAGTGAAAATCTTATATAGAAAGACTTTTACTACCAACATCATTTCTTAATCAATGTGAGATAATATTATTATATTGGTGTTGAGTGAGTACTTTATTCTAATGACTCACTTCTAACACTATACTTTAGGCCTTGATATTTTATTCATCCAAAACTTGATTTGGACAAATAAATATATCATTTTGATACTTTAACAGTATAACACAATTACACAATTACCTTTGCCAACAAACAAATGACGTAAAGAAATTCGTCCCTCAAATTACACAATTTCTTTCACTAAAAACACTAATTTTTCAACAAGTATTACGTGAGTACTTTAATGATTTCTAAAATCAACATTAATTTATAACTAATGTAAGATGCATCTCTATTATAAATACAAATAAAAGTGATATAACAAATATTGGTTAAAAATTGATGTTGGTTTTAAAAATATTTAGATAAATGACTTTTACTAAACTAATAAAAGACTGTTTTTCTTGATGTATCTCCCGAGTCGAACGAGAATCAACATCTTACATTCTGCATATCCTATGTCTACCTTCTTTCCTCGACCATGAGGATGAAGGCATTCGAAATTTTTCTTCACGGTATACTCCAGGGACCCTCTCATTCTCTCCCACCGAGCCAACGATCCGACTCCACCAACATATACTTTCTGATTCAATCAAGCTAGACCTACTCTACATCCATCATTTACATATGAAAGCAGCTTACAAGCACCACACCAATCAGCTTGCTACTCTTCAACAGCATGTTGCATCCATTCTACCTACTGCTGCTGGTGTACCACGTGAGCCTCATATGGATGATTGGAGGTCTATTCTTCTTTATCAGAAGGAATGGGCTAACATGACTTTCAATGTTGAAGTTGTTATGCTTCAAACTATTCAGGAGGAGAAGAAACAAAGAGCTAGAGCTGATGCATTTCTGGCTGAGAACAAGATTCTTAGACAAAGATTAGGTCTCAAACCATCTCAGTTAGTGAATGCTGAGCTTGGAACTGACAAAGAATCAGAAGAAGCTAACAAGGAACCTGAAGCTGATGTTGGTCCATCATCTGCAGCTCAAGCTGACAAGCCTGCTGAAGGATCCAAATCAGCAAACAAATGAACTCATCTCTCTTAAACTTTTAAACTCTTTTAGACATCGATTTTACTTGTAGAAGATAATTAATTTCTCCCTGTTTTTCTAATTTCTGCAGCTTAAAAATATCTCTTATCTACTTGGCTTACTAACACCTATTTTGCAGGATTATAAGTTCTCTAATTTGCTCTCTGCTTTAAGTGAATGGCTTTAAGCAAATAGGATGAGATTGTTGAATCTTACCATAATTAAATTTGCTTAAAATCATTTTACTTTTTATCAATCAAGAACTTATAATTTATTAAGTATATTGGTCAGGTTGCAGTATATTTATGTCAGTCACTTATACGTAGCAGACCCTCGTTTTTTAAAAAGTTGTCAGCTTTCTTACCTTTTATACTTAAGCATTCCTCAGTACTGACACTTTCCTATTTTGTGTTTCGATAGATCTCAATGTTCGTTATCTCTATCACAGGATCACTATGATCTTGTGAGAAGATACGTCTGATTTGTAAAACACACTTTAAATTCAAATGTGTTCCTAACGGCTGCACTTCAAGTTCATCTATAAATACCCACAAGAATCACTTGAAGAAAAGACTGAAACATTAAGCAGTTTACTCACTTGAAGTGCCTCAGTCTTTAAAACTTTAGCTAGATAGCCTTCTTTGTTATTTCTCTTCTAGCTATTGTTTTGACAATCACTGAATTGCTTCTTTCTTAATCCTTAAGAAATCAGTTTGATTGTCGCACGAGTGTTATTGTCTTTCAATCATACTCTATAAACACTGGTCTTTGTTGTACACTAATCCATTAGAGATCACTTAGATTTTTAATAATATTAGTGCACTTCAAAATCCAAATTTGACTAACTTGGTAGTGGACGTAGCGGTTTTCTTGTGAACCACTTCAATTCATTTGTCGATTATTTCTTCAACTTTTACAAAGCGATCTAACACTTAAGAAGTCTTGATCTACTTAAGTGTCGTGATTCTACATAAATTGTTTACTTATTTGTTTTGATAAATTGTTCTTCAACTATTTCTTTATATTCAGTGATTTATTTTCAAAAACAATTAATTGTGTAAGCTAGTTGACCAATTTTTTATCAGCCTACAGCGGCAGCCTCTTTAAAACATCAGCCATATAACACCATATCAGCTGACTGATAAAATTACATATTTTATTTGCAACTTTTGAAGTTTTTCAAAACTATCCTCAAAATTTTAAAAATACTATTCACCCCCCTCTAGCCTTGTCAGTTGCTTACTGGACTTACAGTATTATTACTAAAAGAACTCGTACGAAGCACGAGCTCTATAACTAGTTAAGAAAAATAATTAAGCTAGCTCACTCAGCTTAGCTACTTACTTTGGCATTAGAAAAAGAAAACTTCGATCACTTGTATACAAATATAAATATACATTTGGCGTGAGAAAATTTTGAGTTTTAGAATATATATTTTATTGTGATTTAAGAAAAAAATTAAAAGAGATATAGAGAGAAAGTTAACAATAAAAATAAACTAGTTCTTTTGTAAGATCGTCAAGCGGATCTTAATTAGTAAGACAAGTCTCCCTCTCGCAGGTTTAACCCATCAACACACGATTGGTCGGGTGAAGATGAACATCTTACAAAAATTTATCCAGTAGAATCGTTTCACCCAAGTTTTTGCCATTAAAAAAATCACTAAGTTTTCGATTGATAAAATTTTATTCATTCAATTTACAATAGCAAAAACTTATATAAGATGATCTTACGAATATTTTTTATAAGACGAGTCATCTTTACCCGATATACCGTGTGTTTGTGGATTGAGTTATGAGAAAGAGAAGATTGATCTTACAAATTAAGATATATAACACAGTCTTACAGGAGACCTACTCATTTACAATTAATTGCCCCATAATTTAATTTTAAATATTGGGTTAAATGCACTATTGGTCTCTATACAATGCCAAATTCCACTAGCAGTCCATGTATAAAAATAATACACACTACATACCAAAGATTATAAATTTTACACATCGGTAGTCCATGGTCCTAACTTCGTTAACTAAAGTGTCGTTAAGTGAGCATGTGCTTATCATATGATCAATTTGTAAGGAATAGAAAAAGAGGCAGTAATGACAAATAAAGAAAGGGCGAGGAGGAGAAAATGGTATATCGGACATGGGGATGCGCTAAGTTGGGGACGAGAAAAGTTACAAATAGATCCCTGAAGTTTGGGTTTTTTAGCGATACTTCAAACTTTCAAGATGATCCTTCAAGTTTAGAAACTTTCGAATATGATTGGAAAAGACTGAATTGCCCTCTATTTGATGCACGTGAGTGAGCACATGTTCAGTTAACAGTATTATAGTTAACGGAATTAGTGGACTGCCCTCTGTGGTACGCATTTGCGTTGTACATGAACTGATGGTGTTAAGTTGTTGAATTCTTGCATTGTACATGGACCAATGGTGCATTTAACCCTTAAATATTAAAAGCACCGACAAGTATGATCGATAATATATTATTATGAAATTATTAAAACAATTTCATGATTTGACGTGTTTCTTTCTTTGTACATTGTACTCCATCTGTCCAAAAATTATCGTCTGAGTTAATTTGATGCACAGTTTAAGAAAACACATTTGACTGGATTATTAATATTAGTTTGAAGTATAGTTTATTTTAAATTCTATGTGTATGTGGCTCATAATTAAAGTATGATGAAAAAGAAAAGATAAAGTGGTAAAAATATTGTACTAAAAAGGAAAGTTTTAAACAATATAATTATTTTGAGACGGACGAAAAAAGAAAACATGACAATAATTTTGAGACGGAGGGAGTATAACATAATTGGTTTAAATCTCAATTTGATCATCCTACTTTCGGCCAAAATTCATTAAGCTCACTCTATTTTTTTTCCCTTAATTTAATCCCTCTACTTGGCTTCGAAAGTCAATAAGGTCACTAGAGTCATTTCTATTAATTAAGTTGGATGGAAATCATTGAAAAGACAATAATACCCCTTACCTTTGAAAGGTGTGTTGACAAATTCAAGTCACACAATAAGAAATTATATTTGTGAGGAGAAAAAGACCTTCAACTCCCCCAAATTTAATAAGGATATTTTTTGATTTTCCTAACAAAATTAAACTTTCTATTCAAATATATAGATAGAATGATTAACGTGCTAATTATGTAAAAATAGAGTGATTAAATTAAGAAAAAAAATAAAATAAGCTTAATAAATTTTGATCGAAAGTAAAGTGACCAAATAAAAATTTAAACCAAACATAATTTGGCACTAATGGAGAAGAGGATTGGTGTGAATTTAATAAACGAATTAAAATTGGCAGCCACGACCCACCAGACAAAATCCAAAACTGACAAAGAGGACACTGATGATAGATGTGCGGAAAGAGTGCAATGAAATAAATACGGAGTAAGTAGTCATTCGTCTCGTTCACCTTTTTTTATCATCCGTTCTTAAATGATTATTATTTTTTAAAAAAAATTCTTTTAAGAAAATATTTTTATCATTTTATTATTATTTTTTCTACCTATTTTAATTATAATCACATACTTAAGGATATTTAAAAAATCACACAATTCACAAATATTTATAATATAATCAATTATTTTTTCTTAAACAATGTACCAATTCAAAATAAACAATCTTTTGAAATGGAGGGAGTAGTTTATGTAGACCCTTGGGAATTATAGAAATCTTCCAAGAAATATTTCTTTCTCAATGTTAATTGCTTATGTTGTGGATTATATAGTAAATTAATCTATTTAAGATTAACAAACCCATTTTGTAAGTTAGCAATTAGTTAGAGATAGCTACAAAGTATTGGTCGTAGATAGAATAGAATCATAGTTCATTCCATATAATGATAGGGAAAGAATGCAATATATTCTAGTTTATTTAAGGCCCTTAGACTTCTTGAAATGTTCCTCGAAGTAAGTACGTTATACTTAGTTGCTTGCGATATAACGCACGATTTAGTGAGAAGTGCAAAATAAATAAATAAATATATATATATATATATATACTTAGATTTCATGCTCGTGCCTATTGCATGGTATCAATATAAAGATTATCAGTGTATGATGCGAATAAATTAATATATGTTTGAGATTTTGTAAGGGTCGGATCAATATACATACACTACACAAAAACTAAAGAAAAATACATTTTATTAACTGTAAAATTTTGTAACTCTTCAAAAAAAAAATTATAATTAAGCATCCAAATGCATTTTCTTCCACACACACCAACTCAACACATGCTAATTGAAATAAACTTAAAAATGTAAATCTCAGACAAAAACCATAAAATAAATTGAATGAGACGAAGTAAACTAACAAAAAACTAATAAAGATTTCAGATAAATAAGGAAAAGTTAGCACAAATTTTTCAAAAAGAAATAAATTAAAAATACAAATATTTAAAATTACAAAAAATTAATTATAAAACTTACGATCAGTTTTTTTTTTTAAACTAAATCTAGGCCGAACAAAAATTAAATTGAGATTTCAGTTGATTACGATAACTATCAATTAAGAAACTATAAACTACATATTTGTAAAACAGTAAATGCATTAAAAAAAATAGAGATAATCATGATGAAGAAATTGGATAATTAAGGCAATAAGATATCAGTAAAACAATAAATGTCTACTAAAACCGTAAAATAGTAAAGCTTTGAGATTTAATCCTAACCAATAGTCATGATTGATAAAAATAAATCCTAACAATTAGTTAACTAAGGAGCGAAATTATAATATAGATATTTAAAAAAATAAAATTCTTTCAGTGGATTATAAAATCTCCGACAGTCAAAGCATGCTTCAATTTAGACTCATTGAAGGCTTTGATGATTCCTGCAGGCTTATATACCCTTTACCTGCGACATGTTTCTTAGGTGCGATACCATTCTTTACTTAAAAATACAGGCTAATGACTATTTTAGTGTTCGATTGTCTTTAATCATAATTTACAGATAGACTCACATTTATTTATACAGTCTTAAACATTTTTCTCTTTTCATCTTCTTAATGTATTTATTTATGAATTGTCACCCTATATTTTATATCTGATTTACGGACTACATTTTAAAATTAGTCAATACTTTAAAACTTAAAAGAAAAATCCAAATTATACCTCAACTTGAATCATAACCATTGGTCAAACTTAAGAGTTCCTGACAAGGCAATTCAGTTTAAGATGGAAAGGAGAATTCAGAACAATCCATGGTTACTTCAAGGTTACTCCAAAATATCAACGGAAGCAAAGGAAACAGTGAAAATAGTATCGAAAAATGATAAAATTACCCTTTTTAAGTTGATTAACCAAGTTACTTTTTTAATTGTCTTCTAATATTATTTTTTTGATCAAATATCAATGAACAACATAATTATTCTATTTATATTCTTCACATTTTAATTCTCAACAAATAAGATACTTATTTTTTATCGTAATAAATATGTTTAATCAATTTTTCTAATCACCCACGTTTCATATTTCATTATTATAAAAATAATATGATTAATACATTTTCTACCATTTTAGATTATATTGGATATTTTATTATCAAAAATTAATATTCTAATTTAGTTTTAAAAATATTATTTTAAATATCAATTCAATTATTATGGTAGATATTAAACTGAATATTGGTTTCAATCGACTCAAGAATTAAATTTTCGAATCAATTATAAAAGTAGACAAAATATTTAAATATTACAATAGTATTTCATATTATGATTTTACTATTCAATTATTTTACTTTCACATCCTTTAAATATCACTTTAATTTTTTTTTCATAACCAATGAGCATATATTTACTCAAAGTTTGGTAGACAAAATGTCCTTACGATATTTTTTTATTATACAATATAACTTTAGTCGTAAGATTAATTAATAAAGCCATTACAAAAAAATAATAATAGAATAACTATGCTGTTCATAAATGTTTGAATTAAAAAATAATGTTAAAAGGTAATCAGGAAAGTAACTTGATTAGTCAACTTAAAATGGGCAAGTACATAAGGGGTAATTTTGTCTAAACATGTATTTATTTGATGCAATTATTAAAAACATAATGGATAAACAAAAATTGTAGTGAAAATAACACACACACACACACACACACATATATATATATATATATATATATATATATATATATATATATATATATATATATATATATATGTGTGTGTGTGTGTGTGTGTGTGTATGTAAAACACTAAAACTCAACTTCATTTTCAACCATGCGAATTTGCCTCTAAGTGCACTTAGTTGCTTACTCGCCTTCATCACTTCATAACTTGCATTTCCAGCAGTTGTTATAAAATATCTGATCAATCAAACATATTTATAATTATCTACAACATCTGATCAACTAAGAAACTACCGACATCTCAAAAACAGGTTTGAGGTAAAATCGATTGGTTTGAAAAGTAAAAATGTGATTTAGTAGATATTAGCTTGGTAAATCGAGTTACTTTCCCATTTACTATGAAAATTTGTATTATTTAAAAGGGTGAAAAATTTCAGGTTTGGGTTGTGGTTTATTGAGTTCAGGCCGTTATATACTTATATGACCAATACATAAGGCACGATAAAAAACAGGTTGCAATTCGACTAACCTATTAAGCATGATAACTCAATAAGACATGATAACTAAAAGAGATATGTTTTTAAAATTTTAATGAGGGTTGTTGACATTATGTTCACTTCTTTCAAACTATTTTCATGTTTATTTCAAAATTTTATCATTTGAATATTTGCAACTTTTAAACTAGTTGACTATTTCTATTGATAATTTTATTTTTTCAAAATATGTATTAAAAAAATAAAATATACTTTATTTTAGCCAATTAACTATTTTGCATTTTTCTAAACTATCCAAATATTATTGCTACATGTAATAGGTAGTGGTTTTGTATATATTGTAATTTTGTATCTATAATTTTGTTTATATTAAATACATTGTAATTTTGTATTTATAATTTTGTGATTTTATATTCAGTGTAATATAATCAATTTTATTTTTAACATTAGTAATTTTTTATTATTTTTTATATATTAAAAATGTATAATTACGACTCATATTTTTATTCATGAACTTGTAAGCATTTCTGAATATTTAAATCTTAAAATTCTTTTGACTTGCTATACCAAGTGATCCAAAGTCATAAGGTAATCATAATAATTCATAGACATTCACCTACTTAAGTATGTCCAATAGGTAGCTTGTTAAGACATTTATCTAGTTAGTTTAAAGTTTAAACTTACAATATTAGGACCCAACGGATAAAGCTTTCCTAAGGTAGCACTACCTTGTACCTAATATCATGCCCCTAACCTTAAGAAGTAGCCATCTGTCGCGCAAACACTAATTCACACTCAACTTTAAAAATATATATATATATATATATATATATATATATATATATATATATATTAATTTTACCATTAAAATATGTAAATATATTGATTATACTTGAATATTCGTTTAATTATAATTAACTCTAGTAATATTTATATACTCTATCTGTTTGCAAAAAATCTACTATTCAATTTTAAGATATTTCATTTTGAAAGTTTATTTTCAAAAATTAAGGTATAAAATTGTTATTTAATACTAATTGACTACTAAAAGTGTTATTTTTCTTAAAATATTTGATTTTCAGACGGAGGCTCTTTGGTCGAAATGGGGTATCTCTTAATTATTACTTCCTCCAATTTTACATAATTGTCCTCTTCAACACCTTATTTTTTAAATAACAATTTTACCACTTTATGTTTACTTTTTCTACCTATTATAATTAATTAATTATAGTCACATGTTCAAGGGCATTAAAGAAAACCATAAATTATAGTATTATACTAATATTTATAATAGAATCAATTATTTATTTTTGTTCCAGACAAGAAATCCACTTTTTTTATTTTAAAATATTTTACTTAAAGAGTCCACTTAAAAAATTAAGATATAAAAGTATCAATTTTTTAAAAGTCTAACTTTCAAACAGAGATTCTTTTCCTATATCAAAGGGAATAAATTTTTTTTAAATAGCGTGTGTAGTCAAAGAGAATGATTATTATTACTTTTTTCAAATGTGAACACTTTGAACTGAGAATGCAAATAATATTAGCACGACTTTTTGTAATTGCTCCCGATGCAATAATACTTTGGATAATGTGACATAATTCCCGGTAATTTCTCGCTAATCAAGTTCCTTTGTTAAATAGTCAAAAGGCTTGTAACCAATCAAACTTTTATCCCATCACAATATTAATTTTAAAATCTGTGACTAACATATTTAGTCAACGTAATCAAATAATAAATGAATCATTGGCATTAGGTTTGAGCTGAACTATTACTCATTTTGTCCACAATTATTGTTCTGTTTAATGTTTTTTTGTTCAAACAAGATGATTTTCAATACAAATTTGTTCTATTTTTACAAAATCATAAAAATACGTAATTTGTATTATTTGCAAAGAACAACAATAATTTTGATTTTGAACAAAATATATGTCATATTTGTATTTGAAAAACATCGTATTTGATCAAAAATAGTCAAACATGACAATAGTTTTAAACCGAAGGGTGTACCATATAAATGTACAATAAAACTATGGTTATAAATATGTCTCAAATTAATAATAGGAAAGGGATTTCCTAAGTTCACAAGGATTAGGAAGCCTAATTAATTTAGAAATAATCTTGGTGATCCTAACCTTATGTAAGGCGATGGTTATTAGGGGTGTAACGAAACTAAATCGAATCATCCTACTCTAAAACCGAATAAAACCCATCGATTCGATTCAATTTCGTGATTTCTCGATTCAAACTTACATCCTTAATAGTTATGGGAGAAAAAATAAGAACTAATGATGAGTTTGTGACATAAGAAGAGATGACAATACGATTGGTGGTCAAGGATCTAGAGATTTTGGTTGTGTTGGATAATGTAGTGCAACTATTTTAAGTTATAAAATGTGATACTTTATAGATAGTGCAATCTGGGGTGTAAGTCAGAACTATTAAATCAAACTGAACCAAATCAATCAGTTTGATTTGCTTTTAGTTCAAGACGATTCAATTTCGGTTTCAAAATTTGAAAAATGAGTCATTCTATTGGTGATTTTTTATATCTAACCAAACCAAGCCTATATACTTTTATTTATTTATTATTTATATATATTTTTTATACTATATAAATTTGTTAATTAGAAACTAAATTCTTAATCCAATAATATCTTCTTTTTTATAACAACCACGCCAATCGATATGCACATATTTTTTAAAGAGTAAGTCTCCTCTGTATGACTGTATTATATATCTTAATTCGTAAGACGGAGTCCTACTCTCTCATAACTCAACCCACAAACACACGATGAA
Organism: Codonopsis lanceolata; assembly: GCA_013146195.2. Lineage (NCBI taxonomy): Eukaryota > Viridiplantae > Streptophyta > Magnoliopsida > Asterales > Campanulaceae > Codonopsis > Codonopsis lanceolata. Next base: position 171,451,209 of record CM028377.1, read on the forward strand.
TCGGGTAAGAAGGATATTTCTTACAAAAAATATTTGTAAGAACGTCTTATCTAAATTTTTGTCTTTCTTAAAACCACTTGGAGATGAAAAAGAAGGGAACTTTCTCATTCAAGTTTTTAAAATATGATGGTAATCTAATCTCAAAGATATTTGAAGTTGACAATTATAAATTTTGATATAATTTGGTTGTGACATTTGAAAATTCTGAATCAACCGTAGAGGAACCGAAGGATCGCTAGAATATGAGTTGACCCAATTTCTAGACTCATTTTTATTAATGTATCTTTTATTCATTTTAGATTCCTTGAATTAATGTATTATTTGATGCTTGTCTAATCGATAATGTAACATTTTTCTTTCTCACGTTTCTATATATACCCCCAACGAAAATTCCAATTATAGGAAATTGACTAAATTTATTGAGTTCGGATCCTTTATTCCAAAATTGTATTTCATCTTCTATTCCACCGTCGGATTCTTACCACGTGTCAATCGTAAATAAACAAAATCAATTACTAAGTTGTTGTGTTTCCATAACAATAAAAATTCGTGAAATCTAGCTCAATATTTCCTTTTGTGAAGATTTCTTATTGACACGTGGCAAGAATCTAACATAAAATAGGAGATGGAATACAATTTTGGAATAGAGGATTCAGACTCAAATTTATTGGCCTTATCATTTAATATCGAGAATTACAAAGCATAGAATTAATTGAAGTTGTGATACAAATGAGATTTAAACATTTTGCATCAATTTTATCGCTTTCGTCAAATTAGAATGCTTTGGTTGAAAATTGAATAATTGATGTACGATGATGTATGTAAGCTGTAATTATTAAAGAAATACATCTATTGTAAAATCGTCTTACAAATTAAATAATAAAAAAACTGTTTGAAATCTAGTAGATAAAATCTTAACTCATTTGCACCTAGTAATGCTTCATATGATTACACAACTTTTAAAGAAACGTGTGCAAATTCAATCGAATTAAGTCAATTCAATTTAGGCAAAGCTTCAATTAAAATAATACTACTACTAGTAGTAATATTCAAACATATAGCAAGTTCCTAGCAACAACCCTAGTTAGTAGTTCAAAAGAAAATTCATAGTACTCTGCTACTCCTAATATTCCTCAAAACTTCAAATCTAATCTCCTCCCATTTCCTCTTTTCCTCCCCACCGCCACTGCTGCTGCTCTGCCGTCACAAATCGTAAAACCCACCTCCCATCAAATTCCCTCCACCACAAAATCCAAAACCTACCACCAATTATAAAATCGCCCCCGCCCCCGTTTGCTTTAAGTACATGATATGGGCGTATTGACGGCTAGAATTATCTCCATTGTAATACTACTCTCTTTCGCCGCCGCCACCACTGCTGGAGCCCAGAAGTTGAAAACTTATGAACATACCTACCCTTACTTCAACGCCAGCGACGAACAGGATATTCGTCGCTACTTCGAGTTCGAAGCTGAAGCGAAAATTAACAACGATGCTCTCCAGGTGACCCCCGACACCGGCGCCACCGCAGTCTTCAGCCTCTTCAACAGGTCTGGCAGGGTCTTACTCAAGCGACCCTTCAAGCTCTGGGATGGCGACCTCAATTCAGACAATACCACCAGAGTTGCTTCCTTCAACACGTCTTTCTTGGTAAACATTTTTCCCCAAGACAATAGTACCATCGGGGAAGGTTTGACATTCGTCATTGCCCCCAACCTCGACCTCCCACTCAATAGCCACGGTGAGTTCCTCGGCCTTACCAACGCCTCCACCGACGGAAACGTCACCAACCGAATTATCGCCGTCGAGCTGGACACATTCAAACAAGAGTTTGACCCTGATGGCGACCATGTGGGCCTCAATATCAACAGCGTTAGATCAGTCGTGGCGGAGCCATTAGAGCCTCACGGCTTTCAATTGGCGACAGCTAAGCCTCCTTCATTTTACAACGTTTGGGTCAACTACGATGGAATCGCGAAGGTTATTCGTGTTTACGTGGCGCGGCAGGTTGAAATGGACGACCCAACCCCGCAAATGCCACCGACTCCTATGATTGAACGGGATCTAGATCTCCGGGTATTTTTGGCGCAAGAATCTTATTTCGGATTCTCAGCCTCAACAGGAAATGATACTGTGGAATTAAACTGTGTTAGACGGTGGAATTTAACGGTGGAATATTATCCCGGCGAAGGAAGTCCTGCAATCAGAATTGCGCTCGGAGTTGGGATTCCGGTGGTGGTGATATTACTAGCGGCCATGGCGACGTTGGGGTATTACATACACAAGAGGAGGAAAGTTGTTCGATCGCAATCGAACATATTGAGCCGGTTAAGGACCTTGCCAGGGATGCCAAGGGAGTTTAAGTATAAAGAGTTGAAGAAGGCTACTAATAATTTCGATGAGAAAAGGAAATTGGGACAAGGAGGGTATGGGGTTGTGTACAGAGGAGTGTTACCGGATGAGGATTTGGAGTTTGCTGTCAAGTGTTTTTCAAGGGAAAGTTTGAAGGGTGAGACTGATTTCTTGGCCGAGCTCACCATTATTAACCGGCTCCGCCACAAACATCTCGTCCGATTGCTCGGTATGTCCTTTTCTCTCTGATGCTTGTTACTATTACTATTTGATTGCTATGAGTTATGCTAATTTTGTTTAATTAGGCTTGATTGATAGTTATATTCTTGAATCTTGATAGAAATAATGAATTCGATTATTTTACTCCCTCCGTCCCTAAATAATGTCCTAGTTGATCCGGTGCACTGACTTAATTATTTATATTGGTTTAATCTGTAGTTTCTGTAAATTGAAAAAGTAAGGATAAAGTAATAAAAGTGATGTTTTAAAAAAGTAAGTTTCAAACTAGACAATTATTTTAGAACGGACGAAAAAAAAAACATGACGATAATTTAGGGGTGGAGGGAGGAAGTACTTGTTTAGTTATGAGGTTGTTATTGTTTATGTTGTAAGAGGTTGGCAGATCATGTAAGAGGTTGGCAGATCAACGTCTGCTAGAAAGAGACTGGTTGTTAGGGATGAAAGAGGTGAAAGAGGTTCAGTAAAGGGGGGACGGATAGGGATAGCAATGCGGCGCGGCGTGATAAGCGACGACACAATTATAAAACACAATTAAGACAAATGTCAAAGACGACACAACACGAAACACGACACGAAAGACACGAAATTGTTAATATATTCAAATTAACGTTTATTGTTATATTTATGATCAAATAAGATAGATAATATGAAAACACGATAATGAGGCACGAACACGACACGATAACACGAATTGCCACCCCTAGGGACAGATACTCCCTATGTGTAGCCTTAGCCTATCACCCCTTTATTATTATTTATAAATATTAAAAATTAAAATGAAATCCCGCGTAGTTTAGGTCAATGTTACTCCAAAGATAGCCATCGTCCTGTTTCTTTCCTCTTGTCTATTTGGGAAAATTCTAAGCAAATAGCTACGAAACAAGTGCCTCAATAAGCTATCTGTAAATACCCTTCCCTATCAGAGCCAACCAAGCCCACCGGCCCCCTTGATCATCCTTGTGGTCCTTCTTGTCAGCCGCCTTTGTTGTGTTCTTGATCTTCAATTACAAATTGGGAGATAAGATTGGTGACTTCTGTATGCATCGTATGCAAGCACATGTCATTGACAGCTTCCCAAGAAAGATGCGAGAATTTTGGTTAAGCTTAGCCGTTCCTTATGCAACGTCAACGGTTTCATTTTGCTTAAATCCCAAGTTTAAACAGCGAAACAGAATATTAGCTTTTGATATTGACATTTGACATTTCTTTGAATTTTGATATTAAATTGTCATTTTCTAATGACTTCTATATGCTGTTAAACAAATAGCTGCCTTGACAACTTGGCCGATTTTAAAAAATCTACAGTGTCCATCCATGTCTTAATCAAGAACTCTACAAGAAAGAGTGGAAGCTTTGAATCAGGACCCTAAAAGTAGTTATTATTATTATTTATTTATTTATCATTTTATTTTTTTTTATTACTATTGTTATTGCTGTTGTTATAATTATTTGGCAAGTAGATGATTGAACTTTAGTTAGGACAAAAGAATCCAAAGAAGAATTAAAATCTACTTAACTTGAGCAATCGATGTTGACCAATTCAAGATTCCAACCACCAGAATTCATGTAAGGATATTAAATTCCCTTTGCCACTTTATGAATAGTTTGATAAGCTTTTGGATTATCGGATTCGGATCAAAATTGGGGAATGGGATTGAAAAACAAAATTCATATGCTAAAAATAACATCGGATTCAGATCAAAATCCAGGCTTAGTTTGATTGTTTTTTGGTCATTGTTAGAGATGAATGATGAATAGTACTAAGCAAAGATCAATGGAAGTTTTGCCATTAACCTTTTCCAGTAAATACAAAAGATTGAAAAAAGAAAAAAAAATGTTAGAAAGTTTACTGTTTCATTCAAACAGTGCAGTTGCTTATTAATGAGAACATTCTTTATCGTATTTGCATAATCATATCTGTGCATATGCAGGATGGTGCCACAAGAACGGGAAGCTCCTACTGGTGTATGAATACATGCCGAAAGGCAGCCTAGATATGCACCTTTTTGCCACCCAAAACACGGCTCCACTAAGCTGGATGCTACGATACAAGATCATATCGGGGGTAGCATCTGCTCTCCATTACCTCCACTATGAATACGACCAGAAGGTAGTCCACCGCGACATTAAGGCTAGCAACATTATGCTCGACTCCAATTTCAATGCCCGTCTTGGCGATTTCGGCCTTGCACGAGCCCTAGACAATGAGAAAACCTCGTACGCGGAGGCCGAGGGCGTTCTGGGCACGGTTGGCTACATTGCTCCCGAGTGTTTCCATACAGGCAGGGCTACGCAACATTCTGACGTTTACGCCTTTGGGGCGGTCTTGATGGAAGTTGTCTGTGGTCAAAGGCCCGGAATGAAAATTGGTGGGTTTCAGTACTTGGTAGACTGGGTTTGGTCTTTGTACCGCGAGGGTCGTATACTCGATGCAGTTGACGAGAGGCTTATGAATGACTACGAAGTGGAGGAGGCCGAGAGGCTTTTGCTGTTAGGGTTGGCATGTTCTCACCCTATAGCTAACGAGAGGCCTAAAACACAAGTAATTGTGCAAATCATATCAGGCTCAGTTCGTGTGCCAAGTGTTCCGCCATTCAAGCCAGCTTTCGTTTGGCCTGCTATGATGCCCATAGGGGATCTCACTGATGCCATTTCGATTGATACAACCTCGCTTACGACATCGCATTTGGGCTCCGATTGGTCCCCACATTATCTCAGCCGAGAAAATTATTCGGGGTACACTGATCGCTCCATGGTGTAGTTTCTTTTTACCTATGGTGTATTATTTTTTTATTTTATTTTTCTCCTTTGTTTTCCTTTTTGTTTTTGTAGAGTTGAGAAATCATAAGATTTTAATACTTTTTCCACTTCATTTCTTTTTGAAAAGTTTTTACTCTTGATATTGTTAAAAGGGGAAAGCTTTAGTGTATAAAACGATTGGCGGTGTTATATGAAATCTTGTTCTTGTAATTGAGTTTTTGAATATTCTGCACTAGTCAACAGTCCGTTGACTGAATGTCTATGTAAATTTAATTTGGAGTTCATATGCAATTTATCACCCTTCAGTTTATCTTATTCTCCATTTTTTTCTCCACCATTCTCTATCATCAATTGCAAATCCAAACACCCATTACACTCCCACCACCATTTCTCCACTGTGCCATGCCACCAGATGGAAAGAAAAACTTAACCCACCACCCAACACTCATCACACATTAAATCTCCACCACCATTTCGGCATCGCCAATTTGAAATCACTGCCGCCTTGAAATTACATGATATGGGATTACTGACGGCAAAAATTAGCTTCATTGTCATCCTCTTTTCTCTGTTTGTTGAACCTGCCTTGGCCGAGTCTGAAAACTTATACCCATAGCCACAATTTTTTCAACAACGCCAACGCTGACAACTTCGAGCTTGAAAAAAGGTGGATTTCAGCACTTGGTAGACTGGGTGTGGTCCTTGTGTCATGAGGTTCATAAACTGGATGCAGTCATTGAGAGGCTTACGACCGACAATGTGGCTGAGGAAAGCTGAAAGGCTTTGGTTATTGGGGTTGGCATGTTCGCATCATATAGCTAACGAGAGGCCTAAAGCACAATTGATTACGCAAATTATATCAGGGTCGGTTCCAGAGCCAAGTGTTCCTCCTTTCAAGCCAGCTTTCGTGTGGCATGCTATGATACCAATAGGCAAACTTACAAGGGCCACTTCAATGGATACAACGTTGCTTAGGCCATCAAATTTAAGCTCTGATTGCACCCCACAATCCTTCGGCCAAGAAAATTATTCTGCATCCTCATCGCTAGCTCCATGCTGTAGTATCTTTTGCAAATATCTATTACCACTCTCTCTCTCTCTCTCTAGAGAACTTGCTTTGTTTTTGATACGAGGCTCGGTCTTTTGACATGGTTGTTAACTAAACCACATCTAGGCAACCTGAAAAGTAACCAGAGCACAGCATAAAAACTCCCAACAACGGTTGCAAGTGTAAGATCAAAGCTTTAAGTCCCATCCCTCGGGAGGGCCTCACAAGATGTTTACTTAGATGGGTTAGTTAAGTAGCACTATGAGATCATAAATTTATGATAAATCAAACAAGAATAGGTCTCATGTAGACCATCTTACAAATCTTAATTCGTAAGATGGAACCTCATTCTCTCACAACTCAAACCATCAATACACAAAGGGTCGGATCAAGATGATCCGTTTTACATAAAATACTTGTACGACGTCTTACATAAGTTTTTGTCATCAAACAATAGGTCCAAATGGAGATCACATGTATAAGAGACAGTCCCACCCTTTGTTATCAAAATCAACCAAGTAATGAGTTCCATGCTACATATATGATTGAACGTATTGGATAATTGTACCTACTGAATTACACAATTAAGAATACGAGTATGTGATGACTAGGAATTCTTGTGCTAATCAAGAACGTCTACCATAATATATAATACCAAATGATCCTTATTTTTCAGGAGTTGGCACACACAAGAGCAAGAGCTTCACCTGTATGCAGCTTGTTCGAAATCCTCATCTTTCTGTAGTCTTCGTAAGTGAAAGGAACGTATAAACGGGGATGGCCAGAGTCCACTAGTTCTGGAGGAGGTTCCACCTCCTCTTTTGGTCCCAAAAGGAATGAAGCAATTGACACGCGTATTGTTGCTTCCTTGCACTGTACTCTATGCTTCACGTTGCGGAATCTTCCATTACTCCATGCCTTGAAATGCCATCAACAAGTAAGAAGTACTAAGGTCAATCATAAAGGAACCAATCAAGCTCATTTCAGAACAACTACGCCAAAAAAGTTGTGAGAACTCTTCATAAACTTTAATAAGCTTGACTAACACATATATCAGAACTAGAGTGAAATTCGCTTAAAGCTTTACCAAACTATAAATAAACACACTCACACTGCTACAAAGGGTGTCATCAAAGGAGGGAAACTTAAGAAGACAGATTGCAACATCATAGAAGATGAAGGGTGTCGAGTGAATAATGAGGCAATTGGTTAGAATAAGTTAGCTTGCTTATGTCATGATGATGTAATGAGTTTGTAAGATCATAGGAGATATTTTATGTTCATCTATGTATATATATTTGATCTTCAGTTGTATGAGATACAAGTTGAGTTGATCTACATAAGAGAGAAATATTTAATTCTCTCTAACTCTCTTTTATTTTCTTCACCAAATATAAAATACAAATTGTTTTATGGTATCACAACAAATAATTCGAGCTTCCGCATTTTGAAATCGATCATCTATACATTTCTCAAATCCTACAAACATCACATTCCATCGAAGATGCCAGGAGAAGATCAAATTTCTGAGGAATCACAGCCACAACCTACAATTCTGCAAAAGAAATTGATGAATATGAATTTGTTGAGGTATATTTTGCAATTCCTTCTTCACATCCCCTATATTTGCATCCAAATGATCATCCAGGAATGAATTTAGTCACACATATTCTCAGTAACAACAATTACAATCAATGGAAAAGAGCAATGATAATAGTTCTTTCATCTAAACCAAAACTTGGAATTGTAATTGGTTTACACAAGAAACCAAATCTGAATTCAAAATAACTTTGTAACGCCCCGAACCCAAAATCCCGGTCTGCTACGTGTAACCCACACACTGGCCAACTGAACACGCAGCACTTTGGGTCATCAAGCCTGTTGTGCACAGCGGAAGACTAGCAAAAAATTTAACAGAGTATAATAGGATCAATCACAAAGAAGAGAGAGAGATTGGGGCCAACAAACTATCAAAATTTTATTAGAGAAACCACCTTAAACGTTCTAGGTATACAACTATTTATATGTGTACAATAGAAACCCTAAAACCCTTACAAGGTTAAAAAACTGACAAACAGCAACAGACCATAAAACGGGGCTGAGCGACCAGCTGGGCGACCACACAAAAACCAGAAGCACGGCTCGAAGGAATATATACTAAGCGATCGCCCAGCCAAAACGCTGAGCGATCACCCAACCCCAAAAACTGCTATTCTCTTGTCCAAAACTCGTATAGTCCGTACCGCGAGGGTGTTGCCAGGTTAATCGAGTCATCTCATTCTCAATAATTACCACCTTGGCAAGTATTCACCCAACCCCCTAGAAGACAAAGAATACGAACCCAAACCACCTTGAGCACCTGTAGGGATGGACCTCCCACATCTCTAACAGCTAGCGATGTGCAACAAATCCAAGCAATGCTTGAATTTGTCAGTTACAACTGGCTTCGTCAACATGTCTGTAGCATTATCTGTGGTGTGAATCTTTTGAAGCAGAATATCATCATTATCAATCAACTCATGAATCTTGTGAAACCTCACATTGATGTGCTTTCGTTCTTGAGTGATAAATCTGATTCTTCGCTATGTAGATTGCACTTTGACTGTCACAATACAACAGAACTCCACCTTGCTGAACACCCAACTCCTTGACTAAGCCCTTAAGCCATAGGGCTTCCTTTGTAGCTTCAACAACTGCCATGTATTCCGCCTCGGTCGTAGACAATGCAATAATGGCCTCCAGCATAGCTCTCCAACATATAGGTCCACCTGCTAGGGTAAACACATAACCTGTGGTAGATCTCCTACCATCATTATCGCCTGCATAATCTGAATCAACATACCTTACAACTGAAAGCTCCACACTCTGCTTCTCAAACATAATACCATAGTCCACAGTGCCCTTCAAATATCTGAAAATCCACTTGACTGCCTCCCAATGCTGTCTGCCTGGATAAGCCATAAAATTGCTTACCATACTGATTGTCTGTGTCAAATCTGGTCTAGTATATACCATGGCATACATGAGACATCCCACTGCGCTTGCATAGGGAACCTTTGACATGTGTTGAGTTTCTTCAACTGTAGTTGGGGAATCTGAGGTAGATAAATTGAAGTGATTTGCCAACAGTGTTGTCACTGGTTTGGCATCTCCCATGTTAAACCTCTCTAACACCTTCTCAACATAGCCGACTTGAGACAACCACAATCTTCTAGATTTTCTGTCTCGACGAATCTCCATACCAAGAATCTTCTTGACAGCCCCCAAATCCTTCATGTCAAATTTCTTACTTAACAAGGTCTTTAATTTCTTGACCTCATTAACACTTCTACTAGCAATAAGCATATCATCCACATACAGTAACAGAAAAATAATAGAGCCATCATCAAGGCTTCTCACACACACGCAACAATCATACTCACACCTCTTATAGCCAATACTAATCATATAAGTGTCAAACCTGGTGTACCACTGTCGCGGAGACTGCTTTAGCCCATAAAGTGACTTCTTCAATTTACAAACTAAATGCTCCTGTCCAGGATGACTGAACCCATGTGGCTGCTCCATGAAGATTTGTTCTTCTAGCTCACTGTGTAGAAAAGCAGTCTTTACATCCATCTGCTCCAACACTATATCATAGTGTGCTACAAGACCCAACACAATTATGATCGAAGTGTGTCACACAACAGGCAAAAAAATCTCATTATAATATATCCCTTGTTGCTGCAAGTACCCCTTTGCCACTAACTGTGCCTTGAACTTTTCCCCTTCTTTTTCTGATATTGCTTCCTTTCGCTTGAATACCCATTTGTAACCAATTGCTCGCTTCCCCTTGGGAAGTTCCACCAACTCCCATGTGTTATTCTTGTGAAGTGATTCCATCTCTTCCACCATAGCAGTCACCCACTTATCTTTTTCTGAACTTTTTATCACCTCCCGATAAGTATTTGGATCTCCACCACTAAGAACAAGAGCATATGAAACCAAATCTTCAAACTGATACCTGACTGGTGATCTGATTGTTCTCTTGGGTCTTCCATTTGAAGGATTTTCTTCTTCAACTCCTTGTGTAGTTACCTCGGGATCGGGAAGAGTGCGATCCAAATCCACCTCTAGTAGCTCCACCTCAATAACATGCTCATTACCCCTATCGTTTTTTGGCACCTGTTTCTCCTTTTCTTCATGAGTACACTTTAACATAACTTTCTCATCAAAAACCACATCCCTGCTGATCACCACCTTGCTTGACTTGGGATCCCAAAGTCTATAACCCTTTACCCCTTTCGCGAAACCGAGAAAGATACACTGTTTGGACTTTGGATCAAGCTTCGATCTTTCTTCACTAGGTATATGCACATAGGATGGACACCCAAACACCCGAATATCGGAGTAGTCTACCTCAGAACCCGTCCATACCTCTTCTGGAACCTTGCAATCTAGTGACGCCCTTGGTGATCTATTTATTAAGAAACAAGCCATACTCACTGCATCTGCCCAAAAACTCTTTGCTAACCCTGAATTCAATCATAGACACCGAGCCCTTTCCGCAATAGATAGGTTTAACCTTTCTGCCACACCATTTTGATGTGGTGTCTTGCGTACTGTATAGTGCCTTTTGATTCCATGCTCCGCACAAAACTTCTTGAACCCCTTATACGTGTACTCTGTGCCATTGTCACTTTTTAAACATTTAACCTTTCTGCCCGTTTGATTTTCCACTTCAGCCTTCCACAATTTGAACTTCTCAAAAGTCTCATTCTTGTGCTTCATGAAGTAAACCCAAACCTTCTTCGAAAAGTCATCAATAAATGTCACGAAGTACAAATGTCCATACCTTGATGTTGTTCTCGCTGGCCCCCAAATATCAGTATGAATGTAGTCAAGGATTCTCTCTGTTGTGTGTTTAGCCGTCTTGAATTGCACTTTGCTTTGCTTTGCTTTCCAAGAACACAATACTTACAAAAATCAAGTTTGCAAGTTTTAACACCCTTCAACAGATTCCTCTTATGAAGCTCCTTCATACCTCTTTCCCCCATGTGACCTAATCTCATGTGCCAAAGAGTAGTAGCCTCATCTACTTCAGGTTCCGACTCTATATAACTAGCTCCACCTACAACAGTGCTACCGAGCAATCTATAGATATTTTTGGATCCCCTCTCACCCTTCATCACCACCAATGCACCCTTACAAACCCTCATCATACCATCTTTAGATCTATAACTACAGCCATTACAATCTAAAGTACCCAATGAAATCGGATTTTTAGAAACATCCGGTACATGTCTAACATCACACAACGTTCGTACCACACCATCAAACATTTTAATTCTAATAGTACATATGCCAGCAATTTTACAAGATGCACCATTACCCATAGAACTACTCCAGAATTAACTGACTTGTAGGTGTCAAACCAATCACGATTGGACGTTACATGAAACGAACATGCTGAATCCAGAATCCAGAAATCTGCAGGGCGGTCTACTGTTGATGAAATTGAGAGCATATCACCATCTTCATCTGAACCATCCATAACCACATTAGCTGACTTCGACGAACCAACACCATTATTGCCCTTCTCCGAACAATCCTTCCTTTTGTGTCCCTTCTTCCCACAATTGTAGCAATTACCCTTGCACTTCTTCCTTGACTGCGATCGGGAATTCTGATAATTCTTTGAGTTGTCTCTGGATTGTGTCCTCCCACGATCCTTGTTCTCGTTCACATACAGCCCTTCTCCTAGCGGTTCATCAACAACTGTTTTCTTTCGTTGATGAAAAGCTAAGAGAGCCTCTGTAACAGGTCCCAACTCAAGAGTATCTTTCCCCCACGTCAACGTAGTTACAAGATTTTCATACGTTGTGGAAGACGACAACGAGTTTAGCAGCATCAACGCCTTGTCTTCTTCCTCAAACGTCACCTCCACCCGTAGCAAATCATTGATGATTTGCGTAAACGTGTTTATGTGAGCGTTGAGATCAGCCCCTTCTACCATCTTAAGCCCATATAACCTTTGCTTGAGATGTAGTTTATTTTACAAGGATTTTGACATATATTTAGCCACTAAAATTTCCCATACCTGTTTAGCCAACTCTTCATCAATTACAGGATACACCAATTCGTCCGCAAGGCACGAACGAATTGTTGAGACAGCCCTCCATTGGATTTCCTTCCAATCATCATCCTTTACATCTTCAGGTCTAGTTTTGTTCCGAAGAACCTTCCCTAAACCAACCTGCACCAAGGCATCCTTAACCCTTCTCTGCCACAAAGCGAAATTCCCCGTTCCATCGAACTTCTGAACTTCTTGTTTGGAAGAAGAGAAACCTGATCCTAAAGCAGACCATGGTTAATCGAGCCATTACATTCTCAACAACGCCTACCACAGGCCGACCCAAAAGACCATGGTTGATGTTGGTGCCCAGAGGTAGTGTGTGGCCACCTTATAAATCTAACACAATTCTCACACCTACCCAATGTGGGATGGGGTATTACAATCTTCCAAACTTAAATCCTTGACGTCCTCGTCAAGGCCGAATCGTACCACAGGCGATGGAGGATTCAAGAGGTGGCTCGTACGGGAATCAAAAGGTGGCTCCCACCTTCCGCGGTGTAGCATTTTTGCCCGCACAGCACTTTGTTCCCACATTTTCGGCCGGAACCCGCTCTGATACCATTTGTAACGCTCCGAGCCCAAAAGTCCGGTCTACTACATGTAGCCCATACACTGGCCCACTGAGCATACAGCACCTTTGGTCATCAAGCCCACCACAAGCTGACCCAAAAGACCATGGTTGATGTTAGTGCCCAGAGGTAGTGTGTGGCCACCTTATAAATCTAACACAATTCTCACAACTACCCAATATGGGATGGGGTATTACAAACTGTCACATTGGCAACGATGCAATGACATGGTTATTTCATGGTTGTTGAATGCCATCTCATCAGAAATTAGTGTCAGCCTTGTATACTTCAAAACAACTAAGGAAATCTAGGATGATTTAGATTCACTCAAGGAAATGGAACTCGGATATTTCAAATCAAGAAAGAAATGATGAACTTACAGCAAGGAACAATGTCAATCATTGCTTATTTTACAAAATTTAGATCTACTTGGGATGAATTTGAGGAGGTTAATGTTATGCCTAAGTGTATGTGTGCATATTCCTGTGGATTAATCAAAAAGATGGAAGAGTACAATCAAGTTCAAAATGAAGCCTATTCTGGAATTCATAGCAGCATTTTAGCCATGACGCCATTGCCCAACATAAGCACTTCCTTATCTTTGTTAATGCAAGATAAAAGAATTAAGGAATCCTCTATATTGCGAACTTCTAGTCCTGAATTATTCAAATGTTACTACTGCCTTATTTACCAAGAACCTACCTACTATGAAAACTCATTCTACTCGATCTTGGAAAGGACCTAATGCCACACTTGAAAAAGAGGTAATCTCAAAGGACACTTATCCTTGTGATCATTGTGGAGGCACAGGACACACAAGGGCTACTTGTTTCTTTCTGCTAGGTTCCCAGATTGGTACAAGATTCATGGCATAACTCCTCATCGTGTCAAAATGCCAAAGAACCTAAAGAACAAGTCCAATGCATGCATCCCTTCCACTACTACTCATGTGAATGCTGGAGCTATGCCTTCATTCGATATTGCAGATGATGGAAATGGTAATGTCTCCATGTCCAAAGATCACTACAATCAACTCTTGGATCTGATCAATCAAGGGTGCTCTACCTCTACTCCACTCAATCCAACTAATAATCAAGTTTCTGGTAAGATCACTACAACTCCTAGTATTATGAGTTCTGCCCAAATTAGTAGTAATGCATACGATGCCCTTGAATGTATTATAGACTCTAGAGTTAGAGCTACAGATCATATTGTTTCTTCATTTTCTTTACTTGTTGATCCCAAGCCTTTTGCTTCTATTATTTACTTACCCAATGGTCTTACTTGGTCAGGTTGTGCTCCCTTTTGGTATAACACTCTTTCATGTCCTGTGTGTACCAACCTTTTCATTCAACATGTTGTCTGTGAGTAAGTTAACTACTCATAGTAACTATTTTTAGACATTTTTTCCTACACACGGCCTCTTCCAGGACTCAACTTGCAAGAGCCTGAAGGGGATTGGTAAGCTGGATAAAGGCTGTAGAAGTTGGATGGGCACTGGATCTGTCTCTCAGCCTAGGTTGTCTGTTTCTGGTGTTTGTTCTGCATCTACCACTATTTGGCACCATAGACTAGGTCATGTTCCTTTGCACACTCTCAAACATTATCCCATTGTTTGTAATAAAAGGGACTTGCCAAATGTATGTGATATTTGTCATATTTCAAAGCAATGTAGAATACCATTTCCTGTCAGCTTCGGTCATGCTACTTCCCTTTTCTCTTTAATTAACTATGATGTTTGGGGACCTTATCATCACAAAACATACAATGGTTTTAACTCCTTTCTAACTCTTGTTGATGACTACTCCCGTACTACATGGACCTACTTACTATCCTCTAAATCTCATGTTATTCTTTATCTTAAATCTTTCTTCAAAATGATAAATACTCACTATCACTGTTAAGGCTTTAAGGTCTAACATGACAATGGCACTGAGTTCTTCAACACTGCTCTTTCTACCTTTCTCACAAATCTTGGTATTGAACATCAAAGTTCATGTGTTGAAACACCCCAACAAAATGCCAGGTTGAAAGAAAACACATGCATCTCTTAAATGTTGCTAGAGCTCTTAAATTTCAGCTCATCTTCCCATTAAATTTTGGGGAGATTGTGTGCTTGCAGCCACCTATCTTATAAACAAAACTCCAACTCCTATTCTTTCACACAAAACTCCCAATGAAGTTCTCATGAAACAATCTCCCTCTTATTCTCATTTGAAAGTGTTTGGCTGCCTTTGCTTTGTTTTCTACTTTAAAGTCTCATAGAGATAAATTCTCCCCTAGAGCCACAAAATAAGGTGTTTTTCTAGGCTATCCATATGGCAAGAAAGCATATAAGTTGTATGATCTCACCACTCACAAAATTTTTTACTCCAAAGAGGTTCATTTTTATGAAGAACATTTTCCCTACAAATCATCCCCCTATCTTACCTCAGACTCTCTGCTATTCCCATGTTTTCTCCTGTTTCTTCATATTCCTCAGATCTACTTCCATTTCTCATCCTTCATCTCCATCTACACCAAGTAACCTCATCTACCTGCTGAACCACACCTAAACCTGCTGAATCTACTTCCATTTCTTATCCTTCATCTCCATCTACGCCAAGTACTTCATCTGCCCCTTCATCTACATCTTCTCCCTCACTTGATATTCCTTCTAGGCCAGTCAGGAAGAGACATGTGTCATGTAAATACAAAGACTATACAGGTCTTCCTTCCTCCTTTGCCAACTCTGCTTGCTCTGCAAGTTTGTCATCTTTCTTATCTTATTCCTCGATTTCTTTTTATATTATTCTTATATATGTCACATTTCCTCTCTATCTGAACCTACTACTTATGTGACGACCCGACCCGGACCCCAATGCGAGATCCCGAGTCGCGCCGTCCAAATAGATAATAACACAAGCATGCATAGTAGGATCACAAAAATCATGTGGCGCAACATCGCATACATACAACAACTCGGCTACACTTGGCCGGAAAAGCAACCTAATTTAAACAAGTCATCGGCGACGTTACAGCCGGAACCCAACAACTACTCCTACAATTATTAACACATGCTTATAATAAACTCAACGGCCACAACATGCCGGAGACAACAACAACAACAATAAATAACGAGCTTTAGCGGAAGAAAATAGTAGTGAACCATACACATATAAACAGGCTCGACATATAAGTCGGCTTACCAAAAGATTACAAGTTTAAGTAGTTAAGTTACATCATCAACAAACACAACATAAACCCAAGCTAAGTCTACATGACTTGCTTCCCATCGTCCTTACCAAAATAAGAATCTAAATAACCAAAGTCCAAAATAGCAACCTGCTAAAACAAACAACCAACGAGTACAAGCGAGTCTATCCCGGACCGTCTCCTCGGCTCGGATCTAAGGAAAGACAAAGCAAACAAATAGGGTAAGTCGAAAGACTTAGTAAGTTACAAAATGCATGTTCATGTTATAGCATGACATCTATCTCATTTATCATACATGATCATCATATAGCACTTAGCACATAGTTCACATAAGTGCGGGAAAGTAAATCATACAAGTAGGATATGATAGTCACGCCGCCAGAGCTCCCCGCAATAAAACTTTATCATACTTTATCGTGCAACATTGATGCTCTGTGAATGCATCAACTTTTATCAAGTACCACTCGATCTAGATAGCAAGCCAATGCGGCACTTAACCGATACGGGGCTACTTCCCCATTGCGGCCAACAATGGAGGTGTGTGTGAAGTCCTAGGTGCGGCGATCCATAGCGAGCACGAATCCCATAATTCGTGAAGGCGATGCATCGTCCCACCTTGACCCGATAAACAAATCAAATAATGCCAGCTGGACTCAATGTGATGCACAAGTAGATATTTACTTGACTAAACCAATCAAAGACCGAATTCGACAAGAGCGAACTCGACCAACCAAGTAGGGTATCAATCTCTACTTTAAAATCATATCAAGGCAATTAAATTGCACAAAACCAACCTTTCATAAAAACTTGTTATAAACAATCAAACTAATCTCATACTTGAGTAAACCAATCAAACGGTGTCCAAACTTCGTAGGGATTGAAACTAGGTTCAACACGCTCAATTATTCCCTAAAGTCGACTGCTGAGTCTTTGCTCTAAATTCCCAAATTTGGAGAAATTGAAGCTATATGCTTCATAACCCAACCTAGGTCATTTCTAGGTTCAACAAGATTATAAACTCACCAAGGCAATGCAAAGTGATTCAAGTTCATCATAGAGTTCATTTCATAGAATAGAACACAATCAACATAGCAACTTATAATGTAGGCTCCATTTAGGGCATTTTCTTGTGAACAAACTTCCAACAACAAACAATATACATGTCTCTAACATGTTTAAAGCTTTAAATAGGCAAGATGAAAGAGTAATATAGGCTTTCACAAGCAAGCATTTAACCTATACATGCTCCTAACAAGATCAAATCTCAACATACCACAATATAGCATGTAAAGCATACAAGTGCCCTCATTGACCTCAACCAACATAGACTTTGCTTCCTTAGGGTCAATGAGAACTAGAAGAAGAAGAAGATTAAGTAGGTAACTTACTTGATACACACCAACGAAGGAACTAGAAGGAACTATTCGGATAGAAATGCTCCCCTTGATGAGCTCTTCAACTTTAATGAATGAGTCTTGGGCAATGGATGAATGGATGAAGGTAGATGATGATGAAGACCTTAAGAAACCATGGGAGGACCTTGGAGAAGAAGAGAATTCGTTTTTGTAAAGTGAGGGAGAGATATGAGGGTCAAAAATCTGATTTTGGGCTTATAAGTGGTCAAAAGTGGGACAAGTGTCAACCACTTGTGGTCCCTTTGAGATTCTTAGGATAGGGTTTGGATGATCTACAAGCCTCCTAATCCATCATTAAAAATAAGTTAGGGATGTTAGGACTTAAGTAGGAAGGGTTAGGGAGGTTTAGGATAGGTTTAAGTAGGGGTTTAAAGTAAGCAATTGTCAAATTTCAAACAGAACAAATCAGCCCGTAGAAACAAGTGAGGCGGGCGCCTCACTAAGGCCCATGCGGCCGCCTCAACAACAGAGCCTCTCCCAAAGTTCACCAATCGAAATTACTCAAGAAGCTGAGGCGGGCGCCTCACCCGCCTCGGCTCCGTAACCTCTAAAACTTGGTCTAAACTTGATCTAAATGGTCCCAAACTTTGGGCAACCATTCTAAGGTCTAACCCTACTCAAAACACATTAGAAACGCACCGAACAACCCCTAACAAGCTAGGACAAGGCGCGAACCACGCGACAAATGAACAACTGGATTAAACTCAAATCAAACGCCAATCAAACTAGGATGTCTTGGGCATGAAAAAGGTTTGTTTCAACATGAATAAGACTTGAATAGAAAGCCAAGAACTCAACGAACACTTCAGACGCCGAAATAGAAGCAAATACGAGCAACGAGGAATCGCTAAGACCAAATTCAACGCGATTAAACCGGCGATTCTACAAACAAGTTTATATGATTCTAAACATGTTATGAACTTTTAAAATGATCTATAAATGATTCTAAGACATTTATATAACAAGTAGACATGCTCACAATTCAACCAAGAAAGTAAGAAGACAAGCATACAATGCACATGCAAGAATACTGGCGTTACACTCTCCCCACCTTTAGGAATTTAGTCCCTAAATTCTTACCAAGTTCGTCGAATAAATGAGGATGCTTCGCGATCTCCGCCTCCGCCTCCCAAGTCGCTTCTTCAATGTTGTGGTTCCTCCAAAGAACTTTGACTAAGGGAATTCTTTTGGTTCGTAGAACTTGCTCCTTGGTATCCAATATCTTCACAGGCTTTTCGACGTATGACATATCTGGCTCGAACGTGATCTCCTCATACTCGAGTACATGAGACTCGTCCTTCAAATACTTTCGTAACATAGAGACATGGAATACATTATGTGTCTCCGAAAGTGAAGGTGGCAATGCTATACGATACGCTAAGGTCCCAACCTCTCAAGAACCTCAAATGGACCAATGTATCTCTGTAAGCTTCCCTTTCTTGCCAAACCTCTTAGTACCTCTCCTCGGTGTTACCTTCAAGAACACGTAATCACCCACTTGGAACTCAAGATCCCGTCTTCGATTGTCCGCATAACTCTTTGTCGACTTTGAGCGGTGCGCAAACGATCTCTAATCAACTTCACGCCTCAACCGATCGTTGCACTAACTCGAACCCCAAAGTTTCGCCTCTCCAACTTCGTCCCAACAAATTGGCGATCTACACTTACGCCCATACAAAGCTTCATACGGCGCCATCTTGATACTCGATCGATAATCGTATTATACGCAAACTCGGCCAAAGGTAAATGAGAATCCCAGCCTTCCCTTGAAATCCACGCACAAGCTCGCAACATATCCTCCAAAATCTGAATTAGTCGCTTGACCGACCATCCGCTTATGGATGAAAAGTCTGCATCAAGTCCAATCTAGTCCCCAAAGCTTCCTCGCAATGACTTCCAAAACCTAGATGTGAACCTCGGTCTCTATCTGACACAATACTAACCGGTACGCCATGAAGTCTCACGATCTCCCGGATATACAAAGTCGCTAACCGAGTCAAAGAATACGTGATAGCTATCTGAATGAAGTGTGCGCACTTAGTCAATCTGCCGACGATAACCCAAACCGCATTAAACCCTCTCGCGCGCTGTAACCCCGTCACAAAGTCCATGGTAATGAACTCCCATTTCCACTCGTGAATCTCCAATGGTTGTAGAAATCCCGCAGTCTCGATGCTCACTTAACTCCGCCGACAAGTCAAACACTTAGACACGCATTCGCAATTTCTCTCTTCATACCTCTCCACCGTAACCTCTTTTCAAATCCAAATACATCTTCGTGCTCCCTGGTGAATGGTATACTTCGCCTTATGAGCCTCATCTAGAACCAACCTCTTCAATTCCGCATTACAAGGAACACAAATCCTACCTCGAAAAGTCAAGGTACCTCTGTATTAACCACAAAATCGCGATACACTCTCACCAACCCATCAATAATTTTCCTCAACTCCTGATCATTCCTCAGCTTCTCTAATTTTCCCAAATAAAACAGCGTAGCACCTAATATTAGCAAAAATCACACCTCTATCAACAACACTAGGACTCCAATCCCGCAAATCCTCTAACATCTTCCATTCCTTCACCATCATGCACGACATATGAACTTTTCTACTCAAGGCATCCGCTACCACATTTGCCTTCCCCGGATGATACAAGATAGTACAGTCATGGTCCTTTAACTTTTCCATCCATCTTCGCTGCCTCATATTCAATTCCTTTTGAGAGAACAAGTATTTCAAACTCTTATGGTCGGTGAAGATCTCAAACTTAGACCCATACAAGTAGTGTTTCCACTTATGCAACGCGAAGATAATCGCTGCCAACTCCATATCGTGTGTAGGGTAATTCTGCTCATGAATAGATAGTTTCCTCGATGCATAGGCGATCACCCTCCCATTCTGCATCAAAACACAACCCAAACCTTCCTTTGAAGCATCACTATAGATCACAAAATTTTCTCCTCCACTTGGCAAAGCCAAAATAGGTGCCGATGTCAACCGATTCTTAAGCTCTTGGAAACTAGACTCACATTTCTCATTCCAAACAAACGGCACGTTCTTTCTCGTGTCAACTTCGCATAGGAGTCACAATCCTAGAAAACCCTCAATAAACCTTCTGTAATAACCCGCTAACCCCAAGAAACTCCGAACCTCGGAACCGAACTAGGCCTCTTCCAATTGCCACCGCTTCAATCTTAGAAGGATCAACGGCTATCCCGGCCGAAACTATGTGCCCCAAGAAAGATACTTCCTCAAGCCAAAAGGCACATTTGCTAAACTTTGCGTAAAGCTGCTTCTCTCGAAGAATAGACAACACGATCCTCAAATGTTTCTCATGCTCCTCCCGAGACTTCGAATATACTAAAATATCATCAATGAAGACTACAACAAAGCAATCGAGATAACTGTGAAAAACTCGGTTCATCAAATCCATAAACACTGGCGCATTCACAACCCAAACGGCATCACCACAAACTCAAAATGACCATACCTAGTGCGAAAAGCCGTCTTCGGAATGTCTTCCTCTCTAACCTTCAACTGGTAGTAACCCCATCTCAAATCAAGCTTAGAGTAGACAATGGACCCTTGCAACTGATCAAAAAGGTCATCGATGTGGGGTAGAGGATACTTATTCTTAATAGTAACCTTATTCAATTCTCGGTAGTCTATACACAACCGCAAACTCCCATCTTTCTTCCTCACAAACAAGACCGTGCGCCTCTCAAGGCGACACACTTGGTTTAACAAAACCAATCTCTAGAAGTTCTTGCAACCGGGTTTTCAACTCCCCGCCCGGTGCCATCCTATATGGTGCCTTAGAAATCTGAAGTCCCCTAATAAGCTCAATGCAAAACTCTAGTTCTCTATCGGGTGGCATAGCATGATCTGTAGAAAACACATCTGCTCGGAAATTCACACACTACGGACCTCTTCTAAACTGTTAGGCGAAGACTCCTCTTATCAACTACGCATGCAAGATAACCCGTACACCCTTGAGATAATAATTTTCTAGCCCTCAATGCAAATAAAGTGCACGCCGAAGCATGATCACCCACAAAAGTAAACTCAGCACACCCTAAGATATAAAAGGTAACTCTTTCTATGGCGCTAACTATAGCATGATAAGCACATAACCAAATTCCATGCCAAGAATAACATCAAAGTCACGTGATAGAAGAACTACCAACCAAGATGCAAAGTGGTCACCCACCAAACATCACAAGACTTAAACACTTGACGCAAGCTCCCCGAGCTGGGTAGACACTTCAAGCAAATATGGCAAAGGTTGAGGCAAAACGCAAAGGTTCTCAATAAAGTGTGAAGCAACATATGAATGAGAAGACCCCGGATCTAAGAACTCGAGCCTTATGATCGAATATAGAAAGAGTACCTCCAATCACTTACTGACTCGAACCTCGCTACCGATCAAGCGCAAAACACCCGGCCTTGGACTTTAGGTTTACCGTCCCCCATCTCTCTCTTAGTCCTGCATCGCCGCCTGCTGTTACCCGACCGACTAGC
>CM028377.1:171473522-171525732 GCA_013146195.2 Codonopsis lanceolata
GAGTCGAGCGATGATCGCTTAAACCATACGGCTCGAGGGTTTTACAAATCATAAGGTCCCAGAAGGGGGCACCGTTGAGTCGAGGTATTCATCGGCGCAGGGACTTCGAACTGTGGTTGAAAAGATTACCTTCATGGTAATTGACTCAAGTCCCCATATAACATTATCTTGGGCATACCAGCATGGCAAGTTTCGATGGTGGCGCCAATCCCGCACTGCAGAGCAAAGTTCTATACGCATCAAGGGGCCTGAGTATCATGAGTCAACCGCGAGCAAGGTCAATATGTTCGGATACACAAAAAAAGCGTAGTTGACTTTGGAAGATGTAGAAAGCAAAGGGTTACCATCAAGCACTCAAGGAAACTTCTCATGATCGTGTGGACCACCTGGGTCGCGATGGTACGTGAGGATTTGAGATGGAAGCCAGCTACGCCGATACATTGAAGCCTGGGAGAAATACAGCCAAAATGAAGCTGACGTGGTCTTGGTCAATGCCCGAACGTAGGGCCGTTCCTCCACTTCGCTGCTGGCTCACATATCTAAGAGCGGGAAAGCAGAGGAAGCCTTGAGTTTAGTAGAGGTTGCCGAGCAAAAATAAGTAGCCCTTTCGACATTGACGCCGGGGATTAGAGAACTGGCTTGGTGCCGCAGCCTCCGAGGAATTTTTGCCGCAATTGTACTCGATGAGCCTACGAGGCTATGGAGACCGATCACTCGATAAAGTTTAGGATCGAAATGAGAAAGATGAAAAGTGGAGTGTGATACGCCTCCAAATGCGAGATGAGTTGAAGTTCACCGCCGAAATCGGAAGAGATAGTCATTAATCCGCATTATCCCGAGCGTAAGATCAAGATTGGAAGGACTTTAACAAATAGAGGCACGAGCAAGCCTAATCACGCAATTGCAGCAGCGTACCGATATTTTTGCTCGGGCGCTGCGGCGGAGCGAGATGTGGCCTTGCATCAATCAATGTTGATCCGCCACCGAATTAATCCAACAATACCCACGGTTTATTCTGGCCGAAAAGGATCAGCGACTGGCGAGGAAGTCGAGAAATTGCTCGGCGTTGAGATATTATTGTTGGCTAACGTGGTTATGGTGAAGAAGTCAAATGGTAAGTGGCGGATGTGTGTCGACTTCACGGATTTGAACAAGGCTTGCCCGGCGATTGTTATCCGCCGAGAATCGACAAGTTGGTCGATGCTATTGCAGGTTCGAGCTCCTCAGCCTTTATTGATGCTTATTCTCGGGTATCATCAAAGATGGCTGCTTCCGATAAGGCTCTAACAGCCTTTCCGAGCAGGAGGGCTATATTGTTATAAGATGATGCCCTTCTGCTTGAAGAATGTCAGCCACTTATCAAAGGATGGTTAATTGTGATATTCACAGAGAGTAGAAGAAATGTTGAAGCCTACATTGATGATACGGTGGTCAAAACCCGGGACGCGGCACACAGAGGATCCGATGAAACTTTTGCTAATCTTAGGAAGAACAACATGAAGTCGAACCCGAAAGCAAGTGTGTTCTGAGTGAAAGTCGGCAAGTTTCTGCTTCATGGTCACCGAGAGGGAATTGAGGCAAATCTCGAAAAGATAGAGGCATTAGTTACCATGAAACTTCCTCGTTGTGTTAAGGATGTGCAGGCCGAACGGCAGTGGTAATCGCTAGGAGGTTCATTTCGAGGCTCAGCAGAAGCCTTACCCTTCTTCAAGGTTTTGCGAGGTAATAAAGGGCTTGAGTGGACTCGAGCGCCGGCCAAGAGCCGGTGAAATATCCGGGAAGCCCGCCTCGCAGCTCTGGCCTACGGGGAAAAATTGTATAGATTTGGCAGCCTACCGAAAGGTGCCATAGCTGATTAAAGGGAAGAAGGTAATGTACAAAAGCTCGTTATTATGTATCTAAAGCCTCACCGATGTAGAGGGAAGATATTTTAATGCGCAGAAATTGGCTTACTTCGCTTGTTGTTGCCGCCGAAACTCGAGCTTATTTTTTCTCGCCATTCAATTGTTGTATACACGATTCACCTTGCGAAAGATTTTGCATAAGCCGATACCTCGTCGACTACTCACTGGTCAATTGAGTTAATCGAAGTTTGATATTGATTATCAACCCTACGAGCAATCAAGGCACAAGCTATACGACTTTCAGCCGAGACAAGTTTCAAGCGATCCCGTCGAGGAAGTAGAGAGTAAGTCGACAAAGAACGAAAGCAGATCCAAGGCCAAGACCGGTATTGTTGGGAACTTCCTGGATGGCTCTGCTAATGATTGGGAGTGGCGCCGGCTGTTGGTACCACCCGAAAGCAGACGTAAATTTGAAAAAGCTGCGCTACGCTTCAATTCCCGGCTTGAATAACCGGTAGAGTATGAAGCTTTAATTCTTGGTCTCGAGCTCGCGGAGACATTGGAGTTCGGGAAGTGGTAGTGTATTGCGACTCTCGGTTGGTGGTTAATCAAGTCAAGGGTGACTACTGAGGGGTACACCATCCGATCTAGTTCGCTATCAGTGCAATGGTGAGAGAAATTTTAAAAGATTTCGATTATGGGAGTTGGTTAGAATTGCGGGAGGACAATATGCGGGCGATTACTTATCAAAGATGGTGAAGATGAAATTCGATCATTGCATCTGAGTCATGATTGAGTACTTAGAGACTCTATCATTGAGAAAGAGGTGGTTATGGATATAGAACCTACTGCCAATTTGTCGAATCTTTGGATAGATGATCTCGAGGCTTACATTGAGGAGCGGAGTGTTGCCCGAAGATAAAAAGGAAGCTAGAACTATCCAAAAACGATCATGCTTGAATTCGTCATCTTGGACAACATTTTGTATCGAAGATCTTATACAGCGGCCTTTGTTGAGATGTGTTCGTCCGTAGATGGCGGAAGGAATATTAGGCGAGGTGCATGAAGGCAATGCGGAGGTCACCAAAGACCGGCGATCACTAGGCGAGAAAAAGCAGTGTTAGCGGCGAGGGGTTTTATTGGATAACTTTGCGGCGAGATGCCGAGCTATATGTTCGCCGTTGTGACAAGTGTCGCCGCTATGCAAATATTCCAAGGTTGCCATCTAGAGCGAGCGCACTCTCGTAATTGCATCATGGCCATTTGATATGTGGGGAATAGATTTAATTGGTCCTTTTCCCCTAGCTCGTTCAAAGTTCAAGTACGCGGTAGTCGCGGTGGATTACTTTACAAAGTGGGTCGAGGCAAAACCATTGGCAACTATAAGCGAGGTTAACGTCATCGATTTTGTACATGAGCATATATGGTGTAGGTTTGGTGTCATGAGCAATTGTGTCCGATCATGGGACTCAATTTTAGGAAAAAATTTACCAAAGGCGTGCGAACAAATGAGGGTGAAGCATTAGCGGTCTTCGATAGCATACCGACAAGGTAATGGTCGGAGCGAGAGGCGAATAAGCAAATTCTTCATGTGTTGAAGAGGAATTTGGAGGAAAAATTTGGAAGATGGGTAGGCAGTGCCTTGACTTTGTGGCGTGAAGGACAACGATAAGGGGTCAACCTGAAAGGCTGCATTTTCTTTAGCATATGGGTCTCGACGCTATGGCTCAGGTGGAGATGTACTTGCCCACTCATGTAGGGTCTTAAATTACAATCTTGGCTCTAATCATACGGCTCGAATGGCGGATTTGGACTTGTTGGAAGAAAAAGCGGTTGGAAGCTAAAATGAGGATGGCCAACTATAAAGCAACGAGCAAAAGCTCACCACGATAAGCGAGTTAGGTGGTCGATCATTCTTTGTGGGGGGGATTGGGTCCTTCGTAAGATTGAAGCCACGGGCCATCGAGCTGAATGGGGGAAGTTGTCACCAAACTGGGAAGGTCCTTTTCAAGTTTCGAAAATTGTTAAGGAGGGCACCTACATGTTGCGAACAGAGGATGGTGATGAGCTAAAACATCCTTGGCATGCGGATCATTTAAAGAAATACTATTGGTAATCGGTACTAGTAGTATGTGTTTGTGTAATTTTCCATGTAATCTTGGAAAGTGATTGTAATGAAGCTTAAGGGGTTTCTTTTTAAGTTGGGATTACTTGCGTTGAATTTTACCTTAGAAACTTTCCTTTTCGAGCGTTATAAAGGGCTTTATGCTCGAGAGGAAAGATGAGTGCGAGTTGTTTTTCCTCGATTAGCTTTCTTTCCTCGGGCATAAAGGGCTTTATGCTCGAGTGGAAAGTTGGTTCGGTGGGTTGTTTTTCCTCGTTAGCCTTCTTTCCTCGGGCATAAAGGGCTTTATGCTCGAAGGAAAGTTGGTTTGAGAGGTGATGTTTTCCTTAATAATCTATCTTCTTCGAGTATAAAGGGCTTTATGCTCGAAGAATTGAATGATTAGGGAGTTGATGTTTTTCCGTAGTAATTCGCCCACCATTTGTGAGCATGAAGAGTTTTATGCTCGGGAGTAAAAGGTGCTCCTTTTGTATCTGAGAAGGAAGTATTTTTATCCAGAAAAGGTTAGAAGTAAAAACGATGTTTTTCTCAAGCATGCAGATTGTTCAGTCAGCAAAAGCAAACGAAAGATGCAATATTACAGATAGTGAAAGGAAAGTTAAATGTTTTGAGACTTGGAGCACGAGGCTCGGAAATTCAAGATTCATCAACTATGATGGGGTTGGCAAGAGTTGGAGCGGGGGTTGTCGCCCGACTTGGTTCTAAGGGTTGTTTGCTTCATTCTCGGTGTTTGGATTGGTAGCCGTTGTTGTTTTACGGGGATACGAGGAGGCGAGTTGGTTGTCGGATTGCAGAGCCATATTTGCGCCATCGGTGTTGCCGATCGTACTCGCATTCTGAGGGGAGGGGTCAGTATCCGACCCTTTCTTTGAGTCTAGCTCGGCTAAGGAGGTGAGCTCGTCGGCAACAGGAATATGGTACTAAGGCATGTCTGGCGGGCCGGCCTGACGTAAAGGGTATTAGTACCCAGTGTCATAAGTTGTTCGGGCCTAAACTCAAGGCGCAGCAAATAATTGCCCATGAGAATATGGTTAACCCCGCAAGAAAAATGGATACGCTTCTCCTCAACAACGGCGGCAAAAAAATCTTCGAATTTTTGTATTCGGTGATGAGATTCTCCTTTTGAAGCGAGCTTGTACCAGCTCGGTTTTCGGTTGTTCTCCGTAGAGCTGTGGCATCTTTCTTCACTTTCTCCCGGCTCGGCGTTTTCTCGCAGATTCTTTCCTTACTTGGGTGATGTTGTTGAGAGCATTTTCTTCTCGGATTTCTTGGAGAAGGTGAGGTGAGCATCGAGGATTCTCTTCTCCTCTTCTAGCTTGGAGACTTCAAAGATAACTTTGGAGGTCGGGGCTTTCCTCACTTTCTTTTAGCTCGGCCTCGGCGAGTTGACCCGCTCTTTCTTAGGGCATTCTTCTGTCTTGCGCGGTTTAGGAGGTCTTGACGTTGTCGATAAGTCGGTCGAAAAGAAGTTCAGTCTTGGTGGCCATCTGGAAATGAAAAGTGAACCAAGTTAGAAGTGAGCAAAGAGTGATAAAAGGTGAGCAGAGATAAGAGGTGAAAAGAGTTACCTCGGTCATACACATCCCGATCTCTCGACTAGGATAGCGGAGCAAGTTACGTGCTCCTTCGTCTAATACCGGTGTGCTTGAGCCTTTTTAGCATTCGGCCAGAGGCTAGCGGCATGACCGCCCCTTTTATTTGTGTTTATATTGGCAAGATCGAAACGACCCCGATTTCCATAATCAATTTAATCAGCTAGCTCGCGACTTTCGGCATATCAAAGTTGTCTTTACGCGGATAGGAGCTCGAGAACTAGAGGCTTCAGCGGGATCGCTTTGGTCAGTCCTTGACCGAGTTCTCCTTTCAGGCGGTGAAGTGGGGAGAGGCCTTTTTTGCTGTTGAGGTTGTTGTAGTTGTTGTTGTGTTTGTTGTTGTGGTTGTTGTTGTGATTGTTGTTGACGAGCTTGAGGAATTGTAGGAGTTTGGTTGGCAATTGGTGTGTGAGAAGCATTCTTGTTTGGTATTTGGTGGTTAGCCGGTTGTTTCCTCGCCAGTGTTGGTGGGTGGGATTAAGGGAGTCGGTGGGATTTGCCATTTGAGTGTTTACGCTTCTTGAGCCTCGTCGCATCGCTGCGAGGCGGTTTGAGTCCTCCATTTGCCTCATGTGCGAAATAAATAATTGTTAAGAGAGCAAGAATCAATGGTGATAAAGCAAAAAGGGAAAGTTATGCAAACCGATCTAGAGAAAGCGAGGAGTGCGATTTCTCCCGAATTGGAGGCATCTCGGACATTATTTGGAAAGCTTCCAAGTGACAGTTCCCCAAAATGGGTGGGGCACCTCGGGCTCTAAGGTGGTTTGGGGTTCGCTGACCTCGTCTTGGCAAAGATAAATTGCGGCTCGCCGTAACATTGGGAGGTCGAGTTAGAGGCGGTCAGTCAAGACCAGTCTTGCCCTTGTTTCCCATCTTTTACTCCAAGAAGTCGTCTGAAGGTTTTTGCGGTGGGGTTCTCTGCTTTCGGAAGGCTTGTTTGTCGTGCCATTTCAATGGCTAAATTGTTTAGATAGGGGCAAAGGCCAACCTACACGGGATTCTACTAGCAAGGGTTTTGCATCCCAGCCATCTACCTTGTTAGGGTTTTCAGAAAGGAGTTTAAAGTAATTAGGGTTTGAGCGACCAGAGATACGCCCGGTTTTCTTGTCAATAGAAAAAAGGAAAAACTTTCGGAAGAGGTCCATGCTCGGTTCAAAACTAAGAAGTCTGCAGGCTACAATGTATGAAATTAAAAACCTAACTGTGGTTAAGGTTAAATTACAGGGAAGGGCGTTGTTTACGATAAGGAACTCGGCGAAGAAGGGGTCTACAGGCAAGCGGAGGCCAACTAAGAAAAAATCAAAATAGAAGACCATTCGGTCTCCTTGAAAGTTATGGCCAGCATCGAGGTTCAAATCAAAAGCTTTCACTCGGTAATTTTTGGGGTCCATACCCAAAGAATAAAACCAGGTTGAGACTTCATCCTCACTCTGAAGGTCATCCCAGGATATGAAGGGTGTGCTAGTTGAAGCTACTTGTTGACCTCGCTCTTGATCGGTTGGACCAGTTAAGACCAGGGGATTCTCGGTAACCTGCTCGACATTGCGAGGGAGTGTACGGGAAGGCTTTCGTCGAACAAGGGGGGGAACCTCACGTTCAGTTGCCTCCGAGCCAGAGGGGGAAGTAGATGATTCAATCTGTTCTTGAGGGGCTCCGTGATCATAAGCTCGGCCCTCAATTTCGGAAGGCGTTCTACCGTCAGAAGAAGACATCCTACAAGCAATCGAGGAACACGGGTTAAACCCTGCTTGATGTAAAAAAGGAAATCAATTGAAAACGTGTGGCAAGCTAGGGTTTAGCAGTGAACCAAATGAGCAGGGCACTGGTTTACTTTTCCTCGATTTTGGGGTGAAGGCAATGTTGGGGATGGAAAGAATTCCGGTGTGATGATATTGAAAGCATGAGATGGAAGACATAGTTGAGTCGAGAACTCATGATTACACATTCACATTACCCAACAATTACCAGATGAAGATGAACAGACCAGATGAAGGTGTATTGCAGAATAAAACAAGCAGTAAGCGTTAGGGGGAATACCTGTGTAAAAGCACTTAGAGTTTCTGAAGTAGAAGCCAATTCAGGTTGAACCAAGAAGTGCATCGCGGTTGAAGATGGAAGAGACGGTTTGATGCAGCAGCTCTAAGGAATTGAGAATGGGAAAGTTTGAAATAAGAGTGATTTTTGGTCTTTTAAAGGAAACCGCCGTTTGGGAAAAATACAATCATTAAGGTGCAGCAATCGAGGCGAAAGCGGCGTGCATTTAATGCCTTCATGGAGGAACGCGCCTGTCTTTTCGTAGGCTGACGGTTGGTGGGTTAATTTCATGGGGCATTGATGTCGTGTACCCAGTCTTGGTGTCAGAATTATTGGGAGTGTAAGATGTAAAGACTTGGGGAAAAATCTCTTTAATTCCTTGGGCTCCTCCTCGCTACGAGTATGAATACTCGGTGAGGCAAGGAGTAGGGGGCTACTGAGCTGGCTGGCCCAACTGGCCCAACAGGCCCGGACTAGAGAATTAAATGCAAGGCAAGTCAATGACCTTCGAGCAAGCGAGCGCATGCTCAGGCTATGTTAAAGTGCCTTCGCAGTGGGGGCTTAGTTAGCGAGCAATCTTGAAGAGCGAGCATGATGAAATACGCTCGCCCGAGAAGGAGCAGACATGAGCTGAGGTCAGTTCTACACCGACAAGACCTGTTGTTAAAGGCTGAGGACAGTTATGTCAAGGAAATCCTCCACCTGATAAGCGCTCATTAATGGGTTAATTATTAAACCTATTATCAAGGGCCATGAAGATCATGGGCAGTTAATAGCATTCATGGGCAGTTAATAGCGTTCATGGGCAGTTGATAGCCGTTGTGAACGGTTACACTACCTGTGGGATATAAAAACAAAGCAGAATGTGAAGAAAGGTACGCACAATCTTGTTTCCCTAGCCGAAACTCTGTTGAATTGTGAGCTTATTATACTGATTCACACGCCGGAGGGCTTTTGCAGGGAGTGCCCCTGCCCAGTTTACGTTTCTTCTCCTACATTGCAGAGTTGGGCTTAGAGGATTTGTGAGCACGTTGAAAGCTGCTTGGATTGGGCCGTTTTAGTGGGTCAGTTATTGTGGACGCATCAGGTAATTTTATCATTTTTCGATACTATTTTCACTGTTTCCTTTGCTTCCGTTGATATTTTGGAGTAACCTTGAAGTAACCATGGATTGTTCTGAATTCTCCTTTCCATCTTAAACTGAATTGCCTTGTCAGGAACTCTTAAGTTTGACCAATGGTTATGATTCAAGTTGAGGTATAATTTGGATTTTTCTTTTAAGTTTTAAAGTATTGACTAATTTTAAAATGTAGTCCGTAAATCAGATATAAAATATAGGGTGACAATTCATAAATAAATACATTAAGAAGAAGAAAAGAGAAAAATGTTTAAGACTGTATAAATAAATGTGAGTCTATCTGTAAATTATGATTAAAGACAATCGAACACTAAAATAGTCATTAGCCTGTATTTTTAAGTAAAGAATGGTATCGCACCTAAGAAACATGTCGCAGGTAAAGGGTATATAAGCCTGCAGGAATCATCAAAGCCTTCAATGAGTCTAAATTGAAGCATGCTTTGACTGTCGGAGATTTTATAATCCACTGAAAGAATTTTATTTTTTTAAATATCTATATTATAATTTCGCTCCTTAGTTAACTAATTGTTAGGATTTATTTTTATCAATCATGACTATTGGTTAGGATTAAATCTCAAAGCTTTACTATTTTACGGTTTTAGTAGACATTTATTGTTTTACTGATATCTTATTGCCTTAATTATCCAATTTCTTCATCATGATTATCTCTATTTTTTTAATGCATTTACTGTTTTACAAATATGTAGTTTATAGTTTCTTAATTGATAGTTATCGTAATCAACTGAAATCTCAATTTAATTTTTGTTCGGCCTAGATTTAGTTTTAAAAAAAAAACTGATCGTAAGTTTTATAATTAATTTTTTGTAATTTTAAATATTTGTATTTTTAATTTATTTCTTTTTGAAAAATTTGTGCTAACTTTTCCTTATTTATCTGAAATCTTTATTAGTTTTTTGTTAGTTTACTTCGTCTCATTCAATTTATTTTATGGTTTTTGTCTGAGATTTACATTTTTAAGTTTATTTCAATTAGCATGTGTTGAGTTGGTGTGTGTGGAAGAAAATGCATTTGGATGCTTAATTATAATTTTTTTTTTGAAGAGTTACAAAATTTTACAGTTAATAAAATGTATTTTTCTTTAGTTTTTGTGTAGTGTATGTATATTGATCCGACCCTTACAAAATCTCAAACATATATTAATTTATTCGCATCATACACTGATAATCTTTATACTGATACCATGCAATAGGCACGAGCATGAAATCTAAGTATATATATATATTTATTTATTTATTTATTTATTTTGCACTTCTCACTAAATCGTGCGTTATATCGCAAGCAACTAAGTATAACGTACTTACTTCGAGGAACATTTCAAGAAGTCTAAGGGCCTTAAATAAACTAGAATATATTGCATTCTTTCCCTATCATTATATGGAATGAACTATGATTCTATTCTATCTACGACCAATACTTTGTAGCTATCTCTAACTAATTGCTAACTTACAAAATGGGTTTGTTAATCTTAAATAGATTAATTTACTATATAATCCACAACATAAGCAATTAACATTGAGAAAGAAATATTTCTTGGAAGATTTCTATAATTCCCAAGAGCCTACATAAACTACTCCCTCCATTTCAAAAGATTGTTTATTTTGAATTGGTACATCGTTTAAGAAAAAATAATTGACTATATTATAAATATTTGTGAATTGTGTGATTTTTTTAAATATCTTTAAGTATGTGATTATAATTAAAGTAGATAGAAAAAATAATAATAAAATGATAAAAGTATTTTCTTAAAATATTTTTTTAAAAATAATTATTATTTAAGAACGAATGATAAAAAAAGGTTACCGAGACGAATGACTACTTACTCCGTATTTATTTCATTGCACTCTTTCCGCACATCTATCATCAGTGTCCTCTTTGTCAGTTTTGGATTTTGTCTGGTGGGTCGTGGCTGCCAATTTTAATTCGTTTATTAAATTCACACCAATCCTCTTCTCCATTAGTGCCAAATTATGTTTGGTTTAAATTTTTATTTGGTCACTTTACTTTCGATCAAAATTTATTAAGTTTATTTTTTTTTTTTCTTAATTTAATCACTCTATTTTTACATAATTAGCACGTTAATCATTCTATCTATATATTTGAATAGAAAGTTTAATTTTGTTAGGAAAATCAAAAAATATCCTTATTAAATTTGGGGGAGTTGAAGGTCTTTTTCTCCTCACAAATATAATTTCTTATTGTGTGACTTGAATTTGTCAACACACCTTTCAAAGGTAAGGGGTATTATTGTCTTTTCAATGATTTCCATCCAACTTAATTAATAGAAATGACTCTAGTGACCTTATTGACTTTCGGAGCCAAGTAGAGGGATTAAATTAAGGGAAAAAAAATAGAGTGAGCTTAATGAATTTTGGCCGAAAGTAGGATGATCAAATTGAGATTTAAACCAATTATGTTATACTCCCTCCGTCTCAAAATTATTGTCATGTTTTCTTTTTTCGTCCGTCTCAAAATAATTATATTGTTTAAAACTTTCCTTTTTAGTACAATATTTTTACCACTTTATCTTTTCTTTTTCATCATACTTTAATTATGAGCCACATACACATAGAATTTAAAATAAACTATACTTCAAACTAATATTAATAATCCAGTCAAATGTGTTTTCTTAAACTGTGCATCAAATTAACTCAGACGATAATTTTTGGACAGATGGAGTACAATGTACAAAGAAAGAAACACGTCAAATCATGAAATTGTTTTAATAATTTCATAATAATATATTATCGATCATACTTGTCGGTGCTTTTAATATTTAAGGGTTAAATGCACCATTGGTCCATGTACAATGCAAGAATTCAACAACTTAACACCATCAGTTCATGTACAACGCAAATGCGTACCACAGAGGGCAGTCCACTAATTCCGTTAACTATAATACGTTAACTGAACATGTGCTCACTCACGTGCATCAAATAGAGGGCAATTCAGTCTTTTCCAATCATATTCGAAAGTTTCTAAACTTGAAGGATCATCTTGAAAGTTTGAAGTACTGCTAAAAAAACCCAAACTTCAGGGATCTATTTGTAACTTTTCTCGTCCCCAACTTAGCGCATCCCCATGTCCGATATACCATTTTCTCCTCCTCGCCCTTTCTTTATTTGTCATTACTGCCTCTTTTTCTATTCCTTACAAATTGATCATATGATAAGCACATGCTCACTTAACGACACTTTAGTTAACGAAGTTAGGACCATGGACTACCGATGTGTAAAATTTATAATCTTTGGTATGTAGTGTGTATTATTTTTATACATGGACTGCTAGTGGAATTTGGCATTGTATAGAGACCAATAGTGCATTTAACCCAATATTTAAAATTAAATTATGGGGCAATTAATTGTAAATGAGTAGGTCTCCTGTAAGACTGTGTTATATATCTTAATTTGTAAGATCAATCTTCTCTTTCTCATAACTCAATCCACAAACACACGGTATATCGGGTAAAGATGACTCGTCTTATAAAAAATATTCGTAAGATCATCTTATATAAGTTTTTGCTATTGTAAATTGAATGAATAAAATTTTATCAATCGAAAACTTAGTGATTTTTTTAATGGCAAAAACTTGGGTGAAACGATTCTACGGATAAATTTTTTGTAAGATGTTCATCTTCACCCGACCAATCGTGTGTTGATGGGTTAAACTGCGAGAGAGGGAGACTTCGTCTTACGAATTAAGATCCGTTTGACGATCTTACAAAAGAACTAGTTTATTTTTATTGTTAACTTTCTCTCTATATCTCTTTTAATTTTTTTCTTAAATCACAATAAAATATATATTCTAAAACTCAAAATTTTCTCACGCCAAATGTATATTTATATTTGTATACAAGTGATCGAGTTTTCTATTTTTCTAATGCCAAAGTAAGTAGCTAAGCTGAGTGAGCTAGCTTAATTATTTTTCTTAACTAGTTATAGAGCTCGTGCTTCGTACGAGTTCTTTTAGTAATAATACTGTAAGTCCAGTAAGCAACTGACAAGGCTAGAGGGGGGGGGGTGAATAGTATTTTTAAAATTTTGAGGATAGTTTTGAAAAACTTCAAAAGTTGCAGCGAAAATATGTAATTTTATCAGTCAGCTGATATGGTGTTATATGGCTGATGTTTTAAAGAGGCTGCCGCTGTAGGCTGATAAAAAATTGGTCAACTAGCTTACATAATTAATTGTTTTTGAAAATAAATCACTGAATATAAAGAAAGAGTTGAAGAACAATTTATCAAAACAAATAAGTAAACAATTTATGTAAGTAACTGCTGACACTTAAGTAGATCAAGACTTCTTAAGTGTTAGATCAGTTTGTAAAAGTTGAAGAAATAACTGACAAATGAATTGAAGTGGTTCACAGTAAAAACTGCTACGTCCACTACCAAGTTAGTCAAATTTGGATTTTGAAGTGCATTAATATTATTAAAAATCTAAGTGATCTCTAATGGATTAGTGTACAACAAAGACCAGTGTTTATAGAGTATGATTGAAAGACAATAACACTCGTGCGACAATCAAACTGATTTCTTAAGGATTAAGAAAGAAGCAATTCAGTGATTGTCAAAACAATAGCTAGAAGAGAAATAACAAAGAAGGCTATCTAGCTAAAGTTTTAAAGACTGAGGCACTTCAAGTGAGTAAACTGCTTAATGTTTCAGTCTTTTCTTCAAGTGATTCTTGTGGGTATTTATAGATGAACTTGAAGTGCAGCCCGTTAGGAACACATTTGAATTTAAAGTGTGTTTTACAAATCAGACGTATCTTCTCACAAGATCATAGTGATCCTGTGATAGAGATAACGAACATTGAGATCTATCGAAACACAAAATAGGAAAGTGTCAGTACTGAGGAATGCTTAAGTATAAAAGGTAAGAAAGCTGACAACTTTTTAAAAAACGAGGGTCTGCTACGTATAAGTGACTGACATAAATATACTGCAACCTGACCAATATACTTAATAAATTATAAGTTCTTGATTGATAAAAAGTAAAATGATTTTAAGCAAATTTAATTATGGTAAGATTCAACAATCTCATCCTATTTGCTTAAAGCCATTCACTTAAAGCAGAGAGCAAATTAGAGAACTTATAATCCTGCAAAATAGGTGTTAGTAAGCCAAGTAGATAAGAGATATTTTAAGCTGCAGAAATTAGAAAAACAGGGAGAAATTAATTATCTTCTACAAGTAAAATCGATGTCTAAAAGAGTTTAAAAGTTTAAGAGAGATGAGTTCATTTGTTTGCTGATTTGGATCCTTCAGCAGGCTTGTCAGCTTGAGCTGCAGATGATGGACCAACATCAGCTTCAGGTTCCTTGTTAGCTTCTTCTGATTCTTTGTCAGTTCCAAGCTCAGCATTCACTAACTGAGATGGTTTGAGACCTAATCTTTGTCTAAGAATCTTGTTCTCAGCCAGAAATGCATCAGCTCTAGCTCTTTGTTTCTTCTCCTCCTGAATAGTTTGAAGCATAACAACTTCAACATTGAAAGTCATGTTAGCCCATTCCTTCTGATAAAGAAGAATAGACCTCCAATCATCCATATGAGGCTCACGTGGTACACCAGCAGCAATAGGTAGAATGGATGCAACATGCTGTTGAAGAGTAGCAAGCTGATTGGTGTGGTGCTTGTAAGCTGCTTTCATATGTAAATGATGGATGTAGAGTAGGTCTAGCTTGATTGAATCAGAAAGTATAGCAGGTGGAGTCGGATCAGCAGGCTCAGTGGCAGGAGAATGAGAGGGTCCTGGAGTATCTGTGAAGAGCTGAAAATTCTGAATGCCTTCATCCTCATGGTCAGGAGGAAAGAAGGTAGACATAGGATATGCAGGAACAGAAGATGTTGATTCTGGTTCAGACTCAGGAGATACATCAAGAAAAACAGTCTTTTATTAGTTTAGTAAAAGTCATTTATCTAAATACTTTTTAAACCAACTTCAATTTTCAACCAATGTTTGTTACATCACTTTTATTTGTATTTATAGAAGAGATGCATCTTACATTAGTTATAAATTAATGTTGATTTTAGAAATCATTAAAGTACTCACGTAATACTTGTTGAAAAATTAGTGTTTTTAGTGAAAGAAATTGTATAATTTGAGGGACGAATTTCTTTACGCGTCATTTGTTTGTTGGCAAAGGTAATTGTGTAATTGTGTTATACTCGGTTAAAGTATCAAAATGATATATTTATTTGTCCAAATCAAGTTTTGGATGAATAAAATATCAATGCCTAAAGTATAGTGTTAGAAGTGAGTCATTAGAGTAAAGTACTCACTCAACATCAATATAATAATATTATCTTATATTAGTTAAGAAATGATGTCGGTAGTAAAAGTCTTTCTATATAAGATTTTCACTATTATTAATAATAAAAGAGATTAATAGTAAATGATTAATATCACAATATCATATTACCTATTATTAATTATTATTTTTAGCTAATAACTAAAAAATGAAAAATGTCAAGTGATGTAGAGGGTAGATAATTGAACAATATTAAAAGTTAGGTGATGTATTAATATTAGAGTTATCCTCACCAACTTTGATATATAATAGTATAGATTTAGTTATCATAGTAATTAAGCGGCTTTAATATAGGACGTATTTGGGGGTCTCTAATACTAATTTATAACTAAGTCAATTGATTAAAAGTCATTTTTAATTTTTTTTTTCCAGGCTGGCCTATAGCATGTGCCGGCGTTAAATAACTACTACTTACAATATCTAGTGACTTTGATCTTTGGTCTTTAGCATGTTCTTTCTTTGGTCTCATCATGAACCATTTAAAATCGAAAATTCAAAATTCAAAATAATCTACTCTAAAATCACCATGCTAAACATGTTAATGCATGGATTTTCCATCGACATAACAATGAGATATTGCAGTCTGTACTTGTTATTTTACACCATTACTATCACTCAGTGGTATTAAGCTTCGGCGGTGTCATAAATTAGTACTATTAAACTAATTTTTTTGAATTATAAAAACCCTAATTTTTTTAATATATAAACTCAAGAATTTTCAAATTTTCAACTTTCAATAATCTCAATTCCCAACAATGAGACTGTAACACAACAAAGAAACAAATTCCAACAAATTCATCATAGAATTTAACCCCAAATTCAAAAATCAAAAACCCTAATTTCGGATAAATAGAAATAATTACAACAAATTCAATAATCAAGTAATCAACTATATAAACCCTTCAAAAATCAAAAACCCTTCAAAGATGTCTGACCAAGGAACACATTCAATCCCCGACTAAGCCTAGCCGGACGAAGGTCTTGCCTCTCCGACCACGGGGCCATACTCGGTAGATCGCTTTGCGAGCAAACATAGCTTGTCGGGCAAGGCCACGCCCACCCGGGCGAGTAGGCGACCACCGAGCAGCGAAGCCTTGATGGGCATAGAAGATTAGAAGGTTTCTTTATATCATTGGACTCCTTCCTTTTCAGCTCTGGAAATCAAGCCTAATCCCGCCAAACTCGCATACAATTTAGGATTTTCTCATAACCCTAATAAATTGAAATTAATTTTAATTCTACAAGGATTCTATGACTTGGTGGCCTATATATACCCCTCGTAAACTCTAAACAAAGTACACACACATCTTGAACCTGAAAACTCTGGCAAATTGCTTTCTCTAGCATTCGATACTAATTATCATGCCAGAGTGGTTCTGCGAGACTTTACCATGCATTGCTAATAAGGTGTTTTTCGTGTTTTAGATAGATTTGTAGGAAGATCCAACCCACATATAAGCACATAAATCCATTCAAACGCAACCGAACGACACAACATTGATTTTTACATTATTATTATTTTGAGGCTGAGATATAAATTAGTAATGATAAAGTGGGAAAAGGACGTAGATACATATGAGACATGGATAAGAGGTCTAGGGTGCGAAACTCGTGAGAATGTGGGTTTATTTTGGCCTTAATTAAAAATGACCACAAGTTTCTTTCTATATTATTATTGGTACGTTCAATCATTAATTAACCACGAGTTTCTTACTCCAAATGTTAATTATATTATTGATCCACTAGCTGATCTTGACTTGTTGATGCATTTATCAAGGGTATTTTAATTATGATTTTTGTCGCTTATTATTCAATTGAGCAGGTTGATATTCAATTCACTAGTTATTAAGTCGTGTTTCGTACGGATGTAATATAAATTAAAGATCATTAATTACCTGTTTTTATTGATTTAAATTTCAAATGCTTTATTATGCATTGATGAATTATATATATAAAGTACAAATTATGCTTAAAAAATAATAAATATAAACAAATAAATAAAATAAATTCATATATAAAGTAGAAACCATACTTTCGTTGTTATGAGCGGCAGCAGCCGAAACTCTATCTTTGGGGTTATGACTCGATTTTGATAATATTGAATTTTTTTCAACTAAGAAAATATTAAAATAAATTTACGATATTATTTCGTAAAAGTTACGATTAATATTATTTATAAATGAATATTGGTTATAAAAGTATATTTTAACTAATTGCCAACTTACAAAATGGGTTTGTTAATCTTAAATAGATTAATCTATTTATTATATAATAGAGCTCAGTGGGATAAATAACGACTGAGATTGAGAGCTCGGTGGGATAAAGAACGACTGAGATTGATTATTTTACTTTTTATCAAACAGCTGTAATTTATTCCACAACTCTTCTCCCTATGCGTCTTCCACTCCTTATACGATTCCAACTCTTCGCGGTGTTTGTAATTTATGGAACTTTTGGAAAAAATCTCTCATACACTCTATCTTTATAAATCGGCAATGATGAACTCAGTTTTGCAAATTAATTTATTCATTTTTCTTCTTTATTTCTTTAGGTTTTGATTAGGGTATTATTTTTAATTAATCAAAACTAAAATAAATAACTTAATCCTTAATCGGTTATAATAAGGGTAAAAACAATTTTACCGCATACGCACAACTTAACGAAAAAAATGTAACGTCTGTTTTGATCAATGGGTCAGGTAAAATGAGACAAAAGGTAATGATAAATGACACTATGAGAAAAAAAATTAGGGAGGATTTATTGTTTTACGGTGATCCAACGGTCCTTATTTTCCTCAGCTCTCGCATGTGCGAATGACGGTTATCGTAATTAACTTAATCCATTTAATTTTTTTTCGACCCGTAATTTCGTATACAAATTATTTTCCTTTTTCTTCTTTATTTCCTTAGGTTTTGATTAGGGTATTATTTTTAATTAATCAAAACTAAAATAAATAATTTAATCCTTAATCGGTTATAATAAGGGTAAAGACAATTTTACCCCATACGCACAACTTAACGAAAAAATGTAACGTTTGTTTTGATCAATGGGTCGGGTAAAATGGGACAAAAGGTAATGATAAATGACACTATGAGAAAAAAAATTAGGGAGGATTTACTGTTTTACGGTGATCCAACGGTCCTTATTTTCCTCAGCTCT
Source organism: Codonopsis lanceolata (assembly GCA_013146195.2). Classification (NCBI taxonomy): domain Eukaryota; kingdom Viridiplantae; phylum Streptophyta; class Magnoliopsida; order Asterales; family Campanulaceae; genus Codonopsis; species Codonopsis lanceolata. The sequence continues at coordinate 171,491,744 of CM028377.1, forward strand.
CGCATTACGAATGACGGTTATCGTAATTAACTTAATCAATTTAATTTTTTTTCGACCCGTAATTTTGTATACAAATTTTTTTTAAAAAACGTAAGTTTTGTAATTTGAAATATTTATTTTTTTCTTTTTAACTGTTATTGTAATTAACTTAAGCAATTTAATTTTTGTTCGGCCCGTAATTTCGTATACAAATTATTAATTAATTAATCCGTTCCGGGCAAAGAGGCCCCGTTTGAAAATCAATTTTTTTTAAGAAAATAATATTTTTAGTAGTTCATTTCTACAATATCTGCTTCATTTATTGATAAATTTTTAAACTGGCGCCGTGCCATCGGCACAAGTAAGAGTACTAGTCTATAATACAATAGAGGTCATAGTCGCACACTTACAATTGACTTGAGATAAGTAATGGCTAGGATTTACTGTTTTACGGTGATCCAACAGCCAGTATTTTCTTCAGCTCTCACATGTGCGAAGGCTGTTACCAATTCTCTTCTTCCGCTGTTTACTGGTTTGTGATTTACTTTGAAACAATTGTTTTTCACGGAAACCTTCCTATTTTATCTCCTCTTTCTCTCTTTTCAAGTCACTTTCTCTTTTCTTTTCTATCTCTCTTTCTCTCTCTTCCTCTCCTTTCTCTCCTTATTCTTCCCGGTTCTATTCCTCTTCCTATTCTCTCTCTCTCTTCCTCTCTTTTCTTCTGCATAATCTTTCTCCCTCTTCCTCTTCACACACTCGGTTTCTTCCTCCTCGACTCTCAGTTTATATATCTCGATTTCTTTCTGCTCGGTTTATCTATCTCGGTTTCTCTCTCTCTATTGGTTTCTCTCTCACCGTTGCCGGAATTTATAAGTTGTCTCCGAGTTTCTTATTTTTGGGTTTTCGAAAATTTTTCATGTGAAAAACTAAATCAGTAATTTTTTCTGCTTTTTCATTATTTCTGGGTTTTATGATTTGCATCTCTTTTGCGTTTTAATTTTTTTTTTTCAGAAGCCCCAACTCTGAGACGATGTGTTGCGGTAACGTGGTTAGGGTTTACAGAGAGGTTAGGGTATTATTGTAATGGGAAGTTGCAAATAAGAGTACGACTTTCCGGATTATTAATTTGAAAGAAGGACCCCACCTCTCATAACTTAAACCATTAAGTAGTCCGTCCAAAATAAAATATCCGGTAAAATCGTTTTTTTAATGTTTTTATCAAAAACTAATTGCATCTTATGAAAAGCCGGTGAATCTATCGGTTTTTTTTAAATAAATATTAATAATCAAGTTAATATTCAAGTGAATTATTTTTTTCTAAATGATGTGTCGAGTAAAACAAGATAGTAATAATCTATAATACAATAGACGCCAATGTGACATGCTTATAATTGACAAAAGATAAAGACCGGCTGAGATTATTGATAAATTCACAAATTGACAAGATTCTACCGTTATGATTAAAACTTATCTTCACATGTGCGACATCAGTTACAAAAAGGTTTACCAAGTTTACAAGACGGTTTACAGTTATTATTTTATATTTTCGATTTACTGAGATATTACAGTTTTACAATTAATATTTTATGGTTTTACAGTTTTACAGTTTTATGGTTGCGAAAATTTGTATTTGTATTTTTTATTTTTAATTATTATCATAATTAACTTAATCAATTTAATTTTTTTCCAACCCGTAATTTCGTATACAAATATCAATTTTTTTTAAAAAAAATCGTAATTTTTGTAATTTGAAATATTTTTTTTTCTTTTTAACTGTTATCGTAATTAACTTAATCAATTTAATTTTTGTCAGACCCGTTTTTCCCGGCCCGCAATTTCGTATACAAACTATTAATTAATTCCTCCGTTCCGGACAAAGAGACCCCGTTTGAAAGTTAATTTTTTTAAGAAAATAATATTTTTAGTAGGTCATTTCCACAGTATCTGTTTCATTTATTGATAAATTCTCAAATTGGTGTCGTGCCATCGGCACGGGCAAGAGTACTAGTACATATATAAAAGGAGATGAGCAAGTAATAGAAATATCCCGCCAAAAGTGATTTTCCAAATTTAAAAATATTTATAATTTGTATATTTGTCATATTTTTTTTTTGGAAATTGAAATGAAAATCAATTAATGAAGTTGACAATAACTCTTCAGATTCAAATGATTTTACAGATATCTTTAGTGTATTTAATGTAAACAAATTGTATAACATTTAATATATTTCAATATGATTTACGAAATGACAAAAAATACAATATCAAAATAATATCAAATATTGAATAATTTATTCTTTATCAGATTTCACATTTCTTTTTTTTTATTTTATATATTTTTGCATTTGTAATTGGTATATTGGCTTCTAAATCTTCACCACAGTAATATAAACTCTCAGAAATAAGATTAAATGATGAAACATTTGATTCAATATAAATTATTTGCCACCATTATTAATAATAGTCTTGACAAAATAATTACAATGCAGTATTATTCAAATCAGTTTAAAACAATAAATCAAAGTAACATAGTTACTTCCCATCACTAATAAATTAGTTAATGGTTTACTAAAGAAATATTTTTGGTAAACGTCCAAAATAATGATAATATTTTTTTTCGTTTAGTAAAAAGCAAATTACATTAACAAGCTTGCTAAATAATGTATTGTTCAACATAGAATATTATCATTACCTCATGAAATCTTTAATATGTTAATTAACTTTATTTAAAAGTTATTCATCGATGTAATAAGAAATATAAAAGATGGATGCCAGATAGATTCGTTAATAGACAAAGACAAATTAGTAAAAGAACACATGCATTAAATTAATGTTTCTCAAATGAGTATATAAAATGATTGTCAACCATAGTTATTTGCAACCGTATGAAGTATATAAACTAAATGCAATAAATATTTTAAAATAAATCATTTTGTTTAGATGTTTTGAAGCTTAATTTATGAGTAATATGAGTAGTTTTATGAAAAGTTTAATTCTTCTTCATTACTATAAATTTTAGATTCTTATAGTTCTAAAATTTAATGATTTTTAGAACCAGTTTGTTGTTCGAGGTTCTTAGGTATTTTTATTATTCTAAAAAATGTTTTCTATATTTTATAACAATTTATATATCAATAATATCAATAAATTATATAACAGCCAGATGTCAAATAATTTACTCCATACAACAGTAATATAAAGATACATAATTATGACATATTATGAAATTTACAGATAATTTCATATAAATTAGTAAATAAAAAACGATAAATTAGTAACCGAGTATCTACAATAAATTTACTCTTAATATTTATTTGCCATTAATAATAGTAATAGTTTAGAAAAATAATTATTGTATAAGGTATTAGCATATGCACTATTCCTATTGCCATTCAAATATTTTGTGTTTAACCTTCGAATACTTATAAAAATTCAAAGAAATTTTATATGTAAAATCTATAGATCCTACAAAAGGCTCATTCATCAGAATTGAGCATCTCACCAGCAGACTTGGCTCTGCACGTGCTACAGAGAGACTAGATTGCAGATGACCAAGACAAGACAAATATGTCCAAGCTTCAAAAGCAATTCAAATATTTATGAAGCTTAATATAGTTAAAGTTGCAAGACTATCTCTCTCTCACATTCACGTGGTTTGAAAAAGTCAAAAGAATCTACTTTATTGGACAGACCACCTGTCAGCGCATTATGATTCAAACTCACTTTTCAGAGACTTATCAATACAGTCTGACAGGCAACCCGTTCAAGATCTGCAAGACAAAGCTTTTATTCAACAGTCAAAGATCCAGTGAACAACATCTCTATTCGACAGTCTTCAACAACGACATTATTCTTAACAGATAGAAAATCAATCTTCATCTCTTAACGATCAAATTGACCCTGGTCTATATAAGAAATCTATCTTCTTCTTCAACAATAGTGCGATAAAGATCGAAGAGTGATTTATCTTTAAATCAATCTTCGAAGACACCTGCAACAAGAACGTCAAAGAAGCTGTAAGATCTACAAGAGATCGTCTTCACCAACGCATCTAAGATATTCATACAAGATTGCAATAAGCTTACCTAAACCTTAGCAAAACACTCTCTGTGGATTGCTAAGAAGAAAAACATTGAAGAAGAAGAGAGAGATCATAAACTTCTATAGATAGGGATCGGTGTCATGGTCAAGAACCCAGTTCTTGATTTGAGTTCTTCACCCTTTTTCGAATAACTCAGCCTTTAGCTGAAGCTTCAGGACTTTATTCCTAAAGCTAGAGGTCAAGCTCTTGGATCGATTTGAAGATAGATTTCAGATGGTGCCCAAGGAAGATGAAGAGCTGTCTGTAAATATTACATTGATATCTTCAGATTTGTATTCATATACAAATCTTGTTGATTGTACAATAATCAATCATCATAGAAGGCCGAGTGCTATGCATTCAATCGTTCAGATAATTTTTATCTGAACGACCTTCAAAAATGTCTTCTCATAACTGTTTCTCGTTCTCGTCTCCTATTTCCCTCTTTAGTTAAGAATTCGTCTATGAATGATTAAGTAAAGATTAAAGGCTTGAAAGGACGAGGACAAAAACTTTACATAGAATATCTAGGCTGATGTAATCTGTAATTTATCTTTGAATAAATTCAGATGTTCTTTCAAATGATTTATATTTCAGTCTGTATTTCTCTATGAGCTTTTATAAACCGATTTATCCTTTGAAAAGCTATTCTCTAAAGATTTCCTAAATTTGCATTTGGAAGAAGGATTAAGTGTGTTGTTGTTCTGATCATATTCGTGTACAGCCACTTAAGACTTCCCTAAATCTAAACCTAACTATTTCCACTGCTTTAACTCTTTTCAAACTGGCTTTTGATTTTCAGGCAATTCACCAGCAGGGTTCAAAACTCTGCTGAGAGCAAGTCTTCTATTCAGTACTATCTGCAAACATGCTCAATATGCTAACTGCCTATTCCATTAAAACCTACGCTTTAAATGTAAATATAAGAAAAGTTTTAAATTGGCATCATATGCTATTCACCCCCCCCTCTAGCTTATTTGAGCATCATTGTGGACCAACAGAGTTCATAACTTAAGTGATGAAAATTTGTGATACATTTCTCTAAGCCAAAAAGATAACTTTTAAGGAGGAGAATATGTCTCAAGACCATCAAACTCGCTCTTGAGAAACTACTATTGAAGAAACACATAATGTGAAAATTTTACCCTTAAAAACAATTCTTTGTGATTCATTTTTTAACCTTTGTGGTACTTTTGTTGAAAAATAATTCTTCTTAAAATATATCTCTGTTTAGCTTTATTTTCAACAGAGATCTTATATTTTCAATAAAATACAAATATTTTTACAAAAACATACTCAGAAGTCAGAACAGTCCTTAGAAAAGATTTTTTCAAAACACATTTTTTATAAAGATAATGTTCTAATCATGATACCAAGACTGGTTTAAAAAACGCTTTATTCTAAAAACAATCTCTCTGTAAAAATGATTATTCTTTCTAAAAATGGTATCACGAGCAATCTTTATTGAAATGCTTTCAAAACAAATACTTACTTAAGGATTTGCTATTCCTTCTTGCCAAAACACTCTTTCATTTATAAAAATCCTTATGCAAGAAAGGAACCAATTTTTTTTTTAGATATTGATTAAAAATTTTCAAATATCCTAAGTGATCTAAAATGTTTTTCACTATTGCTTTACCTGTTCAGTACTTTAATTTATCGAGTCTGTAATAGCAATAGGTGACTATACTAAAGCTATCACTTTTGTAATTATCAACATAGGGCACATGCCTTGAGATAAAATGATTATTCATTGTGGGCATACTATTTCTATGTCTTGATAAATGATTCAGTGCTTTGTATATGTCATTTTGTAATGGTTCCAAGCAAATAGGAGGAGATTGTTGAAATATGCTTGTTGATGAATAACTTATCTCCTTGTATATTCCGAATATTTTGATTTGCTTGTTTCTATTACCGTGTGTCATAACAAGTGGCTAAAAGGTATACGTACCGGTTAGTATGGCAACTTGTTTGACATCACATATGTCTTAGATTAGGAATGTCCTAGTCTAGTCCTACCTTCCTTTTGATGATCAATAGACTAGCGATTCATATGCACCAGTACCAGCACCAGCACCAGCACCAGCACCAGTAGACATGCTAGAGTGTGAAAAGTCTTCTAAAGACTCGTCACCAACAGACTTGTCATAAGCGCAAAATATCTTGAAGACTCGTCACCAGCAGACATGCTATGATTTGATTGTTCATACCGTAACCAACAGCCAACAGCCTTTTCTTGTAGAAGACTCACTCCTCTGGATTGAACATCTTACCAGCAGACTTAGTTCTGCACCTGCAACAAAGAGAAAAGATTACAAAAGATTAAGAAGAGACAAAAATGCTCAAGCCTCAAAAGTCATTCAAATCTTTATAAAGTCTGACATCTCAGATGCTGCAAGATCTTCTCCCTCTTCACGTGGTTTGGAAAAGATAAAATAATCTACTTTATTGGGCAAACCATTCGACGATGCATTATAATTCAGACTCACTTTTCAGAGACACATTAACACGGTCTAACGGGCAACAGCTCCAGGATTTGCAGAACAAAGTCTTTACCCAATAGTTAAAGATCCAGCAAACAACATCTTTATTCAGCAGTCTTCAACGACGACATTATTTCAAACGGTTAAAAAATCTATCAACATATCTCAACAATCAAAAAGACCCCTGTCTATAAAAGAAATCCTCTTATATTCACACAGACACAACACTGATCGACAGAGCTATCAACGATCTTGATCTATTCGACAAAGCTGTGAAAATATAGAAAAGAAATCGTCTTCAACAGCGATTCTCTTAGATCTTCACAACGATTGCAGTGAAAGAATCCAGACCTTAGCTAAACACTTTCAGTAGATTGCTAAGAAGATAAAGAATAGGAGAAGAGGGGGATCAGAAATATCTAAAGACAGAGATCGATGTCTTGGTCAAGAACCTGGTTCTTGATTTGAGTTCTTCAACCTTCTTCGAAGACTCAGTCTCTAACAGAGCTTCAGGACCATAATCCTAAGTTAGAGGCCAAGCATTTCAGATCGATTTGAAGATATATTTTCAAATCATGCCCGGGGAAGATGAAGAGCTGTCTGTATACATTGCATTCATATCTTCAGATTTGTATTCCATTACAAATGCTGCTGATTGTGAAATAGTCGATCATCATAGGAAGTCGAGTGCTATACACTCAGTTGTTCAGATATCTCCTATCTGAACAACCCTGAAAATTGTCTTCTCATATATGTTCCTCGTTGTCGTCTCCTACTGATATCTGTACTTGAGAACTTCTTCTATGAATAATTAAGTAAGAATTAAAGTTTGGAACCATGAGGACAAAAAATATACATAGAGAATCTAGTTTGATGTATTCTGTAAATTTATCTTTGAATAAATTTATGATGTTCTTTCATATTATCTATCTTTTAATATTCAACCTTAACTTATTTAGGAGCTTTTATAAACTGATTAATCTTTTGAAAAACCATTTTCTCATGACTTCCTAAATCTGCATTTGGAAGAAGGAATAAGTGTGTTGTTGTTCTAAACATATATTTGTGTACAGCCTCTTAAGACTTTCTCACTAAATCTAAGCCTTACAATTTTTGCTGCAAAAACTCTTTATCCAGGCTTTTGATTTATTTGCAGTCTGCCAGCATAGTTCATTACTCTACTGAGAGCAAATTTGTTATTCCTTGTTACCAACAGACATGTTCGTTGTGCCGACTGCTCGTGTCTTTAAAACATGCACTTTATGTATACAAAAAGAAAAGTGTTAAATTGGCATCATAGGCTATTCACCCCCCTTCTAGTCTATTTGAGCATCATTGTGGACCAACACTTGGAGGTCCCCTAACTGAAACGTTACTCACTCTCTCGCCAGAGGGTTATAGGTCGGTCAACCCTGACCACCTTATGGTAGTTTTTCTTTTAGCTTCGATGACCAATACATGAATTGTTCAATATCAATAACCAATACAGGAATTGTTCAATATCAAAATTTTAGAAGGGACTAACACATTGTCAAAAGTTGAGTTCAATGACCAATACAAGAATTGTTCAATATTAATAACCATTTCATTATAAAATGTTAAGTTCATGGACCAAATTATATAGGCTCAAATCGTAATTTTGGTCACCATACTTTCACACTTTTTGCAATAAACTAATTCTACTATTTTATTTTTTCAGTATAGTCATTGTACTTGACTATATATTACACTTTGGTCACTAGAAGTCATTTCCTTCAATTATGTTGCATGAAAATGATTGAAAATACATAAATATCTTTTTGTGTTTGGAACATGTGCATAGATTGAAGTCGGAAAATCTTATTTCGTTCAATCCCTTACTTGAAGACATGTATTTTAATTAGTTTACATTAAGGGTGAATATGAGATAATTATGTGAGTAACACGTGATGTAGATAGGAGTATTTTTGGGTTTTTTATAAATATTTAAAGCTTTCCATCCAAAAAATTGGATGGAGTGATGAACATGCAATATATAACCAAGTGCAATGACTAAATTAAAAAAAATAGATTTAGTTTATTGCAAAAAGTGTGAAAGTAGGGGCACCAAATTGCGATTTAAGCCAATTATAAATTAATTTGGCTAGAAATGATAAAAAGTAAAGAGAAATTTGCATGATGAAGAAGAAGATGTTTTTATCTAGGGCTGACAATTGGGTGGGTTGGATCGAAATAGGTAATGGGTTGTGACACGTTATAACCAAAAATTAAACGGGTCGAAATGAGTTGGGTCAAAACGAGTCGGGTTGAAATGAGTAACTGGTCAGAATGGGTCGACCCGTTGAAAACCACATTTTCCATTAAAAAACCTATATTTATATAGTAAAAAAATAACCGGGCGAAATGGGTGACGGGTTTGACCCGACACAAATCGGTCAGTTAATTTTTTTGGGTCGAAATGGATAACCCATTCCGACCAAAAAAAATAACGGGTCGAGTTGGGTGAGCTAACATGTTTTGAATTGTAATTGTCAGGCCTACTTTTACCCAATAGGATCGGTCATTGCCAACAGGCCAATGATACACTCACATTGAATATATATTATAAATTAGAATTGAGTATAATTACAAAACTGTTTATACATAGTTAATATATTGGGAAAATACCAAAAAGTCCTACAAAAAAATTCTGATATGCAAAAAATCTCAAAAATAATTCTTGTATGCATAAAGTCTCAAAATTATAATTTTCATACCAAAACCTCCAAAACATAACGTGTCTACAAACACCGTTATTTTAAAAGCTTTTATTTGAACGAAAAATTATTATTTTTTTCATTTATGACAATGATGATAAGAGTTTCATTGCATTTATTATTATTATTATTATTATTATTTTAGCAATAATAATAATATTATTATAATAGTAATAGTATTATTTGCATTAATATTATTAGTATTAAATACAAAAATTCTATTTAAGAAATTCATTTCCCAATGATCTCATAACAACTATTCAATCCATATATCTAAAATTAGTCTTTTCATAGTAAAAATTTAAAAAGTTAACCTTTACACTTTTATAAAATTCTAGTAGTAATATTAGTAGTAGTAGTTGTAAGTCTAGTTGGCAACTGACAAGACTAGAGGGGGAGGGTGAATAGCCTTTTAAAAACTTAGAGGGTTGACTTTGAAAACTTTAAAAGTTTGCAGCGGAAAATGGAATTTCGTCAGCCAGCTGATATGGTCAGTTGGCTGATGAAATAAAGAAGATGAAGTTGAAGAAGATTGGTCAGCTGGCTGTCACAAAAGTGTTAAAATTTCTGTTTGAAAAATAGATCACTGAATATAAAAAATGAACTGAAAAACAATTTATCAAAACAGATAATTAAACAATTAATGTAAGTAACTGACTGATACTTAAGTAGATTAAGACTTCTTAAGTGTTAGATCAGTTTGTAGGAGCTGATGAAATAACTGACAAGAGAATTGAAGTGGTTTACAGTAAAACTGCTACATCCATTACCAATTAAGTTGGTCAAACTTGGATTTTTGAAGTGCACTAATTTTATTAAAAATCTAGTTGATCTTTAATGGATCAGTGTACAACAAAAGACCAGTCTTTTATGGAGTAAGATTGAATAACAATCAAACTCGTGAGACAAACTGATTGTTTTCTAAAGAGTATGAAATGAATCTCTCAGTGTTTGTCTAAACAATAACTAGAAGGAAATATTCAAAGAAGAGTATATAGCCAAAGTTTTTCAAGAAGACTAAGATACAGAGAGAATTTCTTTGAGATTAGAATGCTTCAGACTTCTGTATTTTTCATCAAATGCTTCATGTGGGTATTTATAGATGTTCTTGAAGAGTAACTCGTTAGAAACACATTTAAATTTGAAAATGTGTTGAGCTATCCAAACGTATCTTCTCACAAGATCACTGAGATCCTGTTAGATAGTTAATTTACAGAATATCTATCAAAGCACAAAATAAGAAAGTGTCAGTACAAGTGAATGTTCAATTAAATGAGGTAAAGAAGCTGACACTTTAAAAATTGTGGTCAGTTGATAAGAGTAACTGACGAAAGTAATGCAACGGGCTGATCAAAATAATATAACAGGTTATAAGTTCTTGACTAACAAAAAGTAGAATGTTTTTAAGCAAATTTAATTTTAAGTCAAGATTCAATAGTAGTAGTGATAATAATAATAATAAAAAAATATATTATTATTAATTAATAATATTAGTATTATTAATAACAATAATCATATTAATAGCAAAAAAATATGTTATTGTTTTTATTAAGTTATTTGTTATTGCTATTTTTTAAATTATTATTATTTTATCTAAAATATTGAATTAAAATGATTGAAGTTAAAAATAAGTTTTTTTTTAAAAATAAAACCTCATACTCTAATGATGCTAGTAAAAACGTTAAGTTTTGGATTTTTTGGTATTAAGAATTTAACTTTGTGACTTTTTAGATAGAGGAATTATTTTTTAGACTTTTTGGCAATAAGAATTTTTTAGTGGAAGTTTTTGGTATTTTTCCCTAATATATTTATGTCACATGATGTGGAGACTAAAGTTGAAAAATTACAAAGATTGTATACATAATTTTGAAAGTGGTTACTTTAAGTGAAATATATCGCAAAATAAAATAGCTAATTCTTTATCCGAAAGAAATGGAGTAACAAGTAGAGAGGAAATCGAAACACATAAATCAACATGTACTCTGTCTGTCTAAAAATAAATACACTTTTCATCTCATTGGTTGTTGAGATATTTATTAACAATTCAAAAAATGTGAAGTTTTGCTTAATGGACAATCTATGTGAAATGAGGGAGTGGAGATCTCATGTACAACACATTGTACCAATCCATGTATATGACCATGTTCAAATTTATGTGGTACGGGTTCTACATGATATCTCAACTCAAAATGGAGAGAGTAACTCTTATTGAGTTTATACGTGTTTTAAAGTAGATTAAATGACTCTACGTGATTTTCCTTTATTACCTTCTAAAATTCCTCTAATTGTCGAATTAATAGGACTCATTTATTTTTTAACTCATAATGAATAGGGATAGGATATTAAGAATCTTTCAAAAACAAACACTAACTATTTTGAGACGCCCCTAAATTAAAATAAAATTAGATCTTTGTGTTCGTGCATATAGCACAATGTTAGTATATCAGAACCTATATGCTTGATTGCTCGTATCGTTATGCCATGAATCACATGCTCTTGTTTTTGAGTTTGTTTAAAAGTTTTACCCGATAACGAAACAAACGAGTTTTATTATTTTATATGTAAAACTTTATAATTTTCGAGAAAAATTTATATGTCTGAGTTCCCTACGACGAGGCAAACAACATACTAAATTCTTGTTGAATTCCGTTGGGTATTTTTCAAAATATCGCAAACCCAAGTTTTGTTGAAAATCGTTTTTTTTCGAAACTTTGCGTGCTATTATGACCTGTTTAAGTTCTGTAAAATCATGATTTTATGGACTGTACTTGTAGTACTCCGCGAGGACTTTCCAACGACATATTATATGCTTAAGTTAGACTTAAAATGAACGTTTCATGGCCTCGCGAATCGATTTTTGGGTTAAAAATTGACGTAAAAAAAATGAAGCCCACTCTCGGCCTCGATGTACGTGCCTTTTGTGGTGCTCCTTTCGATGTAAAAAGTACACCACTGGAAAGTACTCGATGAGACGAGTCCAACGCCACCTTCCGTGAGATCATCGGAGCACCGGAAGACGGCGCGTGGAAGACGGCGTGGGAGGATGACCAGTTAACTGTTGACTAGTCAACGGTCAACGTGTTGACTGATGACGTGTCTGCCACGTCAGCAGTGGGACCCACCCCAGTGACTCAGAATTGATGATGTCATCAGTGACGTCATCATGACGTCAGTCCTTGCCACGCCAACAGCCACATCATCAGTGACGCCGCCCTAGTCACCGCCAAGTCATCGGTGCGTCGACCCAGGCCCGCATCCAGAAGCCCACACGCATTGTGGCTCGTGTGGGCGCGGGCGGCCTCTCCATAGCTCCGATTGAAAAACGGCCGGCGCGTCTGGACTTGTTTTGGCTGTCTGAGTCCAATGGTGGCCTCTGTTTTGATCAATTCAGCCTGTAAATATTTGTTTTTGCTTTTTCTGTGTATAAAAACCTGTTTTCTGATTTTTTTTTTAAATTCAAAAATAATATCCAGGGGCTGTTTTATCATTCTGTGACTGTTTAGGGCTGTTTGGGACTCTTCTTGAATTTTTTAAAATTCATTGTGAATTTTAAGCTATTTTAAAGTCATTTTTAGCATATTTAATTGTCGTTTTGGGCTCTAAAATTGCGATTCGGACTATACGAGACCCAATAAATTTATTTTCAGTAGTGAAAATATTTATGTACATGATATGTGTTTGATGGATTTGTTCTATCATATTTCTTTTGTTTAAATCATCAATTTATAAATATTTTCATATTGTGCATACTTTGGTTGTGATTACGAGCCTCGCGGATTTTCCCTCCTTACATGTATGATGTGATTATATTTAGTAATTGGTTTTTTACGACAAAAGTGAATCAAAATATACATATATGCTTATGTCTTATCTTTATAATAAATTGTAGTGAAATGACTTCTCAGAATGTAATCGTTGACCTTAATAAGGGTGAGAAATTGGATGGTTCAAACTATAGTGTTTGGCAAAGGAAAATCACGTACTTGCTAAACGAGCAAGAGGTTTTGGACAACCTTGATACTGTGATGGTAGAACTAGAGATGGGTAACTTGACCATCGCCCAAAGACGCCGTAAAATGCGTGAATTCCTTAATCGAAAAAGAAAGATCAATGTGCACGCTTTACTATGCTGAGTAGCATGCATAATGATCTAATTGGCGAGTTTGAGGATTGCCTGACTGCTAAACAAATATGGGACCAAATTAAGCGCATTTATGGGAATACTTCTGCTACAAAGTTAAGGACTTTGACTTACAAGTTTGAAAGCTATAAGATTGACCAGAAACGTAACATTCTTGAACAACTACGTGAGATGTCCGGAATGATTCGTGATCTTAAAGCTGCCGGTTCTATCTTATCTGATGAACAACAAGTTCAAGCGGTGATTCGTTCACTGCCTGACTCTTGGAGTGGTTTGAGGTGTATCTTGACTCATACTGCATCTATTCGCACTTTTGCGATATATCTCGCCATGTTGAGCTTGAGGCTGAGTGTCATGAAGCGAATCGCGCGATAAGTGCTGCGACTCGTGATCTTGCTCTTGTTTCCCTTGAGGGTTTGCGCAAGCCACACGGGCAACGCAAGAAATAAGCTAAAGGCAAGAAGACTCAGAATTTGGCCCCTAAAAGTGACAAGATTGCTAAACGCCGTAGAGGCAAAAAGAATATTGCTAAGCGAAGTGCTACAACCGTGGTGCCTTGGGTCATTTTGCTTGGATCTTGTCCCCGAGCCCAAGAAGGTATCACTTAATCCTATCTCCATGCAAAGTTGTGTTTGCTCTCATGTTTTATTGGTCGACACTCTCCCCTCGTGTGGATTGTAGACTCAGGCTCAACCAAACATGTGACGAGGGATCGAGAAGGATTTGTAGATTATCGAAAAGTTCCTGCGGGTACAAGTAGAATTTTCATGAGAAACAGTTCGTCTGTTGAATTCAAAGGAGTTGGCTCATACCAACTTCAATTGCGGACTGGACGCACATTGACTCTTCATGAAGTTCTTTATGCACCTGGAATTCGACATAATTTTCTATCAGTAGTACAATTGCTAGGACATGTATATTCTTTTAATTTTAGTAATGATCACTTGGATATTTGTTTTGGTGATGAGATTTTGGGACATGGTTCTTTGTCAGATAATTTCTTTAAATTAGATTTGTTGGATTCCCATAATTCTTCTTCTTGCATGGTTTATGATGATTCTAATTCTGAGTTATGGCATGTTAGACTTGGACATATAGGAAAAGATAGGATGACTAGATTGGCTAGAGAAGGCCTATTGGGGCCTCTCAGCAAAGTCAACCTACCCTTGTGTGAATCTTGTTTGGCAGGAAAAGCTTGCCGAAAGCCTTTTAGTAAGGCAAAAAGAGCCACACATCCATTAGAGTTAGTCAATTCAAACATTTGCGGACCAATGAATGTTAAGGCATGTCATGGAGCTTCCTATTTTCTCACTTTTATCGATGTACACACGCTACGATTATATTTACCTTATTTCTCACCGCGATGAAGCTCTCAAGTGTTTTGAGCGCTTTCTCGCAGAGGTTGAGAATCAAAAGGATAAAATCTTAAAAACTTTTAGAACTGACTGGGGCCGTGAGTATTTATCTGATCAATTTAAAGAATTATGTGAGAAAAAGGGAATACGCCGACAGTTGACAATTCCTAGAACTCCGCAACAAAATGGTGTTGCGTAACGGAATCAAACATTGTTGGAAATGGTTAGGTCAATGATGGCACAGGCCAACCTCCCAATTTCGTTTTGGGGGGATGCGCTAATGACTGCCGCCTACATACTTAACCGAGTGCCTTCTAAGTCAGTTCCCACAACCCCTTATGAACTTTGGAAAGGTGAGAAGCCTAAATTGGGGCATCGTCATCCTTGGGGTTGTGCAGGTTATGTCCATAGTACCTCCAATAAGTTTGGAAAACTAGGCCCTAGAGGAAACAAATGTGTTTTCATAAGGTATTCAGATACCTCAAAGGGTTATGTTATGTACGGTGGAAAACCTGACATAGGAATGACTGAATCAGAGTCGCGCAATGTTGATTTTATTGAGAATGATTTCCCACAGATATGTGAAGTTAGGAAAGACTTTGAACTTTTTAAGATGGAAGAAGAACACATGACATCTTTTGGCGAAGGTGGGGAATTGCCTCAACCTAATCCTACGGTACAACATGAGGTTGAACCTGTGGAAGTCGCCAATGAGAGTCAAGGTGATCTTCATCCGAGTGGGAGTAGGGATTCTAGTGGGAGTCCGATACTAGAACGAAGAAGTAAACGTGGAAATATACCTCGTCGTTGATTCGCGATCGAAGAGGAATCTTTCCTAACTACTTCTTTCAATTCTAGTGAGCCTACATCGTTCAAAGAAGCACTTTCTTTACCTACAAACAGTGAATGGATGACTGCAATGGAAGATGAAATTTCCTCTATGAAAAAGAATCAGGTTTGGGAGTTAGTTGATCTTCCGCAAGGTCGCAAGACTATTGGAAACAAATGGGTTTTCAAAGTCAAGCGAAAGGCAGATGGATTAATTGACAAATATAAGACACATCTTGTGGCGAAAGGCTTTACCCAAAGAGAGGGTTTAGACTATGAGGAGACATTCTCCCCTGTGGTGAGATTTTCCTCTGTTCGCCTAATCCTAGCGATAGTAGCACACATGGATCTAGAACTTTATCAGATGGATGTTAAAACTGCATTTCTCAATGAAGAACTAGATGAAGAGATCTATATGACTCAACCAGAGGGTTTTGAAGTCAAGGGACAAGAGCGCAAAGTGTGTCGACTCAAACGTTCCATCTATGGTCTCAAACAATAATCTAGATAGTGGTATATTCGTTTTCATCAAGCGATAACCTCAATTGGCTTTGTGATTATTGAGGAAGACCACTGTGTGTATGTTAAACGATCCAAGAAAAAGATCTTGATTCTGTCATTATATGTTGATGACATCTTACTAGCTGGGAATGATATGGAGATGATAAATGCCACTAAAGAGTGGCTGTTTGTGCTTTTCGATATGACAGACATTGGTGAAGCAAGCTATGTGCTTGGAGTAAAAGTCATTAGGGATCATTCGAAAAGATTTCTCGGTTTGTCTCAAGAGACTTACATTAAGAAAGTTATCGAACGATTTGGCATGACTAACTTAAAACCCGTTGTCACTCCAATGGAAAAAGGATGTGTCCTTAGTATAAACCAATGCCCTAAGAATGAAGAAGAGAAGAAGAGAATGTCTACGACTCCATATGCGAATGCGGTAGGAAGCTTGATGTATGCTATGGTGTGTACTCGGCCTGACATATGCTTTGCAGTAGGGATGTTGAGTCGATTCCAAAGTAACCCTGGACCTCAACACTAGATGGCAGTGAAGAGGGTTCTGCGTTACTTGGTGGGAACCACAAATTTAACCCTATATTACCAAGGTGGGGATTTGAGCTTGAAAGGTTTCACTAACGCGGATTGGGCTGGAGATGTAGATGGTTATAAATCTACTTCGGGATACACTTTCCTCCTTGGTGGTGGAGTTATCTCTTGGAGTAGCAAGCGACAGACTAGCACCGCCCTATCTATGATGGAGTCAGAGTACATGGCTTGCTCAGCTGCGGTTTAAGAAGCTGTGTGGTTGAGGAGTTTTCTTCAACATCTTGATGTTACGACGCATGTGGATCGTCCTGTAGTCATTGTTTGTGATAGCATGGCTGCTTTAGGTTACACTAAAGATCCCAACTATCATGGGAAGACGAAACACATTAACATCAAGTATCATTTCACTAGAGACATGGTTGCAGAAAAGAAAGTTGTTCTAGAATATATTCCTACTAGAAGCATGTTGGCTGACCCTATGACTAAACCTCTAGCTAGAGAGATCCTTCAGGATCACATGTTGGGTCTAGGGCTTCGTAGGATTTGATTTTTATTTTGAGAACACTTATGTTGACATTTTATTATTATTTTTCATTATCGTTTGAATAAATTGCAGTTTCATTTTATTCCTTTTATATGTTAATTGGATGTTTCAATATGAAATTGCGTAACATATATATTTTGATTGAAAAGATGTCGTGGATATTGAATTGGCCCTCTCACACGGGTAATTCACCTTGTCGCTAGGTGGGCGAGCAAGTTGAGATAGTAAAAGTCTTTGGCACCTACGAAGGGGGGTACGCAAATGACATTACATTTATCGCCTTGGCATACGGCCAAGATGAGACCTTTTATAAGGTCGACTTTATATCCCAAGGAAAAATCCGAATGTGAGATCTTAAAAGAGAGACACTAGAAGAGTGACTGCTTTTAAGTACTCAAGTTAGACGCCAGAAGGGCGGCTAGACTAAGGTTCGTGTGACGTTTGAGCATGACATGCCTACTTCGTGTGGGAGTTCCGTCATAGCATACACTTCATACTGTATGTGACTATAATGTGACTTAAGAAAGTGATTGAATGATCCCTGCTTCATCACTGTGTGAGTTCTAGTGATCAAATCCAGATCACAATTATACCCTATGTGACTTAGAACTATATCATGAACTTGGACGTTGATGATGCTACTTTGGCATGCCGACCAACGGGTTATGCACATACAGTCCTACGGAGCATTGCTGGGAAAGCAGTTAACCAAGAGTGATTAATATGAGTGTCTAAGGAAGATAGTATGATATGCATCTCTATTTTTGTGTTTTAATGCCAAGGCGATCATATTGAACATACGGTTCAAGAGGTTGATCTTGATACACAAACATATTGAGATTTAAGCACAGCTATTGAGGGATTGAGGATGCTTAAATTGATGCATATATACGGTCTGGGGTATAGACGAGTTTTGTTTTCTAACGAGGACGTTCTATACTGGTCAGATGGTGATTTGGTATAGCGCTCCACCCTTTATCTTTCTCGTCATGTCGCACGCTTCACTTCCAGTATGAAGAGACAGTGTTTAACGGGTTTTGATGATACGATGTGGTTAGAGAAGTGAGTCCATGTGTACGAGTGGGAGATGTTAGTAATTGGGTTTGTGGCCCGATTATTTAGTCCCGCCCACATGGAAAATATATTTATATTATTATTAATTGGTTAATGAGTTTTCTAATCCAAATGGGTTTAGGATTGACTTAACCTACAAGAAATAGGTTTCTTGGTAATAATATAAATAGGGCAACAAAAGGGATAAAACCCTAATACACTATCTTAAGGAACACGTCCTCTATCAAAAGGTGCCGCCCATCTCACTCCCTAAATTCTATCTCACCAAAATACTCCCTCTAGCCTAACCATTAAGAGGCTTGGATTTGCGGTGTGAACCAGTATTGATATCCGTGCTCCGTGATATGAATCCGACGAGAGAGATTTGCAGGTTTGTAGATCTTGGTATACGAAGATCGTAGCTCAAACGAAATTCTTCCGCTTCGCACAAGGTACAAGTTCGCACAAGGTAATTTATGATTACTGTCTTGATAATGAACTTGTATGATATATAATTAGATATATGTTTAAATCTCAATTTGGTCACCCTACTTTCGGCCAAAAGTCATTAAGCTCACTCTACTTTTTTTTTCCTCAATTTAATCACTTTACTTGGCTTCGTCATTCAATAAGGTCACTTGAGTAATTTTTTTTCTGTTATGTTGGATGGAAATCATTGAAAAGACCAAAATACCCTTATTAAGTTAAAAGGTTTTACTCTCAATGTTAAAAATTGAGGGTTCAAACTAAAAAATAAAACTAAACATTACAAATAAAAACTAAAAAGGGTATCATTGATTCCAATTTCATCATCAAACCCATTTCGATTAATCCATTTGATTATTTCGATTCATTCTCCAGTAAAGAAAATCAAACCCCAAGATTTGTCAAAGCCACTGTTACCGTACACTCTCCCGTGGTGGTACCTTTATGGCCACTTAACCTCAACAACATCCCAATTGGTAATGGAAAATCCACAAAGAAGCCAGCCGAATCCCAAACAGGGTTTTGGTGAGAAGAAGCTCCCTGAAAAGAAGATCGATGAAAAGATTGAAGAAATTGAGAGCCAGATTAGTCGGTTGGCATCGAGATTGGAAGCGCTGAGGCTTGAAAAGGCGGGGCTAAATGCAAAGAATCTTGAAAAGAATGGGAGGGCGGTGGCTGCGAAGTTCATGCAGCAAGGTAGTGTTACATATCCAGGGAACAATTCACCACCAGCCATTCTGATTGGAGATGATGGCGATAAGTGGTGAAGTGAAGGAGGCCGGCTGGAAGAAGATTCGGCTAGTAAGGAGATGGGTGACAGATCGATGTGCAGATGGAGGGAGACGAGAGCGGAAGGGCTGGCGGGTTTGGCCGGATCACGAAGGAGATCGGCAGAGGAGGAGCAGTGAGAGGGCTGGGGGTTCGCTTGTCTTGGGCCGTCTGAGATGGAGGATGGCGTGTTGACAATTCGAGGGCGGTGTTGGCCGATTTGAAGGTTGAGGCGGCCGCCATGAAAGATCTCGATCTCGGGTTGTTGATGGAGGCGATTGATGGGGGCGGCGGCGGCCATGGGGGGCTTTGAGGAGTATTTGATGTCACAGTAAGATCACGTGGAACTGAAAGCTGTAGGGTGAAGAAGAGATATGAGATCCCTAGTGAGCTTGTGATGCCTAAGACATTGAATCCTCTGAATCGCCGTCCCTGACCCGACATCTCCATTGTTCCAAGAATTCTGTAAGGTTAAAAAAGCTAGAAAGGGTATTTTTAGATTTTCATAAAATTTTTAAGGTTTCCAACAAAATAATTGAATGGAGTGATGAACTTGATATTTATGTCCAAGTAGAGTGATTAAATTGGGGAAAAAAAAAGTAGAGTGAGCTTAATGACTTTTGGCCGAAAGTAGGGTGACTAAATTGAGATTTAAACCTTAGATATATCCTTCAGGACATTTTCAGGTCGGATCGGATGGGTTAACCGGTTATGATTTGTAATTGTCATGCCTATATGTTCAAATGTGAAAGTTATATATTGGCTTCGTTTTGTCCTGCGTTTTAGTTGATTTGTCTGCGTCCTACTAATAAACATTGGGCCAAATTACACAATTTTCCCCAAAATATACACTAAATCCTAGATCACTACCCAGTGTAAGGTTTGTGCCAATTTAATACATGATGTTGCTATTTGTGCCAAATAGCTACATAGGGCTAATTTTTGTTAGTGAAAAAACTTTAATTCAAGCACTCTTAAGTTAGGCCATATGTAGCTATTTGACATAAATGGCAACATCATGTACCAAATTGAGATAAAATTATGTTGGGTAGTGATCTGCGATTTGGTGTATACTTCGGGGGGGGGGGGGAATTTATAATTTGGCCTAAACATTGAAAATATAAGGTAACTAATAAAACTTCATGGGAAATAAAAAAATAAAGAAAAATAATTATAAATGATAAATGCTGTTTTATTTTACGAAGATTGAATGCAGGATTGTAAGACCATCTCCAACAGTTTGGTGTAAAAATTGCATCGATATTTTAAATTGGTGTAATTTCTACACCAATTTTTTTCCATCATCTCCAACAATTCTACTACAAAGTTACTCTAAAAGAAATATTCTAAATATATTCTTCATTATTCTATTTAAAATATAAATTTAATTTGTATTAATGTATTTTAGCAAAACAAATGTATTATTTATTGAATTAATATTATATTAAATTAAATAGTGTGCATTAAAAATAATAATTTAATACCTGAATTTAATTGAGACCAAAATACAAACATATTAAAATTAATAATTAATTGCAAGATATTAATAAAGACTAAAATACAAACATTAAAATAACTGAAATAGACAAGTAAATATGCATATGAAAATAAAGCTAAATCCAAGCATTTAATCTTTTGAATTTGTAAATTCATCCCATAAACTATTGATTAACGCATCCCGAAGTGCAATATGAACGCTTTTATCATTTTGATGCGTCCAAAATTATTCAAGAACACACTGGGCTTAACAAACTGGATATATGAGTTTCAATCTATCCAAATCCTTCAAGGCCCAACCCTGAAATGCAAACACTAACCGTGAACTAGGCAGGGGCTTTCCCTGCAAATGCACTCTGGCGTAAGAATTAGTAATCACCCAGCTGAGTAAATAATTTGACATAGTTTAGCCTTGTTTAGAAAATCACATACCTCCCTCATTTGATTTGAGAGATTTTAAAGCCTTGTGGGGGTCTGATTAACTTCCCATTCAATGCCAGAGCGTGTTTTGCGGGCACATTAACTGTCACGTCCAACCTAACGGCCGCATCCTGAATGTGGAGGTGAGTTTCACAAAAGTAACCGCCCACGTCCAGGATGACCGTTATCGCATAACCGAGCATGGAAGCCTGCTCGCTGCTCACTTGCCTGCTTAGCACCTGGCACCCAGCTCTCTATCTACTTAGCCCCTAGACTTCTGAGAAGTAAATGCTCGCCCTTTAGATCATGGTGACTAAAGTCTTGCCGCTGCCCGCTCATAGCTTTAACTTGGACTTTATGGAATGTACGTGCTTCACTCGTGACTAAAGAAAATGTGTTAGAAGTATGCTGGAACTCGGGTTTGAACCCGACATGGCTCTGTTCAGAAAATTCTTTTTTATTTTACTTGGACAAAAAGAGCGGTCATATTACGGGCTGATCCAACCCTAATTAATTCAAGCTCCTCACCGAAGGCCCCAACAAGGTTGATGCTTGGGACGGAAAAGCCTTGCTCGTCGAATCTCGAGTCGGATGGCCTTTCGCCCCATATCTGGAAGACTTGGAGATTGCCAAGTATGACAGGAATGCTTTTCGGGCAGGAGAACCCCAAATTGCGAAAGCATTCAGGAGTCTGCTCGACATCAAGGAAGGAAAAAATGGATAAGTTTGGGTGCTAGACTAGGTAGCTCTTACATCCGATGCCTCTCTTCTTCGTCTAGCCGGTGTGTTGAACTGGCCTGTAGAAGGAATAGAACCCAGGGTTAGTATGGATGTCGAAGAACCTCACCCATACTGGGGCAACTGTCACGGAGGAAGATTCCCTGGCGAGTGCCCAGACTGCGAGCTAGCTAGGACCAACTGTACCCTTGTCTTTTCACTGAATGGTTGCATATTAATTTTCCAATCTAGCTTTCCCTTGCGCTTTATTTCAACTCAAACTTTTATAACCCCTTCATGAATTTTCTTGCAGACATGAGGCAACTGGAAGACTCCAACAGATTTTTCCAAGCCATGAAGAGGGGTTCAACTAGGAGGAACACTCAACTGTCCAACCAGGCGCCTGCTTCTCTTCCGACTGTCCCTGCTACAAACACAGGCCGTGGTGCGAGCTGAGGGCGAAATGAGCCTGACCGAGCTGCTACACCCATATCCATTACCATACCGGCCCCTCAGTTCCTGCTATCACCTTACCTGCTACTACTACCTCGGCCATCCTAGCGGGTGAAACATTGTCAACCAAGTGTCCAGCTCCTGAATTACCGACTGATCGGAGAACCAGATCGAGGACAGACAGAACTGATCCTGTCGAAACGTCAGGCTCCCAAGTGCCCGCATGGCAGAGAGAAAATTTTCAAATGCCTGAGACCCGAGAACTTGCCGCCAACATAACTGCAGAGTTGGCCGATGTTCCAGACTTAGCCAACATTAACACGAACAGATGTGGAGGGCACGCCGCCACAATCGGGCTGGGCATAATTAAAAGGCTTCGCCATACCAGCATCCGAAAAAGAAGTGCCGAACATTCCAGCTCGGTCCTGGTTGGTGAGATCGGGATGTGCATGGCTGAGGTAGCTAACTCCCTTACCATCTCGTAAAAATAGATAAACCCCACATGCTTTGTTTTTAACTTTGTGCTTTATTTCCAGTTGGCCACCAAAACTGAGCTGCTATACGATCGACTTCTCGACAATCTTAAATCTTCCAGCTCGTTGACCGAAGAGAAAAACAGCCTTGAAGAACAAGTCAACACTCTCCGGGCTGAACTCAAACAGAGCGAAGAATCCGTAACCATGAAAGTGACTAAGCTTTCGAAGCTTGAAGAGGAGAAGAGGACTCTGGAGGCTCACCTCAACTTTTCCAAAAATCTGAGGAGACTGCCCTTAACAGCATTAGGCAAGTGAGGAAAGAGCTCAAAGAAGCCCTCAAACAATTGGAGCAAGCACATGTGGAAGCATCCGAGAAGGAAAAGAAGCTAAGGGAAGAGCTGTCTCAGCTTAATGAGGAGCAGAGGCAAACAATAATCGCTGATTATAAAAACTCTGAGGACTTCCAAACAAGTGTTGAAGACGAGGCCTACCCTTTCTTCCTCCAAGGGGTGCACCATGTCTTGAGACAGCTAGCGTGCAATGGGATGGATATTCGACCCGAGGTGCTCACTGAATGGGGAACTAACACCCCCTTCTGCCCCTCTGCCCGTTCGGGACATGCTTTGGTACCCTACACTGAGGACGAATTGACCTCTCTAGCCCAATCAGACACACAACAAGGGCTTGCTGCTTGGACCCCTCCAAAGACCGCCGAAATAACGGTAACAGATTTGATGACCCAGATCTGGATGACCAAGTCACAAGAGGCCGCAACTTTGGCTGCCCATGCTGCCGGCGATGGTGAAGTGGTGGTAAATGTGGACGGGAAGGAAGGCCAAGGAGAAGAGACCACTACTGCCCCATTGGAAATTCCTTCGGACCTTGAAAGTGTATTTCACGACCTTTGTAACTTTAATGTCTGTTGCATAAATAATTTCATCTTTTTATCTTGCAATTTCCAAGCTTTCTTTTAATGTTATTACTTGCATCCATAGAGTAATTTATAATACTTTCCAAACGTAATCTTCTCAATCAAACAAGTATTTACCAGGCATGTCAAAGAGAAAAAACATATTTCACTCGAACATCAACCGCCTCAATCGAGCAAAGAAAAACCTAGCTCGCCGAAAGAGGCATAATCGAGGAAATGAGCTCGAACACCAAACCTTTTTCACGAACATAAATTTCTTTCTAGTGAAAAAGAGAATAATCGAGCTAACAATTGCACACCACTCGAACACCAACTTTTTAATCGAGCAGGTAAAAAACCCATGCGCATTAAAAAGCATAATCGAGATAACATTAGCACAATAGCTATGAGAAAATAAATGACACCCAAAACACTCATTTTTTTGTCCCCACTTTCAATCAAGCAAAAAGAAGAACAAACCGCTTACACATTTTCCATCAACGATAATATTTCTTCAAATGATCCGCGTGCCATGGATGCTTCTGCTCGATGCCTTCCTCTGTTCGCAACATATAGGTCCTTTCTCTGACTATTTTGACAACTTGAAAAGGACCTTCCCAATTGGGAGAGAGCTTTCACCACTCTGTTCGATGGCATGTTGCTTCAATTTTACGGAGGACCTAATCGCCCACAGCAAATGATCGACCCCGAACTCGCTTGTCGTGGTGGGCTTTTGTTCGCTGTTTATAATTCGTCATTCTCAGTTTAGATTCAACACGCTTTTCCTCTAACAAATCAATATCAGTTGCCCGAGCTACGGCATTGTATTCTGCATCATAATGAGATACTCTATGATTTGGTAAGTACATTTCCACCGGGGCCATGTCCTCTGACCCATAAGCAAGAGAAAAAGTTGTTTCACCCGTAGGCCGACAGTAACTCATCCACCCATCTTTTGCTTTATCTTCAAGATTTCTTTTGAGGGCGTGCAAAACTTGCTTGTTAGCTGCCTCAGCCTACCAATTGCCTTGAGGATATGCCATAGAAGATTGCCAATGTTTCACACGCATCTGCTCGCATGCCTTTGTAAACTTCTCTGAAAACTGAGTCCCATGATCAAAAACTATAGCCCGAGGTACACCAAAATGACACCAGATATGCTTATGCCCAAAATCAATCACATTGACTTCACTGATAGTTGCCAAAGGCTTAGCTTCTACCCACTTCGTAAAGTAATCCACAGCGACCACCGCGTATTTAAACTTCGAGCGAGCTAACGGGAATGGGCCAATCAAATCAATTCCTCACATGTCAAACGACCATGATGCCACCACTAAAGTTTGCTCGGTTGAAGATAACCGAGACACATCAGCGTAACGCTGACACTTGTCACATCGCCGAACATACGTTTCTGCATCTCGCCTTAAAGTAATCCAATAAAAACCTACAACCACACCTTCTCTGCCAGTGACCAGTGGCCCGGGTGGCCTCCACATCTTCCTTCGTGAATCTCCCCAAGAACACCGTCGGTAATCTCTGGCCGCACACATCTAAGCAAAGGTTTGGTATAAGACCGCATGTAAAGGACTTTGCCTAGAATAATATACCGACATGCTCGCTTCTGAATGGTCCGTGCTTCTGATTTATCCTCGAGCAAAACTCCTTGCTCGATGTAATCCTTTAAGTCATCAATCTAGCATTTCGTTGCAGGGTCAATATAATGTCCATGATTACCTCTTTCTTTATCGCCAGAATCTCCAAGTATTCGATCATGACCTCGGGATGCAGAAATTGAATTTCCTCTTCAGCCATCTTCGAAAGATAATCTGCACGCATGTTAGCGACCAATTCTGACTAACTCCCAGGAATCGAAATCCTTCAGAATTTCTTTTACCATCGCGCAATACTGAACCAGAACATAATGATGTACATCATAATCACCATTGACTTGGTTGACTACCAATTGAGAGTCACAATAAATCACGATCTCACGTACACCGACATCTTGTGTAAGCTTTAGCCCTGCAATCAAAGCCTCATATTCTGCTTGATTGTTAGATGCTGGAAACTTGAAGCGTAGAGCCTTCTCAAACTCTATACCTTGCTCGGGTGGGACCAATAACAGACCTGCTCCGCTTCCTAACTTGCTAGCTGATCCATCCACATATAACTCCCAGCAGTAATCTGGACGAGGCCGCTGAACAGGAACGTTTACAGTATGAGGGGACATTTCCTCATCACCTGAATCCTTGATACTAGTTTCACCCATGAAATCCGCTAAGGCCTGTGCCTTAATAGCTCGTCGAGGCTGGTAGTCAATCTGAAACTCGGTTAACTCAATTGACCAGGTGAGAAAACGACCAGAAGAGTCCATCTTATTCAGAATTTTCCTAAAAGGTGTGTCTGTGTAAACAATAATTGGATGTGCAGAAAAACAAGCCCGAAGTTTCCGAGCAGCAACAACAAGCGAGTAAGTCAATTTTTCTGCATTAAAATAGTGCCCTTCCACCGCAGTGAGGGCCTTGGAAACATAATAAACAGGCTTTTGCAGGTTATATTCTTCCTTAAATAAAACAGCAGTCACAGCCTGCTCTGTGGCGGCGAGATACACGAATAAATTCTCACCCACAACCGGGCTGCTTAACAACGGAGGCTGTCCCTGATATTCTACTAGTTTCTTGAAAGCCTCCTGACACTCCGCTGTCCACTCAAACCCCTTGTTTCCTCGGAGCACCTTGAAAAAAGGCAGGCACCTCTCCGCCGACTTGGAAATGAAACGACCAAGAACGATAACTCTGTCCTTAAGCTACTGGACATCCTTGATGCACAGAGGAGGCTTCATTGTGACCAACACTTTGATTTTTTCAAGATTGGTCTCAATCTCTCTCTCATTCACCATGAACCCCAGAAACTTGCTCGCCTTCACACCGAACACACACTTGCTCAGATTAAGCTTCATGTTATTCTTCCTGAGGTTGCTAAATGTCTCCTCCAAGTCAACGGTATGATTGTGTCCCTTGGATTTCACGACCATATCATCCATATATGCTTCAACATTCCTACCAATCTGCGAGCTGAAGACCTTATTCACCATTTGCTGATAAGTAGCCCCTGTATTCTTTAAACCGAAAGCCATCATCTTATAGCAATAGAGGCCCCCCGCTACTTGAAAAACAATCAATGCTTTATCCCTCTCATTCATATTCACCTGGTGATATCCTGAATATGGATCTGTTGGTCCCAAAATAGGCTCAATCTAGGCTAGAAGGGGGGGGGGGGGTTGAATAGCCTAGTTGTGTTTTTAGCAAAACTTTTCTTAAACGCTTCTTAAAGATTTTTGAAAGGTTTGAATAGAAGTGTTAAGGCAGCGGAAACAAGATAGAATCTGAACTATAAAGAGTGCTGATAAAGTAGTACAGATTCTGAAGCAATTAAGCACCAACAGTTATAGAGAATGATAAGAACAGTTTGAACATCACACATGAATTTGAAGTGGTTCGTACTGTGAATAGTACTACATCCACTACCAAAGTGGTTAGCTTTGGATTTTAAAAGTGCACTTGTTTATCCACTAGGTTTATGATTTAGATCTCTAATGGATCGTGTACAAAATGAGTTTTTAACCAAGTGTATAAAGGTGAGAGAGACAATCAATGATTAATTGTTCTCTTCACGTGCAGAAATAAAGAACAGTTTAAAGACAAACTAAATGAAGCTGAAAACGAATTTAAGATGGCAGATCTGCAGCTTCAGAAAGTTTGGTGAAGTATTAGTCCTTGTCCTTTGATCTCTTGAATGCTTGAGTGTTGAAGATGAAGCTTGAGAGTTTTAATGCGCAAGAGTTGTTCTTCAGATCTTCAAGACTTGAATAAATACTAGGAAGAGATCTTTGGACCGTTGGACTGAGACAAATTGAATCAGGTTCAACGTTCTTTGCATTGAATGCAATTCGGCGCTTTGGAAGATGTAATAGCCCACGGTCATCGAGAGATGCGGTGTGCGAGAGGACATTCCCAATTTGAGTAATGTTTCGGTTGCGTGCTCGCAGGAAAGTCTTCTTAGCCAAAAGCAGGTAATGTCTTGATCTTCGGTTTCCAGAAAAGCTTGATGCGGACAGATGTCATCATGCAGAGTTGACTTCTTGAGAGTGAAATTTGATCAAGACATAATGACTAGATATTTTCAAAAATATCTAAATAGGTGTACACGTGTCATTATCTTGTGATTTGACCAAGTTTGATTTTCCGGCTTTGAGCAGACTTCAAAGTCTGTTGGTCCTTCAAGGTTGCTGTAGAAGCTTTTGCAAAACCGCGCCTAGACTAACACTAAAACAGTTCTAAACAAATTGATTCTAAGACAGTTGCCACACTAATCGGTACGCAGACCTATTAGCCACTGTACACTAGAATCAGAGGATGACTCAACCAAATCTAGAAATAGGAATCAACAATCTCCTCCTATTTGGTTGATGTCATCATCTTAGCTACTAGCAGACTTTGAATCATGCACTGAGATAATAACATGTCTTAAAGATTTTCATTAAGAGCAGACATGTCTCTCAGAACAGAAGCCTTAGTAGAGAGATGGCTGCTAGACTAAGTACTTACAAGAGAAAAGCATTAAAATCAAGTACTAAGTAAAGCAGTGTTTAAATCTATGAGATAAGCAAGCATGCAACATGTACAGATTTAAACACGAAGTTTAAATAGAGAAGATAATATCAAGATAAAGCAATTTAAACTTTGAAAGAAACTTAAGTCATCTGTGATTAAACAAGCTGTTTAAACAGCAGAAGTTTTGGCAAAACAGCATAGTTTAAAAACAAAGATACAGAACTAAATACCAACAGATTCAGAATAGGTTGGGCTGAGTGCGTCTTCGTTCTAAGTAATCTCCAACCCAGACTCTGATTCTGTCATTTAGGCGTTCTCGTAGCCGGTTCTGTTCTTCAATCAGGGCTTGATTCAAAAAGTGAGTAGCTCTCTCCTCCCTGATGGCACCAACCCTACGCTGTTCTGCAGCAGCAGCCCTTGCATCAGCAGCTTCGACCAGGCGAAGATCAGTGAAATCAGCAACTTCACGTCTTCGAAGAATTGCTCGAGCCATCCCGGTTTTGAGCTCATCGAAAAGGGCACGATCTTGTCTGGCGAGTGCGGCATCCCTATCGGAGCGACTGTTGATCTTGAACCAGAACCGGTGAGTAGTGAAAGCGAGCGATGTCATTCACCAGTTGATCAACGATCTTGCCTATGTCAAAGATGGTGGCATGAGTAGCATTGAGGCCATAGCTGAGGACGTCGATCTGCTGGGCCATAGATGAGACCGTGCTGTTGAGCTGAGCAAGCTGGGCGTTGTTTGCTCGAAGAAGATCGAGAAGGGCAGGATCAGCAGCGTTGGAAGGTAGAGAAGGGTTGAGGTTGATGGAAATATGGCTTGTTGAAGGGTGATGAGCAGGGTTTGGAGAGGAGGAAGATGAAGCAGGGTGGTTAGTGGCAGAGGTTGTAGGTGGAGGAGAGGAGGGTTTGGAATCTATTTCAATGTCAGTGGCTAGGCTACTGACAGAGAAATGGGAAGAAGAAGAAGAAGAAGAAGAAGAAGAAGAAGCTTCTAAGAGGTAGGATGGAAAAGGATAGTCAGGGAGAAGAATGAGATTTGGAGGAGAATTAGAGGGGTAGAGGAGATCAGAAATAGAGGAAAGATCGAAGAGAAAAGAATGGGTGGTAGAAGAGATGGAAGGAAATAGAATTTGGTAAAGGTCAGCAGAGATGGAGAAAGGAGTGATGTATTGAGAGATAGGAGGGAATATTTCTGGCAGAAAGACGGTTTGGTAGAGAAGAGTAGAGATGTGAGGGGCAAGAGGAGAGAAGTGTTCGGGCATAGAGAAGGAAGGAGAGGTGGTAGAGGGAGAAGAGTGTGTGAGAGCTGGTACGATGGCTAGTGAGGAGTCTGGGTGAATGGTGGAGATAGGTTCGGGAGAGGATGGCGGAGAAGATGGTGTAGAAGGGAAGGTTTCTAAAGAAGGAGAGGGTGGAGAAGATGGTGTTGGAGCCACAGACTTCTTGCGAAGTCTGCGTTTCTTCTTCTTTGGAGCAGGTGAAGAAGGCTCTTCCTCAACAACAGCAGGGGTTGAAGAGGAAGTAGGAGAGGAAGAGGGCGCAACAAAGGTAGCGGTGTTGGCTCCTCCCAACAGCCAGCGGGCATTGAAGAAGTGAGTGGAGGGGAGGAGGAAGATATAGGAGAGGAAGGTGGAACGAAAGGGATAAAGGGTTCAGAGGGTTCAACACGTTTGGATTTACGCTTGCGAGGACGGAGGGCTTGGCTGTCCGTTCAGCCAGCCTTCTTCTGCACGTGAGAGGGAAGCATGGAGGCAGCGGCCTTCTTTTTCTTTTAGCTTAGGGGCCAGCAGGATGAGCAGCAGCAGTGCTTGAAGAGGAAACAACTTTCCTCTTTTTGGGGGCCGGCTCCTCCTCAACAGAAGAGATCTTCTTTTTCTTTTTGTGAGTTGAGGGAGCTGGATCAGCAGTCTTGGTGGAGCAGCCTTCAGCAGCAGCTTCCTTGGAGAGCTTCTTGCTCAGCTGCTTTGCCATGAAGGAGTCCACGGTTGTCTCTGGATTGATTCTGATAACTTTAAGTGGAGGAGGGTTCAAGGTATGGACGATGACCAGAGGGTGAAGACCTTGCTGAACTCTTTTCTCGTTCTTCAACTTGAGGGTGTTAATGATGAAGGTGCTGGTAAACTGGATGGATTTCTGAACTTTCTTCTTCTCAAAGGCAAATATGTGGGTATGAAGTTTCGTGTTTGACCGAAGAAGAGTGTTGAAGAAGACGAACAAAAAGGTAAACGCTTGCCGTAGAGGCTTTTACCGGCAATCACGATCACACGGCTCAAAGAGGATCTGAGCCCAGTTGAGTCTAATGTTGAGAATGACAGCAGATGTGTACTCCAGCTGGTCTGAGGTCATTATGTCGTGGGTGCCGTTTTTGAAGATTAGACTCTTATCAAACAAATGGCTGATGAAGTATACGTCGTCTTCAAACAAGGTCCTCTTCATTTTAGCAGCAGCTTCCTTGGGAGTATTCTCGCCACGCATATATGACCAAGCCAAGGCCCTTTTCTCGAGTCTTTGAGAGAGGTAGGGCCATCGAACTCCACCCAGATAATCTTGGCGATTCGGAAGCGATGATAGTGACGTTGACGCCTCGACCATACGGTGATGGAAGACCTTGAGTCATTGATAATGGCCTTCGGAAAAATTCTTCAACTAGAAGATAGGCCGAAGTCTTCGCTCCGGCAAAGATGAACAGAGGCAAAATGCCCGGGGTTCAGTCATCCACTATCTTGACCCAGCGTAAGCACGAACCGATGGTTCGTCGATGCACGTCCCCGGGTGATACATAGATGGGGGCAGAGTTGGAATCTCAACAAATTGAATTCGAGTATGTTCAGAATGGCGGATGAAAGAAGTTCCAAAATTAAAAGACATTTTAGAAATTAGGGCAAAACTCAAGAGCTCGAAATGAAAACAAAATGTAGCATTAAGCCCTAGAAATTTCTGGACAACCCATGAAATGCCATATACAAGCTAGATATAACTTAGAATACAAAAATTAACAGTTCGAGGACAGTTATAAGTAGAAAATACCAGTATTGAATAGTAAAATTTGAAGATCTAAAAGATATGGAGCTAACAGGCACATGAACAGTCAATAATGGTGTAATCAAGGACGAAAGTGCATAAATTTGTGCTTACACTGTGATTACTGAGTTAGGGTTCGAAGTTTCTTACCATTGTCGAGGATTTGCGTAAGAGGAAGATGAAAATGAAGTTTAATCTGAGAATCGACTAATGAGCAATCGGTGGCGAAGCCAGAAAATCGTAGAGAAAGAAAGCTTTAGAGAGAGAATAGCAAGAGACGCTTTTGTGAAATGAGCTTTTTGGCGTGAGGGTTTATAAAAGAAAGGACGTGCGTCACTATGAGACTTCATGTCATTAAGTCGACGCCTTTTGATGACAAGACTTAATGAATGACTTTTAGAAAGAGAAAATGCCTTTTCATAAATTTACTCAACCAAATTTGAAATCACCCTCAATATTTTCATAAACGAATTCTCTAAAACTTAAAGTTTAGAAAGCTTACATTTTCTCCCAGTGACTTTAAAAATTCTGGATTTTATTTTTAAAAGTAATAAGTCTGCTTAAGAGAAATTTTCAAGTCTGCTTAAAAAAAAAATTAATTTTGAAACTTTAAAATTTTAAAATGAATTATTAATTTTGAATTAAAATTAAATTTAAGCAGCTATCAAACATACCAAGCTCCCTCGAGATAAGCAAACCGTCAAGCTTCTAGAGCTTTGTGAAGATGTCCGCCAGCTTGATGGTCATTGAAATATACTCATGCTAATGTTTCTCTTTTCTACATCATTCCCTTAAAAGTGATATCGAACATCGATATGCTTTGTCTTGGAGTGCATCACTGATTTTATGTGATAGATTGCCGAGGTGTTATCACACATGATTAAGCTACCGCTACTTTGATGTCGTAGTCTACCAACCGCTTGATCCATAGTAGTTGACAAACAGCCAGCCTACCACAGCCCATGGCCTGCTGTCTGGTGGAGTTGGAAACCGATGCTTGTTTTTGCTAGCCCAAGAGACAAGTCTATCTCCTAGAAATTGACATGTTCCAATCGGGTGCTTTTTCTCACAATTTGGCAACCAAAGATAGTCGGATCCGAGTAACCAAACTGTGTTGAAAGAAGATTCCTCGATACCGTATACCCAAGTTTAGTGGTATCGACATACTTAATGATTCTTTTGGTCGCAAGAAGATGTGACTCACGAGGGTCGCTTGAAATCTAGCACACACCCAATAGCATACACTATGTCAGTCTGGGCGGCGGTGAGGTAAAGCGAGAGATCCGATTATCCCTATAGTGGGTGATATCAACTTTCTTTCCTTGTAAGTCTTTTGTAAGTTTGCATTTAGCGACCATTGGTGTATCAAAGGTGTTTCTTTGTTTCCAATCGAACTTTTTGACAAGATCTTTAGCATACTTGGATTGGTGATAAATATTCCTTTGTTGGATTGTTGGATTTGAAGACCCGAAGAATGTGAGTTCTCCCATCATGCTCATTTGAAATTTGCCGTCATGGCGTTTCAAATCGTTTACCTGACTTCTCATTGGTAGATCAGAAAATGATGTCATCGGCGTAAATTTGTACCAGCGAGAGAGTGTCCTTTGTGTTTGAGAATAAAGAGAGTGGTGTCTATCTTTCCTCATGAATCCTTGTTCCACCAAAATTTGGATAGAGTTTCATACCAGGCAGGAGGCTTGCTTAAGACCATAGAGCCTTCTTAAGCTTGTAGACGTGAGTTTCTTTTCCTTTCTCCACAAAACCGGAGGTTGAGCAACGTAGACCGTTTCTTGAAGATCACCATTAAATGTGCTCTTGACATCCATTTGATACAGCATAAAGTCCTTGTATGTAGCATAGGCTAAGAAGATTCGATAGCTTCCAATCTTGCAACTGGAGCAAAGCGTTTCATCATAGTCGATACCTTCTTCTTGACGATATCCTTGAGCAACGAAGTCTTGCTTTGTTTACTATGTTCCCATCCTCATCCTTCTTGTTTCGAACACCCATTTTGTGCCAATGACAGTATGATCGGCGGGCTTTGGGACTAGCTTCCATACTTGGCATCGTTCAAATTGTTGAAGTTCTTCTTGCATGGCTTCCAAACTTGGATCTTGAAGATTTTCTTCGATCTTCTTTGCTCTTCTTCCGACACGAATGCAGACTAGAACATACATTCATTCTTGGAGGATCTTGGTTCGTACTCAACATGAATGTCACCAATGATTTGAGAGATTGGATGGTCTTTACAAGTTCTTGTGATAGAGGAATGTGATGAGTTCTTTGTTGTTTCTTGAGGAAAAATTCGGAAGAAGAGGACTAGAAGGAAGATCGGTTGTGTCTTGATGAGTGTTGTGTTCCGCAATTTGGTTT
>CM028377.1:171525832-171601681 GCA_013146195.2 Codonopsis lanceolata
TTTTCTACCTTTTGCATTTATTTGATAATTGTATATATTAATAAGTAAATGGACACTTACTTACCCGTTCATTTGAGTTCTGCCGCTTCATTTACGCCCACCCACGCCCACCCATACCCACCTATTTGTCACCTCTACAAAATACCTATTGTTATGCTCCTATTGAAATTAGTATTAATAATTACACATTAACAATTCTCCTAACAGCAATACCTATATATAAAAATATAAGTCTAATTACTAAAAAACTTCCACTAATACACTAGGTAAACGGGTTGAAGGAGTCTCTACTCTCTCTCTCTCACACACACACACACACCAACTTCTACAATTAAAGTTTGGTAAAAGTATGATCATGCCACTATATTTAATGATAGTTTGACTAAGCTACAAGTCATCATTTCTTGTAAGTTTGTTTTATGAATTTTAGTTCATAAGACGGAGCCCTACTCGCTCATAGTTTAATTCACCAACACACGATGAATCGAATAAAAATGATCCATGTTACGAAAAATATCCATAAAACCGTTAAATCCATGTTTTATTAGCCTTTTTCTATATATATACAGGCCTATCTATATCTTCTTCGTTAACTGCAACATGTCCGATCGAGCTTGCATGTGTTCAGTTTTACAGTTGTACTCCCTCCGTCCCTAAATTATCGTCCTCCTTTCCTTTTTCGTTCGTCCTAAATAATAAACTAATTTGAAACTTACCTTTTTAGAACATCACTTTTAGCACTTTATACTTACTTTTTCACTCTACTTTAATTATGGGCCACATACACATGGGCTTTAAAAAAAACTACAAATTAAACCAATATAAATAATCAAATTAATTAGTTTTTGTTAAACTATGTACCGAGTCAACTAGGTCGATTATTTAGGGACGGACAGAGTACTTCATAAGCTGTCTCACACCAATGTGTGCGTGAGAAAGACTCAGTGTTTGTTTAGTGATAGTATGACGATTATTTATCTCTGCACATTTTCTAAATTCTTATGGTGCAAGTTGGTAATGAATCCCTATCTCCTCAGTGTTTATGTTTTTGATAATGCTGGGAAGAAGGATTTCAAAACATGTCAAGTTTCACGTTTCTGTATTTTAAAGAATTGTTATAGTAAATTTGACCACTTTTTAAATGATATTGTTCTTTTCTTTGGTGAAAGTCTTTTCCGTTTCTTTATTGGATTGACTCGTTAAAACAGTGACTTTATGCTTGATGAGTTTTGTTTGTTTTATAGAAAATGAGTTTTAAAAAATAATTAAAAAATATTTTCAAGGTTGCTAAATCTTTTGAAAATATTCCGAAAAATATTTTCATGTATTTGGCAAATGCATGAAAAATATTATAGAAACAATATATGATTAAATACAAAAGTATATTCTCATATTGATGTCCATACTGAATATAAAATAGACTTGTGATAAAATTCACCCCTTTTTGATTGTGAAACTTCCACTTAGGCAAACTCTTTGATTTAAAAGACTTTTCATTTTTTGATCATTATCATAATAATAGCTTAATAACCGCGGATTATATCCCCTCTCATATTCTCACATTGGGGTCAAAAAGCGAGGGGGCTCTATGGGAAGAAGTTTTCCCTTGATACCGTAAACAGTTGAAGGAATCGAAAAGGACCGGCTTTTCCAACTATACCACTTCTAAAAGCCGCTCTTCAGACTTTAGAAAAGTCAAGGTGAGCTCGGTTCTTTCACCGACCTCGGGAAAGCCTCTACTACTTTGCTAGTGAGAGTCTCCTGGGTTGTCTTCAGCTCGACCCCAACGCAGTTGACCGCCTCCTCCGCCTGATTTTTCTCCTCGCTTTTCTTCTTCAAGAATGCGACATTTGAATTGATGTTGTCAACCAACTGCTCATACATCATCTATGCCTTGGTAGCGATCAAATAAAGATGTAGTTGATATTTGTGGAATATTAAAACAATGGGTTGTAAGGAAAAGTATTTACCTCGGCCAAGCACATCCCAACCTCCTCTCCCACCAAACCGAGCTCACTTGGTTGGAGCTCTTCTTCAGTCATCAAGCATGCTAAGGAAATTTTCCTTGTGCCAGATTCGCATGGAAGAGGTAGCCTCTTCGAGCATAAGGCTTTTTCCCTCGGCTCTGGGCTTCGGTACTTCCCCGTCTCCCTTCTAGGACTTTGCCTCTGGCTCGATGATGTTGATTATGGGTCGAGGAGCTCTACCAACCCTTTCACTCGGTAGGAGTTGGGGCAAAGGAGTGTAGCAGATGACCGGTTCTCGTTAATTATGTTGGTACCTCGACCGCTGGTAGTGGCCTGACGGCGGAAGGGCCGCAGCGGTGGATAAATGCTTGTTCCATTTGCTTGAGCTTTTCGCGACTGAGGAATTTGTTAACATCTGCCAACCGCCTATGTCTCGCAAAAGTAAAACAAGAGCATAAGAAATATAAAAGATAATAAATTTATGAAGTTCGATGTAAAGAACAGAGTTAAAAGAGTAGACCAAGAAGAGTAGTGGTGGGTGCTGGTTCCTGGGCCATACAAGACTCAACACATTCGCCTGGGAATTTTTCCCCGTGACTTTGGGCCCAATATGGATGTGGAAGTTCAGGTTCAATGACAACTCGGGTTCGACCTTCCATGGGCCAATTTAGGATTCCAAATTGCCTGGAGAAGAGATAAGTCAAAGGTGAGAGCTCGCCAATCAAGTACGAATCAATCTCGCTTCGGCCTATCTCTCCTCCTCCTCCTTCATTCCAGCAAGGATTGAAGGCCTTAGCTATTCCGGTTCGCCAAATGATAAGCATTTTTGTCATAGTTGGGAGTCCAAAGTCGTGGAGGTAAGGGCAAAAGGCCATCCGCTTGATTCGATCAAGAAGGCTTTTCCATCCCGCTTATCTACTTTGTTCGGGCCGCCGTTGAGAAGCTTGAAATAGTTCGGTTTGAGCGACTGCGGAGACTTTTTGTCCAAAGAAAAGAGAAAGAATTTCCTAACAAAGTCATATCGTTCGAACCCGAGCAACCCGCAGTTACCGTAGGCCATCGAACCTTCACCGTTGTAAGGGTTAGATCGCAGGAAGGGCATTAGTTTCTAGGAATTCTACAACAAAGGGGTCGAGGGGAAGGCGAAGTCCTACCGTAAAAAGTCAAAATAGAAGACCATGTTGTCTCCCCGGTAATTATATCCATTCTTGTCGATGTCAAGGCCGAAGGCGCGAACTCCTGATAGTGTTTGGGATCCATTCCTAAAGAGTAAAACCAAGTACTAACTTCATCTTTAAGCTCGTCCCACTTGATCGAGGGAGGAATGTTTGGAACGATTTGTATAGAAGAATTTTGGTTTTGTCCAGTTGGTAATTGCTCGTTGGAAGGTTTTCTCGCTGGTCATTTTCGAAAGGGTTTTGATAGTTGCCGCCGCTCCTTGTTCTGTTGGATCGTTGGTTTTCGCCCGCGAGGAATCGAGTGATTCACTTGCTCGCCGAGTCGAACTTGAAGATGGTGGATTTTCTTCGAGCGCCATGGTCATAGCTTCTCGATTGGGTATCCTCGCTAGACATCCTACAGAAAAGGAATCGAGGAACGTTAAACCTTGTTTGGGTGGTCGGCAAACATAAGTTAAATTAAAACCCATGGCAAGAGCCGGTCATGAGATCGATGAATGTGGCACCGATCATATATCTCGACTCCTCGGGTTCGGTCCGAGTAGTTGGGTGATAGAGGAAAGCAAGATAAATTGAAGGGATTGGAGCTTAAAATCTACGCTTTTAATAGTTTGCATTGTCAGTTTAAAGGTTGAATAATGCAGAAGAACCCTAATTCGGGTTGAAATAATGAAAATATGGCGAAAACTAGAAAAGAGATTGAGAAAGTACTGCTCAAGCTTTCGCTGAGAAATACCGATTTGGATCCCGAAGATCAACAGATTAAGTCTTGATGCTGGTATTCGATGATGCTTGCAAACGCCAAGATCCGTTTTCTCAAGCTCAAGTTTTTCAATGCAAGAAAGTTTGAAATGATGGGGAGGCGTCCGTTTTTATACATGGAGAAACCGACGTTTGGCGGTCACTCATCATCAGGGTTCGCGTTCCGAGGCTCAATCTTCGAGGTGGCATTAATGCTTCGTTGGGAAACGGGCATGTCTTTTTCGGCGCTACGATGCCTAGGTTTTTTGAAAAAAAAAAAGTTGTCTAAAAACTGGCGACCGCCTCGCTTAAACCGTTGATCGGGGATAACTGATTCACACATTAAAAGGATTCAATTATGCTTTGAGGGTATTTATGAATTTCGAGTCCTTCCTCGCCTCGAGCATTGAATACTCTATGGACAAGGAGGGTTATCGAGCCGTCACTAATAGGCCCAAGCCATAAGACACATTCTTGGCACTTGATCGTAATTTAACCAAGCGAGCATCCTAATGTCAAGGCTACGAGGAGAAGATTAAATGGTTCTTGCTTTTAACGAGCAGGGTCTCAACCATCAGCGAGCAAGAGATGCCGCTAAAGCTAGGGCTTAACCATGAGCAGAGCGAAGTAGCATGAGTTGTTATGCTCGATTTAAAAGTTGTTGTCTGTTGAGGACGGTTATGTCCGGAAAATTCTCCATTTGACCGTTGTGGTTAATGGGATAGTTAATGGGGCAGTTAATATGCCCGCCATTAATGCCATGAGTGTTAAGTGGGCAAGCATGGCAAAGAGGTTTCCTCCCAAGAATATAAAAAGCCCCTCAAAAATGAAGGGAAAAAGGTACGTGATTTCATACTAGTGATACGATCTTCTGAAGGCTTCGTTGAAGAACGATTTACACATTGAAGCTAGGGATCGAAGGATGTTTATGGGGTGACACTCGACCCAACAATTAGCACGAATAGAACCTTGGCATGTACAAGAACCCGCACTCGTAGCAATTGAAGAACCTAAGTATTGTGAATAACGCCACAATAGGTATGGAATTCCTATTGATAAGTTAGGATTCGAATACAATGGAATCACACCGAAGCATTCACAAGTTCATGAAGAACAAGGAGGTTTCGAAGAAAACACTCAAAACTATATTATCTCAAATCAACTAAAACTTAAACAGTTTTACAATGAAAGGAAGAGGCCTATTTATAACCTAACAAGTAAACCCTAATACTTGGAGAAAAGAAACCCTAAAATTAACTAAACTAATGAAAACCCTAATAATCCTGTTTTTCTACATGGGCCTATTTTCAAAATTGCATTTTGGCCCCAAAAGTCTTCTAATAGTTATTAAAAGCTCCCCAAGTCATATCCGAATATATGGGGACCCTTTAAAGGCTTCCTTTTCCGTAATGAACTGTTTAAACGCTCGAAACGGCACAATCGGGCACCTTGCGGTCGCAAGCTCCCCAAGACCTTGCGATCGCAAGCTCGGCAAAGACATCACTCCGAAAATAACAAGCCTCTGGGCCGCAAGCCATGTTAACCTTGCGTCCGCAAGGTCTCCGTAATGTCGCACGATCTTCTCTTCTTATTCCAATCGCGCCACCACCTCTTTTGATTCGCCGAGTATCCATTATAGTAGCCCGAATCTCCAATGAACCCACTGATCGTTGGTGTAGAATTCTTGAATCTTCCAATCATATTCCACGCCTCTTAAAGAGTTAATTTTATTTCTTGGGCACTTGGTTCCTTGATCATCACGAATCTCCATGCTTGATCAACATTTGACTTTGACTGAACTTAGGCTTGACAGATCTCATCATTCCTCTCCTCTTCAAAAAAGATTTGTCCTCAAATCGACCTACATCAAATGGACGCGAATTAGCAACCGAAAAATATGAACTCACATTAATCTTACCATTCAAATCCACTTTAGAGGTCATATTGTAGCCATGCTCAAAATCATTTTGTTCTCGAACGAGCTTCCCATCCACATAAGCCACGTTTCATGGATCATGAATTAATCGAACTTCATTGGCATCATATCCATCCTTGTGTTTCACATTGATCCTTGCCCAAACCTGTAGGAGAAACATAACAACACTACGCGATGCAAGATGATCAAAGTGGTTAGCACGACAATTCATACTCAACAAGTAATCACATATCATCATGCTCAATTTAGCACAATCAAAGTCTCTCTCAATATTATGCATCAACCAAACCCCATCTCCGGGTTCAAATATCAACCTAACATATTTCACTTGCATTACTTGGCAATTTTCCATGAATGACAACATCACATATGCAACACTAAACACAACGAGATCATCATAAGGAATGTCAATGAAAGATATTAATAAGTATAAGAAGATAATATGCAATATGGCATACCAATTCATGTATCCAAATCCGTCATGACAAGTAAATCCATCAATGTTTATAATCTCACTCATCAAGTTATCACAACTCGATGTTCTCTCATGAAAATCCTTTATAGAACCAAAGTCACCTTCCTCTTTGAGCAACTTATCACAAGTCAAGGTTTCTTCACTACAAACAATTTTACCATACTCTATGGTCTCTTTCTTCCAATCACCAAAAATTGAAGTCTTTTCATTTATTCCTTTGACTTGAATCAAACAACAACCAGATTCGCCAGGTTTGAGGATTAATCTAACAAATTTTATCTTTTGCATATTCATATTTAACAATAATGAATCATGCAACAACAAGAAATTACAACCAGAGTGCAATCTCAAGGATAACCATCCTTTAGGCTAAACAATCAGACTATAAGTCAGAACATGCTTATATCCCTTAATAACATGAAACTCGTGACCTTTCCAAGGTTTGACATGCTTAACACAATTTATTTCCCTCAATGAAACTATATGCAATCCATAAATCTTATGAAACATCAACGCTTCATGGGGAATTTCAACAATCTTATGACATGCAACAAAAGATTTCATCATAGAAACATCATGCATAATCATTTGTTTAGAACTCACATCTTGATGAAACTTAGAAATTCCCAATGCAAAATTCAGAATTTTCTTTCCAACTTGTATTGCACAATGCATTCCTATCAATTTATCAACCAATGTACTATCCATGAATGGATCCACATACGCATGATTAGGAATATGCAATGTCAATTTTAAATCATCACCAATGTATTCACCACATTTTATCCAATCACTTAGACCATGGTGACTAACCAAATTTTGAAATTGAAACTTTTTAAACAAGTCAAGTGGTCTAACAATATTTTTCATGAATAAGGCATTCACAAGACTAATCATATTTTTCAAAGCAACACCTCTCACAATTCTGAATTTATCACCAAAGTTATGGTGTACATCATGTAATAAATTAATTGGTCTAATAATCTCACCCATAACTGAAGTGTCTACAAGACTATGTAACTTTCCAAACCCAACAACTACACTATTGAGCTTATGATCAATATCATGGTGATTATCATGCAACAATTCACCACATATCTTATTTTTCCAAGAAAGAGTAAGATCATACCTTTGGGAAAGTGTAGGATTTACAACAATCTTCCTTACCTTGTTGGTAATTCAACCTTGAGTCTCACAATTTCTTTAGACGGCTTCAACTCATGAACAATCTGTGAATGAGAAATAATGAAACTAGGCAATAACAATTCAAATTTATTAGTATGAAAATTTGTCTCACTTTCTTCCTTTTTCTCACACTCTTTCTTTTCCTCTCTCTCTCTATCTTTCCTCTCCTTTTGCCCGGCTATCTCAAAACTAACTATCTCCTCTCGAGCCGGCCTCTCACTCTTGTTTTCACACAAACTCTCCTTTTTCTCGGCTATCTCACAAACCTCACTTTTCTCACAAGCCGAACTCTCTAGATTTTCACTCAAGCTCTCCTTTTTGAAGGCTTCTCTATTTTCTTTTCCTCACTAGCCTTTCTCTCATTTAATTTATTTTCAGCTTCAAGAACTTGATTTGTTGTAGGTGGAACGTGTTGTGAAGTTTCGAATGCAAGCTCCATTAGTTCTCTAAACTCTTTCAACCTTTGTTCATCATCGTCTTCTTTCTCTTTCTAATCTTTCCTTCTCAAACTTCTCTCTTTATTCTTTCAAGATTTTTCTCTCAATTTTGTCCTCAATTTTTTCTTTTCAATTCTTTTCTTTCTTCCTTATGTCTAACCATAGCTCTAGATTTTGGTTCTAAAGATTTATCTTTAAAATAATGAACCGGAACGAATTTTCTTCGCATCACCCTTTTTAATTCAGCCCAAGTCTCAACTTGAAGCCCTTTACTTCTAAATCTCCATTCCCTTAATCCTTCCCACCAATCAAAAGATAATCATAAAATCTCTATGGTGGCAGCTCTAACCTTCTTAAGTTCAGGAATGTTATGACCTTCAAAGATTTCCTCCACTTTTTTCTCCCACTCTAAATATACTTTTGGATCATTTTTACCATAGAAGGCTGGAATTTTGAATCTAATTCCTCTATGTTCTCCATTCTCCCTATGTTTATGTTTCGGTAAATCTGTTTTTGTTTTAACAACATATTTTAATTTTTCATTCATTCCCATCTTCAACCTATCTAGACTCACTCTCATCTCTTCTGTCTGTTCCCTAATCATTTTATCAAACTGTTGTGTCATCTCTTCTAACAAACTACCCGTATCTGAGTTACTTTCCACGGTGTTCCTACTTTTAAACATTATGAAACCTCCAGAAAATATGTTAGAAATAAGCAAGTTTATATCTCACACACTTCCTTACGTGTATCACTCAAGCAATGATCACACCTCTCGTGTTTACCTACTCTCCCTCACCTTCAATTCCTCCAAGTTCTAAAAGAACTAACAAATAAATCGGTGAATTCTGAAGTAAACAAACCAAACTCAAACAATAGAATTCTACGTATAGAAATAATGAATTAAGAATAGAATTCCAATGATGAAAGACTCAAAGATCAATTGTGAACGAAGATTCGATATTAATTTTCGAACCTAGATGATGACAATACTTCAAGCTATTCAATTCGCACAACTAGCAATTTTCAATTTCAAGCAATAACTTGTTTTTTTCTTTCGGCAACAAGCAACTCCTTTTTTTTTTTTAATTTCAGATTTCTCTTTTTTTTTAATTTGAAATTTTATGTATTTTTTTTATTTTCGGATCTGTTTTCTTTTTTTTTTTGTCTGAATACTCTTTTTTTTTGTAATCAAGCTGTCCGAAATAATTTAAAACAACAGTTTTTTTTTATTCTGTCGTGAACAGTATAACACGTGAACGGTGCGATGAACAGTAGCAGTGAACAGTGCCGTGAACAGTAACCAGATGAACAGTAATCGGCTGAACGAAATCGAAAAGAACAAATTAGGATTGAAGACCCTAATTCGAAGTAGGAAGAAAAACAAATTGATAATCAAAATAAGAACAATTTAAAGTAAGATAGGTTGTGGAAACGAACCTTTGCTCTGATACCAAAATGATACGATCTTCTCGGAAGGGTTCGTTGAAGAACGAATTACTCACGCGGCGGAAGCTTAGGATCGAAGGATGTTTTGCGGGGGTGACACCTCGACCCAACAATTAGCACGAAAAGAACCTTGGCATGTACAGCCGCAACCCGCAATCGTAGCAATTGAAGAACCTAAGTATTGTGAATAACGACACAATAGGTATGAAATTCATATTGATAAGTTGGGATTCGAACACAACGGAATCACACCGAAGTATTCACAAGTTCATGAAGAACAAGGAGGTTTCGAAGAAAACACTCAAAAGTATATTATCTCAATAATCCAAAACTAAACTGTTTTACAATGAAAGGAAGAGACCTATTTATAACATTACAAGTAAACCCTAATACTTGGAGAAAAAGAAACCCTAAAATTAACTAAAATAATGAAAACCCTAATAATCTCGTTTTTCTACATGGGCCTAATTTCCAAAATTGCATTTTGGCCTCAAAAGTCTTCCAATAGTTATTAAAAGCTCCCCAAGTCATATCTGAATATATGGGGACCCATTTGAAGGCTTCCTTTTCAATACTGAATTGTTTTAAAACGGTTACGGCACAAAACAGCAAGTTCGGGCACCCTTGCGGCCGCAAGCCTTTTGGCACCTTGCGTCCGCAAGGTCGGCAGAAAGTCAGTCCAGAAATATCAAGGCCTTGCGGTCGCAAGCCTATTTTAACCTCAAGGCCCGCAAGGTCTCCAATGTCATCCTCGCGATCTTCTTGTTCTCGAATCGCGCTACCAAATTTCTTTTTGATTCGTCGAGTATCCATTATAGTAGCCCGAATCTCCAATGAACCCACGAATCAAGTTGGTGTAGACTTCTTGAATCTTCCAAACATATTCCACGCCTCTTAAAGAGTTAA
Organism: Codonopsis lanceolata; assembly: GCA_013146195.2. NCBI lineage: Eukaryota > Viridiplantae > Streptophyta > Magnoliopsida > Asterales > Campanulaceae > Codonopsis > Codonopsis lanceolata. The sequence goes on from CM028377.1 coordinate 171,536,107, forward strand.
TCTGATTTCTTGGGCACTTGGTTTCTTGATTAATCACGAACTCTCCATGTTTGATCAACATTTGACTTTGACTCGAACTTAGGCTTGACAAGATCTCATCATCTCCCCGTGAGTAAATCGTTCTCTCTTTTGAGTTGTTGACATTGTTAGGGATGTCCCCATCAATAACTCCTATGAATGGCTCACACAAAAGTAGATATGTCACACTCCTTCCGTCCCTAAATTATCGTTCTCCTTTCTTTTTTCGTTCATCCTAAAATAATTGTTCAGTTTGAAACTTACCTTTTTAAAACAACACTTTTACCATTTTACCCTTACTTTTTTACTCTACTTTAATTATGGGCCACATACACATGAGTTTTAAAGGAAACTACACATTTAATCAATATAAATAATCAATATAAACTACACATGAGTATCCCACGACGCGACATCCTCAGGACACACGTGATTCCTCCAACCCCTTAACAACCTACCACCAGGCTTGCCACCCTCCTCGCTAGGCCCATAACCCACCTTGGATTTACCGAGACGAGCCTTCTTGCTCGTCTTACTCGTACAGTTTTCAACCTTGGGTGCCGAGGTTGAGTCAATGGCGATCTTCCTTTTCTTCTTCGCCAATTCTTTATTTTTGTTCATCATCTTCAAATTAAGCCGCCACCTCACTGAAAAAAATATGGTACAGGTCAAAATAAGCCTAGTCCTTCGACTTACAGACATACATTTCAGATCCGATAGGCCGGTCCTCGGCCCTAAAAGACCCATCCGCGACCACAGAAAGACCCTCCAAGTCATATCCAGCGGCGAGCAACAACTCCTTTGCCTCGCTAGGAAGAACTATCTTCCAGTTTCCATCGGTTTGCCTGTATACCCGGGAAAAAGGTAGGAGATCGAGCATAGATTGGTCGTCCAGGGTTTGCCCGTTTGGTCCTCATTGTCGAAGAAAACACAGAAGGAGATACTACCTTTATCGAGGATGACGAAGAAGACTGGGTGGATGACTTATAATTAAGCTATGTTCGAGGAAGATTGGTCCGGGGTACGACACGAAGACTTAGACTCCGAACTCATAAAAACACCTTAACAATGGACTAAATACAAAATCTAAACGAAAGAGGAAGTACCTGAAACAGACGAGGTTGGAGCAGACGGAGGCAAGGGAAATTAACATTACATAGGATGATATATATAGAAAAGAGAGAAACTAAAAGTAGTGTACTCAGAAAATTAAATGGAAATTAAAGAAAGGTACTACTTGCCATCCGGATAAATTAAAGTAAAAGGCAAGGTCGAAAATTCCGCTTTCCATAACAGTTATAAGTCGATATTATGGATCCAGGTTAGTTTCCATTACATGTTCTTGTACATTAAATCGTGAGAATTATGTGTTCCAAGATTTTGAGTTTTATTAAAGTATCATGAGTTTATAGAAAATGATTTATATTTGAAACTTATGCATGTATAAAAGTTTAACACGGTAAACAAGAATAGAAGAGGTTTTATTTTTGTTAAATCTATAAGACGGAGTTTCACTATCTTACAGCTTAACACATCAACACACGGTGTGTGCGGTAAAGAGGATCGTCTTACAGAAAAAATATATATGTAAAACTATCTTATCCAAGAGGATCGTCTTACAAAAAAAATATCTGTTAAACCGTTTTACCCAAGCTTTTGTCAAACCAGAAACAAAGACACTGGTGAAGGAATTCGAACGAGTGAGCAGGAGACCCAAACGGGAACGAGAGCGGTGCTTGTTTTTGTTGCAACCGAAGCAAGTCTTCATCCTTTCCTACGTTGTTGTGGTTGTACATTAGTTAGGGGGTGAGAAAGAGAGAGAGAGAGAGCTGTAGCGTACGGCTATGAGGAGGGAGTAGCAGATTATTTTAGTTTGAAATCGGCAGAGAAGGAGGGATTCCAAAGTGAAATTATTTTATTTTGAAATCAAAGATTGGGTTTTCTTTTCATATAATCTGTGAATGGGGGGGTTTTTTTTTTTGAAGCCAAATATGTATCTGAGTTTCCTCGGAGATAATCTATAAATCGGTTTTGGAATCAGGCATTTAAGTGGGTTTTATATGGTTATAATATGAGTTCTTGAAATCAAATATTGGGCGTGGGTTATCAAATTGATGTCATGGAGTTTTGTGTTTAAAATAAACCAACTTGTGTTGGATTTGTGAACTTAGGCTCCGTTTGTTTCACGGAAAATCATTTCCAGAAAATGATTTCTGGAAAATCAAAAGATTTTATTTTCAGGTGTTTGGTAAATCTTTTGAAAATATGTCAGAAAACATTTACGGGTGTTTGGCAAACACACGGAAAATATTACGGAAAACAATATATGAATAAATATAAAAATAAAAATAGAAAATAAACAATGTTTAAGATGTCCCTAGAAAATAAATAAGGACCATCTTTTTTTAATAAGGTCCATCTTTTTTTAATCTCAAAATTATAAATATTTTTTTTATAATTGATATGAAAAAAAACGTTTTAAAATATAAAATAGACAATGTTTAGGATGTCCCTAGAAAATGTTACGAAAAACTATATATGAATAAATACAAAAAAAATATTCTAATATTAATGCACATATTGAAAATAAAATAGTGTTGAACTTTAAGTAATTTTTCTTTAGTAACCCTCAATTTATCATTAGTGGTGTCAAATCAATGTCTATTTTTTTTTTCAATCTCACAATTACAAATAAATTTTTTGATAATTGATATGAAAAAAAAACGTTTTAAAATAGAAGATTGACAATGGTTAGGATGTCCCTAAATAATATAGGTGCCACTAATTTTAGAACGTAGTAAGCATTTATTAAAATTATAATTTATAAATAGTATGCACAAACTTTATTTATATTTTTAAACAATTTATTTGTTGAGTGAAATATTGTGTATGTAAGTAAATATGTGTAATTGTGAAAGGGGGCGGAGGGTACCCGAACATTTGGAAAATGACTTACAGAAAATGAATCCGTAAGTCATTTTCCGGAAAAGAAGCCTTCATTTTCCGTTGACTCGAAAAACCTTTTACGTTGACTGCATTTTTCTAAGATTACCAAACACCGAAAAATGAGGAAAACGTTTTTCGGAAGTCATTTTCTGTGAAACAAACGGAGCCTTATTAGGAAGTGGAATTGGTTGGAGAATAAGAATCATACATATATGTAGGTATATAATAGTGATTAAATTTTTACGGTCACCCCCTTAACTTTGGTGATTTTCATTTGGGTTGTTCCAATTTTCAAAAGAGAGCCTCTGGTTATGGGATTGGCAAATGAGCCCTTTTTAATTAACCAACAGTGATTGTGGTTAGTGGGTTAACTAATTTCAGTATAAATTAACGTATTACTAATTAGGGTCAAATGTTTTAAATCTAAAATAGTTATTAATCTCATTACAAGTAGCATACGTAATTAATTAAGTTATTAATCTCATTATAGGTCTAAAATGATCGTTTACGTTATCATAATATCCCCCTTAGTATTTGATATTGATTTGATTTGATCATGTGAACTTGGTTTTTGTTTGTTCGATATATGAATAATTGATATTGTGGACGTAACAAAAATCATTCCTTTCGATAATTCCATTTTTGACACTATACATTGCTTGACTTTTTTTCTTGTCAACTCATCTTTAGAAACCAGAAGGGTTGTATATGAACTTACTAAGCTCACCATTTTCCTACTCCTTTCCTTTCGCGGGATATCAGTAAGGAATGAAAATTTTGGTATGGTGCGTGTAGGCCCAGTTAAAGAGAATAATATTAGGGCAAATTTCAAATGAGTATAATTTTATAAACATGTTTTCATCTAGGACCATCAATTGTTTAGACATTTCATGTAACTACAAATTGGTTGTCAAATGACAAAAATGTCATTAATGAAGATAGATCTAATCCAGCCTAAAAAAATTCAAAAAAACTGATGCCAAGGTTTGACATCATCATTGTTTTCACAGTTTATTCAAGCAAAAAAAAATCAAAAAAACTGATACCAAAAAGCTAATGTCAAGGCTTGACATCAGGTGAAAAATAATCTAATAATGCTGATACCTACAGTTTTTTCAAAACAAAAAATTCAATAATGCTGATGCCAACGTTTGACATCAGGATTGTTATCACAGTTTATTCAAGCAAAAAAAAAAATCAAAAAAACTGATGCCAAGGCATGGCATCAGGTGAAAAATAATCCAAAAATGCTGATGCCTACAATTTTTTCAACCAGGCATCAGGTTGTTGATGCCAAACATGCTGATGCATATAGTTGTTCTTCCTTCACGCACAGTTTTTTCAACCATGCATTAGGTTGTTGATGCCAAAAATGTTGATGCCTACAGTTGTTCCTCCTTCACGCACAGTTTTTTCAACCAGGCATCAGGTTGCTGATGCCAAAAATGCTGATGCCTACGATCTGGGGCGGCTAGTTCACTGACAAACAAACTCCCTGTATAGCTTCCCCGATCAAGACACTAAGATCTTGGGCAAACTTCAATGAGATCATGATGAAGAAGGTAGAATATAAGATCAAACAAAAAATGATGATAGATCCCTAACAAGATCAATCAATGAAAATAACAATCATATAGAACAGCTAATCTTACGCCAAACAAATCAGAAATGAAATCCCTCCCACAATAAATTCCAAGTCAACACTTTCATCAAAATAAGCAAAATACAAAAAATGATTCAATCTACATGGGAGGTTGATTATTAATCCCAAGCACGTAATAACTACTCCACAGTCAAATTCATTCAACCATTGGGGTCGGAGACTGGCAGATTTAGAGCCGGGTGAATCTGGGTGAAGGACGACTGGAGATGACGACACCTGACAAACTCGAGCTCACTGCTACTGTGCGATGGAAAAGGGGGATGGAGCTTGGCCGGACATCACTGGGTTGGAGGCGAAGGTGAAGAAGACGTTGGGCAACTGTGAGATGAAGAGAGGGTTGATGTTGGGAGCTGGGCGGCGAAGACGACGGCTGAACTGATACGTAGATGGTGGCTAGGAGTTGAGGATTTGGGTGAAGGAGAGAGATGGTGAGCGGGAGAGGGAATGGAGATGGTTTCAAAAATCTTCATCTCCATAGTTAAAGTTTGAAGCTTTATGATGGTTCACTGGTACAGCATGTGTGGAATTAGTGTTTTGTGGTTTCCAACACAAACTGTGTGCCCTCCCCCTCCACCTCCACTGAATTGAATGACAGAGGACGAGGACGATCGTTGTACGACACAAAGGTACAGTGATGTACTTTCATCCCAAAAATATACCTAAAAGATGTGTCTAAAAAAGGATTGAATTGATTTGAAAAGATGTTTTAAAAGATGTACCGGCTTGTAATTTGTTCATAATATTATGTTATGTTATGGGCTTTTGTTTTGTAATCTTTAAATTAAATTTGGGGATTTGATTTAGATATGTATTTTGAAATTGTAACCAAACTATTAAAAATTTACGTTTAGGTATTTGATCAGTTACGTGAAAGTCAATAGATACATTTATTATATTTATTGGGTTTAGTATTATTTTGAAACAAATGATTGGTGAAGTGATCATTATGTGGACCCATGTAGTTGCACTCAAATTTTTGGACAGTACACCATTTTATAAATTAGAATCTGTAACGATTTTATAGAAAATCTACTCTTCAAAAAGAGCTACGGAAATCTTACATGGTAAATCTTTTAAAAGATTTTATTACAATTTTTTTGTGCAACACATTTGTTGCCATATTAAAAGTAAAAAATCGTCTCTTCACAACCTTTCTTCACAGGGATAAATACATTTTGAAACTTTGTAATGGGTCACATTACAAGAAATAAAATGTTATTTTAAAAAAAAAATTAAATTTTTTGGTTTTTAATTTTTAATTCTTAATTTTTTTTTCCTCCTGAGGGGGCCATGGAAAGGGATCGAACCTGAGACCTCACATTTTGTGAAGCTCATGTCTACCACTGGGCCACCCCCTTAGAGGCCAAGAAATAAAATGTTAAAGTTATATAATGGGCCCCATAATTCATCAAATTTTTTGTTTGTTTTTTTTCCTTCTGCGAACCACTATTTTCCTTTAAACCACTTCTTCTCTCCCACAATAATGAAAATTTTGATGCTTCAGATCATACTTTTAAAAAACATTTTATAAATTTGTCCATGGAAGATGTCATAATAATTATTGTCAAAAATCTAAAAATAAAAAGAACGAAAGAAAAAAAATAAAAGAAATGAACAATTGTAAAGAGAGAGAGAGAGTTGCATGCATCATTGATCAACTTTTATTACGTCAAGTTCATTTCGCGTGATAATTATTTAGAACAATGTATGAGAGATTGGAATGAGAGAGGTCCAAGTAGATGAGTTTTGCCGCTATTAAGATGAGGATCATCAGAAACACGAGCGGCGGTAACCCTAGATGCAACACCGTCAACACCAACATCAACATTGCCGTCTAAGCTTTCCATCCAAAACCAATCTATAAAGAGCCGCCCCCGCCGCCGCTCGTCAAGTGCCACCAATCATCTCTGATCACCTCAAATGGTAGCTCTAGATCAATGTTGTATTTCGCCATTTTTTTTTTTGTCTCAAAGCATTGTCATGAGAAGATGAAAATGGGATTCCGTTGGGGGGTTTTGAAGGATGGAAGGGAACTAGATTGCTTATGTGTAGTTTGTCTGAACTTGACTTTGATTATGACTAGTCTTTTCGGCATATGTTCATCAGATGGACAAGTACTAGTGTCACTTTTGGGTAAAGTTGTTAAAACGGGCACGCGAGGCAGGTTTACCCGTGAGCCTAGAAAACCTGCATTAGAACAAGTCGGGGCGGGTTTGCCTGGAAAAAAAATGGTACCTAAAAACCTTGGTCTAGCCCAATCTACGTTACTGCCCAAATGATTTTTTTTTTTTACCGTTATACCATTTAATGTAATATCATATCTCATAACTAATACCACCAAATATTATGAATCCAAAATCCATTGAATTCAAATACTAATTCCTTACTCTTTGGTAGACAAGAATTTCACCATTTCCAAATACATAGCTAAGATCACGTTGTCTTACAAGAAAATTTACATACTAATTAAACTTATAAAATAAATCCTATATTGACCTAAATGAGAAATGGAAAATATTGATTCATCTTCATGCTCAGTTGGTTGGAAATAAATAATTTCCACAATACAAATGGAAAAGCAACTAAAAGAAGCAGTCACGCTGCCCGAATTCTGACAACAACAACAACAACAACAACAACAACAACAAAACTCTCTCTCCCTGAAGGACAGAGCGAGCACACCTAAAAGTCTGCCCAAAAGAGAAATTGGTCTGGGATAAAATCCACACGCTTCAAGAGGTAGGTACCCTAAAGTTGTTATTATTTCTATTTAAAATAATTTTATTTAAATAGTAATATATCACAAAATAAGTCATTATAATGCTAAAATTTATGGTATAAATAGCACTAAAATAAGTCGTTATTATAGTCTAAATTTAATAGGCATTATCAGCAACTCTAAAATGAGGCTAATGTAATTTTCGTTATATATATATACACACGTTTTATTCAAGTTGTTAAATTTATAAAAGGAGTATATTTAACCAAAAATCTATTTAGAGACCGAAAGGGCGAGTTGGGTGTTTAACCCCTTCCCAACTCGTAACTTAGCCTCCGAACCAATATAATCTGGTATATTTGCCTTTTTTTTGTTTATCCTTAAAATAAAGATGGTGACTCTGATATATATATATATATATATATATATATATATATATATATATATATATATATATATATATATATATATATATATTGAGTCCACAAGTGAGGCCGAGCGTATTCCACGTGCTTCAAAGTTTTGAAACCACCTACTTTTTAGTAGCGGGGGAAAGGTAAAAAAAGAGGCACTCACACCCGTACCTAAATTTTTTTGGGGTATTGCGGAGTCTTCTGGAGTTCTCTAGTATCTCCAAAAGTACTCCAGAATATTCTAGAAGTTACTAGAGTCTTCCGAAGTCCTCTAGTTTGTTCTAGAGTGCTCCGGAATGATCTAGAGGTTACGAGAAGTCTATAGTATATAGTAGAGAGTAGTAGAGTATTCTAGAATATAGTAGAATGTTAGAAAATGGTAAGAATATCCTAGACTTGTATAGAATATTCTAGAAGTTTGTAGGATTGAGGGGTGGTAGTCTATAAATATGTGATGTCTCATTTGTAACAAGACAACTTTAAAGAGCTCAATAAACATTTGTTTCCTTATTTGAGTCTCTTTGAGTGTTTCTCTTATTTCCAAGTGCCTTCTAATATGTGTGAATCCTAGAGGGTGGGATTGTCATATAACTTAGGATTGACACTTTGGGATAGTTGGTAAGCAAGAGTGGAGTAAGGCTGACTAAGACTAACGAAATTGTCTTAGTGCATGCCGCATGGATTGGGTAGAATTAGGGAAAAAAAACTCTATGTCTGTGACAAATAAAGTTTTGGTTGATTAATAAAATGTTTTGAGTTGATTTCTGGAGAGAAATTGTGTTCTCTTCTTTGAGTGTTTTGGATTAGAGCTCTGGATACAAATAAAGTTTTGGTTTATTTATACGTTACTTATGCATCGTTTAAATAAAGTTTTTGTTGATTAATAAAATGTATTGAGTTTATTTCTGGACATGTATTGTGTGCTTTACTTTGAGTGTCATGGATTGGAAGCTTAGGATACAAATATCGTAGATTCGTTTTTGTAATTGAATTTAACTTATCAATTGAAGAGTCAACAATTTAATGTAGTGTCATTCATAATACCAAGGTTTGCATCATATCTAAGGTGTTAGGTCATAGTGTCATTAAATATCAAACCTATCTAGGAACATCTTGTAGTATCAAACCTATTTGGGAAGTGGGAACATCTTGTGAATGCCTTTTTTTTTTTTTTAACCAAGTTGAATCCTGGGGTAGTAGTTTCGGTCCCTCATTACTACTACCAGGAAAATCGCGGGATGTGTCCGAATGATACAGGGTTTGAGGACATGTCAACTAATAACACATACACGGTCCAACCTCAGAAGAAAGCAAATTGCTTCCACCAAGCATCGAACCCACACTGTATGCCTCCAGAATCTTATATCCCCCTCCTTTTACCACTCGGCTATGCCCCGGGGGACGCCTTTGTATATATATGTACATAAGAGAGAGGGTATGTAGGAGTGGAGAGAAAAAGAGTGAAATGTAGGATTCGAAGTGATCATCCTTTCCACATTCACATCTGGATTATATTGCAAACATCATGAAGGAGTATATTTTGAGAAATGTATACAGTAAAACATAATAATACCAATTAATTTATACTATAAGTAACAATTTTTGGTCATACTCATGTAATAAAATTCATGGATATGGGAGCATGTATAATTATTATAAGTAGGCGAAAATGGGCCTGCACATTTTTTTTTCCATTGATTCATATTTACTTATGCGAGCTTGAATGAGCGTCAATCTACCCATTATATTTAATTCACATTAGTTTATGTCCGCATAATTAGACAACTTCTAGTGACCACCACCACCTCCGTTGACAAACTTTGATGACCACTACAACCATCGGCGACAAAACTCTAGCGACCACCACCACCGCTGGCGACAACCTTCAATAACCACCACCACCACCCAACAACCACAACCATTGTCGGCGACAATCTTGGCGGTCATCATCACATTCGTACGTCAACCACTACACGATGACAACCTTTGCTTGCCACCACCACAATTTCTTTATGATGCTTGTTTTATTTAATACTCCATTCGTTCTCCTTCTACCCAAAGAGTTCCTATTTGAAAAGTCTAATTATTAATGGATATATTAATGTTATTAAAGTTAATCATAGTTACAAAGATAGTTAAATACAAACAATGTACTTATAACACAAGTGGATAGTAAGGATGAAATGTTATAGACATTGTAAGCTTAATTTTTTAAAGTAGACTCTTAGAGTGAAACATCCAAAATAGTATAGTGTAATTTTTGCCTAGAACGGAGGGAATATTTTTTTATTAATAGTTAAATGACCACCCTGCCCATGTATATATAATCCGCCCATTTATACTTGTATTTTCATTTGGACATTCAGGAATTGAGTCACGGGAGTTACATACTCTCTTCATTTCAAAATTATTGTCTTACTTTCTTTTTTGTTCGGTCTAAAAAAAATTATCTTATTTGAAACTTTCAGTTTTAAGAAAACACTTTTATCATTATTATCATTTTTATCGATACTATTTCTTCCCACTTTCATCATGTTCAGTATATACAAATGTATTTTAAAAAAACTACACACCATAACAATATTAATAATCAAGTGAATTAAGTTTTTTTTAATTCATGTAAATATTTAAACAAAGAGAATACAATATTTTTAAAAGGAAAGGAGTAAGATTTATACAGTCATACATGATTTTAGATTCAGTAGAGATAAAGGGCCAGAATCTGCCTTGCCAAAAAGATAATTTAAGGGTATTTTTGGTATTTACCAACATGAAAAGGTCTAATATACCCTTAATGGATTTAGGGATGCATCTCTGCATACTCATGTTACTGAACTACACAGTCTACACCCTTCATTACCATCTCCATTGTCATTTACCAATTGTTGAAGAAGCTTCGGTAGGAATGAAACCCAGATCTACGGTGGAACCCATCGTCTTTCTCTTCCTCTATTTTCAATTCTCGTTCTCCCTCTCTGAAATGGAACCCAGATCTGCTAATCATCACCTTCATTACCAGAACAGTTGAAGAAGGTTCCGAAAATAGCCACCCTTCATTACCAGATCTGTTCAAGAAGCTTCATGGAGCCCAGATCTGTAGTGGAAGAACTCACGTTTGAACATCAATTCGTTGATTACAAGCATCCCAGATCTTTTAATTTCATGCATCAATCTGTCGCCATGGCTAAACTTCGAATTCATGTTTTTTTTTAATTGATTTGCTCCATCACCATGGATGAACATAGAATTCATGCTTACTTTTTTAATTGATTTGGTTTTCTATGTTGATATTTAATTGGTTTTGTTGTGATGAATTGATTGGGGATAGTGGGGAGAAGACAAATTCGATAGGTCTTCTTTCTTCGAAAGAATGACCGAAGGGATGCTCGTCGGCTTGGCGAAGTTCTTACCCCAAGATTCTCTATGCTCATGACCGTGAAAAGGGATGATCGAGGAAAGATTCTCTATGCTCATGTAAATTTTGTTTGGCGGAACATTTTGATTAAAATGTTGGTAAAAAATACAGTGTTTTTTATTTAAAAGTGTTTTAATGCAAACGTAATGTTTTAAAAATATGCAATGTTTTAAAACGCTCTGAAATATTTTAAAAATGTGTTGCGTTTATAATTATTTTGTTTATAAAAATAACGTTTTAAAATAGTTTTTCAAACATGTTTAAAATTAAAAAAATTACGTTTTAAAAATGTTACGTTTTAAAAATATTGCATTTAAGAAAAATTATATTTTCAAAACGTTGTATCGGACGAGGCCTTATGGGCTAACCCGTAGATATAGAAGGATCAAGAAATGAATCTGGAAAAGAAAATGGGAAAGGGATGAATAAAATAATCAAGAGAGTAACTTAGGGGTAAAATGGTAACTTGAACAATTCTAGATGGCCAGATTCTGACCCTTTAGCAAGTTCCTTTCAGATTATCTGATTATTTGCTACAAAAACTAATTTTATGAGTTGATAAAAGTACTTTGGATGTCTTGCATCATATTTTGACGTGATTGTTTCACAAACTAGTACTCTATTTTAAACTAAAAGTTAGAGAGAATTTGCGTGGATGTTATTGTTAAGATATGAATTTTTTTTATAATTCGATAGTTTAACAAATCATATTTAGATTAAGGTATTTTGATTCGTTAACAATTTGATTTGATCCAATTTTAAAAAATACTTTGTTTGTCTTCAAATTATCGTTTTTTTTATTTGACATACCGTTTAGAAAAAATATTTGACTGTATTATAAATATTAATGAAATGTGGTTTATTTAAATGTTTTTGAGCATGTGGCCATAATTAAACTATGATAAAAAAGTAAGGGTAAAGTGGAAATAATGTTTTCGTAAAAGAGAAAGTTTTAATAAAATACAATTATTTTAGAACAAACAAAAAATAAAAAGAGGGCGATAATTTGAAAACAAAGGGAATATACAGGTCTCCGGAGGGTAGTTTTTGTGAATGATAATCCACTTCTTTCTTAAGATGCACACGTGTATGATGAATGAACATTATAGAAGACGTTTGTGCGGAGACTTGTCGCCAACCCAAAAGTCATGTTCCTACCACTACATAAGCAAACACCCCCCCCCTCTCTCTTTCTCTCTCTCTCTCTCTCTCTCTCTCTCTCTCTCTCTCTCTCTCGTAGAGACAGTAAACTCGTTTCGGTATAGTTAAATCTGGAAAACAATTAATAAAAATCATGATCACACCTCTTTCAAGTCAATTGGTTTTGAGATGAATTCCTAGATTTTAAGATGGTATCTGCGCAGCCTCTCTATGGCTCAACCACTATTAGAAACTGGGTAGATAGCGACGAAGTTAATAACGACAGAGCATTGCGACCGAAAATTCATTTTAGCGATGGAAATACATTGCTATTTTCGAATTAGCAATAGAAATAATCCTAGTTCTAAATTTTATCGCTAAAAAACATCTTTTCAGAATATGCTTGCTCTTTCGTCACTAGTTTCAACATTTTGTCACTAGCTAGCGACGAAATATTTGTCGTTTGCAGACACAAAATTTTTTGTCACTAAAAAAATCATATTTTCTGAGAAAGTTGGGCAGCTACCAAACATTTTGTTGTTGGTTAGCTACGGAAAACCCTGTTACTAAAAATAATCTTTTCATAATATTCTTTTTGTGTCGCTAAATCAACCATTCTGTAGCTGGCTAGCGACAAAATTCTAGGAATTCCGCCGCTACCTTTTATAACGGTATTTTTTTAAATGGTAAATGAAATTAAAATGATATACGATCTAGGGCATAAACTAGTTTTTCTTTTTACTGACGAGCAAGTTTTATGCTGTAAAATAGTGATTTTGCATAGCTCGCCTACCCTTTATTTTTCTCGTTCGATCACATGCTTCACTTATAGTATAAAGAGACAAATGTTTAACAGATTTTGATAATGCAATGTAGTAAGAGAAGTGAGCACATATGTGCTAGTGGGAGATGTTAATAATCGTACATGTGGCCTATTTCGATGTATCCTCTCACATGGGCATAAGAGTCCTAATTATATTATTATTAGTAGTTAGTGTCTTAATCCAAACGGATCAGACCTAACTTACCTACAAGAAATAAGATTCTTGATAATAATATAAAGGCAAAACACACAATTGGGTCATCTAACTTTGCAACTTCCTTGGTATTTGGTCATTGATTGTTTTAAAATGTTATTTGAGTCACCATACTTTAGTTATGCTGCAACCGAGCTCAATTTCTGACGGATGTTAGCCCATGACGTTAGCTTAAGGGGCAAAATAGGGATAATAATCTTACAACTAGTGTTACCACTATTATAACTTGCCTTGAGAAATGCATAGTTGACTTTTCAACTTTACCTTTTAGTATGCAAGTTGTAACACTAGTGGTAACATTAGTGGTAAGGATATTATTACTCTATTAAAAAGAGTAATGCTAGACTTATAACTAGTGTTACCACTAGTGTTATAACTTGCCTTAGAGAAATACATAATTGACTTTTCAACTTTATCTTTTAGTATGCAAGTTGTAACATTAGTGGTAACACTAATGACGAAAATGAAAGACGATCTTACTAGTAATACCTGTAAAACATATCTTACTGACGTGATCCACCATGTGTTGGAGGATTGAGCAATGAGAGAGTGAGATTATGTCTTATGAATTAGAGCCGTAAGACGATTTTACACAAAACATGCTCTTAAAAAAGAGCTACAGGCATCTTCCATGGTAGACCTTTCAAAAGATTTTGTAACAATTTTTTGTCCAACACATTTGTTGGTAAATCAAAAGTAAAAACAAATTGTCTCTTTACAACCCTTCTTCGCAACGGGAAACTCATTTTAAAACTTTGTAATGGGTCACATCACAACAAATGTTTAAAGTTAAATAATGGGACCCACAATTTATCAACTTTTTGTTTTTTTAAATTCCATGAACCACTATTTTGAGTATTTTCCAATAAACCACTTCTTGCTTCCTACAATGATAATTTTTTTAATGATACAGATCATACTTTTAAAAACATTGTATAAACTTTTCCATTGGAGATGTCATAATAAATATTGTCAAAAACTAAAAATAAAAGAACAAAAAAAAGTTAAAGAAACGAACAATTGGAGAGAGAGAGAGAGAGAGAGAGAGAGAGAGTTGCATGCATCATCGATCAACATTTGTTATGTAAAGTTCATTTCATGTGATAATTATTTAGAACAACGTTTGGATGATTAGAATGAGAGAAGGCCAAGTAAATGAGTTTTGCCATTATTAAGATGGGGATCATCAGAAACACAAGTGGTGGTGGTGGCAATGGCGGAAGCACTAACGGTAACCCTAGCAGTAACACCGTGAACACCAACATTGCTGTCCAAGCTTTCCATCCAAAACCAATGTCTACCGAGCCACCCCCACCGCCACTCGTCAAGTGCCGCCAATCATCTCCGATCACATCAAATGGTAGCTCTGGATCAATGTTGTACTTCGCCATTTTTCTTTGGTCTCAAAGTATTGTCATGAGAAGATGAAAATGTGATTGTGTTGGGGGTTTTGAAGGATGGAAGAGAACTAGATTGCTTATGTGTAGTTTGTCTGAACTTGACTTTGATTACGACTAGTCTTTTTGGCATATCTTTGTCAGATGGACATGTACTAGTGTCACTTTTGGGTAGTGCTGTTAAAACGTACACGTTAGGTGGGTTTGCTAGTAGGCCTAGAAAACCCGCAATAGAAAAAGTTTGGTCGGGTTTGCTCGTTAAAATAATGGTCCCTAAAAACCTTGGCCCAGTCCAATCCGTGTTGGGCCGCGGACAAAATAAGCTTGCCACCAAAACGAATTGTGTTTATTTTTTTAGGGTGAAATTCGAGCCGGTCCCCAATAAACAATATTTTAATGCTCTAGTACTCTTTCTTTTATTTAGCCGGTAAAAGGATTTTTTGAGACGAAATGATGAGTTTACCCTTAATGAAATTCAATTAGACATGCATTATGTCGCAATTCAAAATTTGATGCATCTCAATTCCATTTCTGCATCGCAATCCCAAATTGTGCATAGTTATTTTCTACATCGTAAAATCCAATGCATGCATCGTAAATTACGATGGTTCTGTTTACGATTTTTCTCAATCTCTAAGTCAATTTCTACCATTAAATGTCACTCTCTCCTCATTTAATGACTCTCATTTCCAACACCAATCAACCCAATAAGCAAGTAACTCTCTTTTCTCTCTCATCCCTTATTCTTATAGATGATTTCTTCTTTTTTTCTTTCTTTAAATGTTCCTCTCTCTCTCTCTCCATTAATACTCCTTGATCCTTCCACTCCCTCTCTCTCTCTCTCGCATCGTAAACTCTAATGCTTGCATCGAAAATTACGATGCTCACATCTCTCAAAGATGGCAAAGAAAGAAGACAAGGCTTTTACACTTCGTTTGATAGAGGTATATCTAAGAAAAAAATCCCTTACCATATCAGATCTAGGTTTGAAGAGGCGTGAAGAAAGTTTGAGCTATGTTTCCTATGTGTGTCTTCTTCCCTAGACCGGCCCGACTCTTTTTTCGAATAGTAATGCTTCTGTTTTTGAAAAGTAATGCTTCTGTTAAGCTTTTCAAATCATAATGACTTGGAAGAAAGAAGAAGAGTAATCATGAGACCCACTTGCTTTTAATGAACTGGTTTCTTCTTCTCTACAAATCCACTTGTAGCAAAGGCATCCAACACAACAATGATTTTAATGATTAAATATTTTAGATATAATAATAATAATAATAATAATAATAATAATAATAATAATAATAATAATAATAATAATAATAACAACAACAAAAACAACACCAACAAATACTTTACTATTAACAATAGTAATTATATTTTAAAATTGATATTAATATTATTATTGTTATTAATAATGTTGTTATTATTAATAAGTACTAATAATATTAATAATATATTAATAATATTATTGTTATAGTAACAACAACAACAACAACAACAACAACAACAACAACAATAATAATAATAATAATAATAATAATAATAATAATAATAATAATAATAATAATAATAATCAATACAATTCTTCTCATCATTGTCATAATTGAAAAGAACAACAATTTTTCGTCCAAATGAAAAGCTTTTAACATAACGGGATTTGTAGATACGTTAAGTTTTGGACTTTTTGGTATTAAATTATGATTTTAGGACTTTTAGATACACAAATTATTTTTAGGATTTTTTGGATATGAGAATTTTTCGATGGAGCTTTTTCGTATTTTCCCAATATTATATGTCAATATTCTCTAAATCCAGCCACTTGTGAAGAGGCCCAGGGTGAGATGACAAATTGCCCATCCGTCCCACCCCACTTTTACCTGTAGCCCTGCGCGTTTAACCTGTTAAGCATGACATCGTATGGGCTTACATTTCATAACCCAAACCCGTCTCTATTGGGTGGCGGGGCGGGCATGCATGACGGACTTAGCCCATTTTGACGACTTTACTTTTAGGATCTAAATCTAGGGTGTTTTAGTCATTTCAGAAATTAGATAATTTGGATTTTCCAAATTTCTATGCAAGGAGGAGGATATAATTATACTCTCTAATGTTTAAAAGAGTGTCATTCTTCCTATTTTTATAAGGCTCAAAATAATTATCTACTTTTAAAAAAAATGAAGAAAATAATAGTTTTTTTTATTGTATCCTTATTATTTATATGGATAAAATGCAACACTTGCCTTTGTACTTTGCCTTAATTATAGTTCTGTCATGGTATATAAAGTGATATTTTTTTCTATGTACATTATTATCTACCTTTGAACCATCCCTCACTTTGACATATATTTTAACGGGGCATTATTGTCCGTGTCATCTTTTTTATTTTAATAAGACAAAAGGACCCATATTTAACTCAATTTTTAATTAGTATGAAAGGTATTTTTGTAATATCATTATGATATATTTATTGCTTAGATAATTTCTTTCAAAATACTAACCCACTCTTTCCTTCATTCAAAGTTGCAACTTGCAACCCTAAAATTTGCTACCTCCATCCACCTCCATAATGTCGGAAAGATACCATATGTTTGTTAGACCCCACACAAACTCTCTCGCTCTCTCTCTACTGATTGATCCCGACTCTTCGTGAGATGTGATGGTAATCCTTGTGAAGTATGTGGGATGTGGCGAACGAAACTATGGTTGACCTTTGCTTTTGCTTAATTTGTCATATTGATGGGAGAAACGACATTCAACCTTAAAAAAAGGCGGCGCCAACCACCACGACATGTTTCATGATGACTCCACTAATATCCTGAATTGAAAAATCTTCTCCTTTCGGTAGTTATTGAATTGTTTTCGTCGCTTGGAGTCATGCTAGCAACGATGATAAGAGTAACTTATGTCATACAAATTTCTTATTATGAATGAAACAATCATATTACTTTTGCTAACCATTATATCCAATATATATAGCACTTGAGATAGATTTTCCATTGCAATTGCTTACCTTATTTAGATTAACTTCACTACATCATGATTTTTTTTAGCTTTCCATGTTTAGATTTTCACAAATGTATCTCACTAATGATGGAATGTCTGACTTCTGTGTCGTTTTCTGCAAATCCAAACAGCATGATTCGTTTCACCAAAAAAGTTGAGATAGAGAAAAGGGGCACACTTGTTTTGTAAGTATAGAACATGAATGTTAACAAGCTATCCGATTCGTGAGGGGAGACCCTCAACTACAAACAAATCTCTCATTTATGGTTCATCACAAATCTCTCTTTTAGGGGTTTTTTTAATATTTTTTTTAAAGGTTTGAGGGAACATGACCTTACCCCAACCCTTTTTTTTTTTTTAATGCCTTGAAAGACTACAATTATAGATATATGATGTCTTTGATGTGGCTAGAACAAATGGTGCCTCTAGTGAGGCTTTGAACACCCGACCTCTCGGTTGAGAATAATGATGTACCAGGGTGCCTATGGTAGGGCTTGAACACTCGACATCTCCATTAAAATAAGCGAGCAGCTAAATAGGGCCTTTGGGTAAGGCTTGAACAACAACGTTACCTCTGAAGAGGTTTGAACACCCAACCTTTCTATTGAAACTTGTAAAGTCCAGGTTGTGTCTAGTGGGACTTGAACACCCGACCTCTCTTATAGGGTTCATCAATGACTCGAGTCTCTTTATTTCTCTTTATTAATCTCTCAATAGATTTGAGTGCTTCAACTAAAATTTAATTCCAAGATATTAAAAAAAAAACCCTTATCGTCCCTACTCTTTTAAGACATATGCGCTACCTATAAAGCGTCATCTTAAATATCTCTCTTATCCACCATCTCCCGCTTGCATCACCTCTCTCAAACCCCCCCCCCTTTATCTTCACCCATATCCACCTCTCATAGGCTCTTTTCTAGATCTAACTCCCATCTGTCTCAAACACACACACATACTCTCTCTCTCTCTCTCTCTCTCTCTCTCTAACACACACACACAAACACACACACACAATTGCAACCATTAACCTTATCCCACAAATGCCACCAATAGACCGTGTTTCCTCTATGAACTCGCCCTTCCCCAACTTTTCCCCTATCTTCTTTAATCTCTTTGTGCCCTCATCTACCTATTTCTCACTCAATCCCTCCTAACAATTTATTTGGTTAATGTATTACCCCGATAATTTTAATTCAAAATATTAATTTGTATTAATTAATATTATGTTTATTTTGGACCAAATTAATTAATATTAAAATTGAGAATTTTTATTATTTTTGACCATTTAATTAATAATTGAATTGAGTTGGGCGTTACAATTATTTCATTAAGTTTTTGTTCCTTAATTTTAATGAAAAGAGAGATAAGTCTTCAGAAACAAAGAAATATTGAGGAACGAGACTATCCTTTGTTGTTGTGGTTAATACAACAATTGAAAGGGGGGGAGAGAGAGAATTTTTTTTTGTAGGCTATGGATAGGAGGAGGGAATAGCATGTTGTCATTATTAAAAAGGATATTGAGTATTGAATTCGGCATGTCTGAGAGTGAAGGAGAGGCAGTGTGCTTGATGGTGTGTGTCGGTTTGGTGAGGAAGATGGGATAAGAGAATAAGAGATTTTGTGGGTTATATATTTATATTAAACTATTATATGATAAATATAATTATATAGGAGTAATCATTAAATTAAATAGTCATATATATGATATGTATCAGCTATTGGATATGTGAAATCTTGTCATCAGAGACAACAGTGACAATAACCCGAATAATTTCATTTGGGAGAGTTTCGATCATACCACGAATGAAGTTTGGGAGAGACTTGGTGATAGAGATGGAAGTTTTTCACATTGACACAACACTCACCCACTCCAATTTGGGTTCTTCCCCAATTTGTTTTCAAATGGTTCCTCATTTACCCCAAATCTTAAATACCATATGGGTTCTTCTCCAATTCCAATGTTAAAAAATAGTTTTCTTTTTTGTTGTTTATGATTTGTATTGAGTATAGCCCTAACATTACCCCCAAATTGAGCCGACCACTCTTCTATAGCATCGGATACTCGGTTTGTTTAATAGCAAAAATTGAAAATTTGGTATTAGATTGTGGGCTTTGTTTAGCGCTTCCCCCCTCTTTCAATATCGTATCTCACTAAATACTCCTTCCAAATCTAACTATCAAAAGATTTGAATTTGCAGTGTGAAATAATGGTTGATATTCATATTACATGCGTGATATCAATCCGACGAGAAAGAGTTGCAGATTACATTATTCGTGGTGTGGTGTATGTGAGTTCGTAGCACACAATTCGATAGTCTTTCGTTTCGCTCTAAGATTTCGAATTCACACGAGGTAATCTGTGAATCCTCTAATACGGTGGTGAATTCGTTTTGCTTCCTTCACAATTAAAAGAGACCTCTCTAATGCAACTAAGAATTTGATCTTATGTGGTGTGTGTTTCACCACTAAAATAAAATTTGACAAAATAAAACAAATTTGAACAACAAGTAGGAAGAGCTTTTTTATTTAAAAATGTTGAATATGATATACTCACATCCTCATTTAGAATGTGAAAAAATTACCATCTTTATCGAGAGTGTCAAATAAAATTGTTGACACATTATATCAACAACCCTTATCCACGACTGTATTAAAGAGTTTTTCTTTCTTCAGAGAAGGTGTGAAACTTAGGTGGTACTCAATTTTTTACACATTCACTTATGCATTGGTGATTCTCTTACTACATTCCAATTTAGGTGTGTTGTAATTTATTTCACAAATAAGTCTATTTTCGTTCGCTTAGAAATAAGAAAAATACATAAATGACAACATAGACTAAACAAATAGAGTAGTTCTCATAAGATCGTCTTACGGATCTTAATTCGTAAGACGGAGCTCCACTTTCATATAGTTCAACCCACCAACACACGGTGGATCGCTATAGCAGTTGTATAACATTTTTTTTTCATAGAATGATTTTTGCAAGTACTTCATCTTCAAATTACGTAAACATTTTCTGGGTAATTGTGTCATGACAATGATCGAGTAATTTATATAAATTGAATAAGTCAACTTTGTAGTTGAAATACACTCTCTAAACCCTTATTAAGATTATTGGAAATCATGAAGAAATCCGAGGAAATCAAGTAAACAGTTAGATGGAAATCTAGTTCATTAATATGCATTAACAATTTAAATGATACCGAGAGAGTACGATGCAATTAATTGTGTATATGCAGCCAACACACGAGACAAAGAAGTTTGATCGTAAGAGGGAATTGAAGAAAAACACACATTAATAGATTAATTAGTTCTAGTAAAATAAAATAAAATTGTATATATTGGGATATTAAAAAATGGCAAAAAAGAAAGACGATCTTACTAGTAATACCTGTAAGACATGTCTTACGGACCTAACACACCGTATGTTGGAGGGTTGAGTTATGATTTATAATAGAGTGAGATTATTTCTTACGAATTCAAATTGTAAGATGGTTTTATACAAAACATGCTCTTAAAAAAGAGCTACAGACATCTTCCATGGTAAACCTTTCAAAAGATTTTGTAACAAAAAAAAAAAATCGTATCTTCACAACCTTTCTTCGCAATGGTAAACTCGTTTTAAAACTTTGTAATGGATCACATCACAACAAATGTTTAAAGTTAGATAATGGGCCCCACAATTTATCAACTTTTTGTTTGTTTTTTTAACTTCCACCAACCACTATTTTCCTATAAACCACTTATTCCTTCCCACAATGATAATTTTTTTGATGATCCAGATCATACTTTTAAAAACATTTTATAAACTTTTCCATTGGAGATGTCATAATAAATATTGTCAAAAACTAAAAATAAAAAGAACAAAAGAAAAAAGTAAATGAAATGAACAATTGTAGAGAGAGAGAGAAAGAGAGTTCCATGCATCATCGTCAACTTTTATTATGTAAAGTTCATTTCATGTGATAATTATTTAGACCAACGTTTGGGTGATTGGAATGAGAGAAAGCCAAGTAAATGAGTTTTGCCACTATTAAGATGGGGATCATCAGAAACACAAGCGGCGGTGGTGGCAGTGGTGGAAGCAGTAACAGTAACCCTAGCAGCAACACCGTGAACACCAACATTGTTGTCCAAGCTTTCCATCCAAAACCAATGTGCCCCTGCCGCCACTCGTCAAGTGCCGCCAATCATCTCTGATCACATCAAATAGTAGCTCAGGATCAACGTTGTACTTCGCCATTTTTCTTTTTTGTCAAAGCATTGTTATGAGAAGATGAAAATGGGATTGTGTTGGAGGTTTTGAAGGATGAAAGAGAACTAGATTGCTTATGTGTAGTTTGTCTGAACTTGACTTTGATTACGACTAGTCTTTTTGGCATATCTTTGTCAAATAGACACATACTAGCGTCACTTTTGGGTAGTGCTGTTAAAACGGGTACACTAGGTGGGTTTGCTAGTGGGCCTATAAAACCCGCTATAGAAAAAGTCGGGGCGGGTTTGCTCATTAAAATAATGGTCCTTAAAAACCTTGGCCCAGCCCAATTCGTGTTGGACCGCGGGTAAAATGAGCATGCCGCCAAATGGATTGTGTTCATTTTATTTATGGTGAAATTCGGGCCAGTCCCCAACAGACAATGATTTAGCACTCTAGTACTCTTTCTTTTCATTTAACTGGTAAAAGGAAATTTTGGGACAAAATGAAATTCAATTAGACACGCACTACGTTGCAATTCAAAAGTCGACGCATCTAAATTCCATTTTCTACATCAATAATCCCAAATTGTGCTTCGAAAATCTAATTGTGCTTCGAAAATCAAATTGTACATATGTATTTTCAGTATCGTAAAATCTGATGCATACATCGTAAATTACGATGGCTCTGTTTACGGTCTTTCCCAATCTTTAAGTCAACTTCTATCATTAAATGTCACTCTCTCCCAGTGTTTTAAAACTCCCCGCCTAGCTCTGCCTAGGCTCCACTTAGGCGCTAGACGCCTCTCCATCGTCGTGACTTTCTTAGTCGTCACCCAATCGACCAAGTTAACGCCTACGCCAAACCCTGTCATCCTTAATTTATTTTGGTAGCTGATCGATGTTTTAATTAATCTTTTACCTTGCAAGTGAACAAGACTATTATAGAATAGTTTTGGAAGCAAGGGTCGAACCCACAAAGACAAGTGATCACGAACAGTGCAATTTATTGATAGCAAATTATTAATCTAAAGGGGGTTTTTATATTTATTTCTATTCTAAACTACTATTTATATTTAGATGTTAACTAATTAGCAGTAATTAAAAATATGAAGATCTTATGATAGGTGGCAATCTAGGATTCTGGGTTTCACTTGTATCTCCTTTATGTTCAATTCATAATAATTATCATTCAATGTCTTGGGTTCGTTCACTAAAGATAGATATAGTCTGTTGAACAATTGGTTCAGCCTCCATCCCCGCAAAATTCATCCATTCTATATCCTAAGCACAAGAACTTTAATCTAGTTGTCACCTAGATTTATGATCTATCTGTCACCTAGATCATGTATGAACCTGGTCCTAACTTATCACTCTCGTGCATCGATAGGTCCAATTTATTGTGATGGTGAGCCAGTGTACGACATATGCACATTGGTCATGCAGTTATCCGCACCTCTAGGCCTTTATTATTTGCGATTACATTAATTTGTTCAAAGCGAAATAATAGAGGAATTGATAAACAACACAATCAACAAGCATTGAATGAACATATAAACGAATCAAAACATAAATTCGATACAAGTTACCTCCCACCTCCTAGATTATGGATAATTTAGTTCATCATAGATTATGAACAGCACATGGAGATGATTGAAAACATGTTCTTGATCTTCATAAATTATAATTACACAATCTAATTATGTTATACAATCTAAAAACTACCTAAAATCTTCCTAAGACTGCTTCCAGCCGTTTTTCTATATGTTGCTCTCGACATCTGACTTCAATATATACTCGGGAGTTGTATTCCAATCAAACCACTGTGTGAAAATCCGAAAATCACGCATTCTGACCACCTTGCGATCGCAAGGTGTTGAGTACCTTGTGTCTGCAAGGTCTCCAGTGTGTTTGGCCTTTGTTTGCTTGACTCTGCCCGTACTGCCTACCTGACAGTCGCAAGGTCTGATGCACCTTGCGTCCTCAAGGTCTTCAGAATTGACAGTTCTTGATTCTTCTTCATTTTTACTCTTTTGACCATTCTTGAAATTTGCACTTAAAACCTTGGAGTTTGGCATATTTTTACTTATAACCCTGAAACTTACAAAACTCATTGAAAACATATATTAGTAGCCAAAAGCCTCAAGAAATAGTATAATTTAAGTCATAGAAGCATATAAAATCGACGTATGAAATACATCGATCAGTAGCTTTGATTTTGTGGCGTGCGGTGACCGGAGAAGGAAGTGGACGAACTGGAGAAGGAAGGGGGAGTGCTAATGGTGAGACAGAAAGGGAGGTAAAAAGAAAAAGAGTTTGATTTTGTGGATATTCGGCGAGCTAAGAGAGAGGATATATTAAAGGGTTAGATCTTGGAGGCTAGAGGTTGAATGATGAAAAAATGAGGAGAGTCGATCTGCCAAAGAGAGAGAGAAGAAAAAAAAGAAATGATGAAAAAAGGGTTGTCGGTCTGCCAGATAGAGAGAAGAAAAAAAGATGAAGAAGAATGAGGTTGTCTCGGGACTCAGAATGTAGAATGAGGAGGGACTAGGGAGGATATGTTAGATTGTGGGTTGCAGGGGCAGTTGGTTGATATAGTAATATATTGTTTGTTTTTTGTTTTAAACTTGGCTGGTTTATTGCTTTAGGATTGTTGGGAATTGAGATTAATGGTATGTTTGTATATTTTTGTTCATTTTACAAATACAGACAAATGTTTGATAAAATGACAAACATAATTTTTTTTAATTTGTAGTTAATGTATTTGATATTTGATGTAAATTATAAAAAAAATGGTAATTATGCATTAATTTAGGCCCCGATTATGTCCCAATTTCCCTAAGCGCTAGGCGCTAATGTACCACCTAGCGACCGCCTAAAGATTTTCAAAACATTGCTCTCTCCATATTTAATTACTCTCATTTCCAACACCAACCAACCCACCAAGCAAGTAATTCTCTTGTCTCTCTCTCCTTATTCTCAGGGATGTTTTCTTCTTATTTTCTTTCTTTAAATGTAACTCTCTCTCTCTATTAATACTCCTCGACCCTTCCACTCCCTCCATCACCCCTACCTTTCAATTCCCCCAAAAAAGTTTCTCTCTCTCTCTCTCTCTGCACACAAAAACTAAACGCCAGCTCATTTCTCTAACCCATTTGCTTAGTAGCACGGAAAAGCCTAAAAGACTAGGCAAGTCCAGATCAATTCCTTCCTTATTTTTTCCTTGAAATTGGCTTTCCCAAAGAACTTTCAATCTTTGATTACTCATTTTTCTTGATAGGCTGGGGTACTTCTTCTATTTAATTCCCTTGACGAACTCATAACTGAGTCTATTCCAATTTAATCTTATTAGCCTAAAGGACTCTTCTTAACATCAGTCATTCAAGCAATTTGTCGAGAAGTAAACTTTTTCTTTCGCCCTTTTATCTCAGACCTGGAATCTCTTCCCAAAGCAAGAAATCCAACGGACATAAACTTCGGTGTTCGCATCGTAAACTCTAATGCTCGCATCGAGAATTACGATGCTCACATCTCTCAAAGATGGCAATGAAAGAATACAAGGCTTTTACACTTCGCTTGATAGTGGTAAATCTAGGTTGGCAGAGCGTGAAGAATGTTTGAGCTATGTTTCCTATGTCTTCTTCCCCAGACCAACCTCACTCTTTTTGGAAGAGTAATGCTTCTGTTTTCGAAAAGAAATGGTTCTGTTTTCGAAAAGTAATGCTTTTGTTTTCAAAAACTTTTCAAATCATAATGACTTGGAAGAAGAAGAAGAGTCATCACGAGACCCACTTGCTTTTAATGAACTGGTTCCTTCTTCTCTACGGACCCACTTGTAGCAAAGGCATCTGGTTTACATTTTAGAATGTGAGAGAGAGAAAGAGAGGTAGTGAATGTGAGCAGGCCAGAGACGCGGTTGATCAAGATGGGAAAGGAGTTGACAAACTGTCAATCGAGGTCGCTGGAGTGAAGGGACGAAGGGTGAAGAGAGAAAGAGCGACAGTCTGAGGTGGTAGTGTGCCGTACGTTAGACTGATTCTGTGGGAGACGAATTAGAAGATGGGTGAGACCGTGAGGGACGGAGGACGGAGGACGGAGTAGTGGTGTGTGCGGCTCAGATTCTGAGAAGAAAATTAGTGGTTTACGGTCTCCAGTGTCTTTAAGTCTCTTTAATATTATAGAGAAAAATACCAACAAAGTCCCATTAAAAAAATCTCATATCCAAAAATTCTTAAAAATTATTATTCTATTTAAAAAGTCTCAAATTATACTTTTACTATCAAAAAGTTTAAAAATTAACGCTTCTTCTAATATTATTAGAGTATGAGGTTTTATTTGAAATAAAACTTATTTTTAATTTCAATGATTTTAATAATTAAATATTTTAGATAAAATAATAATCCTATTAATAATAAAAAAAACAACAAAAACAACACCAACAAATACTTTACTATTAATAATAACAATAATATTTTAAAAAAAATTGCTATTAATATTATTATTGTTTTTAATAATGTTATTATTTGAGCTGGCTGGCCCAACTGGCCCAACAGGCCCGAACTGAAGAATCAAATGCAAGGCAAGTCAATGACCTTCGAGCAAGCGAGCGCGTGTTTGGGCTGTGTTAAAGTACCTTCGCAGTGGGGGCTTAGTCAGCGAGCAAGCTTGAGGAGCGAGCATGATGTAATAAGCTCGCCCGAGAAGGAGCAGACATGAACTGAGGTCAGTTCTACGCAGACAAGACCGATTGTTAAAAGCTGAGGACAGTTATGTCCGGGAAATCCTCCACCTGATAAGCGCTCATTAATGGGTTAGTTATTATACCTATTATTAAGGGCCATAAAGATCATGGGCAGTTAATAGCGTTCATGGGCAGTTAATAGCGTTCATGGGCGCTTGGCTTGTGAGCGATTACACTATTCGTGGGATATAAAAGCAAAGCGAGAATGTGAAGAAAGGTACGCACAATCTTGTTTCCCTTAGCCTAAACTCTGTCGAATTGTGAACCTATTGTCTCGATTCACACGCCGGAGGGCTTTGCCCGCCCAGCCCGCTTTACGTTCTTCTTCTACACTGCAGAGTTGGGCTTAGTGGATTTGTAAGCACGTTGAAAGCCAGGTGCTTGGATTGGGCCGTTTTAGTGGGTCCAGATTATCTTGGACGCATCAGTTGGTTCCGTTGCCGGGAAACGGTGTTTTTACGGCATTAAGAGTTTTGTTTAGTAAGGTATTCATTATTTAAAAAGTTCTATTCATGGCGGAGAATGGTGTTAACGGCGGCAGTGGCAGCCGTAGAGAGGAGGCACACCAAAATCATAGCCTTAATCAGGCCGCTGGGAATAATGTCCCTCCACCTCATGACGCACGTCATCAGTTGAATCAGAGACGAGGGGTTGATTCGATTGCCAGAAGTGCTGAGGCGGCAGTTGGGTTGGCACATGAATTCCGTGAAGAGGCTCTACGCCAGAGGGCCATTTATCTCGGTCAAATGCATCAGCTCAATCTACAGTTAATTGCTATGGGTAAACCGCCATTGCCCATCGAACTAGATCCACTACCCGTTTTGTCAGCACCGAGTATGGCAGCAGGAGTTTCACGTACTGGGGGAAACCAGATGAACCCTATGGTCGTTCATTCACAGCCACGTGGGCGTGATGGCTCTAAGCGTCTCGGACACCCTGAGGGAAGTAAGGCTAGTCATAGGGTTGTTCCCAGTGTTCATTCGAGGTTGGGACCTAGAATTGGAGAAGATTCAGCTCAGTCACGTCGTCGCCGGCATTCACCATCACCGCAGAGGTCGCATGCTCGTAGACATCGCTCGCCGTCACCGCGGCGATCTCGTGCTTATAACCATCGTTCACGGTCACCCAAGGGTTCGTATGCTCGGAGACATAGGACTCCATCTCCTAGACGGTCTCATTGTTCGGCGACTCCTGCTTCACAGCTCGCTGGGGCACCTCAGGGACAGGTGGCGCAGGCCGTGGGGGCTCCACAAGCTATCGCGGTTATGGGACCTCCACAGGCCCCTCCTCTCCCTGTGGTACAACCTCAGCCCGGGGGTGGTTTGCCTGCAACCATTAACAGGCAAGATTTTGAGGAGTTGAAGCGTCGAATGGAGGCTTGGGAACAGGGTAAAGCTCTTGATGGGAATTTTTTGGGTACGTCTGCTAGCCCGTTGGCACCTTGGATTGAGAATGCTCCACCTGCTCAGGGCTTGATTTTTCCAAACATCAAAGAATATACTGGCAAGACTAAAGCTAGAGACTGGTTGATGTCTTTCGAGTCTCAGATCGGTTTGGTGACCTCAGACGAAGCATTGAAGATTAGAGCTTTTGTGGGGGCCTTGCAGGGTAAGGCTTTGGCCTGGATGGGAGCATTGCCGCGGCGCTCGATCAATAATTGGGCAGATTTGCGAACAAAGTTCTTGGCCGATTTCGGGACTGCTGGTTCATTAGCTAAGACAAGGGCCGACTTGTCTAAGGTCAAGCAGGGTACACATGAATCAACAGCGAGCTATCTGGAGAGATTTACCAAGGTGCTCGAGCAAGTCCCGGGGCTAACCGAGCAAGAGGTGACACTGTGCTTCGAGACTGGTTTGCTCGAAGGTGAAGGTGGTTTGCGATCAGAGTTGAGTATGCGTGAACCGAAGACGCAGGCAGAGATGCTCATGCGAGCAGAAAGTGGTCGGTGAAACAAATAAGAAAAAGAAAAAGAAGAAGGAGTGAAGCAGCTGCGGGAACTGGTAAAGGAAGCGGCCAGGCTGGAAGTGGTGGTTATAACAAAAGCAAGTCCCGGTATGATCGGCCAAAGGAGTTTCTCCGAGAGTCGGATTTGACCCCGCTCAATACGTTGCGCGAGGATATTATGTATGAGGTTCGAAACGAGCTTCCCAATCCACCTCGTATGAATCCAAATACAGCCGGAGAAAGGGACCAGACGAAGAGGTGTGCTTACCATGATGACTTATGGGCATACCACGGAGGAATGTTGGCCATTGAAGAAGGCCATCCAGAAGTTGATTAATGAGGGGCGGTTGGATCGTTTCAAGCGGGATGCAGGAAATAGAGGGAATGCTCCGAGACGAGAGGCTCCCCCAATCAGGGGGGTTATTAATGTTATAATGGATGAGGAGCTCACTCCGACACAGCTGGGCAAGCAAATTTATTCTTTGTCAAAAGTGGTAGATCGACTAGCGGCTTTGCAGGAAGGCGAACAGGCAATTCAGTTTACTCGCAGTGAGTTGGCGAGTAATGTTGCAGGCGAGCAATCCTTAATAGTTTCGGCATTGGTCGATGGATGGGTGGTGCACAGAATCCTGGTGGATACTGGGGCATGCCGGGATGTAATGTATTATTCTTGTTTTCAAGGGTTGGAGTTGAGCGATGATCGCCTAAGGCCATATGCCGGGGCTTTGGAAGGTTTTACAAATCATAAGGTCCCAGTGAAGGGCACTGTTGAGTTGGAGGTGTTCATCGGCGAAGGACTTAGAACTAGGGTTGAAAAGATTACCTTTATGGTAATTGACTTAAAGTCCCCATATAACATTATCTTGGGCATACCGAGCATGGCCAAGTTTCAGATGGTGGCGTCAATCCCGCACCAGAGAGCAAAATTTTATACAGATCAAGGGGTTGGAGTATTGCGGAGTCAACCGCGAGCAGTGCTTGAGTATGTTCGGGATACACAAAGGAAAAAGCAGAAGTTGACTTTGGAAGATGGTGAGCAAAGGGTTACCATCAGTACCAAGGAAACTTCTCATGTGACTGTGGGACCATCGGTGGTCGCGATGGTACAGGAAGATTTGGAGATGGAAGCTAGCTCCATGCCGACATTGAAGTCGGGGGAGAGCAGTCAAAATGAGGCGGATGTGGTCTTGGTCAATGCCCAAACAGAAGTTGCGGTTCCATCTTTGCCCTCGGTTGACATATCGGAAAGATCTGGGCGAGCAGAGGGAGTTGAGCGAGTAGAGGTTGCCGATCAAAATATTAGCAGTCCTTTGCCGACATTGACGTCGGGGGGATTAGAGGAACTGCGGCGCGCAGCTGAGGAATTTTTGCCAAAAATTGTACTTGATGAGCCTGTGGAGGCTATGGAGACCGATCAGCTCGATAAAGTTGAGGACCGGGCTGAGAAAGATGAAAAGGTGGAGTGTGATACGCTCCAAATGCGAGACGAGCCAGAGTTCACTGCTCAGGACGAACTGGAAGAGATAGTCATTAATCCAGACTATCCCGAGCAGAAGATCAAGATTGGAAGGACTTTAACAGCAGAGGCACGAGCAAGCCTAATCACGCAATTGCAGAACAGCCTGGATATTTTTGCTTGGCGGCCAGAAGATATGCAAGTGAGGATGTGGCCTTGCATCAATTGAATGTTGATCCGGCTTACCGACCAATCCAACAGCGACCACGGGTTTATTCGGTCGAAAAGGATCAGGCGATTAAGGAGGAAGTTGAGAAATTGCTCAAGGCTGATATTATTGAGGAGATACATTATCCAACCTGGTTGGCTAATGTGGTTATGGTGAAGAAGTCAAATGGTAAGTGGCGGATGTGTGTTGACTTCACGGACTTGAACAAGGCTTGCAGAAGGCGATTGTTATCCTCGCCGAGAATCGACAAGTTGGTCGATGCCATTGCGGGTTCGAGCTCCTCGCCTTTATTGATGCTTATTCGGGTATCATCGTTAAGATGGTCGCTTCGATAAGGCTCTAACAGCTTTCCGAGCAGCAGGAGGGCTATATTGCTATAAGATGATGCCCTTCGGTTTGAAGAATGCTGGGGCCACTTATCAAAGGATGGTCAACAGGATATTCAGCTCGCAGATAGGAAGAAATGTTGAAGCCTACATTGATGATATGGTGGTCAAAACCAAGGGACGTGGGCACACAGAGGATCTGGGTGAAACTTTTGCTAATCTTAGGAAGAACAACATGAAGTTGAACCCGAGCAAGTGTGTGTTCGGAGTGAAAGCTGGCAAGTTTCTCGGTTTCATGGTCACCGAGAGGGGAATTGAGGCAAATCCTGAAAAGATAGAGGCATTAGTTACCATGAAACTTCCTCGTTGTGTTAAGGATGTGCAGAGGCTGAACGGCAGGGTAATCGCTTTAGGGAGGTTCATCTCGAGGTCGGCAGAGCGTTGCTTACCCTTCTTCAAGGTTCTGCGAGGTAATAAAGGGTTTGAGTGGACTCCTGAGTGCCAGAAGGCTTTTGAAGAGTTGGTGAAATATCTGGGAAGTCCGCCTCTGTTAAGTAGCCCGGTCTATGGGGAAAAATTGTATGTGTATTTGGCGTACGGTAGTAGCTTTTGATTAGGGAAGAAGGTAATGTACAAAAGCCTGTTTACTATGTATCTAAAGCCCTCACTGATGTAGAGGGAAGATATTTTAATGCAGAGAAATTGGCTTACTCGCTTGTTGTTGCTGCTCGGAAACTTCGAGCTTATTTTTCTGCTCATTCAATTGTTGTATACACGGATTCGCCTTTGCGAAAGATTTTGCACAAGCCAGATACCTCTGGTCGACTACTCACTTGGTCAATTGAGTTAACTGAGTTTGATATTGATTATCAACCTCGGCGAGCAATCAAGGCACAAGCTATAGCGGACTTTGTAGCTGAGACAAGTTTCAAGGATCCCGTCGAGGAAGTAGAGAGTAGGTCGACAGCAACGAGCAGTGTAAACCCAAGGCCAAGACCGGGGTATTGTTGGGAGCTTCATGTGGATGGTTCGGCTAGTCGATTTGGGAGTGGCGCCGGACTAGTGTTGGTACCGCCCGAGCAAGACGTAGAATTTGAAAAAGCTTCAAATTCCCAGCTTCGAATAACCAGGCCGAGTATGAAGCTTTAATTGCTGGTCTCGAGCTCGCGCAGGACGTTGGAGTCCGGGAAGTGGTGGTATATTGTGACTCCCAGTTGGTGGTTAATCAAGTCAAGGGCGACTATGGGGTACATCATCCGATCCTGGTTCGCTACTGTGCAATGGTGAGAGAAATTTTGAAAGATTTTGATTACTGGGAGTTGGTTAGAATTGCTCGAGAGGACAATATGCGGGCAGATTACTTATCGAAGATGGCGGAAGATGAAATCCAGTCGCTGCATCCTGGAGTAATGATCGAGCACTTAGAAGCTCCTGTCATTGAGAAAGAGGCGGTTATGGATATAGAGCCGGCTGTCAAATGTTGGATAGATGACCTCCAAGCTTACATTGAGAGCGGGGTGTTGCCTGGAGACAAAAAGGAGGCTAGAACTATCCAAAAACGGTCATGCCGTTACATTATCTTGAATAACATTTTGTATCGAAGATCTTATACACGGCCTTTGTTGAGATGTGTTCGTCCAGAGATGACGGAAGGAATATTGGGCGAGGTGCATGAAGGCAAATGCGGAGGTCACCCCGGCCAGCGATCGCTAGCTGAAAAAGTGTTAGCGGCAGGGTTTTATTGGATAACTTTGCGGCGAGATGCCGAGCTGTATGTTCGCCGTTGTGACAAGTGTCAGCGCTATGCAGATATTCCAAGGTTGCCGTCTACCGAGCAGACTCCTGTTATTGCATCATGGCCATTTGATATGTGGGGAATAGATTTAATTGGTCCTTTTCCCCTAGCTCGTTCAAAGTTCAAGTACGCGGTAGTCGCGGTGGATTACTTTACAAAGTGGGTCGAGGCAAAACCATTGGCAACTATAAGCGAGGTTAACGTCATCGATTTTGTACATGAGCATATATGGTGTAGGTTTGGTGTCCCGCGAGCAATTGTGTCCGATCATGGGACTCAATTTTCGGAAAAATTTACCAAGGCGTGCGAACAAATGAGGGTGAAGCATTGGCAGTCTTCAGTAGCATACCCACAAGGTAATGGTCAGGCAGAGGCCGCGAATAAGCAAATTCTTCATGTGTTGAAGAGGAATTTGGAGGAAAAAGCTGGAAGATGGGTAGAGCCGCCTTGACTTTGTGGGCGATAAGGACAACGAAGAAGGGTCCAACCGGGGAAACTGCATTTTCTTTAGCATATGGGTCTGACGCTATGGCTCCGGTGGAGATGTACTTGCCCACTCATAGGGTCTTAAATTACAATGCCGGCTCTAATCATACAGCTCGAATGGCGGATTTGGACTTGTTGGAAGAAAAACGGCTGGAAGCTAAAATGAGGATGGCCAACTATAAGCAACGAGCAAAAGCTCACCACGATAAGCGAGTTCGTGGTCGATCATTTGCTGTGGGGGATTGGGTCCTTCGTAAGATTGAAGCCACGGGCCATCGAGCTGAATGGGGGAAGTTGTCACCAAACTGGGAAGGTCCTTTTCAAGTTTCGAAAATTGTTAAGGAGGGCACCTACATGTTGCGAACAGAGGATGGTGATGAGCTAAAACATCCTTGGCATGCAGATCATTTAAAGAAATACTATTGGTAATCGGTACTAGTAGTATGTGTTTGTGTAATTTTTCCATGTACTGGAAAGTGATTGTAATGAAGCTTAAGGGGGTTTCTTTTTAAGTTGGGATTACTTGCGTTGAATTTTACCTTAGAAACTTTCCTTTTCGAGCATAAAGGGCTTTATGCTCGAGAGGAAAGTTGGTCTGAGGGTTGTTTTTCCTCGATTAGCTTTCTTTCCTCGGGCATAAAGGGCTTTATGCTCGAGAGGAAAGTTGGTCTGAGGGTTGTTTTTCCTCGATTAGCTTTCTTTCCTCGGGCATAAAGGGCTTTATGCTCGAGTGGAAAGTTGGTCGGTGGGTTGTTTTTCCTCGTTAGCCTTCTTTCCTCGGGCATAAAGGGCTTTATGCTCGAAGGGAAAGTTGGTTTGAGGAGGTGATGTTTTTCCTTAATAATCTATCTTCTTCGAGTATAAAGGGCTTTATGCTCGAAGAATTAGTTGATTAGGGAGTTGATGTTTTTCCGTAGTAATTCACCCATTTGTGAGCATGAAGAGTTTTATGCTCGGGAGTAAAACGTGCTCCTTTTGTATCTGAGAAGGAAGTATTTTTATCCAGAAAAGGTTAGAAGTAAAAACGATGTTTCTCTCAAGCATGCAGATTGTTCAGTCAGCAAAAGCAAACGAAAGATGCAATATTACAGATAGTGAAAGGAAAGTTAAATGTTTTGAGACTTGGAGCACGCAGGCTCTGGAAATTCAAGATTCATCAACTATGATGGGGTTGGCAAGAGTTGGAGCAGGGTTGTCGCCAGCTTGGTTCGGGTTGTTTGCTTCATTCTCAGCGTTTGGATTGGCTGCTTCGTTGTTGTTTTCTGGGGATACGAGGAGCGAGTTACGGTTGTCGGATTGCCCGACCATATTTGCGCCATCAGTTGTAATTCTGGGGGAGGGGTCAAGTATCCGACCCTTTCTTTGGAGTCTAGCTCGGCTAAGGAGGTGAGCTCGTCGGAATATGGTACTAAGGCATGTCTGGGCGGGCTTCACGAAAGGGGTATTAGTACCCAGTCGCAAGTTGTTCGGGCCTAAACTCAAGGCCGCTGCAAGCCAATTGCCGCAGAATATGGTTAACCCCCTGCAAGAAAAATGGATACGCTTCCTCCTCAACAACGGCAGCAAAATCTTCCGAATTTTTGTATTCAGTGATGAGATTCTCCTTTTGAAGGCGAGCTTGTACCAGCTCAGTTTTCAGTTTGTTCTCCGTAGCTGTGGCATCTTTCTTCACTTTCTCCAGCTCGGCGTTTGCTTCTCGCAGTTCTTTCCTTACTTGGGTGATGTTGTTGAGAGCATTTTCTTCGGATTTCTTGGAGAAGGTGAGGTGAGCATCGAGGATTCTCTTCTCCTCTTCTAGCTTGGAGACTTCAGTAACTTTGGAGGTCAGGCTTTCCTCACTTTCTTTTAGCTCGGCCCTCAGCGAGTTGACCTGCTCTTCTAGGGCATTCTTCTGTCTGTGCTGAGCGAGCGGAGGTCTTGACGTTGTCGATAAGTCGGTCGAAAAGAAGTTCAGTCTTGGTGGCCATCTGGAAATGAGAAGTGAACCAAGTTAGAAGTGAACAGTGATAAAAGGTGAACAGAGATAAGAGGTGAAAAGAGTTACCTCAGTCATACACATCCCGATCTCTCCGACTAGGATAGCGCTGGCAAGTTCTGTACTCCTTCGTCTAATACCGGTGTGCTTGAGCCTTTTTAGCATTCCCAGCCCGAGGCTAGCAGCATGA
The DNA here is from genome assembly GCA_013146195.2 of Codonopsis lanceolata. Lineage (NCBI taxonomy): Eukaryota > Viridiplantae > Streptophyta > Magnoliopsida > Asterales > Campanulaceae > Codonopsis > Codonopsis lanceolata. The sequence goes on from CM028377.1 coordinate 171,571,191, forward strand.
CCGCCCCTTTTATTTGTGTTTATATTGGCAAGATCGGGAACAGCCCCAATTTCCGCAATCAATTTAGTCGCTAGCTCGCGACTTTCTGGCATATCAAAGTTGTCTTTCTGCCAGATAGGAGCTCGAGAACTAGAGGCTTCAGCGGGATCGCTTTGGTCAGTCCTTGACCGAGTTCTCCTTTCAGGCGGTGAAGTGGGGAGAGGCCTTTTTTGCTGTTGAGGTTGTTGTAGTTGTTGTTGTGTTTGTTGTTGTGGTTGTTGTTGTGATTGTTGTTGACGAGCTTGAGGAATTGTAGGAGTTTGGTTGTTGTGTGTGAGAAGCATTTCTGTTTGGGGCTTAGGTTGTTTCCTCGCCCAGTGTTGGTGGCTGGGATTAAGGGAGTCGGTGGGGTGATTTGCCATTTGAGTGTTTACGCTGGCGAGCCTCGTCGCATCGCTGCGAGCGGTTTGAGTCCTCCATTTGCCTCATGTGCGAAATAAATAATTGTTAAGAGAGAGCAAGAATCAATGGTGATAAAGCAAAAAGGGGAAAGTTATGCAAACCATCTAGAGAAAGCGAGTGCGGTTTCTCCCGGTGGAGGCATTGGAGGCATCTCGGACATTCGCTGGGAAAGCTTCCACCGTGACAGTTCCCCCAAAATGGGTGGGGCACCTCGGGCTCTAAGGTGGTTTGGGGTTCGCAGCCTCGTACTGGCCAGGATAGAATGGCAGCTCGCCGTAATATGGGGAGGTCAGAGGTTAGGGCAGTCCAATCCAAGACCCAGTCTTGCCCTTGTTTTCCGTCTTTTACTCCAAGAAGTCGTCTGAAGGTTTTTGCGAGCTGGGGTTCTCCTGCTCGGAAGGCTTGCTTGTCATATTTCGCAATGGCTAGATTATTTAGATAAGGGGCAAAAGGCCAGCCTACGCGGGATTCTACTAGCAAGGGTTTCGCATCCCAGCCATCCACCTTGTTAGGGTTTTCAGAGAGGAGTTTAAAGTAATTAGGGTTTGAACGACCAGAGATACGCCCGGTTTTCTTGTCAACAGAAAAAAGAAAGAACTTTCGGAAGAGATCCATGCTCGGTTCAAAACTGAGAAGTCTGCAGGCTACAATGTATGAAATTAAAAACCTAACTGTGGTTAAGGTTAAGTTACAGGGAAGGGCGTTGTTTACAATAAGGAATTCAGCGAAGAAGGGGTCTACAGGCAAGCGGAGGCCAACTAAGAAAAAATCAAAATAGAAGACCATTCGGTCTCCTTGAAAGTTGTGGCCGGCGTCGAGGTTTAAATCGAAAGCTTTCACTCGGTAATTTTTGGGGTCCATACCCAAAGAATAAAACCAGGTTGAAACCTCATCCTCGCTTTGAAGGTCATCCCAGGATATGAAGGGTGTGCTAGTTGAAGCTACTTGTTGACCTCGCTCTTGGTCGGTTGGGCCAGTTAAAACCAGGGGATTCTCGGTAACCTGCTCGACATTGCGAGGGAGTGTTCGGGAAGGCTTCCGTCGGACAAGTGGGGGAACCTCACGTTCAGTTGCCTCCGAGCCAGAGGAGGAAGTGGATGATTCAATTTGTTCTTGAGGGGCTCCGTGATCATAAGCTCGGCCTTCGATTTCGGAAGGCGTTCTACCGTCAGAAGACATCCTACAAACAATCGAGGAACACGGGTTAAACCCTGCTTGATGTAAAAAAGGAAATTAATTGAAAATTTGGGGCAAGCTAGGGTTTAACCGTGAACCAATGAACGGGGCACTGGTTTATTTTTCCTCGATCTTGGGATGAAGGCAATGTTGGGGATGGGAAGAGTTCCGATGTGATAATATCAAAAGCATGAGACAGAAGACATAGCTAAGTCTAGAACTCATGATCACATATTCACATTATCCAACAATTACCAGATGAAAATGAACAAACCAGATGAAGATGTACCGCAGAGTAAAAGCAAGCGTTAGGGGAATACGTGTAAGAGCACTTGAAGTTTAAGAAGAAAATTCAGGTTGAGCCAAGAAGCCTGTCGCGGTTGGAGAGGGAAGAGTCGATTTTTGATGCAGTAACTCTAAGAAATTGAGAATGGGAAAGTTTGGAATAAAAGCGGTTCTTGGTCTTTTAAAGGAAACCGCCGTTTGGGAAAAGTATCATCATTAAGGTGCAGCAATCGAGGCCAAAGGGGCGGCGTGCATTTAATGCCTTCATGGAGAAACACGCCTGTCTTTTCGTAGGCTGACGGCTGGTGAGATAATTTCTTGGGGCACAGATACCGTGCATCCAGTTTTGGTGTCAAAATTATTGGGAATGTAAGATTTAAAGATTTGGGGAAATATCTTTCTAATACCTTGGGCTCCTCCTCGCTACGAGTATGAATACTCGGTGAGGCAAGGAGTAGGGGCTCTCTGGCCCAATGAGCCAGTTGAGGAATCAAATGCAAGGCAAGTCAATGACCTTCGAGCAAGCGAGCGCGTGCTTGGGCTGTGTTAAAGTACCTTCACAGTGGGGGTTTAGTCAGCGAGCAAGGTAGAGGAGCGAGCATGATTAAATATGCTCGCAGAAGGAGGCGACATGGCCGGGGGCAGTTCTCTGAGACAAGACCGGTTGTTAAAGGTGAGGGCGGTTATGTCAGGAAATCCTCCACGATAAGCGCTCCTTAATGGGTTAGTTATTATACCTATTATTAAGGGCCATAAAAATCATGGGCGATTAATAGCGTTCATGGGCGGTTGAGTTATTAGCGATTACACTACGTGGGATATAAAAGCAAAGCAGAATGTGAAGAAAGGTACGCACAATCTTGTTTCCCTTGGCCTAAACTCTGTCGAATTGTGAGCCTATTGTACTGATTCACACGCCGGAGGGCTTTGCGAGGCGCCCTGCCCAGTTTACGTTTCTTCTTCTACATTGCAGAGTTGGGCTTAGAGGATTTGTGAGCACGTTGAAAGCCAGGTGCTTGGATTGGGCCGTTTTAGTGGGTCCAGATTATCTTGGACGCATCAATATATATATATATATATATATATATATATATATATATATGAAATATAACAAAACAAGGTGTTTCGATTTTCAATGTCTTGTTCATTAAATGTGTAGTATAAAAACTAATAAAAATGTAATAAAATTTGTGTTTTTATTTATGGAAAGCATTTAGGCGAAAAAAATTACGATTATATATATGTTATAAGGTGGACACAAAGGGTAATTATATAAATGTACAATATTAAAATGACTCAAAAATTACCTTCATTAATTTCTTAAATATTGAAAATAGGTAATCATTTTTGAGATATACGGAGAAGAAAGTAACACTCTTTTAATCTTGGGTGATATGTCAGTGTTTTATTTGTGAGAAAATAAGTGTAAAGAAAGGGACAAATTTGAAAAGAATAATGATTGAGATAATTAGACGATAGGAAAATGATTAGGGACCATTAATTAAAAATTAAAGTAGGATTATCCTAAACTTCATTGACAAGTTTTGTAGCTTAATGATTAGGGACAAGTATTGACTTTGACAGAACTGAGAACAGCAACAACCATGCACCTTATATTACTTCACTATAAAGGAAGGAAATGATAAGAGATAATAATTGAGATAATCATAACTAATCTTTCTCCAAACCTACTAACCGAAAAGGACAAAACTATGAAATGGGAAAGTTGATGGCTAATTACTGCTCCTTTCATTTCAGATAAATAGTTCTTATTTAAAAGTTAATTTATTTTTTAAAAATAATATTTTTAATAACTCATTAATAATAAAATAATATTTTTATATTTAATTTTTTTAAAATAAACTTTTTACATAGAACGAAAAAAACAACACTTAAAAAGGTCCTCTTTCTATCGTGTCACTCACCCATCCTCAGTTGAGAAATAAATTTTCATCTAATATCAATGAGATTATGAGAAGAGCGCATATATGTTACAAGTAAAAAGTCTTAAAGTACTATTTTTATATACTTTAGATAAGGAGTTTATTTTCAAAATACGCCTTTCATATTGGATTTAAAAAAAATCTGTTATTTCATTTTGAAATATTTTATTTAAAAAATTTATTTTGAAAAATTAATCATTAAATTAACATTTTACTATTAATAAATTATTAAAAATATTATTTAAAAATAATAATTTTCAATGGATGATGTTTTGCCCGATGCAAAAAGAGTAATGCTTATGATCTTGGACTAGCACTAGCTAATGGAGTTATACTTTGTAGAAAATATTTTATTGTTATATAGTACTACGTGGTATGGTCTATTGATCTAGGTGCACAGAGATGGATGATGCTTTCCACCTGGGGGCCAAGGGACCTGTTCAACTAAATATTATTTTATTACAAAACGTTGTCAATTTATGGAAGAACCCTACTTAACGTATAAGAGCATCTCCAACGTTTAAAAAATCAAATTCTTAACCAACTTTTTATTAAGAATCTCCTAAAAATTTTCTATTGTAATGATTCTTAGTTGCCAAGTAGGAGAGAGAGGGGAAAAAACTTCTCTATTAAGAAGTTGATGTTTACATAGGGAAATGAGGAAAGTAAGGGGACAGCCACCTGTTTCTCGGGTGTGTGTGGGGGTGGGGGGGTTTTGCTTTTATTTTAAATGATTTGAAATTTAATATTTTTTTGTGTAAGAAGATTATACAATGAGAAATATATTCTTAAGTGGATAAGAAGATAAAAATATTTAAGTGACAGTGGGATCCAGTTAATAAGTTGTGTAAGAATTTATAACATTGGGGATGCCCTTAGATGATGTTAAATTTAATATTTTTTGTGTGTAAGAAGTTGTATAAGAAGATTATACAATGAGAAGATATATTCTTAAGTGGGTAAGAAGAAAAAAGTGTGTAGGTGGCAGTAAGACCCAATTAAGAAGTTGTACTAGAAGTTGTAACATTAAGGATGCTCTAAGAACAGCATCATTGTGGGTTTTTAGCTCTCTTCTTATTTGAGAAGAAACAAATCAACAATGGTAACACTCTTCTTAATGAAGTCACAAAAGAGAGAGATAAAGATTTCTTCCTAAATAAGAAGAAGATTTTTTGGAAAAGAGGAAGAGAGAGGGGGCGGTTGCTGTTGACTTTGTGGTGTGTGTGAGGTGGAGGGAGGGTTTTGTATTTATGTGGGATAATGTTAAATTTAATATTTTTTTATGTAAGAAGATTATACAATGAGAAGATATATTTTTAAGTAGGTAAAAAGATAAAAATGTATATATGGCAGTGAGACACGACAAAGAAATTGTGTAAGAATTTTACACAATTGTGATGCTCTAAGAATGTGTAAATAGTAATTGTGATTTTTAATTTTTTTCGGTAATAATTAAAAATTATGATTCCACTAAAATTTAATTATTTTTGAATTCACTACTAATAGACTAATAATGCAATACATAAACATATCACGTGTTACGACGTAATATAGTATATCTTCACTTATAATACAACTTAGAAGTGGACTCTATCTTCGTCAATGGGCTCATGCAAAATTAAACAAAAATGCAATTCACGTGAATGGGCCTTAATAAAAGGATTAACTAATTATTTGGTCTTTGAACTATTCATAAAATATGTGTTTGGTCCTATTATTTTTTTCGGTATGCATTTGGTCCTTAAACTCGTTTTTTGATGTGAGATTCTCCCCTCACGAAATTATCGTCAATTTTACCATCAATATTTAATTGAAATCCTGAATTTGCCCTTAGTAATGTTAATGGTTCAAAAGAAAAAAAGAAAAAGGGAAAAGCAGAGATAATGACTTAATTTCTTTCTCCCCACATCGATGAAATCGTATTCTCATATTCCAGTGAACAAGATGAACATCGATCTCATCGTCTTCTTTCTTCCGGTGAACAAGATGAACTTGTTCACGATTTTCAATGGCAATGAAGGAAAAATGGGACCTTAGCTAGTGGATTAGACTAAAAGCTTGCAGAACAAGATCGAGAAAGTCGCCCCATATCTACAGAAGCAAGCCCAACAGCGCTTTCTCTCTCTCCCTCATATCTTACGCTCGAATCTCCGGCACTCCAACTCCAGCCCGTCGATCTCCCAAACCCGAGTTCAGATCTTTCCATCCGCTTCCGTTCTCGCCCAGATCTACAGAAGCAAGCCCATCGCTACCATGCTTCATCCGACCACGATCTACCTCACACATCTCTCTCTCACTTCTCCTTAATCTCCTCTGGCGTCGTCTCTACCCACCATAGCAACCTGTCATCAACGAAGTGACTAATGTCACCGGAGGCTTTGTAATCTTTGATTCCATATCTCTCCCTGAGTTGCACTTAAAAGTTTCAAAGTTATGAAATCGGCCATTAGAAAAGTAGCGATCTGTGTTTGATTTTCTGCAAAGACCAAATTCACCCTCGTAGTCCAAATTCACTTTTTCCCTGAACTCTGACCAATTACTTAAAAAATAAATAAATAAATTGGGTGTAGACTGCTGCTTCTGCTTGATCTGGTAAGTACCGTTTCTTTTGTGATTTGTTTTTCTTTTGTAGATCTATGATTTGATTGTGTGCTAATTAAATTTCGATTACCATGTCGTTGCTTAAAGCTTGGATTTGTTTGCAATATGTTGTTGTTGGACGATTTCGAGTTTGTTAGTTATGAATGTTTTTTTATATTGAAAGTTTTTGAATGAGGTTGTTGTTCAGGGCGTTGACTGTATAAGAGTAAATTTGAGATTTCAATAAAATTTTAACGGAAAAACTGACGGTAATCCTGTGAGGAGGTGGTAATCTCTTAGCAAAAACCAAGTTTAAGAACCAAACACATTTCGAAAAAAGCTGCGAGACCAAACGTATATTTTGGGGATAGTTCAGGGACCAAATAATTATTTAATCCTTAATAAAACCATGTTGGCGACATTTCCCTTGTATATTGTATTTAGAAAAGGGTAAAATTTTGGTAGGTCCCTTTTTTAAAATTTTTAATCCCAAAAATTTTCCTTTCTTTTTTTCAACCACAAAAGATTATTTTTGGAAATATTGTTAAGGAAATATCATCGTCTCCTTCAACAGCTCTGGCAACACGTTTTGGATTCGAGTTTTCTGAATCATTAACTACGAAACTTTAATGAAAATGTGTTGGGTTGGAGGATTTTCACAGTAGGGACTATCGCGAAGGAGAAGGAATAAGAAGACTTACAATATAGGAGAAGGAAGAAGAAGACTGATGACATGGTCTGTTTCATTATAATTTTGAACCACGGTACAATTAGACTAGGCAGTTAAACTATTTTGAATCGCGGCGCAAAAATATCAGATTAAATTGATGAATCGCGGTACAAAAAATAATGCAATAAAATTGATGAATCGTGGTACAAACATTGATGAATCACAGTAAAATTAGACTACACAATTAAACTATTGAATCGCGGTGCAAAAATTATTGCATATATTTTTGAATCGTGGTACATATAATTTTGAATCGCGGTGCATTTTTAAAATTTTTTGAATCGTGGTGCATAAATTTTGGAATCGTGTTATATTTTCGTAACGCGTATCAGGCTCATTAAGGGTATCGCAGTCATTTCGACCCCAAAAGTGTCCTTTTTCGATTGAAAAACACGATCTTGGAGCAAATCAAAACTTTAAAAGGGATCGCCCGCAATTATTCCTATATAAAAATTGCGGCCGTCCGTTTTGAAGTTTCTAATCGCTAAAGTACCATTTTTTCAACTAGAAAAAGTTTTTTTGATGGCAAAATGACTACGATACCCTTAATGAAGCGTATACGCGCTACGGAGGTCATTATTTTTGCACCGCGGTTCATCAATTTTATTACATTAGTTTTTGCACTGTGATTCAATAATTCAATTGTCTAGTTTAATTGCACCGCGATTTATCAATTTTATTGCATTAATTTTGCACCACGATTCAATAGTTTAACTTTCTAGTCTAATTGCATTGCGTTTCATCAATTTTATTGCATTAAGTTTTGGGTCGTGATTCAATAGTTTAATGCGTTTAATCTAATTGCATGTTCATCAAATTTATTGCATTAATTTTACACGGTTCAATAAGCTTAACGCCTAGTCTAATTGCACAGTTGTTTATCAATTTTGTTGCATTAATTTTTGAACTGCGATACATATAATTAATCTAAGTTGCACCGTGATATCAACTTTTATGTACCGCGATGAATGAATTTTTAAACCGCGATAAATAAAATATTATTAATCTATTTTTACCGGAGCTGTTGAAGGAAACGATGATATTTTTGGAACAATATTTCAAAAAATGGTCTTTCACCGTTGAAAAAAAAAGAACGATGGACTTTTGAGGTTAAAAACTATAGAAAAGGGACCGGCCATAATTTTAACCTTGTATTTAGGGTGATAACTGGGTCGGTCGCATGTGATAGAATTATACCGAAAAAATCCCCTATATTTGTTTTAAACCGCTAAAGTACACTTTTGAAAAGAAAATGTCGAAGATCGTTTTAATGAAGGAAAGACACACGGACAAAGCCACAGTCCAAATTTTAGTGTCGCTCAAAATTTTGGGCGTCGCAATGCAAAAGTCATTGCCTAAAATTGGGCATTGCAAGGAAAAAATTTGGGTATCGTTCAAAATTTTTGGCATCACAATGTAAAACGCCCCAACTTAATTTTGGGAATCGCAATACAAAAATTAGGCATCCCAATTAAAACCGATCAAATATTGTGTAACATTAGACGTCGTTTATCAATTTAAAGTGATATCGTCCTTCTTTTGACATCTTCCTTTCTTGAGAAGATCAAAGAGAAAAGCTAATATTACAATTTACAAAACCAGACCCATCTTCATGTATCAGCAACGCAACCAAACAAACTTCTACTTCTGCTAGACCATCAACATGAGAACACACGTATAGTGCCAAAATCATTAAATTGGGACGAAAGCGGAGAAGGAGGAGGAAGAAGAAGACTTACAACGAAAGAGATGGACGAAGAATGTGGATGACGTACACTAGTTATTTATGCTTTTGTATCGTGGTGCAAAAATAAATTAGATAATATTTTTGCATCGCGGTTTAAAGTTTAATTTCTAGTCTATTTTTGAATCGCGGTTCATAAATTTCATTGCATTAATTTTTGCACCGCGGTTCAAAGTTTAATTTCCTATTCTATTTTTGAACCGCGGTTCATAAATTTCTTTGCATTAATTTTTGTATCGCGGTTTAATCATAAATTTCATTACATTAATTTTTGCACCACCGCTCAATAGTTTAGTTTCGTAGTCTAACTGCACCGCAGTTCATAAATTTAATGTGATATTTTTGAACCACGATACAAAAGCGTAGCACGCCTCAGACTCATTAAGGGTATCGCAGTCATTTCGTCCTCAAAAGTGTCATTTTTCGATTGAAAATAAAAACACTGGAATAGAGGGGTTATAAACTTTAAAAAGTGGACCGACCCGTAATTTTACCTAAAAATTATTTTACATACATAAATGTTAGGGCATCTCCACTCATAAACCTTTTAAAAGGTTTATCAACTTGTCATGTCATCAGCTTATAAACATTTTCTCTGTAAACTTATTTTTCACTATACATAAACCTATAAAATGGACCCACAATTAACTATTTTATTTTTTCACAATATACATTTAACAAGTAATATGGTAAATAATTATTAAAATAATTAATTAATTTTTTGTAAAAACATATTATGTGCACCATATAATTTATAAACATAATTTTTGAAATAAATATATTTTTGAAAAAGTAATATACTCCCTCCGTCCCAAAATTATTGTCATGTTAAACCTAGCACACGAATTAATCCGAAGAAAAAAAAATTACGTTGATTATTAATATTTGTATAATGTGTTGTTTCTTTTAAGCCATATGCACATGACCAAAAATTAAAGTAGAAAGAAAAATAGAGGTAAAATGGTAAAAATAAAGTTACAAAACAAGATTTTTTAGGACGAACGAAAAAGAAAAACAAAATAATAATTTTGGGACGGAAGGAGTATATATTTTATCCACTATCATTTTGCTTATCAAAAATTAAAAAGAAAAAGAAAAAACGAAGAAGATAGAAGGAATCAACCAATGTGCCAACGCGGACAAGTATGAAGTGGTCCATATACATCAACCAATTTTATTTTTATTTTTTTTTAAACCAGGTTGAATCTGGGTAGTAGTTCCTCCTCATTGCTACTACCGGAAAATCGCGAGATGTGCAGAAATGATAGAGGTTTGAGAACAACGATGCACATAACACATACAAGGTCCAACCTCGAAGAAAACAAAGTGCTTCCACCAAGTATCGAACCCACGCTGCATGCCTCCAGCATCTTATGTCCCCCTTCTTTTACCACTCGGCTATGCCTCGGGGGACTACATCAACCAATTGATGTTATTGACCTTTGAGTTGGCCCTCTTCGGTTCATGTTATCATTCTTATGGACCTTTGAGCTAAGCTCTCCAATCTATATATATATATATATATATATAAAGCCTAGATAGTCTAAAAATAGTAATTTTTCGCCAAAATTTGCATTCCTAAAATAGTAACCCCTATTTATAACAAACATTTAATGAATCCTATAATTAAATAATATAAATTTAAATACTTATAACTCCTTAAAACTAGAGCCTAGGAACTAGAACCACTGCATTCATTGTTTTGTTATCCAGACACAACCTTTTATGCATACAACCGTTAGTTTTTCATTGTTGCCAAATAAACTTCAGAAAAATCATGGATGACTTTGCACAAGAAAGTTCATTGAAACGAATCACAAATACTCACAATTAATTCTAACCGAATGACTAATATGTGTGTATATATATATATATATATATATATATATATATATATATATATATATATGATTTTTTTTATGATTTTTTTTGTCTACTTCACCAGATTAAAAGCTATCATAACAAATACTTTCAATGAAATCACAAAAACTCACAATTCATTATAACTAAATGAAATATATGAATATTTTTTTTGTCTATTTCATCGGATCAAAATTCTTAAAAGAAATATTATGATCAAAATTACAAATACTCATTATTGATATTAAATATATGACTGACCAACAAAAATATATAGATTTGAAATTTTGTTGTCAATTTCATCATATTCAAAATTTAAAAATCATCAAAAGTTCATCTAAAATACGAATGCACGTGATTAATTATAAATGACTGACAGATCTAAAAAATATATCGATTTGAAATAAATAAAATTTAACAAATACTTCAAGAAACAAGAACAATATAATGGTAAATAACAAAATGAAACAAACAATATTGCAACATAATTTTTTCCCTAACAAAGAGGAAATGTTTCAGAAGTGTAAAATTACATCTCTTTTAAAAAAAATGAACCGACCATTTAATCATGAACGAATTGATTTATCGTTGTGTTCGAAAAGTAATCAGATTTACATCAAATTGTAGAGTACCCAAGTATTCTCACTTGGAAAGCTACCTTGATGATCTCCCTTTATAGAGTTCTATATTTTCAAGGATAGAGAATGGGGAGAGGGATAAAGAGTAAAGTGAGTGAAGAAGAAAAACTAAAATGGGAGTTGATTCCATAAGTTGGGTTAATAGTTTGTTTTTTCTTCGGTGAGACGGCAATGTTGCTGAAATAAACATCATGACAAGAGGTAGCGAGACTCAAGACAAGAGTTTTTAATATATATACTCTAAAACAATGTCGTTTTAATATCCGTGAGTGGGGTGAAGTAACAAAGCCAAGAGATTACATTTGTCTTTTTAATTGTTATTGATTATTGATATTGAAATAAGCCATAAACATGCTTAAATCGGTACAAATAGAATTATTTGAGTCAATTTTCAATTGATCATCGTCAATTAAATTTGTTTAGAGTAAGTTTTGTCATTCAATTAATATGTGTCGAGTTATGAACACGTCAAACTCATTTATATTAATTTTTTGTCTTTTAAAGGTTTGAAAAAAATATGGTGAAAATTGTGTCGGTCTCTTTTGACAGATATTCAACCACTGTCCATTATGCTTTTTTAATTGAAAAAAACATTTTTGATGTAAAAGGACGGGTATACATTTAATGAATCGGACACGCTTGCGATAAGCATCAGTTCATACATTTCCATGCATGATTCAAAATTGTGTAATTATTATTCTCATTCCATAGCAGTGCATCATGATTTTAAATCGATGCTTCACGTTCAAACTGGTCTATTTCCAATTCATAGTGATGCATTGTGATTCTAAATTGATGCATCGCGAATCCAAATCAACGCATTGCTACTAAAAATCCATACACTGTGATACACATTTTTTTTCATTTTAATTATTTATTTAATTTTCATAAATTGCAGTTATTCCAATATATTTATTTTATTATTGTTAATCAACTGACACGTATATTTCTTTATTTTCATAATAATTTTTAATCAAATGATATTTTTATATTAATTGAAATAATTTTCTCTTTTAGTTTTGTTTTTTGTCTTCATTTTGCTTGATTATAATTTAATTGAGTATAATTTGATTGAAAAATATATATGTTCGTGCGTTTAACGCACGGGTGTATAAAACTAGTTGTGATAAAGCTTTACATTTTGGTTTAGAGCTTTCTCCGACGTAGCATTGTAGATGCTCTTAAACCACCGTATGTTACTTTTGAATTGCCCTCCTCACCTAAGGGCTAGTTTTGAATTGCTCCCCCCCCCCTCAATTATGGGTAAATTATAGATAACCCCTTTATTTATGGGTCAATTTTGAATTGCCCTCTCAACTAGCAATTGAAACAACGTACTTCCCAACTACCAATTTTTTTATCAGATGATCGATTTAAGCATTGTCGTTTGAGTTGATCGGAAATGCCCATCTAAGATTCATATGACCATATTTGGTACTTTTTGAAGACTATATTCTCCTTTTGATGTTGATTGGGTACGTATTTGCAATTTTCCCATATAGATACATTAATTATTTTTGGTCAAGGATAAAATAATCAATTAAAATGCCAAAAGATTATTTTGATCAAAATAAATACCCAAAAATGATTACGTGAGTTTTAGGTGGACATTTTTTGTCAACCCAAATGAAAGTGCTCAAGTAGAATGTGCAATTCGAGACAATGTGATAGTTGAGGGGGATAAAATACTTCAATTGGTAGTTGAGGGGACAATTTAGACCTGACTCATAATTGAGGGAAGTTGTCTTTAATTTACCATCAATGTTACATTAAACATAGGGATGTTAAGAGGTTGTGATCCGACGGGCCGACCCGTTTAAACAGAGAAAAGTAAGGGTTAGGGTCGAAAAAAATTGGCCCATATAACACCGGGGTTAATTGGGGCGGACCGATAGGGTCATGGCACGTTAGGGCTAGCCCTGCCGAATGTAGGACTGACCCGCTAGCCCTATAATTAAGTATTACTATTTATTTATAATTTAATATTTGTATAATTACGTCTTAAGAGTAAGAAGATTTGAAGTTAATTTCATTGTGATATGATGACTTGACAATCAGCTTTGTAGTAAGTATTGTTAAGTATCCACCATATACGTTTGGATTGTCTCCCCTAACATAATGTATTTGAAAGGTTAAAGATGTTTAGGACATTTTTTTGTGTAAAAACTATGGAGACAAGGCTTACGTGTAACATTATAATTCTGAAAAATAAAATTCCAACATTTTGCAACCAGTGAGCATGTTATATGCACGTGTGCATTAATATTTTTGAGAAACGGTTTACTAATTTATTTTTATTTCATGTATGATAATAATAATAATAATAATAGAATGTGGTTGAAGAATAAAAATGATGTGGACTTATTTCATGTTTTTATTAGTATTTTTTAACCTAGTAGTACTTGAAGTTGATGTATGTTTTGAATTTTATCACTTAAGTGATGTTGTTGCCTTGTTGCATGTCTCTTTTTTTTTTTGGATTCTAATGTTGAACATCGTCCGTTGATTACTTAATTTCAAAATTTTGATTTAAATATGAATTTTTTTAGAGTTACCCGTTAGCAACCCGTTTTTAAATCGAGACATGTAGGGTTAGGGCTAGATTTGCAATTTTAGTGGTATATTTAAAGTAGACCGTTTAACCCATGGCCCTATAGGGTTATAGTTGGCCCAATTAAAATATCTAATTAAACTCTTGTATTAAACATAAAGAGATATTATTTTCACTACATTTTTTACTTACCTACTACATTATTAGTTATTAGTATAAACTATGGACCTATGGTGTGTTTGAACAAAACTGCTATGTTACTAATTATTTGTCATTTGAAATTGAGCAATAAATTTCTTATTTTAATATTACCTATTATATTTGTAACACATCATTGAACTAGATAATTTTTTTTCCTATTTTTTTTCTTAATAGATATAATTTTCAATCATGCTTATGACTATTTTCATGTTTATTATAAATAAATTAATTCAATAAGTATTATCTACCAAATTTTTTGACAGTGATATTTCATTACCATAATAAAAAATAAATTTAATTTAAACAAAATTAGTTTTTAAATAAATTCAATAATAAAAATATGGTTGGTATTCAATTGATTATCAAGGTTAATCAATTCAAAATTAGTATTTAGAATCAATTGTTATTTGGTAGGCAAAAGGTACTAAGACTTTAAAATATGATATCAAAAAATGATTTAACTATTGGATTGAATTTTTACAATTATATCTTTTAATTAAATCTAATCATGAATTTTTTTTATTTCAATAAGTAACAATTACATGTTTTTATTAACATTCGGCAGACAATTTTTTTTTTGAAAGTATTAGTTTTTAACTATATAACCATGAATTTTATTGATTAAACATTTAAAAAAGAATAATTATGTTGTTTATGTGGACGGTAACCAAATATCTTGTGATAGTTTTTGAATTAGAAAATTACTTAAGAAGGTAATTAGGAAAATAAATGTTGGGAATTTCGGTCCCAATATTATTTGAATGATTTATTTAATTATTTTGCCTTTTTCTTGGCATTTTAATTATAAATTATTTACTTGTGTAAGAATTTATCTTTTATATGACAAGTTTATATTTTAGGAGTATTGTGTTTGTATGGAAATACTTGCAAACTGTCTCTAACAGCTGGATCTCTCAGATCACTTCGATGAAAAGTGATACATAAATGGTACACACAAGTGGTACAGGAGATCTGAACTCAACTCTGTAGGAGCCGGAATCATTGAGTTTGGAAAGGTTTTGATTTCCCCTAGAGTGTTTTGGTTTAATACAATAACTTCTAATAGTTTGGAAATAATCTTTTCTTAATTTCCAAGTTTTGTAGGTGTCTTTGAAACGTATATAAAGGGGAGGACTCTCATAAAGAATACAAAGAATGTTGAGCTTATAATGACATAATTAATACGCAGAGTTTTGAAGACAAATTTCGTTTAAAACTCGCACAACACCTGCTATATACGAAAGACGGAATGCAATGCTTAATGTCATCAAACTGGTGATCACATTCAGTTCACAACTGTACTAGATCTAAATTCTAAATAGTTTTTGAGTAATGATAGATGAAGACTTAAATTTGTGCAAGCACCAAATGATGTGGCTTCAATGTGTCATCTTATTTGGCATTTTATGAGCTCCACTATAAGTTAAAAAGTTATGTTAACAATATGATACATAAGATGCCACATCATTTGGTACCCAAAATTAAGTGTTATTAGAGTGACCATAACATTACCCATAGGGCTTGTTTGGTAGTTGGACAAGGATAAGCAGTATTATTAATCTCAGTAATATTAGTGTCCTCGCTATTAATCCTCACTTATATATCGGGGGTAGTTTTGAGATTACAAATATTAATCATAATTTTTTTTAGTGAGGGCGCTAATAATATCACCCTCTCCCTTAGTATTAATAGTGAGGGGATAATGACTTTATTCGGGTAACTCGTGTTATTAGTCCCGACCACCTATTGCGTACCAAACATCAGGTAACTCGGCTTAATAATCCTATCTTACCTTAATCCTGACTACCAAATGACATCATAGTTTATCGTTCCCGTAAGGCAACGGACACCATTTCCAGTTCTTTGTTGTGGCAGGGCACAGGTGTCGAGCCAAAAGGTCATGACACGTAAGCCGACAAGGTGGAGCCCACTAGGTAAAACTATGGCATTTGAAAGTTGGAACCCACCAATGATTTGGAATGATGGGCATTTGATTCAGAGAGAGAGAGAGTATGATATGGAGGGTGTAAGTTGGCAAATGATGGGTGCATTGCATGGGGGGATGATGGTGAGGGGGTTTGGGTGATGTTGGAGATAAGGTTTGCAGATGTGGAAGTTCCGTCTTTTACGGAAGGCCGACCAATCCTTGTTTTTGACTGTGCTATTTGTTTGTAATTTTGCTTGCCTTTTCCCTTGTTTTAATTTGCCCTACTAATTATAGCCGTCCATGATCGTTAGCTACAGAGAAACCATACGACTTTTCTCCTACTACTACTGCTGGAGAAAGAATAAAGAAATTGAAGCCCTCTCCTATCAGATGGATTGAGCACCTCACTAGATAACTGTCACCACGACCACCACCCCCACCACCATCTAACCTAGGAGTCCTTTCTTGAGTTGATAATGGAAAAGCAAGCTTAGACAAAGGATTCTCTTATAACAATAATTGGCACTTAGAATTTGAGCCTTCCAGAAAAAGAATAGGTTTTAATGGGACACAAAAAGTTTAGTCAGACCTTATTATTATTATTATTATTATTATTATTATTATGAGGTATGATAGCATCCATCGGCTCTAAAACTAAAACTCGTATTAATATCACAAATTTTAACTTTTAATATGATTTGTCTATTATATTATTATTATTTGTCTAAACAAGAGTTGCCTTTATAAATTTGAGGTACAAAATTGTTGGAAACTTGTTTCAATTAATTGAATAAGCAAAGTCATGTAAGGAAGGAAGTGGGAATCCCACATTGGGAAAAAGATGAAAACAACTCTACTTTATAAAGTAGAACTTTTAGGCTTTACATTCGGCCATTGAGCCACTACATTTTTGTGTAGGAGGGAAGACCTAACTAAGTGCAGGTCCAAACACACGCGCGCCGTCGCCATACGACTTGGCTTGCTTGCTTCAGTTCAAGTGGAGTGTGAGCCTTTTCTGTCCCTTTAAGACAGAACAATTACAATGGCCACTTGCAACGGCCGCTACGGCTGTGTCCGTTATACTGCATGAAAACACGTTTTTTGACCACTGAAAAAACTCTTTCTGCACACCACCTTCTGCTCTTACAAAGATACAACAGTCGTGTTCTGATTCACTGGTGACTGAAACTTGGAAGGATTGACTTCTTCATTCACGTAAGAATCCTAAACTCTGGGAGACTCACTGGCAACATCCATCCATTCCGCACACGGTGTCGGTTTTTGTTTAAGGGTAGAGATTGACTATCTCGAGGATCTTCAACTATACTATACACACACACACACACACACACACTGCTGGAACATGAAACAGATCAGGCCCCTTACTAACAATCTTAAGACAAAACTATTTTTGGCTTGATATTTTCTTTTCCTGCAGACAATACAGATCTTCTTCTTCATCCTTTTTCGATTCTGTCCGATCCGTCGATTACAGATTCGACCATCTTTCTGCTTTCGAAGATTTAACTGCTTAACGCACCATATTACTGAAATTAAAAACACTAACCAGTCGGTTTTGAACACACTGATCAGCTTGGTTTTTTGAAACTGATAAATCTATTCTTTTAAGAAAACTGATCAATCAGGGTTTATACAAACTGTACAGGCCTGTTTTCTGCGTTTAAATCAGTCTGTTCTGGAAATCTAATAAGCTTGTTTGCATGCTTATTGATTATATAAACATGTAGTAAGCTTGCTTACATCTTATTACTTAGTGTACTCACTAATAACCTGTAATCAGCATATTCAGTTTAGCTTGCTTACACTTTACTCAATTGTATTAATTGTAATAGTGTTTTAATATGTATTAATTGTAAAGTGTTTTAATCTGTTTCACAGAAACAAAATAGCATAGACTGCACAAAAAAATCTATTAATTTTGGTTGCTAATTGTATAGAAACAAAAGTGTTTCATATAACTTAGCATAATACTAACGACACTAAACCTGTCAAAGTTCCTGAAGGAAACAACCCCTATCTTGAAAGAAGGGGAATCAGACCGAACCACTGTGGCCGCTGTCGAGTCATGGAAACACTCCGACTTCCTTTGCAGGAACTACATCTTAAATGGACTAGATAACTCGTTATACGATGTATACAACCCATTTAAGACAGCCAAAGAACTTTGGGAATCATTGGAAAAGAAATACAAAACCGAAGATGCCGGCTCGAAGAAATTCGTAGTTGCTAGGTATTTAGAATTTTTTATGAATGATTCTAAAAGTGTAATGACACAGGTTCAGCAACTCCAACTGATTTTACAAGAGATAGCAACCGAAGGAATGATTATTTCTGAAACATTCCAGGTTGCGGCGATGATCGAGAAGCTACCTCCCGCATGGAAGGACTTCAAGAACTATTTCAAGCATAAGCGTAAAGACATGTCATTTGAGGATCTGATTCTAAGGCTAAGGATTGAGCAAAACAACCGGGTCGCCGACAAAAAGCAACTTCACCCCATAGAAGGGGTACATGTGGTATAACAAGACTCCAGGAACGGGAAGCGTAAAAGCTCCGGGGAAGGGACGTCGAAACAACATAAGCAGTATAAGTTCAAGAGGAAATGTCTCAACTGTGACAAAAAAGGCCACAAAGATGCCGAGTGCCGAGGGAAGAAGCGAGTCCACCGAGAAGCCAACATAGTTGATGAAGACATCAACATGATCTGCGTGGTTTCCGAGACAAACATGGTCGGCAGAGGTCATGAATGGTATGTTGACACTGGGGCCACACATCACATATGTGGCGATGCGAAGATGTTCTCTTCTCATTCCAAAGTGACGTCCGGCGAGAAGCTATTCATGGGCAACTCCTCCACCTCTGGCGTGGAAGGAAAAGGGCAAGTGATATTGAAGATGACCAGTGGACGGGAATTGGTGCTTACCAATGTCCTCCATGTCCCGAATATTAGGAAAAACCTAATCTCCAGTTCCCTCTTACTAAAGCATGGGTTCAGGTTGGTCTTTGAGTCCGAAAAATTTGTACTAACTAAGAGTGGAGTTTTTTATGGGCAAGGGTTACCTCAGCGAGGGCTTGTTCAAATGTAATGTAATGGTGGTAACCCCACCCAACAGTAGTAGTATTAATAATACAACAACTACATCTTCTTCTTACTTGCTTGAGCACTCTAATATTTGACATCTTAGACTAGGTCATGTTAACCATGAATCTATACGAAGATTAATGTAAATGAAATTAATTCCAAAAGCATGAATCAATACTAAGGAAAAATGTCAAATATGCGTTGAGGCTAAACAAACAAGAACCTCTTTTCAAACAATACAACATGACACTCGACCACTAGAGCTAGTTCATAGCGACCTATGTGATTTTAAATCCATAGAGTCATGTGGCGGGAAAAATTATTTCATCACCTTTATTGATGATAGTACACGTTATTATCATCTTTACTTGCTAAATAGTAAAGATGAAGCATTCGAGGCATTAAAAATGTACAAGAACGAAGTCGAGAATCAACTTGAGAAAAAGATTTTAAAAAAAATTTAAATCTGATCGAGGAGGCGAATACATACATCCTTTTAAAGACTTTTGTGCACATGGAATAATTCATCAAGTTACTCCTCCTTATACTCCACAATCCAATGGGATTGCGGAAAGGAAAAATCGTACACTTAAAGAAATGATGAATTCATTACTAATTCAATTAGGCCTACCCGACGAAATGTGGGGGGAGGCAGTGCTCACAGCAAATTACTTGCTCAACAAGTTACCACATAAGAAATTTGAGCAAACTCCTTATGAATTATGGAACGGTCGAAAACCTTCCTACAAATTCATCAAAGTGTGGGGGTGTCTGGCCAAAGTAGCAGCACCATTACCTAATTAAAAAGGTAAAAATCGATCCAAAAACCGTGGATTGTATTTTCATAGGATATGCAGCTCGGAGTAGTGCCTATAGGTTTTTAGTGCACAACTCTGACAATCCAAATATTGAAGTAAATACAATACTAGAATCAAGAAATGTCACATTTTTTGAAAACATATTTCCATTAAAAAATAATCATAATACGAATGAAAAACGCTTATTTCCTTGGAATACAAGCGGAAATGAAAACGAGGCCCTCACGGACATTGGTCCCATGGACATTGTGACGCCCCGCTCCTTCGTTGTCTCGGTTTGCGTGCTATATTGCACTTCTTCCTTTGTCGACGGTATGTTTGGTTTGCGAGAGGGTCTAGATGTGTTTGAGAGACCATATTAAGACCAAAACATTGTTAAGAGACTCCATATAGTTGTTGACTTGCTAAAGTCACAAGTCGTGACCCGACGATAGTCGGAATGCGACGCGATTGAAGGATTGCTTGCGTTTTGTGTTCGTGACCTCGGTTTGGGTCCTAGACCTCTTTAAGATAGTTTATTAACATATTTAGATGCATTAGACTTCAAGTTGGAGGTGTTCCTTAAGTCTATCGAAGATTTGGAAGTTTTGGAGACAGCGTTCGTCTCTATCGCGTAGTTCGGGAATCGAGTCGCGTAATCGCCTCTCCTTTGGGATTCTTATTTCCCTAAGTTGTTATTCAACTTCCTAGAAGTATTTAAGCTTCTTCATTAGCCCTTAGACTTGCCTTAAAAGTCTCCTCGCATTGCTCGTTTGATTTCAAGTTCGTTCGTCGTCCCGGTTGCACGTTGTTGCACCCCTTCCCGGTTTCGCTCCGAGTTGTTTCGGGAGTTGTTTGGGTGTGTTTAGACTTGTTTTGAGTTGGGTTAGACCTTAGAATGGTTGCCCATAAGTTTGGGATCATTTAGATCAAGTTTAGACCAAGTTTTGGAGGTTCGGGCCGAGGCGGCATGGGATGGAGTGTGAGCGCCCGCCTCGAATCTTGAGAGCACCCTTGTGCAGAGAAGGAGTGAGGCGGCCGCATGGAGAAGGTTGAGGCGCCCGCCTCAACCCCAGAAGTGCTGTTACGGGATTTTTCTTCCCCTGTTTTGAGCTAGGTCGTGAAATACCTATCCTACCCCCTTTAAACCCCCTCTAAACCCTTCCTAACTACCCACACTTAGTCCTAATCAAGTCCTAACACTAATTAGAGGTTAATTTAGTTTGATTAAGTGTTTGGTTACTCCCTAACATTCACTAATTGCACTTGAGAAATCCCCTTTGTGCCCTTCTCTTGATTGGAGGTATAAATACACAACCTTAGCCAAATTTTCAGTAAACTCTTCATTTGTTCATCCTATTCTTTCAAATTAGAGAGAGAGAGAGTTGGGGGCTTGAGTTTTGAGCCCTAGCTTCATCTTCTTCCTCCGATCCCCAAGGATTCCACCGTTAGATCGCCGCCAAACCGGATTCTCGGCGAGTGCAACGAAAGGCGACTTCACCGTTTGGATTTGGATTCTCTTGAGTTTTCACTCAAGCTAGGTAAGTTACCTTCTTTTGATTTTGGTTCATTGGCCCTAAGGAAAACAACTTGTATGCTATTTGTGGGCAATGAACAACTTGTATGCTATGTTTGCCCACTTTTGGGGATTTTTGAAGTATGAACTTGTTAGGGGTATTTGTAGATGACTCCTATGCTTATTGATGCATATGATTACTCTTCATTTTGTGTTCCTAGGCTTGAGCATGCTAGAAATCATGCCTTTATGCTATTTGGGTTTATTGTGGAATTGTGCCTACAATTGGGGCTTTAGATGTATGAACTCACATGATATCATGGGTAAGAACATTTAAGTGGGATTATGATATTTATGAAATGGGTTTTGATTTATGATTGGGGTTTTGTTGTGAATTTTAGGGCTTGGGAACTTAAGCCCGAATTATCGGATATATTGTTGTTAAATAAAGTGGGTATTGGTGTTGTCATGGATGAAAGGTCTAAGAATGAAACTTAGTATTTAGACTCAACGGAGTCGAAATAAGTCCACTAGAGTGTTAATGAACTTGGGTGGAATCCCTACGATATTTGGGTTTTGATTGATTATGATTATGATGAATTCTTGGGCTTTTAGGCTTGGGAAACAAGCCCGGATTATTTTTGGGAGAATTATTATAAACTTGAATGATGTGCTAAGTTTGGGTTGTATGAAATGCATATTTAATAAAATGCGATATCTAGACTCAATGGAGTCATTTTAGGTTCAATAAGATGTTAGTGAGCCTTAGGTTGGAATCCTACGATGTTCGGGTTTGGTTGTTTTGATTGTGAGTACCCGAGCATCTCGAATTGTGTCCCATTTGTGACACCCACGACATAGAAGCTTATTGGGGATTTAATTAGAGCGTGCTCGTAGAGCACGGAGCATTAGAGATCAACTTATGATCTCGTATTACCTTAAGAAATGATTATTTGAATGAGTTCTCTCTTAGGGAATTTGGTCGCGTGCACATGGAAGCACTTGCAAGAAAATGACTACGGCTTAATTTTAGTACCCTTGAGATTGGTTTGTGAATGTCGGGTATGTATGACAATTGGGACTACGGTTGAGTCCGGTGTGCCTTTAAGCAACGCCAAAATGCTAAGTCTTGATTTATGATTGTTCTTAGACTCAAGTGATAGTCTGTGGTTTGACCTTGAGTAGAGGGTATAGTAGGCCTCACCTTGTGATTTCTTGAGCTTATATGCTACTTTCGATTTGGTGACGACTTGAGGATTATGAGTACCTCATTATGTGGTTCTTTGACTAAACTTGTAAGTTGGTTGAATTTATTAAGTATGTGCAAATATGTGCATTGTTGAAATTGGTGTGTAGAGCTTTATGTCCTACTTGATTTGGTATGCCCGCAATGAGCGGTCTTGGTTCTTGTTTGAGCATGAGAGTAATTATCTACTTGTGCATTGCATTGAGTCAGTGGCATTAATTGGTTTATTATTCAAGTCGGGGTGGGGCGATGCATCGCCTTCACAATTATGGGATTCGTGCTCGCTATGGATCGCCGCACCGGGACTCCACACACTCCTTGTTGGCCGCGGTGGGGAAGTAGCCACTGCCGTATCGGTTAAGTGCCGCATTGGCTTGCTATTGAGATCGAGTAGCCCTCGGCGGCGATCGATGAATTCACATACCATCGATGGCACGAACCGGATATATTGTGTATTGCGGGAGCAACACTGGCGGAGGCGTTTTAGGTATCTTCTCTAACCCTTATGTGGCTTACTACGAGCACTTACATGAAAGATAACGTGATATGTGATTCATGAAGTTCATGAGGCTTGATGACTTATCTGATTTATTTGTTGGTATACGATTAGGATGCCATGATTTTATACATGCTTGTGCATTATGCCATGCCACGACATGTTATGCCATACATTGCATTTAGTAACTTCTTGGGTCATTATGACTCATTTCGTGTGTTTGTTTTCCTTAGTTTTTGCGGGCTCGTTAGTGCAGCGTTGAAGCTTGGGCGCTTGATTGATAGGGTGGTCTTAGGGCGATAGCTTGGGTTTATTAGTATTATTGTATTTACTATCTTGTGAGACACGGATGAAGTTATGTAAACTTTACTTGGGTAGTTATGTTAGTATTATGTTATTGTATTATTTTGGTAGCCGACTCGTTAGTCAGTGTTGTATCTTTAGAAGTTATTCCTTGTTATTTCGAGCATGCTTTAGCTCACTCATTCTAGTATTGTTGGTATTGTCATCTCAGAGCGGCGTTAGTCGTGAGACTTGTGTTTAGTTGTTAGAATTTGAATATCTTATTCATTAGTTGATCTATTCCTCAGGCATGTTATAGCCGTTGAGTTGTCGTTTATCGGGTTGGAATTCTTGTTGTTTTGCCGGCCTTAGGTTGCCGATGGTTTGTTGTGCGTGCGCAATGTTGCGTCCTTGACGCGAGTAAATAGATTTGTCGAGAGATAGTCGTCTCTCGGCTTGGTATTCCTTAGTTTAAAACTATAGGTTGTGGTCCCATTTATGATTTGCTTCCATGATTTTAGTTTTTGGATATTCGGTTTTGCCGTTATGGCTTTTCATTCTGTTTAGAGTTTGTTGGTTCAACTCTTGACTCGCACCACTACGCTTAGCGGGTGCTTGTCCATCTTTAGCTTGTCTTGGCGCGACCTTGGGATTCGCATTGGAATTCGGATTCGGTATCCTGATTAATATCGAGCTATAGGTTAGCTATTTCGCGGGATAGGTTCCTTGGCCTTGTTTGGGTTGGGTTTATTGTTGAGTTATGCGAGTGTTCTTTGTAGGCGTACTATGTCGGGGAACTTGGCGTGGAGCTAGTTCTATTATACCTTGTTCGAGTGCGGCTCGTGGCGGCGAGTGGAGAGAATGTTAGTGATCCGCGTGTGACTCCTCAGCGGATGTGTGGAATGGAAGATGATTCTTGTTCTTGCGAAATTCTTGAAGTTTAAACCGGAAAGTTTCGATGGAGAGCCAGATACGATTGAGGCGAAACATTGGCTAGAAAGCATGGAGAATATCTTTGCAGTTTTGGGTTGTACATCAGAGGAGAAGGTTACCTTAGCAGTGTTTAGGTTGGATGGTGCGGCCGAGCATTGGTGGCTTGAAATACGAGATCATTGGAGACATCATGGAGTGCCTCGAGTGCAGGAAAACTTTGTCAAGGGAGTTTATGGTGCGGTTTGGTTCGGTAGTAACTTCGAGAAAGAAGAGATGGAATTCGATGTTAGAACAAGGAGATATGACCGTGGCTCGGTATTCAAGCAAAGTTTACGAGTTGGCTCGTTCTTGTAGTTACTTGGTGCGGATGAGGCTAAGAAGGCCGAGAGATTTGTGAAAGGCACGAAGGCAATTATCGTAGGCGGCTTATTCGATTACTTACGGATTACCAAGGGGCTGTGGATCGTGCATGTGCGATAGAGTTAGACATCGAGGAATACACTCGAAAGAAATTATCAAAGACTAATAGGGGCCCTGAGGATAAGAGAAGGCAGTCAGCACCTCAAACAGTTAGTCAAGGAAAGGTGCGTTCGGGTGGCCGGAGTGGTGTTACTACTTCTACTCGGAAAGGACGAGGTGGCGAGTTGACATGTAACTTTTGTAAGAGGGCAGGGACACAGAGGATAGGTGTTGGGGAAAAACGGCGAAATGTTGTGGTGGTGGCGATCATGTTCGTAGGAAAGATTGCCCGAAAGAGGAAAGTTAGTCGATGCAGGAGTACTAGTCAACAATTCGGTGGCTCCAAGAGAGATGGTGACGGTCGGCCTAGAGTTTGAAGCGGTGCAGCGTGGCGGTTAGCTTGTCATTGGGGTTTTGAGACCTATCAGAAATAGGAAGGTATATTCTTATATATATACGTAAATTATACCGTTGCTACTATTATCGTTAATATGAGTACACGTTTTAATCGGTAGCTCATGTGCATTCATACATACATTATATGGTGTATTGTGTATTATTGGTTATTTGCTTGATCGGGAATAATACCCCAATATGAGATTGATATATGATATGGTTTATTTTGTGGATTACCGGTAGGTAATCGCACGTGGTGTAAGGATTCATGATTAGTCTATGTATATATAAGACTATGTTATACGTATATAGTTATGGTTCGTGTGGATATGTAAGAAAAGGCCATAGTATGAATATATATGAAGTATGAATTGTAAGTTGATATTTATTGGTTTGGTATAATGTTTGTATATTCTATAAGGATATATTTTATGTAATGAGTAATATTACGCTATATTGTTGTTAAGGGTTATTATGCGAGTAAGGTATACACTCGACTTGTGAGAAGGTTGAAGGTTGCGATTTAGAGGATAATCACGGTTGCAGGAGAGATAGGCGCTTCACCGTGAGTATTGAGACGTTAACGTTCTGTTAGGATGCTTAGTGTATGCATTGGTTGTAGATTCGGTCTAGAGCCTAAGAAAGGATAGTTTTGCGGAGTATAGACGTTTCGGGCATTAGTAGCCTTGGCGATTCGTCGAGATTATTAATAAATTATCTTGGTGAGTGTACTAGATACACGAGTTTGTGATAGCTATGATTGTTGATTGTCAAGGTAATAGGCCTTGTTACTTGGTTTGATTTTTATTCGGTTATGTGCATTAGTTGTAGGAAACACCTACTTGATGCATTGCATAGAAGTATATTAAATTTTCATCTCATAATATCATGTTCATTCATTTCCTTAGCATGGGAGACTATTGAAGGATGCTTAGAACCTTTTTAATCATGAACCTTAGCATCCTTGTGAAAAGCTTTTGAAATCCAATTTAGTCGGTACCTAAATTGGTGATCAAAGATTCGTTGGTGGACTAGAATTGGTAGTGAGTAGGTTAAACATTGACTATACCCGTTACCAAATGGATGGACATAGATGGAAAGAATTTTCAAAACATGGCATTGTGTGCTCTTGTGTGTTCTTACCGATAGGAAATCGCGAGTATGATTTGCATGGTTTGAAATGCCAATTTGGTTATCTTTGATTTGTTTGTAAATTGCTCCATAAGCAATTATTAATTCTTGTAACTTAGAATCTTTTGTGCTTGAATTTCATGATGTGCCCCGAAGCAATTAGTTTCGGTAGTTAAATGTGAAGTTTGGGATTTTGCTTGCATAGTGTTTCAATGTGTATTCGCGACTCGAGTATGAGTCATGTTATTTTCTAGTAAGTCTTGATGTTGTTGTGTCTATTGAGAATTCTTAGACTTTCGAATTTGGATTATTAGAGTTTAACCCTCGTGTTTATTGTGGTTGAGTTGGGACCTAATGTTGGTTTGTATCATGATTTAGAATTAGGGCGAATTCTTTTTAAAATGGAGAGGGTGTGGCGCCCGGCTCCTTCGTTGTCTCGGTTTGCGTGCTATATTGCACTTCTTCCTTTGTCCTCGGTATGTTTGGTTTGCGAGAGGGTCTAGATATGTTTGAGAGACCATATTAAGACCAAAACATTATTAAGAGACTCCATATAGTTGTTGACTTGCTAAAGTCACAAGTCGTGACCGGCGATAGTCGGAATGCGGCAGCGATTGAAGGATTACTTCCGTTTTGTGTTCGTGACCTCGGTTTGGGTCCTAGATCTCTTTAAGATGAGTTTGTTAACATGTTTAGATACATTAGACTTCAAGTTGGAGGTGTTCCTTAAGTCTTCGAAGATTTGGAAGTTTTGGAGATAGCGTTCGTCTCTATCGTAGTTCGGAATCGAGTCGTAATCGCCTCTCCTTTGGGATTCTTATTTCCCTAGTTGTTATTCAACTTCCTAGAAGTATTTAAGCTTCTTCATTAGCCCTTAGACTTGCCTTAAAAGTCTCCTTTCATTCTCGTTTGATTTCGAGTTCGTTCGTCGTCCGGTTGCACGTTGTTGCACCCTTCCGGTTTCGCTCCGAGTTGTTTCGGGAGTTGTTTGGGTGTGTTTAGACTTGTTTTGAGTTGGGTTAGACCTTAGAATGGTTGCCCATAAGTTTGGGATCATTTAGATCAAGTTTAGACCAAGTTTTGGAGGTTCGGGGAGGCGGCCGCATGGGATGGAGTGAGCGCCCGCCTCGAATCTTGAGAGCACCCTTGTGCAGAGAAGGAGTGGCGGCATGGAGCTAGGTGAGGCGCCGCCTCTGCCAGAGATCTGTTACGGGATTTTTCTTCCCTGTTTTTGAGCTAGGTCGTGAAATGCCTATCCTACCCCCTTTAAACCCCCTCTAAACCCTTCCTAACTACCCACACTTAGTCCTAATCAAGTCCTAACACTAATTAGAGGTTAATTTAGTTTGATTAAGTGTTTGATTACTCCCTAACATTCACTAATTGCACTTGAGAAATCCTTTGTGCCCTTCTCTTGATTGGAGGTATAAATACAACCTTAGCCAAATTTTCGATAAACTCTTCATTTGTTCATCCTATTCTTTCAAATTAGAGAGAGAGAGAGTTGGGGGCTTGAGTTTTGAGCCCTAGCTTCATCTTCTTCCTCCGATCCCCAAGGATTCCACCGTTAGATCGCCGCCAGCCAAACTTCGGATTCTCGGCGAGTGCAGCGAAAGGAACGACTTCACCGTTTGGATTTGGATTCTCTTGAGTTTTCACTCAAGCTAGGTAAGTTACCTTCTTTTGATTTTGGTTCATTGGCCTAAGGAAAACAACTTGTATGCTATTTGTGGGCAATGAACAACTTGTATGCTATGTTTGCCCAATTTTGGGGATTTTTGAAGTATGAACTTGTTAGGGGTATTTGTAGATGACTCTATGCTTATTGATGTATATGATTACTCTTCATTTTGTGTTCCTAGGCTTGAGCATGCTAGAAATCATGCCTTTATGCTATTTGGGTTTATTGTGGAATTATGCCTACGATTGGGGCTTTGGATGTATGAACTCACATGATATCATGAGTAAGAACATTTAATTGGGATTATGATATTTATGAAATGGGTTTGATTTATGTTGGGATTTTTGTTGTGAATTTTAGGGCTTGAGAACTTAAGCCCAATTATCGGATATATTGTTGTTAAATAAAGTGGGTATTGGTGTTGTCATGGATGAAAGGTCTAAGAATGAAACTTAGTATTTAGACTCAACGGAGTCGAAATAAGTTCACTAGAGTGTTAATGAACTCGGGTTGAATCCCTACGATATTTGGGTTTTGATTGATTATGGTTATGATGAATTCTTGGACTTTTAGGCTTGGGAAACAAGCCGGATTATTTTGGGAGAATTATTATAAACTTGAATGATGTGCTAAGTTTGGGTTGTATGAAATGCGTATTTAATGAAATGCGATATTAAGACTCAATGGAGTCATTTTAGGTTCAATAAGATGTTAGTGAGCCTTAGGTTGGAATCCTACGATGTTCGGGTTTGGTTGTTTTGATTGTGAGTACCAGAGCATCTCGGTGTGTCCCATTTGTGACACCCAGACATAGAAGCTTATTGGGGATTTAATTAGGCGTGCTCGTAGAGCACGGAGCATTAGAGATCAACTTATGATCTCGTATTACCTTAAGAAATGATTATTTGAATGAGTTCTCTCTTAGGGAATTTGGTCGCGTGCACATGGAAGCACTTGCAAGAAAATGACTACGGCTTAATTTTAGTACCCTTGAGATTGGTTTGTGAATGTCGGGTATGTATGACAATTGGGACTACGGTTGAGTCGATTGTGTGCCTTTAAGCAACGCCAAAATGCTAAGTCTTGATTTATGATTGTTCTTAGACTAAAGTGATAGTGCGTGGTTTGACCTTGAGTAGAGGGTATAGTAGGCCTCACATTGTGATTTCTTGAGCTTATATGCTACTTTCGATTTGGTGACGACTTGAGGATTATGAGTACCTCATTATGTGGTTCTTTGACTAAACTTGTAAGTTGGTTGAATTTATTAAGTATGTGCAAATATGTGCATTGTTGAAATTGGTGTGTAGAGCTTTATGTCCTACTTGATTTGGTATGCCCGATCAATGGCGGTCTTGGTTCTTGTTTGAGCATGAGAGTAATTATCTACTTGTGCATTGCATTGAGTCAGTGGCATTAATTGGTTTGTTATTCAAGTCGAGGGTGGGGCGATGCATCGCCTTCCACGAATTATGGGATTCGTGCTAAGCATGAATCGCCGCACAGGCTCTGCACCCTTTGTTGACAGGTGGGGAAGTAGCCTTTAGTGTCGATTAAGTGCGCGTGGCTTGCTATTGAATCAGTAGCCCTCGGCGGCTTGTCGATGAATTCACATACCATCGATGGCACGAACCAGATATATTGTGTATTGCAGGAGCAACACAACGGAGCGTTTTGGGTATCTTCTCTAACCCTTATGTGGCTTACTACGAGCACTTACATGAAAGATAACGTGATATGTGATTCATGAAGTTCATGAGGCGATGACTTATCTGATTTATTTGTTGGTATACGATTAGGATGCCATGATTTTATACATGCTTGTGCATTATGCCATGCCCGCGACATGTTATGCCATACATTGCATTTAGTAACTTCTTGGGTCATTATGACTCATTTCGTGTGTTTGTTTTCCTTAGTTTTTGCGATGGCTTTCGTTAGTGCAGCGTTGAAGCTTGGGCGCTTGATCGATAACGAGGTGGTCTTAGAGGTAAGCTTGGGTTTATTAGTATTATTGTATTTACTATCTTGTGAGACACGGACGTGAAGTTATGTAAACTTTACTTGGGTAGTTATGTTAGTATTATGTTATTGTATTATTTTGGTAGCCGACTTCGTTGGTCGGTTGTTGTATCTTTTAGAAGTTATTCCTTTTATTATTAAGGCATGCTTTAGCTCACTCATTCTAGTAATGTTGGTATTGTCATCTCAGAACTGACGTTAGTCGTGAGACTTGTGTTTAGTTGTTAGAATTTGAATATCTTATTCATTATTGATTTATTCCTCAGGCATGTTATAGCCGTTGAGTTGTCGTTTATCGGGTTGGAATTCTTGTTGTTTTAGGCCTTAGGTTAGATGGTTTTTGTTAATGCGTT
>CM028377.1:171601781-171645830 GCA_013146195.2 Codonopsis lanceolata
GTTCAAAAAACCAAATTGAGTGTGTTCAAAACCGGTAGTCGAGTGTTTTTTTCAGTAATATGGTGCACGTTAAGCAGTTAAATAGCAGATGAATGCAGCAGAGGGCAGCAGAAAAGGATGAAAGAAGAAGATCTGTATTGTCTGCGAGGAAAAAATATCAAGCCAAAAATAGTTTTGTCTTAAGATTGTTAGTAGGGGCCCGACTGCTTCATGTTCCAAAGGTGTGTGTGTGTGTGTGTGTGTAGTATAGTTGAAGATCCTCGAGATAGTCAATCTCTACCCTTAAACAAAAACCGACACTGCGTGTGGAATGGATGGATGTTGCCACGAGTCTCCCGAGTTTAGGATTCTTACGTGAATGAAGAAGTCAATCCTTCCAAGTTTCGGTCACCGGTGAATCGAACACGATCCGTTTGTATCTTTGTAGCAAAGGTATGTGGTGTGCGAAAGAAGTTTTTCAAAGGGTCAAAAAAAACGTGTTTTCATGCAAGATAACTGACACAGCCAGTGGCCGCCGTGTTGGGCCATTGTAATTGTTCTGCAAGGGACAGAAAAGGCTCACACCACTTGAACCCAAGCAAGCAAACCAAGTCGCATGGCGACGGTCGAATGTAAAGCCTAAAAGTTCTACTTTATAAAGTAGAGTTGTTTTCATCTTTTTCCCAATGTGGGATTCTCACTTCCTTCCTTACATGACTTTGCTTATTCAATTAGTTGAAACAAGTTTCCAACAATTTTGTACCTCAAATTTATAAAGGCAACTCTTGTTTAGACAAATAATAATAATATAATAGACAAATCATATTAAAGTTAAAATTTGTGATATTAATACGAGTTTTAGTTTTAGAGCCGATGGATGCTATCATACCTCATAATAATAATAATAATAATAATAATAATAATAATAAGGTCTGACTAAACTTTTTGTGTCCCATTAAAACCTATTCTTTTTCTGGAAGGCTCAAATTCTAAGTGCCAATTATTGTTATAAGAGAATACTTTGTCTAAGCTTGCTTTTCCATTATCAACTCAAGAAAGGACTCCTAGGTTAGATGGTGGTGGGGGTGGTGGTCGTGGTGACAGTTATCTAGTGAGGTGCTCAATCCATCTGATAGGAGAGGGCTTCAATTTCTTTATTCTTTCTCCAGCAGTAGTAGTAGGAGAAAAGTCGTATGGTTTCTCTGTAGCTAACGATCATGGACGGCTATAATTAGTAGGGCAAATTAAAACAAGGGAAAAGGCAAGCAAAATTACAAACAAATAGCACAGTCAAAAACAAGGATTGGTCGGCCTTCCGTAAAAGACGGAACTTCCACATCTGCAAACCTTATCTCCAACATCACCCAAACCCCCTCACCATCATCCCCCCATGCAATGCACCCATCATTTGCCAACTTACACCCTCCATATCATACTCTCTCTCTCTCTCTGAATCAAATGCCCATCATTCCAAATCATTGGTGGTTCCAACTTTCAAATCCCATAGTTTTACCTAGTGGGCTCCACCTTGTCGGCTTACGTGTCATGACCTTTTGGCTCGACACCTGTGCCCTGCCACAACAAAGAACTGGAAATGGTGTCCGTTGCCTTACGGGAACGATATAAACTATGATGTCATTTGGTAGCCACGATTAAGGGAAGATAGGATTACTAAGCCGATTACACCGAATGCATTAGCGAAGGGCACTAATATTAATCGAGATTAATATGCTTGTCCATACAAACCCCCATGGGTAATGTTATGGCCACTCTAATAACACTTAATTTTGGGTACCAAATGATGTGCATCTTATGTATCATATTGTTAACATAACTTTTTAACTTATAGTGGAGCCCATAAAATGTCAAATAAGATGACACATTGAAAGCCACATCATTTGGTGTACAAATTTAAGTGCTCATTGAGTGGCTCTATCATTACTCATAAACTATTTAGAATTTAGATCTAGTACAGTTGTGAACTGAATGTGATCACCAGTTTGATGACATTAAGCATTGCATTCCGTCTTTCGTATATAGCAGGTGTTGTGCGAGTTTTAAACGAAATTTGTCTTCAAAACTCTGCGTATTAATTATGTCATTATAAGCTCAACAATCTTTGTATTCTTTATGAGAGTCCTCCCTTTATATACGTTTCAAAGACACCTACAAAACTTTGTGGAATTCTTTATTAAGAAAAGATTATTTCCAAACTATTAGAAGTTATTGTATTAAACCAAAACACTCTAGGGGAAATCAAAACCTTTCCAAACTCAATTGATTCCGGCTCACTCTAGGGGAAAGTTCCAAACTCAATGATTCCGGTCTGTGTGTCACTCTGATGTTTTCATTTCCACCATTATCCCAATCATTGCATCTCAACCAATGGTTGATGAAAATCTGAGAGTGTCTGAGATCTGGACTCTACAGAGTTAGAGACAGTTTGCAAGTATTTCCATACAAACACAATACTCCTAAAATATAAACTTGTCATATAAAAGATAAATTCTTACACAAGTAAATAATTTATAATTAAAATGCCAAGAAAAAGGCAAAATAATTAAATAAATCATTCAAATAATATTGGGACCGAAATTCCCAACATTTATTTTCCTAATTACCTTCTTAAGTAATTTTCTAATTCAAAAACTATCACAAGATATTTGGTTACCGTCCACATAAACAACATAATTATTCTTTTTTAAATGTTTAATCAATAAAATTCATGGTTATATAGTTAAAAACTAATACTTTCAAAAAAAAAATTTGTCTGCCGAATGTTAATAAAAACATGTAATTGTTACTTATTGAAATAAAAAAAATTCATGATTAGATTTAATTAAAAGATATAATTGTAAAAATTCAATCCAATAGTTAAATCATTTTTTGATATCATATTTTAAAGTATTAGTACCTTTTGCCTACCAAATAACAATTGATTCTAAATACTAATTTTGAATTGATTAACCTTGATAATCAATTGAATACCAACCATATTTTTATTATTGAATTTATTTAAAAACTAATTTTGTTTAAATTAAATTTATTTTTTATTATGGTAATGAAATATCACTGTCAAAAAATTTGGTAGATAATACTTATTGAATTAATTTATTTATAATAAACATGAAAATAGTCATAAGCATGATTGAAAATTATATCTATTAAGAAAAAAAATAGGAAAAAAAATTATCTAGTTCAATGATGTGTTAAAAATATAATAGGTAATATTAAAATAAGAAATTTATTGCTCAATTTCAAATGACAAATAATTAGTAACATAGCAGTTTTGTTCAAACACACCATAGGTCCATAGTTTATACTAATAACTAATAATATAGTAGGTAAGTAAAAAATGTAGTGAAAATAACATCTCCTTATGTTTAATACAAGAGTTTAATTAGAGATTTTAATTGGGCCAACTATAACCCTATAGGGCCACGGGTTAAACGATCTACTTTAAATATACCACTAAAATTGCAAATCTAGCCCCAACCCTACATGTCTCGATTTAAAAACGGGTTGCTAACGGGTAACTCTAAAAAAATTCATATTTAAATCAAAATTTTGAAATTAAGTAATCAACGGACGATGTTCAACATCAGAATCCAAAAAAAAAGAGTCATGCAACGAGGCAACAACATCACTTAAGTGATAAAATTCAAAACATACATCAATTTCAAGTACTACTAGGTTAAAAAATACTAATAAAAACATGAAATAAGTCCACATCATTTTTATTCTTCAACCACATTCTATTATTATTATTATTATCATACATGAAATAAAAATAAATTAGTAAACCGTTTCTCAAAAATATTAATGCACACGTGCATATAACATGCTCACTGGTTGCAAAATGTTGGAATTTTATTTTTCAGAATTATAATGTTACACGTAAGCCTTGTCTCCATAGTTTTTACACAAAAAATGTCCTAAACATCTTTAACCTTTCAAAGACATTATGTTAGGGGAGATAATCCAAACGCATATGGTGGATACTTAACAATACTTACTACAAAGTAGATTGTCAAGTCATCGTATCACAATAAAATTAACTTCAAATCTTCTTACTCTTAAGACGTAATTATACAAATATTAAATGATAAATAAATAGTAATACTTAATTATAGGGCTAGCGGGTCAGTCCTACATTCGGCAGGGCTAGCCCTAATGTGCCATGACCCTATCGGTCCGCCCCAATTAACCCTGGTGTTATATGGGCCAATTTTTTCCAACCCTAACCCTTACTTTTCTCTGTTTAAACGGGTCGGCCCGTCGGATCACAACCTCTTAACATCCCTATGTTTAATGTAACATTAATGGTAAATTAAAGACAACTTCCCTCAATTATGAGTCAGGTCTAAATTGTCCCCTCAACTACCAATTGAAGTATTTTATCCCCCTCAACTATCACATTGTCTCGAATTGCACATTCTACTTGAGCACTTTCATTTGGGTTGACAAAAAATGTCCACCTAAAACTCACGTAATCATTTTTGGGTATTTATTTTGATCAAAATAATCTTTTGGCATTTTAATTGATTATTTTATCCTTGACCAAAAATAATTAATGTATCTATATGGGAAAATTACAAATACGTACCCAATCAACATCAAAAGGAGAATATAGTCTTCAAAAAGTACCAAAAATGGTCATATGAATCTTAGATGGGCATTTCCGATCAACTCAAACGACAATGCTTAAATCGATCATCTGATAAAAAAATTGGTAGTTGGGAAATACGTTGTTTCAATTGCTAGTTGAGAGGGCAATTCAAAATTGACCCATAGATAAAGGGGTTATCTATAATTTACCCATAATTGAGGGGGGGGGAGCAATTCAAAACTAGCCCTTAGGTGAGGAGGGCAATTCAAAAGTGACATACGTGGTTTAAGAGCATCTACAATGCTACGTCGGAGAAAGCTCTAAACCAAAATGTAAAGCTTTATCACAATTGGAGAGCTCAGCTCAAAGGTCCATAACATGAACCGAAGAGGGCCAACTCAAAGGTCAATAACATCAATTGGTTGATGTATATGGACCACTTCATACTTGTCCGCGTTGGCACATTGGTTGATTCCTTCTATCTTCTTCGTTTTTTCTTTTTCTTTTTAATTTTTGATAAGCAAAATGATAGTGGATAAAATATATACTCCTTCCGTCTCAAAATTATTATTTTGTTTTTCTTTTTCGTCCGTCCTAAAAAATCTTGTTTTGTAACTTTACTTTTACCATTTTACCTCTATTTTTCTTTCTACTTTAATTTTTGGTCATGTGCATATGGTTTAAAAGAAACTACACATTATACAAATATTAATAATCAACGTAATTTTTTTTTCTTCGGATTAATTTGTATGCTAGGTTTAACATGACAATAATTTTGGGACGGAGGGAGTATATTACTTTTTCAAAAATATATTTATTTCAAAAATTATGTTTATAAATTATATGGTGCACATAATATGTTTTTACAAAAAATTAATTATTTATTTTAATAATTATTTACCATATTACCTGTTAAATGTATATTGTGAAAAAATAAAATAGTTAATTGTGGGTCCATGTTATAGGTTTATGTATAGTGAAAAATAAGTTTACAGAGAAAATGTTTATAAGCTGATGACATGACAAGTTGATAAACCTTTTAAAAGGTTTATGAGTGGAGATGCCCTAACATTTATGTATGTAAAATATTTTTTAGGTAAAATTACGGGTCGGTCCACTTTTAAAGTTTATAACCCCTCTATTCCAGTGTTTTTATTTTCAATCGAAAAATGACACTTTTGAGAGCGAAATGACTGCGATACCCTTAATGAGTCTGAGGCGTGCTACGCTTTTGTATCGCGGTTCAAAAATATCACATTAAATTTATGAACTGCGGTGCAGTTAGACTACGAAACTAAACTATTGAGCGGTGGTGCAAAAATTAATGTAATGAAATTTATGATTAAACCGCGATACAAAAATTAATGCAAAGAAATTTATGAACCGCGGTTCAAAAATAGAATAGGAAATTAAACTTTGAACCGCGATGCAAAAATTAATGCAATGAAATTTATGAACCGCGGTTCAAAAATAGACTAGAAAATTAAACTTTAAACCGCGATGCAAAAATATTATCTAATTTATTTTTGCACCACGATACAAAAGCATAAATAACTAGTGTACGTCATCCACATTCTTCGTCCATCTCCTTCGTCGTAAGTCTTCTTCTTTCTCATTCTTCTCCGCTTTCGTCCCAATTTAATGATTTTGGCACTATACGTGTGTTCTCATGTTGATGGTCTAGCAGAAGTAGAAATTTGTTTGGTTGCGTTGCTGATACACAAGGTTCTAAAAATCGTTAGGCGGCCGCTAGCGCCTAGCGCCTAGCGCCTGGGGACGTAGTCGCCTAGGCGGGGCCTAGAATTAAGGCATAATTACCATTTTTTGATAATAACATCAAAGATCAAACACATTGACTATAAATGTAATTTTTTTTATGTTTGTCATTTTATCAAACACTTGTCTATACTTGTAAAATGAACAAAAATATACAAACCTACCTTTAATCTCAATTCTCAAAAACCCCAAAGCAATAAACCAATCAAGTTTAGAACTAAAAACAAAAAAAATATTACTCCACCTACCTACTGCCCCTACAACCCATAGTCTAACATATCCTCTCTAATCCCTTCTCATTCTAAATTATGAGTCTCGAGAGCAACGTAGCGCCTAGGCGGCGACTAAGCGGAGCTAGGCGGGGAGTTTTAGAACAACTGCGATATATGAAGATGGGTGCGGTTTTGTAAATTGTGAAGATGGGTCTGTTTTGTAAATTGTAATATTAGCTTTTCTCTTTGATCTTCTCAAGAAAGGAAGATGTCAAAAGAAGGACGATATCACTTTAAATTGATAAACGACGTCTAATGTTACACAATATTTGATCGGTTTTAATTGGGATGCCTAATTTTTGCATTGCGATTCCCAAAATTAAGTTGGAGCGTTTTACATTGTGATGCCAAAAATTTTGAACCATACCCAAATTTTTTCCTTGCATTGCCCAATTTTAGGCAATGACTTTTGCATTGCAACGCCCAAAATTTTGAGCGACACTAAAATTTGGACTATGGCTTTGTCCGTGTGTCTTTCCTTCATTAAAACGATCTTCGACATTTTCCTTTCAAAAGTGTACTTTAGCGGTTTAAAACAAATATAGGGGATTTTTTCGGTATAATTCTATCACATACGACCGACCCAGTTATCACCCTAAATACAATGTTAAAATTATGACCGGTCCCTTTTCCATAGTTTTTAACCTTAAAAGTCCATCGTTCTTTTTTTTTTCAACGGTGAAAGACCATTTTTTGAAATATTGTTCCAAAAATATCATCGTTTCCTTCAACAGCTCCGGTAAAAATAGATTAATAATATTTTATTTATCGCGGTTTAAAAATTCATTCATCGCGGTACATAAAAGTTGATTTCACGGTGCAACTTGGATTAATTATATGTATCGCAGTTCAAAAATTAATGCAACAAAATTGATAAACAACTGTGCAATTAGACTAGGCAGTTAAGCTATTGAACTGCGGTGTAAAATTAATGCAATAAATTTGATGAACCGCGGTGCAATTAGATTAGGCAGTTAAACTATTGAATCACGACCCAAAACTTAATGCAATAAAATTGATGAAACGCAATGCAATTAGACTAGAAAGTTAAACTATTGAATTGTGGTGCAAAATTAATGCAATAAAATTGATGAATCGCGGTGCAATTAAACTAGGCAATTGAATTATTGAATCACGGTGCAAAAATTAATGTAATAAAATTGATGAACCGCGGTGCAAAAATAATGACCTCCGTAGCGCGTATACGCTTCATTAAGGGTATCGTAGTCATTTTGCCATCAAAAAAACTTTTTCTAGTTGAAAAAAATGGTACTTTAGCGATTAGAAACTTCAAAAACTGGACTGGCCTGCAATTTTTTATATAGGAATAATTGCGGGCCAGTCCACTTTTCAAAGTTTTGATTTGCTCCAGTACCGTGTTTTTTTTTCAATCGAAAAAGGACACTTTTGGGGTCGAAATGACTGCGATATCCTTAATGAGCCTGATACGCGTTACGAAAATATAACACGATTCCAAAATTTATGCACCATGATTCAAAAAAATTTAAAAATGCACCGCGATTCAAAATTATATGTACCACGATTCAAAAATATATGAAATAATTTTTGCACCGCGATTCAATAGTTTAATTGTGTAGTCTAATTTTACTGTGATTCATCAATGTTTGTACCACGATTCATCAATTTTATTGCATTATTTTTTGTACCGCGATTCATCAATTTAATATGATATTTTTGCGCCGCGATTCAAAATAGTTTAACTGCCTAGTCTAATTGTACCGTGGTTCAAAATTATAATGAAACAGACCATGTCCTCAGTCTTCTTCTTCCTTCTCCTCTATTGTAAGTCTTCTTATTCCTTCTCCTTCGCGATAGTCCCTACTGTGAAAATCCTCCAACCCAACACATTTTCATTAAAGTTTCGTAGATAATGATTCAGAAAACTCGAATCCAAAACGTGTTGCCAGAGCTGTTGAAGGAGACGATGATATTTCCTTAACAATATTTCCAAAAATAGTCTTTTGTGGTTGAAAAAAAGAAAGGAAAATTTTTGGGATTAAAAATTTTAAAAAAGGGACCTACCAAAATTTTACCCTTTTCTAAATACAATATACAAGGGAAATGTCGCCAACATGGTTTTATTAAGGATTAAATAATTATTTGGTCCCTGAACTATCCCCAAAATATACGTTTGGTCTCGCAGCTTTTTTCGAAATGTGTTTGGTTCTTAAACTTGGTTTTTGCTAAGAGATTACCACCCCCTCACGGGGTTACCGTCAGTTTTTCCGTTAAAATTTTATTGAAATCTCAAATTTACTCTTATACAGTCAACGCCCTGAACAACAACCTCATTCAAAAACTTTCAATATAAAAAAAAACATTCATAACTAACAAACTTGAAATCGGCCAACAACAGCATATTGCAAACAAATCCAAGCTTTAAGCAACGACATGGTAATCGAAATTTAATTAGCACACAATCAAATCATAGATCTACAAAAGAAAAACAAATCACAAAAGAAATGGTACTTACCAGATCAAGCAGAAGCAGTAGTCTACACCCAATTTATTTATTTTTTTTTTAAGTAATTGGTCAGAGTTCAGGGAAAAAGTGAATTTGGACTACGAGGGTGAATTTGGTCTTTGCAGAAAATCAAACACAGATCGCTACTTTTCTAATGGTCGATTTCATAACTTTGAAACTTTTAAGTGCAACTCAGGGAGAGATATGGAATCAAAGATTACAAAGCCTCCGGTGACATTAGTCACTTTGTTGATGACAGGTTGCTATGGTGGGCAGAGACGACGCCAAAGGAGATTAAGGAGAAGTGAGAGAGAGATGTGTGAGGTAGATAGTGGTCGGATGAAGCATGGTAGCGATGGGCTTGCTTCTGTACATCTGGGCGAGAACGGAAGCGGATGGAAAGATCTGAACTCGGGTTTGGGAGATCGACGGGCTGGAGTTGGTGCGCCGGAGATTCGAGCGTGAGATATGAGGGAGAGAGAGAAAGCGCTGTTGGGCTTGCTTCTGTAGATATGGGGCGACTTTCTCGATCTTGTTCTGCAAGCTTTTAGTCTAATCCACTAGCTAAGGTCCCATTTTTCCTTCATTGTCATTGAAAATCGTGAACAAGTTCATCTTGTTCACCGGAAGAAAGAAGACGATGAGATCGATGTTCGTCTTGTTCACTGGAATATGAGAATACGATTTCATCGATGTGGGGAGAAAGAAATTAAGTCATTATCTCTGCTTTTCCCTTTTTCTTTTTTTCTTTTGAACCATTAACATTACTAAGGGCAAATTCGGGATTTCAATTAAATATTGATGGTAAAATTGACGATAATTTCGTGAGGGGAGAATCTCACATCAAAAATCGAGTTTAAGGACCAAATGCATACCGAAAAAAATAATAGGACCAAACACAT
This sequence comes from Codonopsis lanceolata, assembly GCA_013146195.2. NCBI lineage: Eukaryota > Viridiplantae > Streptophyta > Magnoliopsida > Asterales > Campanulaceae > Codonopsis > Codonopsis lanceolata. Next base: position 171,611,805 of record CM028377.1, read on the forward strand.
ATTTTATGAATAGTTCAAAGACCAAATAATTAGTTAATCCTTTTATTAAGGCCCATTCACGTGAATTGCATTTTTGTTTTATTTTGCATGAGCCCATTGACGAAGGTAGAGTCCACTTCTAAGTTGTATTATAAGTGAAGATATACTCCCTCCGTCCCTAAATAATCGTCCTGGTTGACCCGGAGCACAGTTTAAGAAAAAGTAATTGACTTGATTATTTATATTGGTTTAATGTGTAGTTTCCTTTAATGTCCATGTATATGTGGTCCATAATTAAAGTAGAGTGAAAAAGTAAGGATAAAGTGGTAAAAGTGATATTCTAAAAAGGTAAGTTTCAAAGTGGACAATTATTTTGGGACAAACGAAAAAGGAAAAAAGATGATAATTTAGGAACGGAGGGAGTACTATATTACGTCGTAACACGTGATATGTTTATGTATTGCATTATTAGTCTATTAGTAGTGAATTCAAAAATAATTAAATTTTAGTGGAATCATAATTTTTAATTATTACCGAAAAAAATTAAAAATCACAATTATTATTTACACATTCTTAGAGCATCACAATTGTGTAAAATTCTTACACAATTTCTTTGTTGTGTCACACTGCCATATATACATTTTTATCTTTTTACCTACTTAAAAATATATCTTCTCATTGTATAATCTTATTACATATCTTCTTACATAAAAAAAATATTAAATTTAACACTATCTCACATAAATACAAAACCCTCCCTCCACCTCACACACACCACAAAGTCAACAGCAACCGCCCCCTCTCTCTTCCTCTTTTCCAAAAAAAATCTTCTTCTTATTTAGGAAGAAATCTTTATCTCTCTCTTTTGTGACTTCATTAAAAAGAGTGTTACCATTGTTGATTTGTTTCTTCTCAAATAAGAAGAGAGCTAAAAACCCACAATGATGTTGTTCTTAGAGTATCCTTAATGTTACAACTTCTTGTACAACTTCTTAATTGGGTCTTACTGCCACCTACACACTTTTTTCTTTTTAGTCACTTAAGAATATATCTTCTCATTGTATAATCTTCTTACACAACTTCTTACACACAAAAAATATTAAATTTAACATCATCTAAGGGCATCCCCAATGTTATAAATTCTTACACAACTTATTAACTGGATCTCACTGCCACTTAAACATTTTTATCTTCTTATCCACTTAAGAATATATTTCTCATTGTATAATCTTCTTACACAATTTCTTACACAAAAAAATATTAAATTTAAAATCATCTAAAATAAAAGCAAACCCCCCCCCCACCCCCACACACACCCGAGAAACAGGTGGCTGTCCCCTCACTTTCCTCATTTCCCTATGTAAACATCAACTTCTTAATAGAGAAGTTTTTTCCCCTCTCTCTCCTACTTGGCAACTAAGAATCATTACAATAGAAAAATTTTAGGAGATTCTTAATAAAAAGTTGGTTAAGAATTTGATTTTTTAAACGTTGGAGATGCTCTTATACGTTAAGTAGGGTTCTTCCATAAATTGACAACGTTTTGTAATAAAATAATATTTAGTTGAACAGGTCCCTTGGCCCCCAGGTGGAAAGCATCATCCATCTCTGTGCACCTAGATCAATAGACCATACCACGTAGTACTATATAACAATAAAATATTTTCTACAAAGTATAACTCCATTAGCTAGTGCTAGTCCAAGATCATAAGCATTACTCTTTTTGCATCGGGCAAAACATCATCCATTGAAAATTATTTTTTTTAAATAATATTTTTAATAATTTATTAATAGTAAAATGTTAATTTAATAATTAATTTTTCAAAATAAATTTTTTAAATAAAATATTTCAAAATGAAATAACAGATTTTTTTTTAATCCAAAATGAAAGGCGTATTTTGAAAATAAACTCCTTATCTAAAGTATATAAAAATAGTACTTTAAGACTTTTTACTTGTAACATATATGCGCTCTTCTCATAATCTCATTGATATTAGATGAAAATTTATTTCTCAACTGAGGATGGGTGAGTGACACGATAGAAAGAGGACCTTTTTAAGTGTTGTTTCTTTCGTTCTATATAAAAAGTTTATTTTAAAAAATTTAAGTATAAAAATATCATTTTATTATTAATGAATTATTAAAAATATTATTTTTAAAAAATAAATTAACTTTTAAATAAGAACTATTTATCTGAAATGAAAGTAGTAGTAGTTAGCCATCAACTTTCCCATTTCATAGTTTTGTCCTTTTCGGTTAGTAGGTTTGCAGAAAGATTAGTTATGATTATCTCAATTATTATCTCTTATCATTTCCTTCCTTTATAGTGAAGTAATATAAGGTGCATGGTTGTTGCTGTTCTCAGTTCTGTCAAAGTCAATACTTGTCCCTAATCATTAAGCTACAAAACTTGTCAATGAAGTTTAGGATAATCCTACTTTAATTTTTAATTAATGGTCCCTAATCATTTTCCTATCGTCTAATTATCTCAATCATTATTCTTTTCAAATTTGTCCCTTTCTTTACACTTATTTTCTCACAAATAAAACACTGACATATCACCCAAGATTAAAAGAGTGTTACTTTCTTCTCCGTATATCTCAAAAATGATTACCTATTTTCAATATTTAAGAAATTAATGAAGGTAATTTTTGAGTCATTTTAATATTGTACATTTATATAATTACCCTTTGTGTCCACCTTATAACATATATATAATCGTAATTTTTTTCGCCTAAATGCTTTCCATAAATAAAAACACAAATTTTATTACATTTTTATTAGTTTTTATACTACACATTTAATGAACAAGACATTGAAAATCGAAACACCTTGTTTTGTTATATTTCATATATATATATATATATATATATATATATATATATATATATATATATATATATATATATATATATATATATATAATGACAAATGTAATTTATTTATCTCGAACTTGCTAATCATCAATCTAAGAGGGAATGTCTGTTCTCTTTTTAATATTATGCAAGGGAAATACAAATAACAATCTAAAAACTCATTATATTATAAGATCTTCATATATTGATATTAATTTACTTATGAGATTTGTCAAGACAAATTATATCCATAGGAAATAAAAAACATATACATATTGATGAATAGTTATGGATCCTTAAAGTATGTCATATCTAATTTGATACTCAACAAACATTGCTTATCAGTCATAAATGTGCTTTCTCTTTGAATACAAATGCTTTGTGACCACTTTTGTTGTCTATAAACAAGTAATTTCACCGGTAAAAGTAGTAGTATCAGTTATGACATATTGGATGAGTAGACTTTTAAAGATCAACATGGTCCTGGTGAGAGGTGAGAGGTGAGAGGTTACAACATTATCATTACCGGATTCCATTTTCGCTCATTGACATTGTAGAAAAGTGAGGATAAATATGAGAAAGTAAATCGTAGTCTAATTTCTCTGAGAACATGTACAATAACTCTGGAGGGGTGAGATTATGTATATGAGTGAGTAGCCGAGCATACCATACTCTGTGGGAGGTACAATGAATTGAGAGTAATCATAGTCTAAATGTATATTTTATTATTTATTAAATTGCTTAAATATTTGTAAATATAGTTCTAATACGCTAACTAAAAGTTAAAAAATATATTAATATAGATTACGTGCATTTTGTTATGTGATTGTGATAGTAGTAATAATTGTACATATTTAATCATAGTGATAGTAATACTAATCGCACATATTTAATGACAAATGTTATATTTAAAAAAGTATTCTAAAATTTATAAAATATTTTATTTATTTATTGTATTCTATATTAATAATTTTACTTTTTCTTAATCGCTATATTATAATAATTTGTTCAATTTATTTACATCGAACTCACAATCTTTATATTATAATTATTTGTTTATTATCGTTAAAGTTTTTAATCATGATATTAGTTTTACAATTATATATATATATATATATATATATATATATATATATATATATATATATATATATATAAACATCTCTCTTTAATTTATTCCTTTAATTTTATTTTTTTACTTCATATTGCTTATATATAATTTGATTGAAAAATATATATGTCATGCATTTAATGTACGGGTGTAAAGCTAATTCCATAATAAATTACACCGAGCACTGCTTGGGTACAAATAAATCATAAAATCTTGCCACAATTTTTTTGTTGACGATTATTGATTGATTTTTTTAATGGGATAGTAGCGGCCTGCAATCTATTCACTGATAAATAACCCAAGAATTTTGGTGAACAATTTGTAAATGTGATGTACCCGTAGCCTAAATCAAAGTTTATTTTCATTTTTCAAGAAGAAACGTTTCATTTTGAGTTGAAGGAAGTAGAGTATTATATTTAAAATGGTTTATTATAGATATGATTATCATAATGGCAACTTTGAATTTAATGAAGCGATAAGAGTGGATAGTCGGTGGATCACCCGTACACACAATCTATCAAAATCCAGAGCCTATATATTATAATTACAAGAAAAAGATGTTATCCCATCATAATATGAGGGGCAAGTTTGAAATTAATTCTTAAAGCAAATTCTTGCTCCGTCAATCCGTTTCATCATGAAGGTTTCTATTCAAAAGCTAAAACATTTCAGATTTCAGGAGGTAGTTCATCGTCAATGATGATATTTGTGATATAAATATGAACTAAAAAGACTTCAATATATATAATGGTTGGTTAGCTTGGTTCTCTATTCAAAGGTCGAACCATCGTCTCTTATATCCAAATGAAACAAAATTTGGTAAAATAAAAAAATTATTGCTTAAAGATTATAAAGTATTTTCTCCGTCTTTAAATTATTGTTTTCCTTTTTTTTGGAAAAAAAATATCAAAAAGTCCCATTAAAAAATTCTCAAATCCAAAAAGTTCCAAAAATAATTATTCTATCTAAAAAGTCTCAAAGTTCAACTTTTAATACCAAACAATCCAAAACTTAACATTTCTACTAACATCGTTAGAGTATAAGATTTTTTTTAAAAGGAAACTATTTTTAACTTCAATGATTTTAATTATTCAATATTTTAGATAAAATAATAATATTATTAGTAATAATACAAAAAAAAACAACAACAACAACAACAAAAAATAACTTACTATTAAAAATAACAATAACATCAAAAAATTGCTATTAATATGATTATTAATTAATTAATTAATAATAATAATAATATTATTAATTTCTATTAATAATAATATTATTATTAATTTCTATTAATAATAATATTATTATTAATTAATTAATTAATTAATTAATAATATTATTAATCACTTCTACTACCATAATTTTTGTAAATGTAAACATTAAATTTTTTATTTTTTAGTATGTAAAGGTAATATTTAATTAGATTATATGGATTGAATAGTTGTTTTGGGATCATTGAGAAATGAAGTTCTTTAATAGACTTTTGGTATTTAATACTAATAATGTTATTGCAGATAATAATATTACTATTACAATAATATTATTATTGTTAGAATAATAATAGTATTAATAAAAAAATGCAATACAATTCTTATCATCAGTATCATAAATGAAAAGAAAAAAATAAATATTTATCCAAATGAAAGCTTTTAGGATAACGGCGTTTATAGACACATTAAATTTTGGACTTTTTGGTAATTAAATTGTGATTTTAGGACTTTTTGGATATGAGAATTTTTTTTGTAGGACTTTTTGGTATTTTTCCCATCTTTTTTCATACGTCTCAAAATAAATTTCTTATTAGTAAAATTTCATTTGTAGGAAAATACTTTTACAATTTTACCTTTAATTATTCATAATATTTTAATAATTGTTTCACATGCACATATTTTTTTAAACAAACTAATCAGTATATATTATACTAATATTAATAATCGAGTCAACTTTTTTTTTTGGTAATTCGTATATCAGGTAAAACATGACTGTTGAGTGTTGACATGGCCCATTTAGGAAACCCACTTATTATATCATAAGCCTAGCAACCCAAGGCACATGCCCCCCTTTCTTGTGTGCTGCCGATTGGTTTTGGGAAATTAGGGGTCTCGTTTGTTTGAGCCCTAATTTCATTATTCTGCCCCTTTACCTGTTTGCGATGTCTTCATCTCCCCTTTGTTTTCCGGTGACGGCTGTGCTGGTGATTGGAAATAACAAGTTAATCTCGTTATCTCCTGCTACCATATATACTCTTGTCGCATCCTTCCAACAAAGAAAACTAATGTAACCATTGGTTAGCAATCTCTCTTCCTCACCCAGTTTTTCTCTTGTTTTTCTGAAAGCTGTGAGTTGGTTCTTGGGGAAACACTTTGTGTGTGTGAGTTCTGTGAGAAGGGAGTTACGGGTTGGGTTTCCTTGTTGGAAGGATGGGTTGTCCCTTTGATCGAAATCCTTGGAACGTACCGTGTCGTTGTCCCTTTGGTCTGTGAACTCGGTGGTTGGTCTGTGCTATACTCAGTGTATAACATTGTGTTGTGGGGGTCTGAGCCAACATCTTGCTAAGGCTTTTAGCCGAGTATAGCTATACTTTGAGGACTGATTAATTAGACCATTTGATATATAAAATCAGAACCTTGACTTTGGAATTACGGCTCCTATGTTTTCTGTTTAGACAGCAAACTGGTTCGGAGTCTTAGAGGAAGGTTGAAGGTCTGCTCCTGTTATTTGCTTGATAAAGTGGTATAAAAACATAACAGTGGTATCAGAGCTTGGTTTGTGTACTGACGAATGGTGGGGCTGCTTTCGATCCAAAGGTAGAAATCACAGTCGGTGATTTCTAGGTATCATTTTCCAAACGTAATCTTTTACTTGATTTCTAGTTGGTGAAACTTGTGTTTAAGTTTTAGTTGTTTGGGCCGACTATCTTTCGTATTGCTTCTGTTGTACATTGTTGTTTGATTGGTAATATTCTGATTTGAAAAAAAAATTCCATAAACTTTTGGGTGATTTTTTCTTGTTTTGAAAAATTATGTTTTTTTAATAAAAAATTTAAAAAATAAATATTACTTTGTGTGATTTTGGTGATTTTTTTCTTTATTGTTCTGTGTTGGTTTTCCAAAATGGCAAACTCGTCTACGTCCTATAATTTGGTACCCTTTGATGGGAAAACAAAATTTTCTATTTGGCAACAGAAAATGAAGGGCATTTTGATAAAAGAAAAAGTCTTTAAAGCTATATCTTTAAAAAATTTAAAACTGAAAAATCGGATGATAGGACTGAAATGGACGAGTCGGCTTATTATTCTATACTTTTGAACTTGAATGACTTAGTGATAAGGAAGGTTGGTAAACTTGGATATGCTAAAGAACTTTGGGATAGGCTAGAAGAACTTTATTATGAAAAGTCGTTACCTAGCAAATTATATCTCTTGGAACAGTTTTTTTCGATTCAAACTAGACCTTGATAAAGACATGGAGGATACTATCAATGTTTTCACTAATTTAGTTCAAGACATTAAGCAAATTGGGGAAAAAACATTGATGATTATACTGTTATTGTACTTTTAAATGGCATTCCTGATTCTTATGTTGACGTGAAATCTGCTATTAAGTATGATAGAGATAATATCACACTTGATAATGTGATTGTTGGGTTAAAAAGCAAAGAATTAGACTTAAAAGTAAATAGGGGTAAATCTCAAACCGGTGAGGTTCATATGGTAAGATGAAGACAACTTGATAGAACAATGGTCAAAATGGTGAAGAACAATATCAAGGTCAAAATCATAATTATGGTAACAACAGGGGTAGAAGCCAAAGTAGGTCAAAGTCTGGATCTAAGAAAAGAAACTGCTACAACTGCGGTGAATCTGGACATTTTAAGAAGGATTGCACAAACCCTAAAAGGAAAAGTCAAAATCAGAATCATGATAATCAAAAAGATTATAATTTGGCCTTGTGTGAAGATGGTGGTGATGTTTTTAAGGTAATAGAATCTTGTGAAACCAAAGTGAATTATGTGTACTCTATTTCTGCGTATATGAATGAGTGGGTTATAGATTCTGCATCTGCGTTTCATATGACACCTTTAAAAATTCTTTTTTCTTCATACAAAGAAGTGGAAACTAGAACTGTTTCCTTGGCTAATGGTAAGAATTGTCAAATTGTTGGAATTGACAATGTGTGCTTGAAATTTGATTATAGGTATTCGTTGACTTTGGAAAATGTTAGACACGTGCTTGATTTGTGTAATAATCTGATCTTGTGTGCATCATTAGAAGATGACGGGTTAGAGGGTAAATGGGGAAGGGGTGAGATGAAAATTTTAAAAGATAACTTGGTAATTTTCAAAGCTGGAAAACAGCGAAACTTGTATGTGTATGATGCTACTCTTGTGTCTTTTATTGAGAATCGTGCAAATGTTGTTAAAAGTGATATATATAACAAATTTGATGGATAAAAGCCTTGGACATCATAGTGTTAGCTTTCCACCTCCCTCCCTAGAAAAATACTCTATAAAAAATTCCTTGAGTTGATCCATGTGGATCTGTGAGGTCCTTTGTAACCCACTCATGGCGGGAATAAGTTCTTTCTGTCTATTATTGATGAGTTCTCACGAAAAGTCTGGGTAGTTTTATTGAAAGAGAAAAATGATGTTTTTGAAAAAATTAAAACTTGGAAGATTTTAATTGAAAGTCAAACCGATATGAAAATTAAAAGGCTTAGGACTGATAGTGGGTTGGAGTTTTGCAAATGTGAGTTTGAGTGATTTTGTGCCAAGAGTGGGATTGACCGTAAAAAATCTATCCCTTATAGCCCTCAACAGAATGAGGTTGCGGAGCGTATGATTCAGACTTTACTAGGGCGTACAAGAGTCATGCTTGCCATGTCGGGTCTTTCCAAATATGTTTGGGGAGAGGCAGTTGTGTGTGACGCCTATGTCATTAATAGGTCTCATATCCCGCCTAATGGTAGATGTCCTGAGGCTATGTTTTCGGGTGGAGAAGTTACTTTTCAAAATTTTAGAGTTTTCGGTTGTGCTGCATATATTCATCGAAAGAACAACACTTTTGAACCGAGGCCGGTTAGGTGTGTCTTCTTAGGGTACGCGGAGGGTGAGAAAGGTTATAAGTTATGGTTAAAAGAGGAACCAAGTTTTGAAATAATCATTAGTAGAGATATTATGTTTAATGAGAATAAGTTTCCTTGCTTAAATGTTCCTAATGAACCTGTTCCCCCTCCCCCGGCTCCAAATATGGTGGAGCAACCCTTGTTGTGATATATGATTCGTGTGGATTGTTGTTATTGCCTCGGAAAATCCTCGACTTACTTGGTGTTTGTTGTGGTGTCTCTCTTCTTCTTACTTTGTGTTAGAATGAGTTAGATTTGATGTTTACTTTGTGTTTGCTCTCTGTTGTTCTTGTTTCCTACTTTGTGTTGGAACAAGTTCTGTGGATAAGCTATGATGTTCCCCACTTATGTCCATGAGTTCAATGTGATTGACCTGGTACTTGTTCCAAGGTGGAGATTGTTGAGTGTTGGCATGGCCCATTTGGGCAGCCCACTTATTATATCCTAAGCCCAGCAACCCAAGGCTCATGCCCCCCCTTTCTTGTGTGCTGCCGGTTGGTTTTGGGAAATTAGGGGTCTCATTTGTTTGAGCCCTAATTTCATTATTCCGCCCCTTTACCTGTTTGCGATGTCTTCATCTCCTCCTTGTTTTTCGGCAGCGGCTGTGCTGGTGATTGGCAATAACGAGTTAATCTCGTTATCTCCTGCTACCATATATACTCCCGTCACCTCCTTCTTTGTTGGACACAACAAAGAAAACTACAGTAACCATTGGTTAGCAATCTCTCTTCTTCACCCTGTTTTTCTCTTGCTTTTCTGAAAGTTGTGAGTTGGTTCTTGGGGAAACACTTTGTGTGTGTGAGTTCTGTGAGAAGGTAGTTACGGGTTGGGTTTCCTTGTTGGAAGGCTGGGTAGTCCCTATGATCGAAATCCTTGGAATCGTGCCGTTGTCCCTTTGGTCTGTGAACTCGGTGGTTGGTCTGTGCTATACTTAGTATATAGCATTGTGTTATGGGGGTCTGAGCTGACATCTTACTAAGGCTTTTTGCTGAGTATACCTATACTTTGATATATAAAGTCAGAACCTTGAATTTGGAATTATTGCTCCTATGTTTTCTGTTTAGACAACAAACTGGTTCGAGTCTTAGAGGACGGTTAAAGGCTTGCTCCTGTTATTTGCTTGGTAAAGTGGTATAAAAATATAACAATGACGATAATTTGAAATGGAGGGAGTAATATATAAAGTTAAACTAAAAGACAGATGGAGTAGTACTCAGTCAAGAGTGTATTCTGAACTTTTATTTATTCAATTTCTATTTTAAGGTGATCTAGTGGACAACAAAAATCTAGGCAATCTATAATAGTGCGTGCGGTCGTTTTACACATAAGCATTGTAGTATGCTTTCGTCTTAAAGCAGGTCTTCCTTTCATTTTAAAAAAACTAGTTAGGTACACGTGTCTTACACGTGTTCTTAATGATTTTTACGAAATGTTTTGTCTTCATTTTTTTGTTTAATTTTAATTATTATTTTTATATACGAAAAAACTATATATATTTCTGAAAATTATCCTTTATGAAAACCTAGATTTGGTGGAATTAATTAGCAAATAATAAATTATTCAATGATGAGTGATTTATTAAAGGATTAACTTATTTATGTTTTGAGATTATTCAATGGTGAGTGATTTATTAAATTTATGGTTATTTTGGTAATTATTTATGGAATTGATTAGTAAATAATAAATTATTTATTTGACCTTATTCAATGACAAGTGATTTATTAAACATTACTTTTGTACAAATATTATTTTTTATCATGATAAATTTACTTGTTTTTCCTTAAACAAATAGTGGATGATTTATTAGATGAAATGTTAATTTTATCCATACATTAATTTCTAAGAGACAACTCACATTTTTATAGTAAAGAAGATAAATTTACTTGTTTGCCTTTAAATAAATTATTGATGATTTATTAGATGAAAGGTTAATTTTGTCTATACATTAATTTCTAAAAGACAACTCATATTTTTATAGTAAAGAAGATAAATTTACTTGTTTGTCCTTAAATAAATGGTGGATGATTTATTAGATAAAAGATTAATTTTGTTCATACATTAATTTCTAATAGACAACTAACATTTTTATAGTAAAGAAGATAGATAGATAGAGATATCATTTACCTATTTGACATTATTCAATCATGAGTGATTTATTATATTTAGGGTTCTTTTTGTAATTATTCATGTAATTGATTAGCTCATAAAAAATTTACTTATTTGACATTATTCAATGGTAAGTGATTTATTAAATTTAAGGTTATTTTTTTACAAACATTATCATTTATTATGATAAATTTACTTGTTTGTCCTTAAATAAATGGTGGATGATTTATTAGATGAAATGTTAATTTTGTCCATACATTAATTTCTAAGAGACAATTCACACTTTTATAGTAAAGAAGATAGATAAATAGAGATAGCATTTACCTATTTGATCTTTTTCAATGGTGAGTGATTTATTAAATTTAGGGTTCTTTTTGTAATTATTCATGTAATTGATTAGCTCAGAACAAATTTACTTATTTGACCTTATTCAATGGTGAGTGATTTATTAAAGTTAAGATTATTTTTTTACAAACATTATCATTTATTATGATAAATTTACTTGTTTGTCCTTAAATAAATGGTGGATGATTTATTAGATGAAATGTTAATTTTGTCCATACATTACTTTCTAAGAACAATTCACAATTTTATAGTAGAAATAGATAGATAGATAGATAGATATAGAATTTATTAATTTGACATTATCATTTATTATGATAACTTTTTAGTTATTATTAATGGAATTGATTAGCAAATAATAAATTATTTATTTGCCCTTATTCAATGTGGAGTAATTTATTAAATATTACTTTTGTACAAATAGTTTTTTTTATCATGATAAATTTACTTGTTTGTCCTTAAATAAATGGTGGGTTGTTTATTAGATGAAATGTTAATTTTGTCCATATATTAATTTCTAAGATACAACTCACATTTTTATAGTAAAGAAGATAAATTTACTTGTTTGTCCTTAAATAAATGGTGGATGATTTATTAGATGAAATGTTAATTTTGTCCATACATTAATTTCTAATAGACAACTCACACTTTTATAGTAAAGAAGATAGATATGTAGAGAATATCATTTACCTATTTGATCTTATTCAATAGTGAGTGATTTATTAAATTTATGGTTCTTTTTGTAATTATTCATGTAATTGATTAGCTCATAACAAATTTACTTATTTGACCTTATTCAATGGTGAGTGATTTATTAAATTTAATGTTATTTTTTTTATAAACATTATCATTTATTATGATAAATTTACTTATTTGTCCTTAAATAAATGGTGGATGATTTATTAGATGAAAGGTTAATTTTGTCCATACACTAATTTTTAAGAGACAACTCATAATTTTATAGTAAAAATAGATAGATAGATAGATAGATAGAGATAGAATTTACTAATTTGACATTATCATTTATTATGATAATTTTTTTTGTTATTATTCATGGAATTGATTTGCAAATAATAAATTATTTATTTGACCTTATTCAATGAGGAATGATTTATTAAACATTCCTTTTGTACAAATATTATTTTTTATCATGATAAATTTAAGTGTTTGTCCTTAAATAAATGGTGGATGGTTTATTAGATGAAATGTTAATTTTGTCAATACATTAATTTTTAAGAGACAACTCACATTTTTATAGTAAAGAAGATAAATTTACTTGTTTGTCCTTAAATACATAGTGAATGATTTATTAAATAAAAGGTTAATTTTATTCATATATTAATTTCTAAGAGACAACTCACACTTTTATAGTAAAGAAGATAAATCAATAATGATTGTCATTTTCTATCAACGTTTTTAAATTTATCTTTGTCAATTATCATATTCTCTAGGATATATATTCTTGTATATTAATTAGGCTAACTTATATTATGTCCGAAATACTAAAAATGACACTCATCTTAAAATGAGTGAGTAATTTTTGTTTATATTTCCTTTGAAATATTCTCCATGTTCTAGATAAAAAGTCAATTATTTTATTTTGTGATGTTTTTCTTAAAAAGTTTATTTTTAAAAATTAAAGTAAATTATCATTTTATTACTAATAAACTACTAAAATTATCATCTTTCTAAAAAGTTTAATTTTCAAACGGAAACTCTTTAGCCAGAATGGAGGGAGTATATATCGACAAACCATTAATTTGATGGATACAATGATTGGATTTGCCTTTGTGAGACCAATTTTTGTGCATAGGAAGAAGAATACGGAACCCCCAAATTGAATAAAAAATCTCCACTGATTTCTTTACTTCTATTTTGAGGGATGACCATAGCATTGTTTTGATTTTTAACCCAGGATACATACGGCAAATGAGGGGGTATGGGTGATCATAGGGATAGCAAAAATCCCGTTTTTCCCGATCTCTTCCGACGTCCGATCCGATCCCGTCCCGATATTTCTCGATCTCGACAAATCCCGATTGATTTTGTTGGGATTTTTTCCATCCCGACATATTTTGGGACGGTCTTCGGGATAATTATCAATCCGGTCAAGATTCCCAACCCATCCCGATTATCAATCCCGTCGGGATTCCCGAATCCCGACCCGTCCGACTAATTTTTTTATTTTCTTTATTATTTTTTTTATATATTTTTATATATTTTATATTTTATTTATTTTATTTTATAAATATTGTGAGTGTTATACAATGTTTATTTTTTGTTTGCTAAAATTACTTAATGATGTTTGTAAAATTTATTTTCATAATTAATATTGTGGTTTTTTTTATCTATCACTTTTCTGCACTTAGTGTAGCTCTTCTCCTACGAGTGAGGGGTGCATTTTATTCATAATAACATATTCAGCAATATTCACCATTAAGTAAATATTCAAGCATACTTTATAAATATACAGTTTGAAATCTTAATTATGATGAAGACATTTTAAAAATATTTTTGTGTTAGAAAATATTGTTCATAAATATTATAGTCGGGATTACGAGATTTTTATATCCCGAATTGTCGGGATCCCGATTCGTCGGGTCCCGATACTTATTGGGAACGGGCTCGGAAAGGAAATTGAAATCCCGAAATCTATCGGGACGGGATCGGGATGAAGGGTATCGGGACAGGTCCCGTCCCGATCCACCCCTAGTTGATCATGGGTGTGTTCATATGGGCGGCAGATTTAAATGAGCGGGTAATTAAGTGATCATTTAATAACATGGGCATATATGGTTGGACACTAAATGTACATGGATACCTGTTTACTCATTAACATGCAATTATCAAATAAATAAATAAATTACAAAAATATAATTTCATTTTACAAAAAAAAATAAAATATATATATATATATATATATATATATATATATATATATATATATATATATATATATATATATATATATATAAGTGACTTGAATATTGAAATCCATATATTCTTAGACACACAGTTTTAAAAAAAATCTTTTTAAGCAGCTTTAAAAATATCGCTTTGAACTACCAGGCCCGACAAGTCTAAGATACAAGTCACGTGATCGGCATGTCTTCAGTCATGAGCAAAGCACGTGCATTTTAAGATCCAGGTCAAATTCTGAGAAACGGGCAGCGACCAGACTATAGTCGTTAAGATGCGCTCAGGATTTGGGGGCTACTTACCAAGTTGGCAAGTTTACTGCGAGTTGGGGGCTCAACACCCAGCGGGCAAAAATGCAGCAAGCTGGGGGTTCACCCAGCGGACAAATATTCATCGAGAAATATTCACCATGCTTAATTATGAAAGTAACGATCATCCTGAACGTGAGCAGTTATCTTCGAGAAACTCGCCTCCACATTCATGATCAGACCATTATGATAAACGTGGCAGTTAATGTGCCCGCCATGCACGCTACAATATTTAATGGGGAGTTATCCAGCCTCCCGAAAAGACTATAAAAACCCTTCAAGACAAAGGAGGGAGGTACGTGATTCATAAACCAAGGCTAAATTATGTCGATCAGTTTGCTTACTCAATTGAGTGTTAGCTAATTTTCACGCCGGAGTGCTTTTGCAGGGAAAGCTCCTGCCTAGTTTACGGTTGTTATTTGTATTTCAGGATTGGGCCTTGAAGATTTGGGATAGATTGAAAGCCTATCCAAGATATTAAGCCCAATGCGTCTTTGGATTATTTTGGACGCATCAGTTGGTTCCATTGCCGGGAACGATTTTTCTTAAGTGCAATTTTTGTTTCTTGGTAGCTTCACAAGTTTTGGTCATGGTGGAGAATGGCGTTAATGGTGGTAACCAGCAAGAGGTACATACAGCTACCCTTAGCCTCAACCTTTCGGCTGGCAATAAGCCACCACCTCATGATGCCGGTCATCAGCTCAATCAACGACGAGGTTTGGATTCCTTGGCTAGGAGTGTTGTGGCTGCTGTTGGCTTGGCTAATGAGTTTCGGGAGGAAGCTTTGCGCCAAAGGGCGATATACTTGGGGCAGATGCATCAGTTGAATTTGCAACTAATTAATTGCGATGGACAAGCCCCCGTTACCTATTGAGCTGGAGCCCCTACCGGGTTTGCCCGCACCGAGTTAAGCAGCAAGTGGGTCTAGGATCGGGGAAATCCTCAACATCCAGTGCAAGTTCCTTCACGACCTCATGCACAAGAATCCAACAAAGGCCGAAGCCAGCAGGAGGGACGAGCCAGTCACAGGGTTGTTCCAAGTGTACATTCTCGATTGGGACCCAGGATGGGAGAGGATTCAGCACAGTCCCGCCGTCATCGAAGATTGCCTTCTCCACGAAGGTCGCATCCTCGTCACCCTCGTTCACCATCTCCGCGCAGATCGCATGCCCGCAATCATCGCACTTCATCTCTTAGGAGGTCCCACGCTCGCCGTCATCGGACACCTTCGCCTGGAAGGTCACAAGTCCATATGTCGCATCATTCTAGAGGCAGTAAGGAATTGCACCAACCAAATGCCCAAAAAAGTTTAGTGGCTAATGAGCCAGTGCCTCAGCTCGCAGGTGTAGCCCAGGCACAGGTGGCGCAGGCCGTGGGGGTTGCTTAAGCTATACTCCTCTTCCGAATGCCCGTGTGGCGGAGCCTCTTCAATATGCCTAGTCAAACAGTGGCAGCATGCCCGCCCCGTCAGTTGGTATTGATGTTGGCTAGGTCGGGCACATTGGCCACCTCAGCAATTACTTTGGCAGCAAACTCCCGGGTTTCTGGCATCACAAAGTTGTCCCTTTGCCATAAGGGTGCTTAAGAGCTCGACGTTTCAACCTGATCGCCTTGTTCTATTCGCGATTTGGTGTTTCTGTTGATAGGAAGTTCAGGGGCAGGCCGATTTGATGTTTATGTGGCAGGAATAGTCGGATTGGAAGCAGCAGAAATTGTAGTGGAAGGAGCAGCAGTAGGTATAGGAGTGGCAGTCCGGCTCGGCTCATGCCCTCGACTAGTTCCACGTCCTGTGTTTGCAACAGGAGCCGTGAAAAGCTGAGCAGGCTCTAAGGTGGCCATTTGGGTCGTTCTCCTTGTGGCGCCCCTCCTCATAGCTTGGAGGAATCGGTTAGAATCTTCTAGCTGCCTCATATCTGCAGGAAGGATCATGAAGACTTGATAAAAACCTTGGTTGACATAAGAAGTAAAGGAAAGTTAGATTGAAAAATATGCAAACCATGCCTTCAGTGAAAAGGCAAGGGTGTAATTGGTCCCAGCTAGCTTGCAGTCCGGGCACTCGCTGGGGAATCTACCTCCATGGCAGCTACCCCAATATGGGTGAGGTTCTTCGGTATCCATGGTGACCCTGGGTTCAATTCCTTCTACATGCCAGCTTAATATCCCGGTCAGTCGAAGTAAAGAGGAATCGGAGGTAAGGGCTACCCAGTCTAGCATCCAGTCTTGGCCATTCTTCCCTTCCTTAACACCAAACAGTTTTTTAAAAGCTTTTGTGAGCTGGGGTTCTCCTGCTTGGAACGCATTTTTGTCATACTTGGCGATTTCTAACTCTTTCAAATATGGAGCAAAAGGCCATCCGACCCGAGATTCAACGAGTAGAGCTTTTCCATCCCAGGCATCGAATTTGTTGGGCCCGTCAGTGAGGAGTTTGAAGTAATTAGGGTTGGATCGGCCAGTTATACGGCCATTTTTCTTATCTAAAGAAAACAAAAAGAATTTTCTGAATAAGGCCATACTGGGTTCAAACCCAAGTAGCAGGCAGGCAACATAGTAAGCGACCAAAAATCTCACAGTTGTGAGTGTTAGATCGTAAGGAAGGGCATTGTTTAAGTTCAAGAATTCAGAGAGGAATGGATCAAGGGGAAGCCTTAGGCCGACGAGGAAGAAATCGAAGTAGAAGACCATGCGGTCACCTTAAAAGTTATGCCCGTCCTTCTCGATATCCAGGTCGAAGGCTTTAACTCGGTAGTTTTTGGGGTCCACGCCCAACGAGTAAAACCAAGCAGATACATCATCCTCGCAGTTTAAGTCCTCCCATTTGAGTTGGGGGGGGGGGACATCGGTGGTGATCTATTTACCCTTAAAAATGTCTTTTTTCTTGGTTCGGGGAATGCTTGAGTTGGGGAGGATGTTTTCAGGCTTTTCTTCTTCTTCGAGATTGGTTGGCTCGTCCACGATCATTTTATCTTTTAATTTGTTGGGGGACTCTAAGGTCTTTTCTATAAAGTTGTTGGGTTCTCGAAGGTTTAATGGGATCTCCTCCAGCTCGGTTCCTTCAGAACTGGAAGATCCCGTCTCAGTACTTTCTTTGGTTTCAGTTGGGGCTCCATGGTCGTAGCTACAACCTTCGATTTCAGAATGCGTTTCGTCACTGGAAGACATCCTACAGGAAACAGGAATCGAGGAATGCATGTTAGTCTTTGCTTGTGAAAGTTAGCAAAGAGCGGGCAAGTAAGAACCCTTGGTTAAGGATTATTTCAACACCGATGAACAGGGCACCAGTCTGGTATTCCTCGATTCCCATTTATAGGTTGGATTTTTGTAAAATAAAGTCGAGGAAATGGTTAGACCCAGATCGTTCATGGATAGAAGGGGTCGTGACATTTTGGGAACATTGGGGATAGACAATTCAAGATGAAGAGAAGAAACGGGTATCAGACGCCCTAGTTTACGATAGATTGATTTTCAGATCGTAACAGAACTCATCATATACCCAGCCGTCATCATTGAACCCTCAAAATTGGGGTTCTAGCAGCAAAAACACAGTTTGAAATTATAGCAGTTAAGAATGTGGACCGAAGAATACATGTTGATGGGAAAGGATCGAGTTGAAGAAGATCATGAGAATCTTGTTTACGCGCCGCTGGATGTAGAAATGAGAAGTGCTTCTAGCTCTGAGTCAACACAAGTTTCGGAAAGTTTAAAATGAAGATGAGCTTATGTATTTATATCAAGCGAAGCCGTCGTTTGGGAGTTGTCCCGAGAGTTATCATCATTAGGGCACGGAAGCCGAGGCGCTGCATTTAATGATTCCTAGGGATATGAGCTCGCGTGAGGGTAAAAACGGCTAATGGCGGCCCGACCTTTCAAGGTCAAATCTCTTTGGGGGCTGGCATCCACTTGTAACACTCGATTGAAGACAATCCCCGGTGAATCCACAAAATGATTCATCTCATAAAACGATCATACTTGAAAAGTTCAGGATACTTCTCCTCACTCTGAGCATAGATACTCGCCAAACAAGGAGTAGGGGGCTACTGAACTGCCAGGCCCGACAGGCCCAAGATACAAGTCACGTGATCGGCATGTCTTCAGTCATGAGTAGAACACGTGCATTTTAAGATCCAAGTCACATTTGAGAAACGGGCAGTGACCAGACTCTAGTCGTTAAGATGCGCTCAGGATTTGGGGGCTACTTGCCAAGTTGGCAAGTTTACTGTGAGCTGGGGGCTCAACACCCAGCGGGCAAGAATGCAGCAAGCTGGGAGTTCACCCATCGGGCAAATATTCATCGAGCAAGATTCACCATGCTTAATTATGAAAGTAACGGTCATCCTGAACGTGGGCAGTTATCTCCGAGAAACTCGCCTCCACATTCATGATCAGATCGTTATGATAAACGTGGCAGTTAATGTGTCCGCCATGCACGCTATAAAAACCCTTCAAGACAAAGGAGGGAGGTACGTGATTCATAAACCAAGGCTAAATTTTGTCAGTTTGCTTACTCAATTGAATGTTAGCTAATTTTCACGCCAAAGGGCTTTTGCAAGGAAAGCCCCTGCCTAGTTTACGGTTGTTATTTATATTTCAAGATTGGGCCTTGAAGATTTAGGATATATTGAAAGCCAGATATCTGAGATATTAAGCCCAGTACGTCCTTGGATTATTTTGGGCGCATCACATCTTCATTTTCTGCTTCTTTTAACACACTTTTTGTGGAAAAGAAAAAA
This sequence comes from Codonopsis lanceolata, assembly GCA_013146195.2. Classification (NCBI taxonomy): domain Eukaryota; kingdom Viridiplantae; phylum Streptophyta; class Magnoliopsida; order Asterales; family Campanulaceae; genus Codonopsis; species Codonopsis lanceolata. The sequence continues at coordinate 171,631,275 of CM028377.1, forward strand.
ACTTTTAAAGCCAATGACATTTGGGACAGTGATTGCATTACACAGGTGGGTGGGTTTTGTTCTGTGTGTGGAGGGGGGGTTCCCTGTATTAACATTTTGCAATTCAAAGTTCCCAACTACCCAGACGTCTTTCGTGTTAGCTCAATTCGATTGATGCATTAGATTATTGTTGGGAGTGGCACGACGAAGAATTGCAATGAGTTAATCCCAAAGTGAGTAAATTCCATGATTAAGTGGACTCTCATTTAAGCCCATATATGTCCATGATAATCAATAGTCTCAATTGGAAATGTCAATTTACGCCCACTTAAAAAAATTAGTGTGTTCATACCCATAATTTGACGGACGGTCTGGACGGACATATGGGCATGGGCATAAATTGACACCTCTACATGACACACATCATGCTTTGAAGGTTTAGGATTTTTGTAAAATACTATTAATAAGTTACGCCGTCAATCAGTATTTGTTCTTAAAACTGACATTGGTAAAAATAAAATTGCATGGTGATATCATCTTATTTAGAACGTAATCGCTCACGTACAAGTCACATTACGAAACCACTTTCATTTTCCAGTCTTGCATCAAATTCATTGGTTTGAAGGTGATAACTATATGTCATTAGATAAAAAGCATTAAACTTGGCGGGCATGTCTTTTGAAAGAAGAGTTTTTTTTTTTTCTTTTTTTTTAAAAAGGAACGAAGTGGGAGACATCCTAATGGTCTGCAACTAGGCGGACACAAAGCATACAAATAATGGGGATCCATTTCTTGCTCTCATGGTCTTGGTCATGAAACTTGTATGTCCCCTTTCCCTTTTGGCTATACATACACCATACCTCAGCTTCTTAATTGTATTCATTGGATCAACTACATATTTGAATACTTGTACTTGATACATTGAATAAACATTGTCTTTACATCTTTTACTATCTAGGAACATATATTATCGACTACCATGATTTTTTTTCTAGCCGTCCTCTTGACTGCCACTTTTCTTTTTTGCATTGCTCTTCTAGATCAACTAGAGACTATATAGAGAGTGGGTTTAATTTATTGAAAAATGGAAAAATGGATGAAGAAGACAGGATATGCCTCAACATGGTATCATTCTTTACATGATTAGCGATCAGTGTAAACAATAAAGTAGTTGCAACATTCGTCATATTTAAAGATAAAAAGGTTGCTGGTTTAATTCGATCAATGTTTCATGTTTGTGTACGTACGCATATTACAAAGTAATTTCCACAACAACTAAAGTTAAACAAGTAAAGGTTTAAAAGTGGCGAATAATTCTTTCATCTTCCTCCCATTATATACACCCACCCACCTATTATGTGATTCCACGTATATAATCTATTCTTTCCACCATTTATGTGCATGAGTGTATCAAAAAAAAGGGGAAACTCTTCCCCCGAGAGCCCCCACACCCAAGCCCTATAAAAATATGAAAGGAAAAATCACGGTAACTCAGCGATTAAGTAGCTAGGAGGATCCGTGCCTAGTACCTACAAGAAGCCACTCCCACAAGAGGATGAAACCCCCACACTGCCGTTGCTAGGACTCGATTCTTGGTCCTGTATCCAAATCTACTAGCTCTTAGCCAACTGAGCTAAGCCCGTAAGTGCCATTTATGTGCATGAGTGTGAATACTGAATATATACAATCACTATATAAATATATATAAGATATATATATATATATATATATATATATATATATATATATATATATAAGTTGGTCAACCTAAGAGGACAAAGAGAAATGAAGATTTTCATAACACAAATAGTTTAGATTCTTTAAATCAATAATGAGACCTCCCACTCTCTATTCTCTATAAGACACCACTCCTCCATTTATACCAACAAGTCCTCGATCCTTTCTCACATATCTCAATTCCATGATCGATAGGTTTCTCAAAATGGGCTTTGATAATTCTTGCAACACAGGCCTTAGTCTTGGCTTTGGCAATTCTCAGCTTGCTTTTCCAAAACACCATCTTCTCTTTGATGATCAACAGAACAAGATATCATCACTAACAAGTTTCGATCATTCTTTCCCTTCTCTTACTTTGGGCATGCCGTCAGAAGTTGCACACCGCGAAGATGTGATGATCAATACAATAAAAAAAGTAGAAGGCGAATCTACAGCCAATTTGAACAGGCAATCTTCTTCAATTAGCGGTGTCTCAACATTTTCTAACTCTAGCGTGAAGAGGGAGAGAGATGTTAGTGGTGGTGAAGAAGTAGAGGTAGAGAACGTGTCATCAAAGGTGAGCGATATCGATCAAGATGATCAAGAGGGTGGTGCTAGAAAGAAACTAAGGTTGACCAAGGAACAATCTCTTGTTTTAGAAGAAAGCTTCAAAGAACACTCCACTCTCAATCCTGTAATTAACTAGTTCATCTTTCTCTATTCTTCTTTCATTCATCTTCGTTAGTGCTAATATGGCTTTCTTGTATGTGGATGATCAGAAGCAAAAGCAAGCCTTGGCGAAACGTCTAAATCTAAGGCCAAGACAAGTAGAAGTATGGTTTCAGAACAGGAGAGCAAGGTAGGTACCACTGTGTAAATTTGCAAGAAATTTAATCAAGTTTTCTTCTCCTCTAACCCGATGTAAATAAACACACTCATTAAATCTTTCTTTACTTTGTTTTTGTTTTTTGAGCAGGACTAAACTGAAGCAAAACGAAGTTGACTGTGAATTATTGAAGAAATGTTGTGATTCATTGACAGAAGAGAATAGAAGGCTACAAAAGGAAATCCAAGAACTGAAAGCAATTAAGCTAGCAGCAGCCCCGCCATTTTATATGCGATTTCCGGCTGCCACCCTTACCATGTGCCCTTCATGTGAGAACATCACCGGTGTTACCGAGAATTCCTCCAAACATCCATTCTCTGTTGGAACAAAACCTAAATTTTTCCATTCTCTCACTCATCCATCCGCAGCCCCATGCTAGTTAGTTGACATTTAAATTAGGCAACATGTGTAAAGATAATTAAGCTTTCCCTCTATCTACTCCTTGCTGCTCTCTCCTTTTTCTTTATATCTCTAATCAGCAAATGGATGTGTAATTAGGCTACGGCGGGATTTTTCTAATTTCTTTCCTCTTTTTATATATGTATCAGATACTGATATAGATAAAATTACAATGAATGGGATAAGTTTTGAACTTTTGATGCCAGAAATTAAGAGCAAATATATGCACGCATTACATGATTAGAAACCTCTCGAATGCTCATAACAAGTTCTTCTTCATTTGCTTTATGGTTTTGAGGATGGGCTTTCTGCACGAGGGATCACAGCCTTAAACTCTTCGTTTTTGGTTAACAGTATATGGTCACTATTTTTCGTGCAGCTGACGTGTATAATAATCTATGTCTAGTCCAACTACTATGATCACTAATGGTACCGCTTTTTCCTTTTTTCTTTTTTCTGTTGAGGAATCTATATTAGTTATAGCTACAAGTGAAAAATAGTGCAGGAATATAGAGATTTATGTTGACAATCTAATACTTTCCCCCGTTTCTAATTTTTTTTTTTTTGTCTCATTTTGATTTTTTAGAATCAAATTGATCGACTTCTATATTTCATGTGGATTACTTCAAAAAAATTGTTGTAGATATATTTAAAATGAAATGTCAAAGGTAGTACGTATTAGTTATAAAACACTTGCATAATTAAAGTATTTTATTGTGCACAAAAAACAAAGGGAACAAATACTTGTCCACTTGAGGCGATTGAAGACCTAATCAATGTCCAAAGAATCTTGTTTTTAGACTTGAACAACTGCAAATATCTTATATTCTTTTGATGTAGATTTTTCCTTGTTGAATTGAGGTAAGGTAATATGTCTCTCTCGTCTTGTACTTTGGCGCTTATCATTTTATTAATAGGTTGTTTTGAAAAAAGAAAGAAAGTAAATAGTAGGATATAATGAAATATATTATACTCGCTCCCTCCCATTTATATTAGCCTATTTTCATTTCTTGGTTGTCTCAATTTTTTTAGCTAATTATCAGTTTAATGCACAAATTACTTACTTTTTTATTACACCCAACTAATTAAATAAATTGTATAAATGGGAATCCAAAAAATAGACGTGGTTCTTGAGAGATATTTAATTATTAAGAATCATAAAACAATGAACTTTTGTTTAGTGGCCAATGTAAACGTGAGGGATGGACTACTAATTAACTATTACTCTCCGTAAGAATAATATCTAATTTCTTCAAACATCAAAATCATCCATTTTTAACTAATTTGTCCATTCTAAACAGTTTTATTTTATTTCCGATTAAGGGCCTCTTAAGATATATAAATCAGCACAATTGATGTAGTCTATGTATTTATTTATTTATTTCCGGGAAAGGTAAAAAATGATGAAGCAAAGTAACAAAAAATGTAGACTTTGAAACTTCATTTAAAAAAAAAAAAACCACCTTCAATTCAAAAAAAATAATGGCAAAGAGTCTAAAGACTTCGGTAAGACGGTTTTACTGAATTTTTTTTTTGTAAGATGAATCATCTTTACTCGACTCACCGTATGTTGCTGGGTTAAGTTGTATGAGAGAGGGACTCCGTTTTACGAATTATGATTGATAAGACGATCTTACATGAAACCTACTCAAAAATAATTATCCCTTCAATGTAATGTACATAATAAATATCATATGTAGGTTAACAAATATTTTAGTTGAAATGATAAAATTAGGAAAAGAAAATTATTGAAAAAGATAAAATATTTATAATGATATATTTATTATTGAAACTTGGGAGAAGAGACGAATAAATTATAAAAATCATGCATAATAAACCTAGAACAATACTTATATTGGATTAAAAAATTGTTAAAATGATATTTAAATTGTAGTACTATTGTATACAAATTGAGGAACATTGATGTAATGCCTTAGATATAAAGAACAAACACGGATTTTTAAAATAAATCAACAATTGGATGAAGTGGTTGACAACATTGTCATTAATCATAAATGTCATTATCCTGACCAAAAATTCACCAACATAATCATCATTATCATCATCCACAATGAGACGCCCTCTTTCGCACGCCTAGCTACTATATCTTCTTTACACATAAGCAATCTCAAAATAAAAAAATTATATGATTCCTTTTAGTAATTTTCCTTCCATTTTTTTGTTTACGTAATGCGTGTGATATCGTGATTAGAGTTGGCCGTGGTTGATGAGGATGCTAGTATTTATATTATAAATATTAAATGCTACTACGTACATGGCATCTAACTTGATTTAATATATAATTGCATAATGTCCCCCACGTGTCTAATCTTGGATCTATTTGCAAACTTCATTCCACTAGAAAATCGAAAAACTTCAACTTGCTTTGCTGATGTTTGATTTTTGAAGCAGCCACTCTTGCTGGCAATTTGGTGGCAAAAAGCTATTCAATTCCCTCACATTTTCAAGTGATACCGGAGGTAGAACCGCAAACGACAGTCAAAATCAGGTCAATTCAAGCTTTTGCATGCTTGGGTTTAGCTCCTTTTATTTACTGAGTTTTAAGAAAATGTCTCACTAGTTGGCTAAACAAACCAAGTCCAAGCTAATCTTTAAACAAATCCATGTTTTCTGCTAACTAACAAGCTTAGCTAGTTTGGTTTCTGATGTAGCGGAAACCTTAGAAAAGTAACTGATAGATATCAAGGCTGTTGAGATCGCGCACGACTACCAGCGATGACCTTCCAAATCCTGTTGAGGTTTGCAAACCTACCACGATCTAGGAATCAATTCACGTTGATTCAATGAATACCGGAATTGGGGAAAATAACTTGTTCATAAAACGGCAAAAACTGTCTCTCAAAACAACCCTAAAAGTGTTTAAATATGTCTAAAACCCTAAAGGCAATAAATAGTTGAAATTACAAAAAAAAAAAAAACCCCCGAAAACTGACAAACTTCAGTGGCCCGTAACACTGTCTAAACGACGTTTTTTGGGTATAAAAAATTCTCGTCACCAACTGAAACTTTATGAAATTTCGTAGGTCTTTTTGAGAGCTTCGTTTTGATATGCGGCGGGCCCCGTAACTCCACCCGAGCCAAAAGTTATGCCCTTTTCTGCGCGCTCGGTCCAAACAGTCGAGATAATCTAGCGCGAGACTGCCCGCATTATTCCCCCCAGGCTTAACAAAATTCGACCTCTAATTACCAACAACATCATCATGAGAGGAGTCATCATGAAAAGGAATCAAGTGCTTGACATTAAACACATCTACAGTACGAATGTGACTCGGCTGCTTCAAACAATAGGCGTTGGGGTTGATTTTTTCAATGATCTCCACTGGATCAATCTTCTTGGCAAACAACTTGTTATACGAACCTGTTGGAACATGATCTTTGGTCAATACAGCCCACACAAAATCCCCAACCTGGAACTTAACATGCCTGCGCTTTTGATCGGTCGCTTGCTTGTACTTGGCGTTCGCTACCTGTAGGTTGTCATGAACTGCCTGATGAACATCAACCAACTCTTCCACGAAGTCTACGGCCTTACCATGGACCTGGCCTTGGCAGAGTCAACAGGTCGAGCGGTCCCCTAGGCTGAATCAAATAAACCACTTGAAATGGATTTAAGCCGGTACTGCAATTAACCACATGGTTGTGAGCAAACTCCATCTAACACAATTTCTGATCCCAACCTTTAGTGTGATCCCCGACCAAACAACGCAAAAGATTGCCAAGTGATCTGTTAACGGCCTTAGTTTGTCCATCTGTTTGTGGGTGGTAGGCACTACTAAAATCAAGTCGCGTATTCACCATTTTCCACAGACTACACCAAAAGTGGCTAAGGAATCGAGTATCCCTATCCGAAACAATGGACGTAGGCAACCCATGTAAACGGTAAATCTCACGGAAAAACAACTGTGCAACATTGACATCATTCATAGTTTTTTTGCAAGGAATGAAGTGGACCATCTTAGAGAAACGATCCACGACCACAAAAATAGAGTCATTACCCCGTTGTGTTCGGGGCAGTCCCAACACAAAGTCCATGCTAACATCTACACAGGGATGAGAAGGGACTAGAAGAGGCATATACAAATCGGCATTGGTGGCAGCCCCTTTGGAAACTTGGCATATTCGACAACGCCGCACATAGCGCTCAACTTCTCTGCGCATACTAAGCCATAAATAAGATGGAGGTGTCTCAAGGAGTCATGATCAGTGTACATGACGAATTCTCGATGGAATAGGTAATGTCTCAAGGAGTCATGAATGATTTACGAAAGGCATCCTATATTCTGGGATTATTAGATCCATATAGATGGATCGAAAATGTTGCTTGACCAAATGTATTGTATGCTTTGAGCATGACAAACTGAGCACGTATTAGTCAGATCCAAGTGATGGTCATTGGATTGCTATCAAGAATATCCTAGAGTACTTGAGAAGAACTAATGATACATTCTTGATTTATGGAGGCGATGACAAGATCATTGTAAAGGGTTACATTGATGCTAGCTTTCAGACCTATAAAGATAATTATCAATCGAAGTTAAGGGTTTGTGTTTTGCCTTTGTAAGAGGAGTTGTCCTCTTGCTCAGCAAAAGCATGATAGTCACAATGAATCTATGGGCATTAGAGATGCTCTAGATTGACTCTAGTGCAAGTGGGAGATTGTTGGTTTATACCATAGAGGCAAATCTATTTCTCCATGTATCATTATTTATTGAGGTATTTATTTATTATGTATTGTTTGTTTATTCATAGTAATGCATCATAAAACCCTTAGAATAAATATGTTATTCTTAAATATCTCTGGTCAAGTATTATTATTAATAAGGGCAATAATAATACGCGGAGACTAGTATGTGTTGAGACTCATATAGTTGATATCATTCTACACATGAGTGCGTGTTAGGAGTAACAACGTACATGATTGACCCGTATGAGAATGCTTCGTGGATCGTTACGTGAGTGTCATAAGCGATTCTCAGTGACAAATGTGTTCGTTGTCCTTCGACTTGAAGTTGTTATATACCCTAGATGAGGAGTTGTATATTTTGGCCGTGCTAAAATAAATCAATATGAGATATTGAGTTTATTTGTTTATTATATAAGTCTACTCGAAGATCAAGAAACAAAGAATAAACTATAATAAGGATGACACATTACATGTCTTGTGTTTAATCAAATATTTGGACAAAGGGAAAAGAACTATTTTGATCACAATCAGTTATTTGTAATCACTGATAATTCCTATCACTTTGGTAGCAATGATGTATTACTAGATGCCGCTCATTGTTTATAATTAATTATATATTTGATATTTATATTAATTATTACCAACGTAATTTAGGAACCTATTGGGTCATACACATAGAATAAGTTGGACTTGAATTTATTTGGGTCATTAATCAAATTAATGAGCTCAAGGTAAAATAAAATGGAGACCACAATATAGTCCTAGTTAGACTAGGACTTATAATGGTCGACCCATGTCTCTCTTTCCTATATATATATATATATATATATATATATATATATATATATATATATATATAGAGAGAGAGAAGTCTTCTTGATGAAAAAGGAGTGTTAGACATAAAAAAGGAATTTACGGTTTGTTGAAACACTAAATCGTAGGGAGAAAAATTAGGGATTAGTTTTTCGTTAGACGAAAGATTTCCTACTTTGATTCAACAATTGCCTAGCACATAATTGTTGGATTAATCTTGTTCAATCCATTTGTGTGGATACCATAGAGAAGCCGTGCAAATCATTTGTTACGATGATCGTGATTCAAACGCGATTCTATTAAAGATTGATCGTTCCAATATTCGGGGTATGTATCCTAAATCTAATTTATATTAATTCGCATGGATCTTTGGATGGTTTTTGAAATTAAAGTTTTGTTATTTCGCCTTGTTAATTTCAATTAGAACCCAACAGCTGCTGTATATCAGAATGTCATCGAAGTAAATGATAGATGTGTTGTATACACATCTATTGGGTACTTATACAGCTTACAAATAGCAATTCCACGAGGTTTTTGGCTGCTAATATGTGTTTTGGAGCTTAATTGTGAGTTTTAGGGTTTTAGGGTTTTAGGTGGAATTATGGAATTTACAAGGCTTTAAGTGAAGAATTGAAGGAAGGGTGCAAAGTGCTAAAAGATTCAAAGAAGATGTACCTGAAATATAAAACCCCTTGCGGATGCAAGGTCTCCCGTACGTGAGCCCAAAGGAAGCAAAGGCCTTGCGGCCGCATTACCCCTGCACCTTGCCCCCGCAAGCCCTTCTGTTTTGCAAACCGGGAATTGTACCTTAATTCTATCTCTTACCCTATGGCCTATACACATTAGTATAAATACGAGCCTTATAGTCTTAGGTTCTAGGTTGGAAAATAATCCGAATTTAGTGTGTAATTTAGAGTTTTTATTGTTTGTAATCATAGTTTTAGAAGATCGTTCATGTATTATTTCATCCCATTGATCTGTTCATCTTCAAGGATGAATTAACCACTCATATCTAGGAATTTGTGGTAACTTATATCGAATCTTCTGCTCTGTTATATATTTTTAGTTAATCAAATCTTGTTGATCATAGTGTTTATCAATCTCTTTTCTATTTGGCTTTTTCCTAATGAATGGTATCGTCGGATTCAAAGACCAAGAGGTGTGGATAACTGCGATCATATGCATATGTCATACACTGGCTCACCATTGTGATAAATTAAACATATCAATCTCGTGGTGATAAGTTAGGTTAGGTTCATATACATGTTTCTGAGTGATAGATGTAAATTCATATGTTCTTGTTCTTAAGGGTATAGACTCTGATGAATTATAATTTGACGACCTATATCAATCTTTCGTGAACGAATCCAAGATTAATTGATTGATATCACTACTAGAAACAGTGCCTTCAAGCGACGGAATTCTTAGCGGAAATTTTCGGCTGATTAAACGAATTTTACCTTTAGCGGCGGAATTGACCATCGCGAATTTTCCGTTGCTAGCGCGGAATCGCGAAATTAAGCATTAGCGCGAATTAACATCAGCGACGGAATTTATCAGTGACGGAATTTTCCGGTGAATATTCAGAAATTAATTTCGGTTTATTTTCAGCGACGAAAAATTCCGTCGCTAAAGGTCACCTTTAGCGACGGAATTTTCCGTCACTAAAAATAAATTGAAAATTAAATTCATTATTAATATAAAATATCAAAAATATTTGAAATTAAATTGAAATTAAATTAAAAAATATTTGAAATGTTAATTTAATAATATAATATCAATAATTAAAATGATTAGCATCAATATAATTACAAAAAATAAAACATTCACATTACAACTTAACTTAACTTAACTTAACTTAACGTAACGTAAACTTAAATTGAAATTAAATTAAAATAATATTTGAAATGTTAATTTAATAATATAATATCAATAATTAAAATGATTAGCATCAATATAATTACAAAAATTAAAACATTCACATTACAACTTAACGTGCTTAACGTAGCGTAACGTAAACTTAAATTGAAATTAAATTAAAATAATATTTGAAATGTTAATTTAATAATATAATATCAATAATTAAAATGATTAGCATCAATATAATTACAAAAATTAAAACATTCACATTACAACTTAACTTAACTTCACGTAACGTTAACTTAAATTGAAATTAAATTAAAATAATATTTGAAATGTTAATTAAATAATATAATATCAATAATTAAAATGATTAGCATCAATATAATTTAAAAAATTAAAACATTCACATTACAACTTAACGTAACGTAACTTAACGTAATGTTAACGTAAATTAACTTAACTTAACTTAACTTAACGTAACATAACTTAAGCTTAGCGTGGCGTAACTTAGCTTAAGCGTAGCGTAACTTAGCAGCGTAATGTAACAGCAACAGCTTAACTTACGTAACATAACTTAACTTAGCTTAACGTAAGGTAACTTAAACTTAACGTAAGCGTGGCTTAACTTAACTTAACTTAGCTTAACATAACGATGAACCATTATAACATGAAACACGATCGTCTATTAGCGAAATGGTATAATGGAGTACGATGAACCATTATAACATGAAAACACGCTACGCCAATTGGTGAAATGTTATAATGGAGTACGATGGACCATTATAACATGAAAACACGCTACGCCTATTGGCGAATTGGTATAATGGAGTACGATTAACCGTTATAACATGAAAACATGCTACGCCTATTGGGGAAATATTATAATGGAGTACAATGAACCATTATAACATGAAAACACGCTATGCCTATTGGCAAAATGTTACAACTTAACGTAACGTAACGTAACTTAACGTAATGTAACTTAAATTAAACTTAACTTAGCAACTTAACGTAGCGTAACTTAAGCTTAGCGTAAGCGCAACTTAACTTAACTAAGCGTACGTAACTTAACTTAACTTACAGCTTAACATAACGATGAACCATTATAACATGAAACACGATCGTCTATTAGCGAAATGGTATAATGGATGCGATAGACCATTATAACATGAAAACACGCTTACGCCAATTGGTGAAATGTTATAATGGAGTCTGATGGACCATTATAACATGAAAACACGCTACGCCTATTGGCGAAATGGTATAATGGACGATTAACCGTTATAACATGAAAACATGCTACGCCTATTGGGGAAATGTTATAATGGAGTACAATGAAACATTATAACATGAAAACATGCTATGCCTATTGGCAAAATGTTACAACTTAACGTATCGTAACGTAACTTAACGTAATGTAACTTAAATTAAACTTAACTTAACTTAACGTGGCGTAACTTAACTTGACTTAAGCGTAACGTTAAGGTAACTTAACGTAACGTAACAACTTAGCTTAAGGTAACAGCAACAGCAACGTAACATAACAACTTACCTTAAATGTATAAGTTAACAACAACAACAGCAAACGTAACTTAACGTAACATAACATAACTTAAGCGATTTAAGTTAACATAACTTAACTTAACACAGCAACTTAACTTAAGCTTAACTTAGCAACTTAAACTTAACAGTACATTAACTTAACAGCAACAGCTTAACTTAACTTAACTTAACTTGCTTAACAACAACTTAGCAATGTAGCAACTTAATGTAACTTAACTTAACATAACTTAACTTAACTTCACTTCATAACTTAACCTTTAACAGCAGCTTAACCATAACAGCAACTTAGCAACAGCAACTTAAAGCTAAACATAACATAACAGCAAAGCAACTTAACAGCAACAACAACAACAGCAATATAACAACTTAACTTAACTTAACTTAACTTAACTTAATGTTTAACTTAACATAATGTAACTTAAGCGTAACTTAATGTAACTTAACTTAATGTGGCGAACTTAGCAAGCAACCGCAACATAACTTAACTTAAGCTAACGTAACAGCAATTTAACTTAAGCGTGGCGTAATTAACTTAACAACAACAGCAGCTTAACTTAACAGCAAGCTTAACTTAACAACAACTTCATAACTTAAGCGTAAAGTGCCTTAACTTAATATAACAAAACATAACTTAACCCTTTTAAGCAATTTAGCGTAACTTAACTTAACTTAACTTAACGTAACTAGCAACTTAACTTAACTTAACATAACTTAACAGCAACATAACTTAACTTAGCAACGTTAAACAGCAATTTAACTAAGCGTAACATAACAACTTAATTTAACTTAAGCAACAACAACTTAACTTAACTTAAGCTTAACAGCAACTTCTTAACTTAACTTCACTTAACTTAAGCGTGCGTGCCTTAACATAACATAACTTAACAACTTAACGTAATGTAACTTAACTTAACTTAACAACTTAACTTAAGCAACAGCAACTTAACTCAACTTAGCAATTTGCTTAACCTTAACTTAACAGCTAACTTAAGCGTTAACTTAAGTTAATATAACATAACATAACTTAACTTAGCAATTTAACGTAACTTAACTTAAAGCAACTTAAGCGTAACGCTTAACTTAATTAACATAACATAACAACCTAACAACTTAATTTAACTTAGCAACTTAGTAAATTAACTTAACTTAAACGTAATGTAACTTAACTTAACCTAACTTAACAACTTAAGCTTAACTTAAGCAACAACGCAAAACTTAACATAGCTTAGCGTGGCGTAAACAATTTAACTTAAGCGTAACGTAACTTAACTTAATTTAACTTAACCTTAACTTAACTTTGTTTAACAACTAACTTAACTAAATTAACTTAACTTAACTTCATTTAACTTAAAACGTGCCTTAACATAACTTAACAGCAACTTAACGTAAGCGTAACAACTTAGCAATTAACTTAACTTTAACTTAACTTAGCTTCACTAACTTAATTTAAGCTTAACTTAACATAGCAACTTAAAGCGTAGCGTAAAACTTAATATAACATAACATAAACTTAACTTAGCAACTTAACTTAACTTAAAACTTAACGTAACTTAACTTAATATAACATAACATAACATAACTTACTTAACTTAACTAACGTAACTTAACTTAACTTTAAATATAACAACTTAACCAACTACAGCAACGTAATGTAGCAATTAACTTAACAACTTTAACTTAAACGTAACGTGCGCAACATAACATAACTTAACTTAACTTAACTTAGCGTAACTTAACTTAATTTAACTTAACTTCAAGAACTAACTTAACTTAAGCAATTTTGCAACTTAATATAACTTAACTTAAAAGCGTAACGTAACTTAATTAACATAACATAACCTAACTTAACTTAACTTAACTTAACGTAGTAACTTAACGTAATGTAACTTAACTTAACAACAGCAGCTTAACATAGCAACCAATAACTTAGCAACAACTTAACAACAACAATTTAACTTAACGTAGCAATTTAACTTAACGTAACATAACTTAACTTGTAACGTAACGTAACTTAACTTAATATAACATAACATATCCTAATCCAACTTAATCTAACTTAACTTAACTTAACTTAACTTAACTTAACTTAACTAATGCAACTTAACTTAACCTAACTTTAACTTAACTTAACTTAACTAAGCGTAACGTAACGCAACTTAACTTAACTTAGCTTAACGCAACGCAACTTAACTTAATTCTAATCTAAACTTAACTTATAACGTAACTTCTTAACTTGCTTAACTTAACTTATTAACTTAACTTAACTTAACTTTAACTTCACTTGCTTTAACAAACGTAACTTAACTTAACTTAACATAACTTAACTTAACTTCTTAACTTAACGTAAACGCTAACTTAACATAACATAACATAACTTAACTTAATTAACTGTAACGTAACTTAACTTAACTTTAACTTAACTTAACTTAACTTAGCTTAATCTAAACTTAAGTCTTAACTCAACTTAACTTAATTTAGCTTAACTTAACATAACTTAATCCTAACTTAAACGCGTAACGTAACTTAACTTAATATAACATAACATAGCTTAACTTAACTTAACTTAACATAACTTAACTTAACTTAAACGTAACGAACAGCAACATAGCAACTTAGCGTGGCGTGGCAATTT
>CM028377.1:171645930-171683916 GCA_013146195.2 Codonopsis lanceolata
AGTCTAAGCAATTGAAAATAAAAGGCTTTGATTTGAGATGTCTTAAGTGACACAAATATATGATCGTAACAATGAAGACACTTAATACTTCTTTCAAATGTAGACTTAGGAAATCAATTAGAGAATAACTTTTCTAAAGATAAATTAGTTTGTAAAAAGCTCATAGATATATGACCGAGAGATAAAGTATTTGTAAGAACATATGAATTTATTCAAAGATAAATTACATATTACATCAGCCTAAATATTCTATGTATGGGCTGCCTTTGTCCTCCCAAACCTTAATCCTTACTTAATTATTCATTCATGAATGTTTAAGCAATCATGACAATAGAGACCAAAACGAGAACTCATATGAGAAGAGAATTTCAAGGTCGCTCGTATAAAAGATATCCGAACGATTGAGTGTAAAAGCACTCAACTTTCCATGATGAATGATTATTGCAGACAATCAACAACATTTGTATTAGTTGAATACAAATATGAAGATATGAATGCAATATTTATGCATGCCTCTTTTTATTTTCTTTCAGACATAATCTAACATCAATCTTAAGAACTTGATCTCTGCTCTTATAAAGTTTCTCGATCAATCTCTTTTCTTCTCCAAGCTTTTCCTAGCAATCCACCGAGAGTTGTCTTGCTAAGATCCGGATGAGTTCATTGCAATCTTGTGTAAAGATCTCGAGATGCGTTGGTGAGGACGATCTCGTTGTAGATCTCTCTTTCTTTGAAGCTCTTGAGTGAGTTTAGTTACTCGTTGCTCATGTTCTCGTATCATCTGCCTTGGGTAAGAGAGAGGATTTATATAGAGCTGAGTCGAGGTGATCGCTTGAGAGATGAAGATGTGATGTTTCTATTCGCTTAGAGATATAGTTGTCAAGTCTATCGGATGAGATCTTTGACTATTTGGGGCAAAGATTTAGTCCCGTAGATTTTGGAACTTGTTGTCCGTCGCAATCGGTGTGTTGATAAGTCTCCGAAGAGTAGGTCTGATGCACTGTCATGTGGTCTGTTCAATAAAGTAATTGCTTTTTGACTTTATCAAACCACATGAGTGAGAGAAAGTCTTGTAGCTTTAACTATGTCAGGCTTTCTGAGGCTTGAACATATTTGTCTTGATTTGAACCGCTTCGGTCTTTCTCTCCGTAGCACGCTCGTAATTAAGTCTCCGCCGGTGGAATGCTCTGGCTTGTGGAACAAGTCTTCCGATTCAAGAGAACGATGTCTGTTGGTGCGCTGAAGTGGTCAGCTTAACTTGGAGTATGCTTGTCCGCCGTGGTGAGTCTTCAAGATGTTCTGATCTTATCGCTGAAGGCTTTTGACATAGCTGCAAGTCTTCCGATGCTTAGTGCATCTGAAGTGCTTGTCTGTTCAATCATCATGTAGGAATGTAGGACTTTGATCGTCGCACTCTAATCTAAGACGCATGTGATGTCACACGAGTTGCCACGCCAACCGCACGCAGACCTTTTAGCCACTCGTGATGACTCACTTGTAATGGGGGCAAGCAAATCAACATATATAGAATATGCAAGGTGATAAGTAAATTATTAAGAAGCATATTCCAACAATCTCCTCCTATTTGCTTGGAACCATTACAAAATGACATATACAAAGCACTAAAGCATTTATCAAGACATAGTAATAACATGCCCACAATGAATAATCATTTTATCACAAGACATGTCCTATGTTGATAATTACATAAGCGATGGCTTTTGTATAGTCTACTATTGCTATTAAAGACTTGATAAATCAAAGTACTGAACAGGTAACGCAATAGTAAAACAATTTAGATCACTTAGTTTTTTTTTAAAGAGGTTTAAACAGGATCTAAAAGGTTTTAGAGTTCTTACTTGCACATAGATTTTTATAAACTAAAAGATTGTTTTGGCAAGTAAGAGTAACAAACTCGAGTAAATGTATGTCTTTGAAGGTAGTTCAATAAGGATTGCTTGTAATACCATTTTGGAAAACTTTTATGGTTCTCATTGAAAGTAAAGGATCTCTCGCTTGAAAGTAAGACTCAACGAGGGTTTTGTTTTAAGCAAATTTTTCAATGTATGCCATTGAGGGTCAGGCATGATTCACTAAGAATCAGCTTAGGGTGAATTGTCACATTGTGTGTGTTTTCCATTTGCTCTTGGTTTTTATTAGCGAGTTTAGTTATGTCATAACTCTCCTCCCTTATGTCATAATTCTTCCTTCTATTCTTCTTAGAAATGCCATAGCGATATGTCATAACTCTCCTCCTTAATGGTTGCAAGCAAGAAGAAGTAATCTAGAAGGACAGTTGCAATAAAAAATTAGGGAAAGATACTTAGAAGAGATGGACAATTGATAGGGAAGATTGACAATAGAGAAAACGCTAAATAAAGCAAGAAGCTACTAGCAAGTTTTAAATAATACAAACTAATTTGAATCTCCAAAACTACCAGTACTAGAATCTAAAGAATAGTTTCTATCCTGATCAAAAAAGCTTCTGTTGCCGAACAATTCTCGAGTGATCAGCAGGTCTCCAGTAACAGAAAGTTGTTCATCCTCGTGGACAGTGGAACAAATGGAATGGTAGGAGCACAAGAAATAGCTGATAATTCTAGCATACATGTGAACGCCAGACCCATTTACTTGTCTTTGTACGACTGATCGACAAATGAGGGAGAAGACAACTTCGGACCAATTGATGGGATGAGATTCAAGAACAACAATGGTGAAGTTTCGAAGTCTTCTGGTGTTTCTTGCTGAGCCTGCTTCGTGAAACAAAAGGCATCGACTCAGAATTTCACCCATACATTACATATCCAGGGGATAATTGTTGATGTCCCATGTACTATAGTCATCGCGAGAGGGGTGGCCAGTACGGTGAAGCCATGAGTCGTTCAGAGTTCGATCGACAAGGGATCTGGTCCAGCTGAGGGAAGCTGGAAGACTCTTGACAGGCTTTCGGCATTGAGAACAACTTCAGTGCCTCTTTTGCGACCTTTGAAGCTGGAACCATCTCTTGTTAGTCGCATCCTTGAGTAGAACTCATCAACCAATTGAAGGTTGTAGAATTCTTCGCGTAAAGAAAGGATGAAGACGAATCCACTATTATGAAGAAGATCTATAATCTTAGCTCCAAAAGTATTGTGGAGGAGAAATTGTTCTCTTTGAATCGTGTGACCAAGAATGTAGGACTGAGAGCCTATTCTGGTTACGAATAAAGATTCAAGGGGAATGAAAGGGCTAGAGACGCTGTTGGAAGAAGAAGCGGCCATTAAGATTTTCTCAGGTGAAAAGAGCACGCACTGATAATAATCGTACCAATTGTTGAAAGGGAAACAAAGGATAATGATGGAGAAAAATCAAATTTGAGATTTAAAATGTATATATATTCAGTACTTTTTGAGAATGAGCAGGAAGAACACACTTTTCAAGAACCCTCGTTTGAGTATCCACTGTAGAGCTGTAATGACTTGTTATGTGGAATGGCGAAGTAATTATGTCAAAGCTCTTTTTAGGAGTGGACGTGTTTTCTTGGAAGGGCGGCGATTCATGATTACGATATTAAGTCATCTAGGGAGTATTAATTTGGACAACTTTGAGACTTAAATCGAGGTTTCTCAATATCCAGATAGATATTAATGATGTTAAAGAGTACTGGATGAAGAGAAGAAAATTTGTGTTGACATTGATAACTTTCTTTAGAAAAATGATACAAGTTCAAAATACGAACCTTTGAAAAAATGTGATATGTTTTGAAATTCTAAAATTTTCAGAAGATAATTTATGAGGCATTCTGAATCATCTACACAATCCTCAGCAATCTCTCAAATTTTTAGAAAGTTTTAGAATCTTAAATCAGTTTTTAAAGAAGTATTTCATAAAGTAGAATATGTTTTTCAAAATAGTAAGGAATTTTGTGTTCTTTGTTTTTAGAAGATAATTGTACGGAGCTTTCTGAATCATCTACATAATCCTCAGCAATCTCCCAAATTTCTTATAAAAACATAGAACAGTAAAAGACTTTTTGAAATTGATACCAATTTTTTGAAAAGTAAAAAGACTTCTTAAACATTTTGAACAGTAATCAATGATTTCAAAGGACGTTTTAAGTCATAAATGTCTTCACAAGGGAAAGAACAACAGAGATTGAAGTCTGTTGTTAATGATATTGTGAACGGCAGAGGTAAAAGTCTGCAATTCAAGTTTGACCGGCAGACATTGAGGTCTGCCGATACAACTGATAACCTTAAGGAAGTATGCAACAGTAATGAAAGTCTGCTGATACCAATTGATAACGGCTGATAGAGAAGAAAGGTAAGTAATTATGAACATATCTGCTGGTATCAATTCTTGGATATGCGTGGTTATCAGTCTTTTGAACACATGGACGATGGTAGCCATAAAATAGCTATTATACCAATTGAATTTTGTGTTCAAGAAGGATGGAAGTCTACTGATATAAATGGTTGAAAGATAGATGATCAGTAAACTAGAGATTGAGGTATGCCGATGTCAAATGGATGACAAGGGAGTCGGCATAGATGATGGTCTACAGATGAAAGAGGTCAGTAGAAGTAAAGTCTGCTAATACAGGGTGTATATAGATAAGTTTCGGAGATAAGAAGGTTTGCTGAATAAAGATGGAACAGCAGACATTGAGGTCTGCCGATACCAAATGAATGAGGAATTTTGCAGCAACCTTTTCCTTTGGAATGCCTTGGCTTCTGGAAGGATGAACTATAAGCTTCATCGGCAATGAGAACGAAGCAGAAGTGGAGAGAGCCGAATGCTTTTATTGATTAGGAATAGCAGCAGTGATAGTAGCAACCGTAGTATCGGTACTTGAAGAAGACTTTTGCAGTTGGCTCCTCCTCACTGGTATTGTACTTGCGTTTCGATCCTTTTTGGAGAGAGAACATGGTCTATGATTAATGCAGTGTAGATGGGGTAGAATGTAGAGTGCAGAAGCCGGACTTCGCTATGCATACTTAATTTGTTTATGAGGTTAAATGATAAGAGCATTTAGAAGCAAAACGGAAGACAACAACCATTCAAGTTAGAGCACTTGGATCAAAGAGAAACATGTAGCTCATACTTAGTTTGGCTGAAGGTTCTGAAGAAGAAGAATGAATTTTGCTTCAAGGTCAACAACTAAGATGATGACTAACCTTTTTAAGGAAGGGAGGTCATCTTTGTTCAAGACAAAGGAAACAAGAAAGAATTTAGAGCAAAGTTGTCATTGAACGGAGGAAGCAATAGATAAGAAAAAGAATTGAAAATACTGCTTGTTCCTCAAAAGGTCGTTTGTTTCAACAGCAGAGGTAAGGTTTACTGTTGAAGCTATAGAGACCTGAAATAATGGATGGGAATTAAGATTCACCAGAACATCATGGGTTTAGATGAAGTCCTTAATTCCTGATGAAGTAGTTGCAAGGTATGCAGTTCATTCCAAGAAATCCAAAACTGAAATTATCCATATTCCAACATTAATTATTCTGATGAGATTTCTACCAGTAATCATTGAAGTTTTTACTTGAAGTAAGACTTTTTTTTTTTAAAAAAATAGATCTTAGGAGAGTCTCATCATATTTATTATGTTGAATAGGAATATTTATGGTTAAGGATTGGTTTGCTGTTGGGTTAACAGCAGAGTTATATTTGCTATTTTGAATTCGGAACATAATTTTATGATAAGTACTGATACCGAAAACATAAGCAAATATAACATTTCATGTTTATTAAGGAATATTCATACAAAAGCAGATAGACATGAAGTAAAGATGCTATGAACAAGTTCTCATTTAGATCAATATATACTCGAATACAAAGAGGATCTAAAGATTTACAAAGTTCATTACAGCTTCCGGTGACTTAACTACTCCTTTTAAACAACTAATCTAAACACCTAATACAATTCTAAAGATAAGGATGTTACAAGGAGATGTCTATGAAGACCATGGACCTAGATTCAGCTAACCTGTTGGCAAACGAAATATTGGTCCTAGATCAAGGGAATTCAGATGACCCAAGGAGGGAATGGGACTCTCCTTATTCTTCTCTTTAGCAGGTTTTCTCTATCCTAGATGCCCTGCATAAACATCTTCTAGATTTCTAGATATCAGTTCCAATGCAGGCACTCATCCTCGGGGGGTTTGAGAGGGAAAATCCGAGGAGAAACACATTTGGCTCGCTGAAGATAGGAAGATCTTCTAAACGAGAAGGAGAAGTCAAATGTGTGTTAAGATAGAGGGAAGCGGGAGATATATATTAAATGGTTGTTAAGGAAAATCTTCATACAAGAGGAATCCTTGAAACTAACCAAACAACTTTCGAAGAATAGGAAGGATAATTCCAAGTTGTTAAGAAGAAGCCTTGATCTAGTGCTAAGAATTCTCCTAAGTAACATATATGAAGAAAGGGATTTTGTATCAGAGTCTATCATAGTGTTTGGGGGTAGTTTGTGAGTGATAGAGAAGAAGGAATGAATGTATCTATAAATACTCGCTGAGGCAAGACAATGGACCGATTCATTTAAGAATGAAGAGTCCTTTCAACCACTCTCATTAAAGTTGTGTAGGGAAGAGTGAGAGTTAGTATTAATTTCTAGATATCCGGTAAAGTTTCTTCTTTGGAAAGCCAAAAGGTTTTGAAAAAAAAAAACAAATCATCTTTCTTGAAAGGATAAAACGTTTTTAGATAGATTTGATAGAATATGTCTTGGGAAATACTATTTTTGCATTTCAAAATCAGTTTTGGTTTTACCGAGTTTCTATGAAATTTGTCGTTTAGCTTTTAAGAAATAGTCAATTTCAAAAGGTTTACCTCAACCTTTGTAGAAATTGCTAAAATAACCATGGAGTTTTCACATTGTCTACTAAGGAGAAAACTTCTATAAGTCAGCACATTTTTTTTTATTTTTTTTTGGGGAAGCAGGGACGGGACCCTGCGGGATTTTATTATCAAAAAGAAAGGAAAACAGAACTTGAGGGGACAACCAGCCTTGCCCTTATAATGGGAGGCAGAGGAGCCTAACCTCGAAAGGAAATACAAAAATCAAACTAGAGCATAAACTAGAGCAAAACTAATGATTACTGGAAAGAACATAATCCTATAGCATCATGTTGAGCGCCCTTGAACCTCCAGGAAGTTGATGAACCATCGTATAATTCTTCGCTATTCTATTCCCATAGGCGAGGCCGCTAAGCGATCTGCCAATTGCCTTCACGATGCACATGCTTAATTTCCTTATCGCCCACGAAACTTCAACGCGTGCGAGATCATAAATGAACATCCAGGGCAGCCATGCGTGCCTTTAATAGCAGAAACTACAACCGAGAGTCAACTTCCACCAAGATTTGATCATAATTCATCTCACACGAACAACAAACCATCATGAAGAGCAGAAATTCAGCATAAGTATTAGAGCCCATACCATAAAACCGTGAAAAACCACAAAGAAAGAGACCTCGAGAATCACGAATGACTCCCCCACCTGTAGCAATGCCATCCTTAGATGATCCATCTGTGTTTAGTTTAAAGTAATTTGGAGCTGGAGGTTGCCATTGAATCCAAGAGCCAATTGAGGTATTTATCCTTTTAATCTGTATACCCAAAGTTTGTAATCCAAGAATTCCTAGAGCTGGACTGGTTGCTTTCGGTTGAAAGGCCCACAAAGTGTCTTTCAAACCTTTCAAAATCTGATTATAAATCCATTCAGCAGACATAGGAGTGCCGTCAAAGGTAGCCATACATCTCGCTTTCCAAATATACCAGCATGCGTATAGAGGAATGCCTACTTGTATAGCCCCATATTGATTGCGCACTGAAATTCCCGCGAGCCATATACGGAACAAATGTTCAATAGAAGAATAAGAGCTTATTTTATTAAATGGGCGAGCTAGCTTTGACCATAAATCCCGAGCCACTTCAGATTGTAAAAAGAGATGCTCAATAGATAAGTCAGCACATAGAACTGAGCTTATGAAGTACCGAGCAACATGAGAGTACTTCAAAGAAAATGGCTTGATGATGACTGAGAAATTTTCTATTGAAAATGAGGCATCAAACCAGATGAGTAATTCATAGATCACACTTTAATGGAAATGGAAAGAAGCAAAGTATGATAGGTAAAATTACTCAAGCTTTATATTTGCTAGAAAAGAATAGATAAAAGCAGAGTAGGCAAATATAAGGCTATGCAAAGATGGTATATTCATGATCATGATTAACAGGGAATCATAAGCGAAAATCAGTCATATATCATAATCCAGAAGGAAGAAGATTTGACTGAATCAGGTGAATAATGCAGAATTGAAACCAATTGAAAAGTTACTGCTTTGTCTTCTAAGTCTACAGGTAGATTTCAAGTCTGCTGGTGGACTTCAAGTCTGCTGGTGAACTTCAGGTTTGCTGGTGACTTCAAGTTTGCTGGTGCTTCACACAATGTCTGCTGTTATAGAACTGTGATCAACCTTCAAGTCCGAGGCCTGTGTCACACACTGTTTCCTTAAAACAAATTCGTCCCTTCCCGTCTGTGCTTGGAAGCTCTAATGGATGTCTGTCTCCCAAGATACAACGGAGAAACCAGAGAAACCTTCAACACTAAGGATTCCGGCGAACTGAATTTGTGCCTGACTTTATCACCAATATGAAAACAGGAGACCAAAGTGTTAGGAAAAAGGTATAGGGAAAAACAACAATTAAAACAAATTACATAATACAGAATTGAAAACCAATAGGAGATGTTACTGCAGTAAGTCTGCTGCTAGCAAGTCTTCTTAAGTTTGCTGGTGGACTAAAGTCTATTGATGGACTAAAGTCTGTTGGTGAACTTCAAGTCTGCTGGTGGGCTAGTGAAGTCTGCTGGTGAGCCTTTATAAAGTCTACTGATGGCTGAATAAGACTGTAGTGCAGAATGAAGTCTACTGGTCCGAGACCTGTGTCGCACATAATTTCCTTAAAACAGATTCATCCCTTCCTGTATGTGCTTGGAAGCTCTAATGGACTTGTGTCTCCCAGGATACAACGGAGACACCGATGAGACCTTTAGCACTAAGGTTTTCGGCGAACTGGATCTGTGCCTAACGCTATCACCAATAAGAAAAAGGAGGCCAAGGAAATTCGCTCAACGATTTTCAGAATGTAGTGGAGAAATGGAGATTGTTGTTGACTGTGCTAAACTGTCTATTTCAATTGTGGATGTAATCTCCTTTTATAGGAGTGAATCGAGAATGATTAAAGACCACATTGATGATGAAATAAATCCATCATCAATAGGTAAATAAAATCTCTCATTAAAGTTGGTAATAACAGCCCATAAAGTCTGTTATAAATGTTGGAGTTACAAAAACCAAAAGAATAATTAACAAAACGTGGGTTGGTCTGAACGGGCAAATTTGGTCCGACATTCGTGTCCGCGGGACGCGCATGAGTACGGTATCCCGAAAGCTAAACTGGACCATGATTTGCACCCCCCTGCGTAGGCGTGTGCGAGAGAGAGCCTCTATTTTATACAAGCTTACCCTTATCACATAAGGTACTTGTATATAAACCACTCAAGTTTTTGTTAATCTTCCAATGTGGGATAAACCCACTTCCAACAACCATACTTTAATCAATCATAACTTATTCATCCGAACACCAAATTGGACAAATAAATATATGATTTCAATCTTCTCACGGAGTAAAACACGATTCCACAATTACCCTTATCATTACACAAATGACACGTGAAGAAATCCATGCCACAAAATGAACAATTTCATTCTTTACACACAATTTTCGAACACTATATTTGAATTTGAATTTGAATTGGTAAGAGACAATTGCTACCTTTTTTTCTTCATTAACCTCCATGATATCAGAATTGTTCCACTTCATTCATCCAATCAAGAAAGGGTTGGGTGAATGCACGAATTTGACTTTACCTTATATTCGTCAAATCCTTCGTGTCTTCGGTAAACATGGTGTTGGTAGGGATTTGATGGACGTGAGTCATAGCTATTGCAGGACATGACGACATCGTTTTGTTGATTTGTGGTTGCTCTTATGTTGCTCACAGGTTCTCGTCGAGATGTAAGATGGCTTTAATCTCTTGCACACTATCCCAGATATCCTTCGATGCACTGTCCAAGTCAGCCTGTGGCTCAAATATCAATAAATGTCGAACAGTAACATTAGAAAATAAATAAGCTTGTATGTGCGTACATGCTGATGTTTGTTTGATTGCTATTCAAACTAGGGGCATATTTACCTTTTAGGTTTGGGGGGCAAAGGATCTCGCTCAAAAAAAAAAAAAAAAAACTTTACAAAAATGACGCCGTTTTGACAAAATTGTGATTTCTAAACTTTTTATGTAATTAAATTATGACTTCTATACTTTTTATGTAATAGTTAAATTTTATGACCCCGTTGAAATATTTTTTTGGATCCACCACTGGTTCCAACGGACGAAGATAAATAGTCACAACATAGTGAGTAATTGATCATGTCAAGCGCCATAACATATGGATCCATCTAGTTGGGCATTTTACTCTCCATAAACGCTTCTACCCTTTATCAATCGTGGTGTGTTCTAATCTATTGACCAAATCTTAAGCTGAGCGAGTAGTGAGCTGCCCAAACTAGTTCTCCTCCGGGAAATACCATCAATGGTAATTATGTTGTCTGAAACCACCACAGAGTCAAGCTTGCCAAGTATATCTCTGGGAGGATATCAACTACAAGGCTTCATTTCCATTGCCGAATCTCCACTTAACAGTACCCTTTTGCAAAATATTAGACCTTTTCGTAATACTTCACCAAGTGAAGGAAGAATTTGATGAAATAGAGCTCCTAATAGAACGATTATTGCTCAAATATTTGCTCCGAACTACTTTGATAGATAAGAACCATTTCTCACATGGTTTATTGTTAAAATTCACACATGTTCATTGTATTTGTCTTTAGTTGGTTAGTTTTCCTAGACTATATTATATTGTATTTCAATAAGAATTCAGTGTATCATAGAGCACATGTTGTGTATAAATATGTGAAAACAATCATACCAACGATAAGTTGGGATTCTTTTCTTTCATGTTATCAAAGCCTACGATAGGGACCTCCTAAAACCTTAGCCACCTCTTGTGTCTTCTTCCCTAGCATTCCCTAGCAAATACCATGGAGACCGTAACTAATGAAAACCCCCCTCTCACTCCTAAATTTATCTTCTCCTCGGCTACTACCACAACCGACTCCGAATACCCATCTCTACCTCTAAACTTCAACCCTCAATCTCTCATGTCAAACACAATCCTAACGACACCAACTATTTTTTATGGTGTTCTTAATTCTTGTCCATTCTTAAAACTCACAAACTTGTTTGAGTCATCTCTGAACCTCTACCTTCTCCTCCCGAACTTCCTCATGGCACACCAAACCCAACTTATGTCTATTGGTCCAGTGCTACACGTCTCGTTCTCTTTTGGATTCGAGCCACGTCCACCGTGTCCGTCCACACCCGTTTAATCTCTACCGAAAAATCCCCAGATGCTTGGGAACTGCTTCAGGCTCTCTTCTCTTCATCCTCCCGCACCGCACCCACATTTGCACTCTCAAAACACAACTCAATAACCTCCAACGCAAACCCGACTAATCCATATTTGATTACATGCTTCTTGCTAAGTCTCTCTCCGCTCCCTCACTGCTGCCAAATCCTCTATTTCCGATACCGATCTTGTTGATCATATATTGACGGTCTTGGTACTGAATATAAGGAGATCATCACCTCCCTTAATACCCGTCCCACTCCCACCATACAAGAACTCACTAACCTTTTTCAATAGGAGGAAAAACTACTCAAGAAATTCTCTACTCCTCCCTTTATTGCCCTCACAGTCAGCAAGATAGCCAATGTCGAAAATCCCAACCCAATACCATCTCCCAACCCGTCACCTACTTCCGCCAATCCCACCAACTATACACTGTCATTTAACCCACATCGTGGTCAGCACTCTCATCGGGATCGTGCCAAGGGTCATGGTAATGGTCGAGGACGTGGTCGTGGTTTTACCCCAAACTATAATCCACCTCTCCTACCCACGCCTTTCCCTCGCCCATGGCAGTCTCCTACTCCAACCCAATAGCATGGTTTTGATCAGACGTGTCAACTATGCGAAGGTCGTGATCAGTTAGTAAACATTTGTCTGCTGTGTTTCAACACTGCTTACTCGGTCGAATATTATCTCCTCACCTAAGGTTGTAAACAAATTGAATATTTTTGATTTGATTCGATATTCGAATTCAATATTCGGTATTTGTATTTGAAATATTTGAATTCGATTTTTTTTGATTCGATAAGGATTCAAATACGAATACGAGTGTGATGGTATTAGATTCAAATATTCACGAATATTATTTGAATAAATTAAATATTTAATAAATATATATAGTTAAGTTTATTTTTAAAAAAACCCTAACTTTCTAACCCTTACCAGTTTACTCGACAACCTCTTCCTGAGTCCCCCGACTCCCCAGTCACCACCACCACGGTTATCACCTTTTCTTTTCCTTCTAAACAATCGCCCTTCTCTCTGCAAACTATTGATGAACCTATTTCTCCACCAAGCCGATCTACGGGTAGGATGTGCCATACGACTCGAATGAGAAGGAAACATTTGATCCAGTCAAAAAAGATCTATGAAGATGCTATAAAGAGCTATGGGTAGGATACTAGGATGTGCCAATAACTTTCTTCTTTCAAGTAGTTTCTTTCTTCTCCATCTCAGTAAGGGCCCTTTTTCATAATAAGAGGAAAAATCCCCTTTTTAAAAGTACAAGTTAGGTACACGTGCCTTGCACGTGTTCTTAATGATTTTTGCGAAATGTTTTGCCTTCATTTTTTTGTTTACTTTTAATTATTATTTTTATATACGAAAAAGCTATATATATTTCTGAAAAATTGTCCTTTATGAAATTTTAATGTATATTTTTCACCAGAAATAATAAATATTTATATATTTATATATATGTAAATATATACATACATACTGATCACGCCAAAAATGTGGTGACCTTGTTGTGTTGTGTCCGAGGTGCTGAAGGTGGCGTCATGTCAGGGTCGCCGGAGCCGTGGTCCGGCGGTGGTCGTCGTGGTAGGATATCTGGCTTGTAAGGTCTGCAAAATGAAACACCGTGAGTGGGTGGGGGTGTCCCCCAAAACCCTCCGGTGTGATAATTAGTATATGTTGTGTATATCATAGATCATAGGTAAAATGGAGTGTGTGTATATATGTATTTTGTATAAAAAAAGTCAGAATTAAAATTTCGAATCGAATACTCGAATAGTATCGAATAATTCGAATATCTATTTCGAATCGAATACGAATCAATTTCAATATTCGAATAACAAACGAATACGAATACAAATATTCAGATAGCTTCACGAATTCAAATCCAATATTGTGATATTCGATTTGATTCATTTACATCCCTATCCTCAACCACAGTTCAATCCCAATTGATGTCTCGACTACGTTGCCACCCATCATATCACATCCAATCATTTGGCTTTTTCTCAAGCGCAACCATACTTGGGTAAGGATAAAATTCTTGTGGGTAATGGTGCACCTCTTCATATTTCTTATATTGCTCAGTCACATATTACCTCTTCATCTCGTCCGTTATATTTACGTAATATTCTCTTTGTTCCGTCCATGCGCAAAAAATGCTTTCTATTCGTTAGTTCTCTAACGATAACAATGTCTTTTTTGAACTTAACTCTCATGGTTATTGTGTTAAGGACAATAAGACGAAGGCCACCATCCTTTCTGGCAGTAATCCAAGCAATCTTTATTCCCTTCAAGGCTTCAACCGGCTCCGCTTTCCTCTCTTCCAGCTCTCCTTGGTGAAAAGACAAATTTGGATACTTGGTGATGCAGCGGAAGATACTGAAAAGTAATGATAATATCAAAGTTGTTGAGATCGCGCACGTCTACAAGCAATGATCTTCTAAATCTTGTTGAGGTTCGCAAACCTACCACGATCTAGACATCCAAATCCTGTTGAGGTCTACGACCTACCACAATTTAGGCATCGTTGATTCACAAAGAATACCGAAAAGTGGAAGAAAACAAATCAATTCTTAAAATTCAAGATAAATTCAGAATTACATCGAGTCCTATATTTATATGACTCATAAAGTCTGGAAAACAAGCTAAAACTTCCTAAAAACTTGCCTAACATATATAGTAACCTAATGTAACTTAAATACATCAATTAAATGCTTAAATCTACTTCTAAATATAAAAATACTACCCTAATAAATATAAATCTGAAAATTACAATATAATCACAATCAACTAGATATAATAAAGTATAGCTTAATATCAATTTGACTTGCTCCTGCATCATTCTCCTCGGCTTCGAAAAAATTCGTCCTCGAATTTGAAGTAGGGTAGAAAGAGTATGTTTCTTGCATGTCTTCCCACTTTCCCTTGACACCAAAATTTGAAAAACTTTGTATCCTTGTCGGGTTCTGAACTTGCCGACGTGAGTGATGACATCCATCCAATCAGTCTAATAGATCTTTATAAAGCCGTGGAGTAATAATTTGTGGAGGGGGGATATCAAATGGATATGTGTAATTTGTTTTAATTCCAAAATCTACAATAAATTCTTCATCATAGACTGGCGGTTTACTCCAATCGACAATGGGTTGAGGAGTGTGGAATTGAGATTCAGAAAAGGGCAAGAAGATATCAAGTAATGCAATTGACATGGTCCAGAAGGAATGATGATGAACTGAAAAAAAAATGAATAGGAAGAGAAGTAGAATAAATGGGTAAATTGATGCCATGTTTCGACTCTGATACCAACTGATGTAGCGGAAGATACTGAAAATAACGATAATTATCAAAGCTGTTGAGATCGCACATGACTACCAGCAAAGATCTTCTAAATCCTGTTGAGGTTCGCAAACCTATCACGATCTAGACATTCAAATCCTGTTGAGATCTACATCCTACCACGATTTAGGCATCAATTTCGTTGATTCATAAAGAATACTGAAAACTGGAAGTAAACAAATCAATTCTTAAAATTCAAGCTAAATTCAGAATTACATAATAGCCTATAGGAAAATGATATCCTTACCACTAACTCTACAACTTTCTTTACAACTAAGCCTTGAATTGGGAAAAGTTGTTTTGGACAAAGATAAATTTACCCTTCTTCAAAGCTTAGTTGTAAGGAAAGTTGTAGAAATAGTTGTAAGGCTAGCAATGTTGTAGCCTATATTTATAGGACTCATAAAGCTTGGGAAAGAAGTTAAAACATTCTAAAAACAAGCATAACATATATAGTAACCTAGTAGGACTTTAAAACATCATTAAATTGCCTAAATCTACCTCTAAATATAAAAATATTATCCTCTACATTAAAATTCCAAAAATTACAATATAATTATAAATAACTAAAATCAATAAAGAATATCTTAATACTAATTTGACTTGCTCCCACATCACATGGCATGTCCGTCTCGGACATTCTGCACATCCTATTCTCAAGCTTGTTTTCAAGAATTTTTATCTTCCCGATTCTGGTCTATTAGATAACAATCAGTTTGTCATACATGTCCCTTACGTAAATATTGTAATTAACCTTTTGTGGCATGTAATTTTTAGTCTAAATCCCATCTTGACCTATTACATTTGGATGTATGGGGTCCTTCCCCCGTTTCTACTTCTATTGGTGTAGACACCTCAATTTCGTACCCCTAGTATGTAACTCTGGCATGTGATATCAAGAACTGTTTAAACTTCACAAATGTCAAATTACAGGGTTGAAAATGCAAAAGGAAAAGTAGGATGAACGAATAGTGAATTGCAGGGGGGTAGAATGTCAAAAATTGGAAGAAAAGGAAAAGTTGGCGCCGCGCCCAGAGTGCTGTTAGGCCGTGCCCAGGGTCCCAAACAGTGTATTCCGTTTAACGCATTGTGCAAATTATCAAGCGCGGGGTACAAGCTGATGAAGCGCACTCTCAACTATAAATACAGGTGCTCGGCCTCACTTTCAGGGACAATTCACAATAGCTTGAAGCCCAAAGAAACTCTGCGTTATTTTTACGCAGCGAGCGATCAGTGAGTGAGAGCGAGTTCCCCCTCCTATAAAGCCTCGAAACTCTGCCAAACCTCCTCCAAACACAAAACCAATCGGTCAAAGTGATCCTTAGCCCCCCAGTTAGGTATCCACCCTATTTTCCCCGGTCCAAAAACCTCGGAAAGAGCCGTTGCTCTACCCAAGTAAAAAGGCCAAATTAGCCAGAAATAAGCCCTTGTTCTGCCCAAATTCCACAAGCAGCAAGCAAGCAAGTGTCAAAAAGCAAGCAGTTGCTCCGCCCGTTTTACGGGTCTCAAAAGCAACTCTCGCAAGCCGTTACTCTGCCCGCACCGCAGCAGCAGCAAAAAAAAAAGACTCCCTCTCCCTGAAGGATAGAGCGAGCACACCACGCTCTAAAAGGTAAAGCCTTTAAGGGTGTTTATTTATTAAAAAAATTCTTTTTTAAATCTGGCCCAATGTAAAAATATAAGTCATTGTGCTGCCCGAATTTAGTTAGGAAATACTATGTAAAAGAGCCATTATTATGGCAAAATGTTTTTAAATATAGAGGTGGTCTCCTGTAAGACCGTCTTACGGATCTTTATCCGTAAGACGGAGCCCCATTTAGGAATTCACGGGTTAATAATTAAATATGTTAATAAAATTCACAATCATGAGTTTGGTGAGATGGTTGGAAGTAATGTCTGAGGATTTGGTCAACTGGTCGTCGTGGGTTCAAAACCCCTTAACAACATAATTTGGTTTTATTTCTTCTTAATGAGAATTATAAATTGACGGATTATAATAAATTAATAATATGTTATAAAAACGCAAAAAAATCAATATGGTGAGATGGTTAACATGAATCTTATAAGTTGTTGGAATTAGCATGTTTGGTCTGAGGTTTGAAACCTCTTAGTATTGTTTTCATTGTTTGTTGTTAAGTTTTATTAGAAGGGATGCGTCATTTTGACATTGTTTATATTTACGATCGATCAGAGTGTTTTATTTAGGCTTGGCGTGTGTCACTTTTGACAAAAAAAAATCACTTCTCATCTTTAAATTTTTATTCATAAGTGTCACGTTTAGTATGTCACTTTTATGTATTAATTGTGTCACTTTTAGGCATTGGTGTGTCACTTTTGGTAAAACAACTCATTTTAATAATCATACAATTTGTATCAATAAGAGTGTCACTTTTAGGCTTTGAGTGTGTTACTTTTAGGACTAAAGTGTGTCACTTTTGAGCTAGTGATTTTAACAGCAATAATCAATTGAACACTACTGAAATATATCTTCTCATTCATAGAAATATATATAATCCCAAGTGTCAATCGTTAAAAACACAAAACCATAACTTTTTCAAGGTAAAGTATATGTTTTTTACTCAAACTTACAAAATTTACTGAAAATATGTCTAAAATAATAGAGCATTAGGAGTCTTGGAACCAAATTACTTGGCTTGATGGGAATCAGAAAAATCAGTAGTCTTTTTCTTGCCCTTTTCAATACTTCCCTTAATTCTTTTTCTCTTTCCCTTCGTAACAGAGGGAGCAGGATCTAGGCATGTAGAAGATGAACTTGAAACACGAGATGATTCATTTTGGTTCGGTAAATTATTTAAGGAAGAGTGTTACTTTTTAGTATTAAATGTGTCACTTTTTAGTATTAAGAGTGTCACTTTTTAGTATTAAATGTGTCACTTTTTGTATTAAGAGTGTCACTTTTTAGTATTAAGAGTGTCACTTTTTAGTATTAAGTGTGTCACTTTTTAGTATTAATAGTGTTACTTTGTATTTTAATAAAAATTATAATAAATTTTCATTTATAGTGTCACTTTTAACATTAAAATGTGTCACTTTTTTGTATTTTTAATGTGTCAGTTTTGGTTTTAAATGTGTCATTTCGCATTTCGTCAAAGTCCGTTAGGATCTGTCAAGTATCCTAAGGCAATTGATGCTAACGGATGGCTAACGAAGCTAACAAACATTGAAAGTGGAGGGGCACCGGAACAAATAGAAGAACTTTTCAATAATGAGAATTAAAACAAAATATTGTAACTGTGGAGTTTCGAATTGCTGACCATCGGTTCCAATTACCTTAAGCTGGCACCTCCAACCAACTTTACTAACAACTTATTATGTTTTTCATTAACATATTTAATTATTAACCCGTAAATTTTAAATGGGGCTCCGTCTTACGGATCTAGGATCCGTAAGACCGTCCTACACAAGTTTTTGCCTTAAATATATTTGTAATTATTGGAAGGAGAAGACTGCGAGTCCGTAAATAATGTAAATATGTATGTATTTGTAGGTAGTTAATACTTTATTTATTTGTTAGATAAATATAACAAAAAACATATTTTAACCAAAAATCGCTTTTGAGACCGAAATGGCGAGTTGGGTGCTAGCACCTTCCCAACTCGTAACTTAGCCTCCGAACCCGTTTTTGCAATCTCTGGTTTTCTTTTTTTGTTTTTCTTTATTTCTTCCTTAAAATAAAAATGACGACTCTATAAAACATTTTGGATCCAGTAGGGGCCTCACAACATCCTTTCTTTCACTTTTCCGTTTTCCCCTAAAAAAGGAAGAATGAGAATGAAAGGGTGATGTATTCATATATCCTGGTATCCCCTAAAAAAGGGATAACTTGATATAGAAAACCCATAGCACCCATAGTGATCCGAAATAGGTCATAATACTATTTTCATAAAATCCATAGTGGGGCCTCGCAACACTCCTTTCTTGCACTTTCTCGTTTTCCCCTAAAAAATGGAGAATGAGAATGAAAGGGTGATGTATTCCTATATCCTGGTATCCCCTAAAAAAGGATAACTTGATGTAGAAAACCCAAAGCTCTCATATTGGACCAAAAATTCACTTCGGTGACCGAGACGTATTCAACGCGCTTTTTTAAGACATCACCCTTTCCGTATTTTTTTAATTTAGTCCTCCCCTAAACAAGGGAGGGTGGAATGGAAATGGTGGTGTCCCGCGTCCGCACATACGCGCACCCCTATCCAAGGGCGCGTGGGGCGCGGGCGCAGTCCCGGGAACCCACAGTGGTGACTCTGCTGGGGAGATCGTTTTTATTTTAAATAAAAATGGAGGGCTAGACTCATAAAAAAAAACTTTTTTGTTTAATTTATGCATTTGAATATTGCGTTCCTATACATCCGTATCTATATTTGTAGATATGATCCTCCATCTTGCATCATTTTCGTTCCAATAATTGTTACAAGTATGTTTAAAAATATGTATTTTTCAAAAAAAAATAAAAAAATAAAAAAAATGCAATAAATTTCCGGGCAGCATAACAAACGGGCCAGGGCTTTATTTTGTTATTGCTTTATTTTCGGCTCTATATTATTATTCCGTTCTGTTTTATTTTATTACGCAAAATTTGTACATTTATTATTTCATTCTGCCATTTTATTTTGGGGATTAGGACCAATTTGTAATTAATATGAATATATAGATTCCCCGATTTTCTTTCTATTTCTTGATATAATTGCTTGTTTACTCGCGCTTAAACTAATTAGCCGAGAAAATTCACAATGAACAGAAAGACATGCCATTTACTGCTTTATATCTAAATCAAAAAAAATCATCAAAAAGTTTTCTTTCCTTTAAATCCTGTATTGTGTTCATACATATTGAGATCTTTGTTGTTTTTCTTTGGTACCTTTAACAATTTTGCAGGGGCTGAAAAATAAAAGAATTGATTATTTATCATTTACTCTCCTGAAAGGATTGTCCAAAGGTACGCAATCATCACATCTCATTTCAAGGGTCGCAAAAAAAAAAAAGAAGAGTTTTCTAATAAAAAAATTATGTGTAATACTTAGTTCTCTTTTGCTTTAAATTTTAAATATATATATATAATCGTTTCTTTTCGCAAAAAAAAAAAAAGAAAAAAAAAGAAAAGATCATTTTTTTTTAAAAAATCGTTCTCTAAAAAAAACAAAACAAACAAAACAAAAAAAAAAACAAAAAGAGAGGTTTTTCTATGTGTAGTCTTTTGTTTCCCAAAACATGTAAAGACAGGAAATCCCCCTCACCATTACTCTCAATTGCCATCTCCGAATTTATCTCTTAACCTCTCATAAATGCATCACTAAGTTGATAAGTGCATCATTCATTCTTGATTTCAAAAAAAAAATAAATCAGTAAGTCCTACTTCGAGATGCTAAGGTCTGCCACTCAAAACAAAAAAGAATGAAAAAAAAAAGACAAAAAGAGAAAAAAAGACATAAAAAAAAAAGACTGATAGGGAGCCAGAAAAGAAAGGAGAGCTGGAAAAGCCAAGAAGGCAGAAAAATCTGGAAAGCCAGAAAATCCAGGGCAGGCAATTCAAGGGTTATGCGCAATAATTCAGAACTAGGGGCTTTCAAGCCCCAGAGGTGTCTCTTTTGCTTATATTGATGCCTACAACCCATCCTTGCAAGAGTATGCTCGCAAATCCATTTTGTCTCCGCTATTTCAAAAAGTCCAACCGAGTCATCAAATCAAACTTTTCAAAAGGTACTTATCTATATTCAAATCTGATAAATTCTTACCAGCTTGTCGAGTCTTCTTCTTGATCTCTGAGCACCACATATCGCCAAAGTATCTGTTTAAAAAAATGATAACGAGTCGACTCATGTAAAAACATGATAAAACTGCACGGGTTGATAATGAGTCATTTCGAAATATGGACCCACAAACCATTAAAGATCTTTGTTCGATGAAGCAATCTTCTGTCTTGGTAAAAGGTCATCTTCGACCCATTGCGTCCGAGCTATAAAATGGCACACTAGGGGCTTCCAACCATACACCCAACCTTTTTCAAATACCTGAACAAATCCACCACATGCCAAAGCCAAACCATCTCTAAGATCCAGCTTCTCAAAACTGGGGCTGCTCCACCCTTATATATATCCACCAAGAGTGACAATCTTCTTTTATCACAAGAGAGAGAAGACGAGTATCTCTTCAAGCACTCTCCCAAATTTCACCGAGAGGTCCAAAAAAAAAAGAAATTTCCTTCTCGCAAAAAAAAAAAAAAAGGGGGAAGATGAAAGGAAGCCTTTCCTGAGCGATTTCCTCAAAATCTCTCCGTCAAGAAAAAAAGAAAAAGAAAAAGAGACCAATCACTCTGGGACAAACCCCATGACCCATAACCAAATCCAAAAGTCGATCTCCCAACCAGGCCCAGAAACCAAATTCTCATCCAAACCCACCGCTTAAAAGGCTAGCCAATGATCGCTTTGTGATCGCCTTTCCGAAAAATAACCAAATCCATGGCCCAAAATGCCTTTGAGCAAGAGGCCAATCAAATCCTCAACTCTGAAGCTAATCCATCCTAAATAATATACCCTAGCCTAGTTGCAACATATAGCTCTGTTTCAATCGGTTATAACGTGATCTGGGTCCAGGACAGAACTCCTTGCTAAAGATACATAAAATTATCAAAAGATAAATGTTATGTAGGGTCCATAAAACTTGTGATACTTGGCAATAAACTCTGGATCATGACTCTTCTTTTGTCCATTAGAGTCATCCTTTTTTCTTTGAGCATACTCATTTCTGTCTCCCACAAAAAGCGTCTCCCAATCAAGTATGTCTGGGGCTGTCCCTAGTTAATTTCTTCAGAAACGTTCCCGTCATACAAAATATGGTTGATCAAATTCATCCTGGGGCTTCTCCCGCCAAACTCATTGAATACATAAAAGCTCATCATCTCCAGAAGCAGCTATCATTTCCATCTCTGCCTGAAGGAACGAAGAAGCTACAAAACCGTGATCCCTCAAAATTAAGCGGCTTATCTTCGCATGCATCGAAAGACTGGCTCCCTATAAGGTAAAAGCTCACTAGGTTGAAAATCCGAAAGGGCGGCCTTGGCAAAAGTTAGAGCATAAAATAAAAAAAAAAGAGCAAAGCAAAAAAAAAAAAAAAAAAAGTGGTCCCTCCAAGGCATCGATTAGTAGAGCTCACTAATCTTGATTAAGTTCCTCTTTTGAATGATGCACTAGTCAAAATACTGAAAAGTGACCCAACACTCCATTCACCTTCATTTCAAATATCACCATCAACTCCTATACACATAACTCTTCAAAGCCAACCAGAAGCCACATCTCAAGCTCTTATATTACATTTCCATCACCTTACCTTATCTTTTCTTAACATGTTTAAGAAACATATGATACACATGCACATTCAAAAGTCTTTTTAAGGAGAAAAAGATAGTTTCATTCACATGCTTGCATCTTTTGTTTGCATCCTTTATCGCATCTTAAAGTCTTCGCAGATCGGCCCTTGAAAATGTTCTACCAGATCTCGCCAAGAACCACCTCCAAAGATCCTCAGCAGCATCATCAAAAGTTACATAAGCCGATCATCGACAGCATTTTGCTGCGACATTTCATAATCATCGCTTCTCCTATGCTGGGATAAGCATTTATAAAACCAAAAAAAAAATGCATGCATAAGAAAAATGCGCATGCAACAGCAAAGAAAATTTTCCGCTTAAAGCGAAATGCAAAGAAGAAGAAAATTTTTCCAAACTTAAGCCGGAATGTAGCAGAAAAAATTCCAATTAAAGCCGGAATGCAAGCAGAAAAATTTTCCCGCCGAAGTCGAATGCAAAAAGAAAGAAAATTTTTCCAATTGCAATCCGAATGCAAATAAAGCCAAGAAAGAAAATTTTTCACCGGCCGAAATGCAGAAGAAGAAAAATTTTCCAGAAAGTCGAAATGCAAAGAAAAAGAAGAAAATTTTTCCAAAGACTAAAGGCCGAAATAACAAAAGAAAAGAAAATTTCCATAAGGCCGAAAAATTGTCAGAAAAAAAGAAAAGGGGAAAAGATTTTCGGCAAAAGTCGCAAGAGCAAAGAAAAATCCTCAGCAAGTGCAAAGAAAAGCGGTGAAGTAGCAAGTGCAACAAATCAAGAATCGACGGATGGTCCAGTAAATCAAAGGTAAGAAAAGGAAGGTATTTTTCCTTTTCTGTGCATTTGTGTTTGGAAACTTTCCTTAAGGGGCACGCAACCCCGGATCAGAGGGAAAGGCTTTGTTCTCCGACGAAGGCTGAGTTCCTTAGGAGGCATTGCATTCCAGGCATTTGTGGCTGTGTTGGAAACTTTCCCTTAAGGGGCAAGCAACCCGGATCGTAGGAAAGGTTTTGTTCTCCCGGCGAGTCGCTCACGAGGAGGCATTACATTCGGCAAAGACGCGTATGAACTACGTTTGGTCCGATTCCTTGTATAAGGATACGTAGGTAGCCTATTTCGGTTGGCGCGACCATCGCAACACTTGTTAGATAGCATTGCAGCACTTGTTTGTTTAGCATCGCAGCATTTGCATCGCAGCATCCGTCTTTTTGATAATGCGATGGATATCACATTTAGCGTTACGATGCAATGGATATTGCATCCGTCTTTTTGGTGATGCGATATATCGCATCTAGCGTTGCGATGCAATGGATATTGCATCCGTCTTTTTGGTGATGCGATGGATATCGCATTTGGTGCTGCGATGCAATGGATATTGCATCAGTCTTTTTGGTAATGCGATGGATATCACATCTAGCATTGTGATGCAATGGATATTGCATCCATCTTTTTGGTAATGCGATGGATATCACATTTAGCGTTACGATGCAATGGATATTGCAGCGATAATGCAATGGATATTGCATTAAGTTTTATGCGACGCAATGGATATCATTTAGTGTTGTTACGATGCAATGGATATTGCATCGTTTTTCTGCGATAATGCAATGGATATTGCATTAAGTTTGTGGCGACGAAATGGATATTACGTTTAGTGTTGCAATGCAATGGATATTGCATCTGTTTTCTGCGATAATGCAATGGATATTGCATTAAGTTTGTGGCGACGCAATGGATATTGCGTTTAGCATTGCGATGCAATGAATATTGCATTTGTTTTCTACGATAATGCAATGGATATTGCATTAAGTTTGTGGCGACGCAATGGATATTGCGTTTAGTGTTGCGATGCAATAGATATTGCATCTGTTTTCTGCGATAATGCAATGGATATTGCATTAAGTTTGTGGCGACGCAATGGATATTGCGTTTAGTGTTGCGATGCAATGGATATTGCATCTGTTTTCTGCGATAATGCAATGGATATTGCATTAAGTTTGTGACGACACAATGGATATTGCGTTTAGTGTTGCGATGCAATGGGTATTGCATTTTGATGTGCGTTATTTTCACTAGGTTGTAATGGATATTATAACTATCTTTCCGCATAGCACTTGTTTGTTAGCACCACAGCACTTGATCCCCAGCAGAGGTGAAATACGTTTGGTCTGATTCCTTGGATAAGGATACGTAGGCAGCCTATTTCGGTAGGCCCGACCATCGCAGCACTTGTTTGTTAGCATTGCAGCATGCTTGTTCTGGCTAGACCCGAACTACGTTTTGGTCTGATTTCCTTTATTAAGGGATACGTAGACAGCCCACGTTAGTAGGTCCGACCATTATAGCATTTAATTTGCATATCTGCTTAGAAACTACGATAACCTGCTATAACCGGCTAAATATGTCTAGGATATGGAGGTTTGGTTAGCATTATAAATTATTACATTATAACTACTACCTGTTGCATTTCTCCCCATTTATAATTGCACGAAATTTGGGAGTCTATTGCTTATCAACGATGTTCGTCTACTCGGTAAGCTGCGGGTTACCCGTAGACTCCATCGTTGAGGGGCTCTGTAAACACCCCAATCTCGTACCCCTAGTATGTAACTCTGGCATGTGATATCAAGAACTATTTAAACTTAACAAATGTCAAGTTACAGGGTTGAAAATGCAAAATGAAAAGTAGGATGCATGAATAGTGAACTGCAGGGGGGGGTAGAATGTCAAAAATTGGAGGAAAAGGAATAGTTGGCGCCACGCCCACCATGCCTGGCGCCGCGCCCAGGGTCCCAAACAGTGTATTCCGTTTAACGCACTGTGCAAATTATCAAGCGCGCGGTACAAGCTGATGAAGCACACTCTCAACTATAAATACAGGTGCTCGGCCTCACTTTCAAGGACAATTCACAATGGCTTAAAGCCCGAAGAAACTCTGCGTTATTTTTACGCAGCGAGCAATCAGTGAGTGAGAGCGAGTTCCCCCTCCTATAAAGCCTCGAAACTCTGCCAAACCTCCTCCAAACACAAAACCAACCGGTCAAAGTGATCCCTAGCCCCCAGTTAGGTATTCACCCTATTTTCCCCGGTCCAAAAACCTCGGAAAGAGTCGTTGCTCGGCCCGAGTAAAAAGGTCAAATTAGCCATAAATAAGCCCTTGTTACGCCCAAATTCCACGGCGGACAAACAAGCGGTGTCAAAAAGCAAGCGGTTGCTCGCCCATTTCACGGGTCCCAAAGCAACTCTCATGCCGTTACTACCCTTTCGCATCGCACTGCGGCAAAAAGACTCCCTCTCCCTGAAGGATAGAGCGAGCACACCACGCTCTAAAAGGTAAAGCCTTTAAGGGCGTTTATTTATTAAAAAAAATTCTTTTTTAAATCCGGCTCAATGTAAAAATATAAGTCGTTGTGCTGCCCAGATTTAGTTAGGAAATACTATGTAAAAGAGCCATTATTATGGCCAAATATTTTTAAATATATTTGTAATTATTGGAAGGAGACGGCTGCGAGTCCGTAAATAATGTTAATATGTATGTATTTGTAGGTAGTTAATGATTTATTTATTTGCTAGATAAATATAACAAAATTCATACTTTAGCCAAAAACCGCTTTTGAGACCGAAAGGGCGAGTTGGGTGCCTAGCACCTTCCCAATTCGTAACTTAGCCTCTGAACCCGTTTTCGCAATCTCTGGTTTTCTTTTTTGGTTTTTCTTTATTTCTTCCTTAAAATAAAGATGGCGACTCTATAAAACATTTTGGATCAAGTAGGGGCTTCGCAACATCCTTTCTTGCACTTTTCCGTTTTCCCCTAAAAAAGGGAGAATGAGAATGAAAATGTGATGTATTCCTATATCCTGGTATCCCCTAAAAAAGGGATAACTTGATATAGAAAACCCATAGCACCCATAGTGATCCGAAATAGGCCATAAGTCTATTTTCATAAAATCCATAGTGGGGTCTCGCAACACTCCTTTCTTGCACTTTCCTGTTTTCCCCTAAAAAAGGGAGAATGAGAATGAAAGAGTGATGTATTCCTATATCCTGGTATCCCCTAAAAAAGGGATAACTTGATGTAGAAAATCCAAAGCTCCCATATTGGACCGAAAATTCACTTCGGTGACCGAGGCGAATTCAACGCGCTTTTTTAAGATAGCACCCTTTCCGCATTTTTTATAATTTCGTCCTCCCCTAAACAAGGGAGGGTGGAATGGAAAGCATGGTGTCCCGCTTCCGCACGTACGCGCACCCCTATCCAAGGGCGCGGGCGCAGTCCCGGGAACCCACAATTGGCCATCGCTTTTATTTGTCTATTGTAGACGATTTTTATCTTTACACTTGTATGTTTCCATTGATTTGAAAATCTGAAGTTTTCTCTATATTTTCTTACCTTAAGCGAATGATTGAAAGCTCCCTCTCCGGAAAAATCCAACAAGTTCATATAGTTAAATCAATTCAAACCGATGGCGGGGGGATTCACTAACCATATGCTCACAGAATTTCTTTTCATCCATGGAATTAGGCATCAGTTATCTTGTTTGTACACTCCATAACAAAACGCTGTTGTTGAACGCAAACACTGCCACATTGAATCTGTTGGGTTATGCCATCATG
Organism: Codonopsis lanceolata; assembly: GCA_013146195.2. Lineage (NCBI taxonomy): Eukaryota > Viridiplantae > Streptophyta > Magnoliopsida > Asterales > Campanulaceae > Codonopsis > Codonopsis lanceolata. The sequence continues at coordinate 171,672,760 of CM028377.1, forward strand.
CCAATTTTCCTCTCCACTTTTGGTTGGATGCCTTCTCCACCGCTGTTTTCTTGATAAATAGAGTTCCAACGAAGAAATTTAAATTTATTTCACCTTATGAGAAGTTACTGTGAAGAAAACCAGACTGCTTAAAGTTTTCGGTTGTACTTTCTTTCCTAATCTTGTGCCATAAAACCGACACAAATTACTTCCCAAAACAATTAAGTGTATATTTTTGGGGTATGATCCATCACACAAAGGCTATCAGTGCTTGGAACCTTCTTCGGGTTGTATTTATATCTCTCGTCATGTGATTTTTGATGAATCTTATTTTCATTTTAAGTCTTCACAGATTCATAGGTCCACAATGAGCTCGATTTGTTACAGATTCATAGATTCTTTAGTCTTGCCCGTTGCAGATTTGTTACAAGTTCCAGCAACTTCATTACCTACTCACAGCTCACCCACAACAACAAATACACCTTCAGCTCCTTGCAAAACAGTCCGCCCTTCCAATGCCACGGTCTCTCCAATTGCACCACTTAGATTCACGTCTTCATCACATGTTGCATTTACGCTACTTCCAACATCACCCCCAAGCAGTTCTGAACCGCTAAGTACCTCCCCACCTTCACTGACCACGTCACCTGCTACTTCAATCAGCCTGTCATCCTCTCAGTCCATGGGCTCTCCTCTTTCTAAGAATCACACGTGGTCTTTAGTCCCTCCATCAGCTGCACAAAATATTATTGATTCTAGGTGGGTTTACAAAGTGAAACGGTGTGCCGATAGAACTATAGATTGCCACAAAGTTCAGTTGGTTGCCAAGGGTTTTGGTAAGCAAGAAGGAATCGACTACGATGAGACTTTCAGCCTGGTTGTTAAACCTTTCACCATTCGTACTGTCCTGGCTTTAGCTTTGTCTCACAAATGGTCTCATCAACAACTGGATGTGTGTAACGCTTTCCTTAATGGTTTTCTATCCGAAGAAGTTTATATGTTTCAACCGCCTAGCTTCGTTGACCCTCTTCGCCCATATTATGTTTGCAAGCTACATCGAGCTTTATACGGCCTCAAACAATCTCCTTGGGCTTGGTTTCACCGCCTCCATGAGTTTCTTCTTCAACAGGGCTTCTTCAATAGCCAATCAGATTCTTCACTGTTCGTTCGTCAAGATTTGCAACATACTCTTTACCTTATTGTTTATGTGGACGATATTATTATCATAGGCAGTAATACTGCTCTTCTCCATCAGTTTATTGATACATTTTGCGCCACTTTTGACGCTAGAAAGTTGGGTGAACTTGGGTACTTTCTCAGCCTGAAAATTATTTGCACATCCACATCTCTTAGTATCTTTCAAGCTCGATATGCTTCGGATATTCTGAATTTTTTTGATCTAGACAGTTACAAACCCGCTCAAACTCCCCTTTCTCCAACTACAAGACTCGGCATTAGATCAGTGGCGGATGCAGGAATTTTTCCAACCGGGTGCACAAATTTAATAAAGTTTACAAATCATAATTGTCCTCTACGCATTTTCATATTTTGAAAACGTTTAATTACATCATCATTTGTAACACTTTTAAGCAAATCTTTTTCAATAAAACATACAAGACAATCATTTAAAAATTGATCACAAATTCGGTTTCGTAGATCCGTCTTGACAATATTCATTGCAGAGAAGCATCTTTCCATGCTTGCTGTTGCTACCGGCAAAATCAATGCGAACTTCAAAAGTCGACACACCAATGGGTACGACAAGTATTTCGTGTTTGCACAAGCAATGTTGATAGATCAACAAGCCCCTCCAATCTCTTGAATCGTCATCGATCGCAAATCCATAATATATGTCTCCAGTTGATTTTCAAGCATCATACAATCAACTAGAGAGAAGTCATCCGGATAAAACTGAGCCATTCTTACCAATTTTGCTATATTGAAATCAACAAAATCATTACTTGGATTCAAATAAGCAACACAAAGAAGCAACTCAGAATTGACCTCATTGAATCGATCATTAATCTCTAAAATTTGCTGATCCATAATGGCATTAAAACATTATACACGATAATGAAAATCGTTAGTAATGTTTGTCTTATGCCGAGGATGGTGACGATTAACATATTCAGCATTCATATCCACATAATCAATCTTGTTCTCATTACAAAAACCAGTAATCTTGCCTAGAAGAGATTCCCATACATCATTTCTTGTTGCTTGTAATTTCTGCCTAGTTACTTTAACAAGTGTCATAGCATTCAAAATATCTGTATCTTTCCTTTGCAAAGCTAATGACAACTCATTTGCGAGCGAAATGCATCGGCATCAATTGCAAATTAAAGACAAACTCAAATGATTGCAAATATCCCAATAAACCAACGCTTGTGCTTTTTTCGATGAATCGTAGCATCACACGAAACAACTTCAAGAACTTCAATAACAGAAGAAAACAAAGCAACCAAGTTCAATAATGATTTATAATGAGACCCCCAACGTGTATCTACAGCTCTCTTAAGACTTAATTCTTGATTTAATCCCCTCCCCGTCTCAAGCAAACCACTCTCGATTCCTTCCGCCACTTTTTCTGCTTGTTTTTGTCGAATAATGTCTTTACGCTTACAAGATGCTCCAACAACATTTAATAAAGAGGAAATCATGTTAAAAAAGTCCATGATATCAACATTTTTCCTAGCCACAGCAACAAGAGCTAATTGAAGTTGATGAGCAAAACAATGAACATAATATGCGAGGCAATTTTCATTCATAATCAAAGTCTTCAACCCTCACGAATTCACCGTTCATATTACTTGCACCATCATAGCCTTGACCCTGAATTTTCATCAAACTCAAACCAATATCAACAAACACATTATCAATAGCAGATTTCAAAGACAAAGCAGAAGTCTCCATCACATGCACAACACAAATAAACCTCTCTTGAACATTTCCACAAGAGTTAACAAATCGCAAAACCATAGCCATTTGTTCTTTGCCAGATACATCACTAAACTCATCCACCATTAATGAAAAAAAATCATCTTTGATCTCTTCAATTATTTTTTGTACTATCTCTTGTGCAAAACAATGAACAATATCCTTTTGAATGTGAGGAGATATCATTTGACAATTTTTTTGAGCATTTCCCATAACAACTTTACGAACAGAATCGTTTTGATCAGCACAAAACTTAATCAATTCAAGAAAATTCCCTCTATTTGAAGAATCTTCGGTCTCATCATGACCACGAAAAGCCAACCCTTGGTTCAATAAAAATCTACAAGAATCAATTGAAGCACATAATCGAATTCGATAGTCATTTCTCACAATGTCTGATTGTCTATGAAGAGCAACCGCAATAGATTGTTTTGTCTCATTAAATCCTCACACTTCTTTACCGACATATTATGATTACTATTTACCGCACCAACATGGACATCCAACCTTTCTTTTTTATTCCAAGCACAAAAGCCTTCACTTATAAATGCTTCACCACCACCTTTATTACTGATTTTATCTCTAAACAAATAGCAACACAAACAATATGCTTTATCTTCTTTCATGCTATACTCTAACCAATTAGCATATTGATCAAACCAATCGAATTAAAACGGCGTAATTTAGTTCCCATTTGTTTTGAGGAAATCATGGCCCGCGAGGTTGACAAGGCCCCTTCAACAAATAAGCTCTCTAATTTCATCAATCGGTTTGGGGTTGTATTCAAATATCTTTTTTTCTTTCTGCGGGATCGATGGAAGACTATTCAAATCAACTAATTCTTTCGTAGTGAAGTAACAGGAATAGGCGAGACGTTGATTACCAACAGATGAACTCTTGGATGCACTACGTGTTCCAAATTCTTACGCTAGTTTCGTTTATAAAATTTCTCCATAATCACTAAAACCAAATTCCTTCAAATCAACCACAATTTGGAAATCTACACAAATAAAAAAATCTCATAAATCAACTACTTCAACCCCCAAATTAAAATGTCATAATTTCAGATTAAATAAATAATTTTTTCTTACCAAGATATTGAACACACAATTTAGTAAATAAAGCAATATTATATAATGTCATCTATCACAAATTCACAAATCACAATTCACAACAATTACATAAATTAAATACTCAATTAGAGTTATTTCAAATTAGGGTTATTTTAAAATTAGGATTATTTTAATTTTTAAAATTTAAAGCACAATTATAATTTTGAAATTCATACAATCATACTTTGATTTAGACAATTATAATTTAGAAATTCACAATCACAAACAAATATGACATATTCACAAATCACATTTATAAAATATAAATTCACAATTCACAAATCGAAAATCACAATCAAAAATTCACAATTAATAATCCAAAAGTCAAAACTCAAAAGGGTAACTAACTGAGACTGAGTAAAGGCCAAAGGGAAAGGGTAAAGAAGCTTAGGGAGTTAGTTAGGGGCTGACCAGTGAGGTCCTGAGGACCGTGAGATGTAGAGCAGTAGAGGCAGAGCATTGGAACATCATATGGATTGGAGTCTTGGAGAATGGAGAGCCTCACTCAGTCACTCGTCACTAGCGGGCAGCGGCTGGACTCTGGATGGCCGGATGCAGGTGGAGGCGGGAGGCTTGGTCGGTTAGTCGCTTGGAGCAGAGGCGAGCCGAAGGCAGGCGGGCAGTGGCGGCTTGATTCCACAGGCGTGGCATTGCTTGTCGCCGTTCCGTTCACCAATTGCCGAGAGTTTGAGACTTGAGAGGGAGATTGCCGACTGGAGCAGTGGGTTTGGCTTTTGGGAAAAGGGTTTGGCTTTTGGGTTACAAATTTTCAAAGGTAAGTAAAAAAAATTTCTTTTATTTAGGTGGGGGCAAATTGTATATATTATAACTACTTATTAAAAAAAAATTTTTAAAATCCTTTAACAAAATTTTCTCCAAGTGGGGGCAACTGCCCCCAGACCCTTCCTCTTCTGTCTGCCATTGCATTAGATGGTGATCCACTTTCTCAACCTACTGAATATAACATCTTGGCTGGAGCTTTTCTATATCTTACACTCTCTCGCCCGGACATCGCGTTTGCGGTCAACCAAGTTTGCCAATACATGCATAGTCCTCGCAATTTGCATCTTAAGGCTGCGAAAAGGATTTGTCGCTATGTAAAAGGCATCCTCACCACGGATCTTACCTTTTCTTCCTCTTCCGACATTTCTCTCATGACCTACTGTGACGTCGACGGGGCGGGTGACCCTGATGATCATCGCTCAACCATTGGCGCTTGTGTTTTTCTTAGACCCAATTTGGTTTCTTAGGCTGTGAAGAAGTAGTCCACCGCTTCTCGGTCTAGTAGCAAAGTCGAATATCGCTTGCTTGCTACAACTGCTGTAGAAATACGTTGGTTCGTGTATCTTCTCCACGAGCTTGACATCCCACTTCCTTCTCCGCCTCTTCTCCTCTGTGATAATCATTCAGCCATTAACTTAGCTTGCAACCCCATCTTTCATGCAAGGACTCAACATATTGAAATCAATTATCACTTTGTCCGGGAATTACTCGTGCGTGGTGCTTTACATGTTCATTTTGTTCTTATCGATCACCAACTAGCTAACATTTTCACCAAAAGGCTGTCTCGTGACGTTTTCTCATGCTTTGTTTCAATCTCAAACTTTTTCATACGTGACACCACAGACACTCAAGTTGAGTAAGAACTTTCGAGCCTAACTTTGTCATAAATGCCTAGTTGATATGAGACATTCTACGAAGACCAAGGCTCCCGTTCTCTTTATCGGAGCACACAGTATCCCAAGACACAAGGTGAGCCTTACGGGAGCTATTTGACCCGCCCCATAGGAATCTGCGGTTACACTGGTCGATGCTATTGCAAATGCTAGTGGGAATTTTCGTGGTTTACATAACACATGTTGGAATGACTGAGGTAATTGATTTTACTATAATATATTAACTATTACTAAAACAGAAGCCGCTACTGCCACATGGTGGCTTTCTGTTAAAAAGTTTTTATCACATTTGATTTTATACGGTTAGTTTAGGATAAATTTTATAATTAGTTTTATATACATTTGATTTTATACGGTTAGTTTAGGATAATTCAATCTCCTAAATTTAAAAGCAATTAAATTTGGTTTACAGATTTAGGATACAAATTTAGATAAGAAAGATCGTTTGAATATTTTATATATGATGAATATTTCCTCATCCTAAAACATAGTTACAAATACTCAGTTTCTGAAAACTTCTACAAGTATTAGAATATTTTTAAATAATAGGAGGATACATTTTACTAACATAATTAAACACAAATTAAATTTGGTTTATAGATTTAGATAAGAAAGATCATTTGAATATTTGATATTTGATAAAGGTTTCCCGATCTTAAAGAATCGTTACAAATAGGGGCTTCTTCAAGTATTTGAGTAATTTTAAATAATAGGAGGATGCTTTTTACTAACGGTAATTAGACAAAATTTATAAATAAAAAAAGCTATTGCAGATTTAGAATAAGGTTCTACCCATAGTAATAAAAAAAAAGGTTACAAATAAATTTTTAAACATATTTAGGATAATGTTCTACAATGAGTAATTTTTTTATTATTATTTGTTTTTATAGATTTAGGATTTAGGATAAAGATTTAGATACGAAAGCTCATTTGAATATTTAGATGACGAAGACTTTCTCACTTTAAAAGATTGTTACAAATACTACGGAGCTATTTTAACAAGCGAAATATCATCACATTATAAGTTTGTTTTCCCGTCTTTGCATCAGGGGTAAATTTGCGTTATTTGTCTTTCGGGTTGAAGTGAAGATCACATTGAGAAAAATTGTTGGAGGACAGACGAATCAGACTAAGCTATAGATCACTCTAATAGCATAAGAATTAGAAACAATGGTTTAAATTTTTACTGCATGTAAAGGTCCTTAGGTACAGAGGAAGCCTCTGAAACACATGGATTATGAAGTAGACGTCAACACTTGATCGGGAAAGACTAATGTTAGGATGTTTGCTTATGAGTTGTTACTACCACTTGTTCTTAGTTGCAACTTGCAACTTTGGAATGTCACTTGGCGCCAAACAACACTAAGTTGTTCGGCAGACGATGACCGAACAAAACTGTGTTTTTCGGATAACCAAGGCCGGACATTCAGAATTTTTTTTTTTGCTTTAGAGTTGATTTATCAATGAAGTTTTGTAATGATTGATGGAAGGGAGCTGTTAGTCCCAAAGGACACAATACTAAGCCAGAAAAGGGGGGGGGGTTGAAGTTTAGTAAGCACTTAAAACCTTTTGTAATAGTTCCTTAAAACAAGTACTTGCAACCTATTGAAATGGTTGAAGTAACGGAAGACTTGTTAGGAAGACAGACTAAGTCTGGTGGTGAAGCACTACCAGTAGACTTGACTGATTACTTAATTTTGTTGCTCAAAGAATAAGTTAATACGATGAAGACAGTATAAAACAGTAAGTAACAGTATGTAAAGAACACATGTATTTTGAGATGGTTCGCACTATAAAAAAGTGTTGCGTCCACCACCAAAGCAATCAACCTTGAATTTGAATGTGCATTATGTTTTTCATTAGTTCTATTACAGAAATCACTAATGGATCGTGTACAAAATATTTGACTGGTGTTTGGGGGTGGGGGGAATTGAATATCCGATAAGGCAGAATATTCAAGGTGCAGAAGAATAGTAAAGAGTACAACAACAAGAAGTAAATGATTAACAGTTGATGCAGATCTTCTTGTTGTTATTGAGGACTTCGTTGATCAATTAATGATCTCTTAAGTTCACTGAGTATGATGACTTGATGTTGTTGAATAGATTCAGAGCATTTGTACTTTCATATGCACTCGCACACTTTTCTTTAGTCTTCAATGACAGTATTTATTTCGAAGCATTCTTGAGACTGTTGGAGAAGATGGAGTGAGTAACAACTCTATTAGGTAGGGAGCATTAAATGCCGGGAGCTGCTCTATTGACTTCATCTATATTTGGAACTGATCAGCATATGGTGAGGAGCAGGTGCTGGAACTAGCAGGTGGGCGACAAACAAAGATTTGCAGACCTGCAATAGTTGGTACAGTCTGTTTGTGTCAGACTGTAAACATGCTCTGTCATTTACAGGAGGCGAATGTCTTCATTCTTTGAAAAAGCTGGAAAGGCATGTCTTGGAAGTCAGGAGTTGATGATGATGGATTAATTCAAATTCAAACTATAGATAGTTGAATTAAATAATCCACTGGAGTTGGACATCCTGATAAACTTGATACGTCATGCTGTCCGAGTGCAGACAAGGTCTGTTGGTAAAGGCTGTTGGAGAAGTGTGCTGGTGAAGCCTTCATCCGAAGTCTTTTGCCAAAAACCTGTGAAGTCTAAAAATTATTCTAAAGGCAAAGTTCTATACACAGTTGCCACGCTAATTGGTACACAACCCATTTAGCCACTAAGTATAAAACCTAATGTAATGAATAAGCAAATGCAAATCAAGATACAATGAGAAACAATAATCTCCTCCTATTTGCATCTGGTCCTCATTACTTACAAGTGAGGGTTATGAAAACTCTAGGAAAGATAATAGCATGTCTGAAAATACTTTTAAGTTTTATAACAACAGACATGCCTCTATCAAAAAGATTACCTCAAATATAACAACTAATCTAAGTGCTTACAACATAAGAGATTTTGAAGGACAAGCACAAGGATTAGAGCACACAGTTTAAATAAATTTAAACTGGATGTTTAAATTTCAAGCAGATATATAAATTTAAATAACAAGGATTTAAACAGTAGAAATTTTTGAAAAAGGAATGAACTTCTGTATTTCAAACAAGAAGTTTGATATTCGAAGAGTTTTCAAAAATAGGTACAAAGGATAAGGATAGAAAGATATAAGCTACCATGACCTTTTTTCCTTTTCCTTTGTCTGCTTTGTCAGCTACTTCTCTTTCTCGGCGTTGGCGCTCTAGTTCTTCAACTCTTCTTGTGTACTCTTCATCAGCTGATGTCTGTTGTCTGGTGGAGGGAGAACGATAATCAAGTTCTTCTCGAAGCATGTTGTTCTCGCCCATCAGTAGTCAGTGCATAAATTGCAGTTGTCTCTCCTCCGTGATCGCCAGATCACGCTCGCGTTTGGCTGCTATTCAATCATGTGCTGCATCGATAGCTTGATCGTTGAGCTGTAGCACTGCGGTTATGACCAAGGTGGAGGGTGATGCTGTGAAAAAGCTGGTAGAAGAGAGTTGAGCAGAGACGAACACACTCGTTGCGTTGAACTTCCATATTTATCTTTAGTTCTGTAGACTCGTGCCTGACTTCTCCAATTGAATCAGAACTAAAATTGGGTGACCCAAATAATATTTTTAAACTTTCGGTGGCCGAATTAGAAGAAGTGAGAAAGTTGGATGTCTCATTTGTGTGTTTTGACAAACTTTTTTTAACAAATAATTTTTATTAAAAGCTTCAACAAATTAAGAATGTCGATAATCTTCGTCCAAATAAAACTAATATCTTAAATCTAGGACAGGTAGTTAATAATTAATATTATTGCCGTTACATAGATAATATACACCATTTATTGTAACGATTTCAATTGATATCTCCAAAAATATTATTGTAACTCAAATATATATATGTGTGTGTGTGTGTGTGTGTGTGTGTGTGTGTGTGTGTTAAAACAATTTTATGAGTATATTTTTATAAGGTGAATTTTTTTTTATCCAACTTACCGTTTGTTGATAGGTTGAACTGTGAGAGAGGGGCTCCGTGATCCGTAATATGATCATACATGAAATTTACTCATATAAATATACATATATATATATATATATATATATATATATATATAGAGAGAGAGAGAGAGAGAGAGAGAGAGAGAGGGAGAGAGATGATAAGAAAATATTTATTCCATTAAAAAAAAAGAATTTCAAGAGTACCCAAATTAGTTTAACATGGGTAAGTACAATTGCAAGTTAAACTATCTTTGCATACTCCCTTTGCATCTTCTTCATACTCGCTTTTGCACTCTAAATCGCAGATAGGTTGAACGCATCTTCCGTCGCCAGTTACAAGTTGCTCAGTGCATGTGCCTGCACTCACCATAACCTTCGCATTCCCTGTAAATTCAATTATTAATTAGTCAATTCGTATATACTCCATCTGTTCCGGTCAAAAATTCACTTTTTTAAAAATTATTTTTAAAAAAATGACATTTTTATTGTTCATTAGTAATAAAATGATACGTTTATTCCTTTAACTTTTGAAAGTTGATTCTTTAAGTGAAACATTCCAAAATGAAATAGTTAACTTTTTGTTTGAAACGGAGTCTATATCATTTTGTTTTTATTTATAGAAACCCTAAAGCTAGCCGTTGATCTTCTTGCGGGCACGTCCATAGGAAGACAACAATATAGAGAGTGAGGAAGTTTAATCCTTTTACTTATACGTGGAGCTCAACAAATTTTATACCTCTTGACTAGGTTGCGTGGACACTCCTTCAACCGAAAGCATATTTGACCATAACCGTGACACAAATATTTTCTGATACTCTAAGTTGAACCAGTGCCTGTTCAACCTAGCCTCTAGAAACAACCTCTTTCGAAATAACCATTGGAAGAGGTTAAAATAAGTATCTTAAATTGAAATCAAAATTTAAAAATAGTAAAGACTCATACAAAATATTTAAGAATAAATTAGTTTTTGAAAATAAAATAAATAAATAAATAAATATATATAGCTCAGAAAACACAAAATAAAATGAGAGAATATTGTTACCTGTAGACATGGAAGCTACAAGAAGAAGAAGAGTAATAATAGAGAGTTTCGACATGCTTTGATTTTATTTTTTTTTGTCTTCTTGCTAGCTATTATAAACAAAAGCTCCTTAGTCCATATGGTTAATGGAAATTTATAAGCAAACTTTTGGAGATTTATAAGCAAAGTTTGGAAATTAAGTTACGATTGATTCCTTATTTGTGTAATGTTAGTGGGAAGTTAATTACCTACGCAAAATCTTGACAAGAAGAGAAACTAATTTTATTTTATTTTATTTTTTGGGTGGGGATGGGAGGAGAATTCAAATTATGACATCAAATTAGCAAAGTTAATAAATACGTGTACCTATTATACAAGTATGCATGAATCTCAAGTTTTTTTTTTTTTTTTTTTTTTTTT
>CM028377.1:171684016-171717396 GCA_013146195.2 Codonopsis lanceolata
TCTACATTTGGTAGGGAGATGCTTGATAGTAGGTCTACCGGATTTGTCGATGCGTGGTCGTTGACCGGCATTCTCGGTTCGAATCACCGTTGAACATTGTCCGTGATTTTAGCGAGACCTTGCGGGCTGAATGCTTTTCTTGCAGTGATGAGCTGTTCCCTACAGGTAGCCCCATTACAGTTCATATGTGGCTAGAAGAGCATTTCCTCACGGGTTCGAGCTCCGTGCATGGAGCTCCATGACCCATCACTTTATGGCATCTTGTGGGCATTTTCCTCGAGACCAATTATTCGACATTGATTGGGCTGATCACTTTCTCCTTAGGGGCTCGATGGACATAATTTGGGTCATTCGCCATTGGGAGATCGGCTCTTCTTCGACATTCGATGAGTATAGTCAAGTAGTCATGTTGGGTCTTCATCGGACTTCTTTTTATCAAGCAGGATAGGATCTTGCGGCGGTGGAAGAAGCAAGTGATCGGGACACCACTCGTCCTATATACGTGGGATTGGAGCTTCTGAGACGAGGGCTTGGGTCCATATTCGGGGCATATGGCTCGAGAGATTACGAAAGGCTCGAGGTAGCATATCCGTATTCGACTATATGCTTCGTCCACTTGGGTATTTGGCATGGATCATGGTAGGCTTGAGGCCGTCTCGCCTTATCCGTGGCGAGACAACTATTTGGGTCGCCATATAACTAACGAGTGGATGCTCACTGATGGAACTAGGCGAGGACATTGATAGCTCGGGGTTAGTTGTTCCCGAGGCCACAGGCGAGAAGTCGAGGCAGTGCATGGCCTTAATACTCGGACGGCCCTAGGCCCAGGATATTGCGGGTCAGACAATACATCCATGAGATTGAGTAATGTCGGTCGGCATAATCCATGGGAACAAGAAGTAGCTGCTCCTCCTCCCCAGACTAGTTGGGAGTGCGGCTCTGGTGGCGATCCACGAGCCTCGCGGGCGGAAAGCAGCAAGCAAATTTGGACAATCCATGGGAACAAGAGATAGTTGTTCCTCCTCCCCACTTTGTATGGAGTGCTGGTTTCGAAATGATGGAGGTGGTCAGAGCAATATGGTACACTTCGGGGAGAAGCGAGGGATCTTGGCGATGAAGAGGGAGACACGTCTGGTGGCTCTCATCTTTGATGAGTCTAGGGCTTCTTACGCACCTCGTAGAAGGAGTATATGGGCCGACTCGGTGGACTTGGCGGAGCGATAGGCAGCATTTCGGGGGCTAAGGGAATGCAAGAAAAGGAATTGTTTACGGGACAACAAAGGGGAGTCAGGCGGTATATATAGATATGTACAATGCAATCAATGTATAATATAGATGTCTTAGTAAATATTCTAAGTTGCACCTTAGGATGCATAAAATTATATTTTAGTATTTTAATATGAGCTTCTTGTCGTGGTTTTTCTCTTCTGTCAGTCAAGTCTCTGATATACTAAAGACTGGAGGTAGCATGTTGAGGACTTCAAATAATGCCTTCCCTCTCCTTTTTATCTCCTTATAAAATTTTTCTCTTTTTTTTTTATATGCTCTAACTTTTGCCTAGGCCGCCCTTTCGGGTTTTCAACCTAGAGAGCCCTTATTTCTTCTTTTTATTATTTTTTTATATATTTTTTTTATATGCCCTAACTTTTGCCAAGGCCGCCCTTTCGGGTTTTGACCTAGCGATTTGGAGAGAAGCATTCTTTGGATAGAATGGCTCGGGCATAGTACCTTTTGAGTTTGTCGAGGTTGAAGGGCTGGACAAGATCTTCCTCATCCTGGTTTGTGAGAAGCACGACACCTCTGATCTAATCTCATAACAATGTATGGTCCCATCAGTGGAGCTTCCATTTCCCCCAGTATCAACGTAACTAGGGGGTTTTTCTCGAAGCACGAGGTCTCCAACTTGGATATCGCGGCCTTTAACTTTTTTATTGAAAGCTCGGGCGATGCGCCTTTGATATGCCTGGGTATGCTCCAAGGCTAACAAGCGTCGTTCATCAATTAGGGCCAATCCTTCGTATCGCCCTTTGACCCAGTCAACTTCTGCTATATCAGCTTCCATCATCACTCTTAATGACGGGATTTCCACTTCTACTGGTAGTACTGCCTCCATGCCATATGCCAGGGAGTAGGGGGTAGTCCCAGTGGGTGTGCGGACCGAAGTACGATAGCCCCAGAGGGCTAGTGGCAATTTTTCTGGTTAGTCTCTTCCTGTGTCAGCCATCTTTCTGATGATGTTTTCAAGTGTTTTATTGGCTACTTCAGCGGCACCATTGGCTTGCGGCCGGTAGGGGGAGGATTTGTGTCTTTGGATCTTGAACTCGTCGAGTAGACGATTCACGTCCCCTTCAAAATGGTACCCCATAGCGATATATAATATTGGCCCGGATAAATTCGGACACCTTTCGGGCATTCAGGATCTTGTAGGAAGAGGCTTCCACCCACTTTGTAAAATGTCGGCGGCTACGGGGCGTCTTCGTGGCCATTGGATCCGCCGGGTGAATTTGGCCTATGGCGTCGATTCCCCATGTTGCAGCAGGGGGGCTATGGAGTTGTATAAGACGTGTGGGGGCACATGCTGCAGATTGGCAAAGCGTTGACATTTGTCGCAATGTCGCACCCACCGGATACAATCAGTTTCTAGCGTACTCCAGTAGTACCCCTGTCGAATAATTTTCTTAGATAACATATGGCCATTCATGTGGGGCCCATAGGTACCACCGTGTAGTTGATCCATAATTTGCTCAGCTGTGGCCTGATTGACACATAGTAAATTGAGGCCTTGATAGTGTCTCTTATACGGTGCCACCGCGAGTGCAATTGGGAGGCCTACCTTCGCGGGAGACCCTTCCTCTTTTGTCCAAGCGAGGAAGGATAAAGATTTTTTACGGAGCATATTTCACGATGTCGGCATACCGGGGCTCGTGATGCGCCGAGCTGCGTTGATTTTGAAACAATATGCCGGAGTGACCTTCTTTCCGACTGTGAATGGCTGAACATTAGTTTCCACGGGAATTTGGACCAGCGATGCCAGAGTGGCCAGGGCATCAGCGAATTGATTCCTATCTCGCGGCAGATAGTGGAACGAGATAGAACCAAATCGGGCGGCGACTGTTGTTAACTTGGCATGATAGAGGCTGCGCGAGTAGGATCTGGGTCTTCCGTCTTCCTTCGACTTGATTTATGATTAGGGCGGAGTCTCCATAGACTTCGAGATCTCTAGCCCCCCTTTGGAGAGCTTCTTCTACGCCAGCGATACAGGCTTCATATTCCGCCGTATTATTTGAACATTCGAACTCCAACCTTATAGCCAGCGGAGTATGAGAGTTAGTCGGATCGATTAACAAGATTCCTATGCCAAAGCCTCTTTTGTTTGCGGCTCAGTCAAAGAACATCGCAGCAGTGTCATGGTCGGTGATTTCGGGACACCTTCATCTGAAACCGGGCTCGATCGCATCTTCGGCCTTCAAAGGTAGATCGGCTAAGTTGTCTGCAATGACGCCCCCTTTGATAGACTAGAGAGTGACATAAGTTATGTCAAACTCATTGAGAAGAAAGGACCACTTGGCTAGTCGGCTAGACAGTGATGGCTTACCGAAGATGTACTTGATATGGTCCATTCTGGATATGAGTTTAATGGACCTTCCTTGGAGATAGGTTTGAGCCTCGGGTGGCCCGGACTAGGCGGTCTGCGACTTTTTCCAACGCTGAATAGTGTAGCTCGCTTCCTTGTAGCTTCCTACTTTTGAAATATATGGCATTTTCAATGTAGGAATCCTCTTTCTCTTGGGCGAGCATAGCCCCTACTGACGTGTCTGTGGCGGTTAAGTATATGACGAGAGGTTTATGTGTATGGGGTGGAGCTAGCACAGGGGGATTGGTAAGGTAGGCTTTTATTTTCTCGAAGGTTAGCTGGCACTTTGCGTCCTAGACTTGGTCGGTATTCTTTTTTAGGAGTTCAAATAGGGGCTCATACGTGGTGGTCGGTGTCGATGAAGCGGTGATGTCTTGCAACGGCCTAGGAAGCCTTTGACTTCAGTGGGAGTTTTCGGCTATGTCATTTCTAGGATGGCTCTAATCTTTGCTGGCTCGATCTCGATGCCTTGTTCGATTACTAAGAATCTAGGACTTTGCCTGCAGTAACCCGAATGTGCATTTGGTGGGGTTAAGCTTCATCGGTGCTTCCTTAATCTTTCGAAGAACTTAGAAGATCTTTGATGTGAGCAGATTGGCGTCATTTGGAATCACGATCATATCATCAACATAGACCTCCATCTCTTTATGGATCATATCATGGAAGAGGGTGGTGGCGGCCCTCTGGTAAGTGGCTCCGGCATTTTTCAATCCAAATGGCATGACAGTATAACAATAAGTCCCCCAGGGAGTAGTGAATAAAGTCTTTTCCTGGTCTTCTGCTGCCATTTTGATTTGATTATAGCCAAACATGCCGTCGACGAAAGATCGGACTTTGTGAGCTGCGACGGAATCTACCACAATATCAATGTTGGGCGGGGGAGTCAGTCATCTTTGGGCGGCGCTTTGTTGAGGTCGCGGAAGTCTACGGTCGGACTTTCCGTTGGGCTTAGGAGCAGTCACTATATTGGGACCAAGTCGGGTAATCAACTACCTAAATGAAGTTGATCTTGTTGTTTCATGATTTCTTCTTTGACTTGTAGTGACCATTACGGCTTGTTGCGTCGAGACTTACGTTTGGTAGGCGAGCACCGGGAATATGTGGGAATCCGGTGCTCGACTATGGCTAGATCGGTAGAGCATATCTTAATAGGACCGAGCAAATATGTCATGAATTCCTCGATGAGATCAATGAGTGCCTTTCTTTACGGACCTTGGAGGTAGGCGTCGATCGATTTCTTTGATTTCATTGTCCGATCCGGGTTGATGGTAGACAAGTCTTGATGGCTGGCGATGAATGGCCATGTTCACAGTACTTTCGACTAACTTTGCAAGCTCAGTAGATAATTTTTATCTTTTGGGTCCATTTTATTAAGTGACTCATTATCATAATTATTATCATTTAATGCGTCCTTTAAAGTAGGTAGGTAAGGAACTAAGCAAAGACATTTATATTAATAAGTTATTACATTGTTAAGGTTATTACATTTATATTATTAAGGACACGGGGTTTGAGATCTTCCTCAATCGGTAGGTAGCGGATCGGTACATTGTTAGGGAAAGGACACACGGGGTTTAAAGATCCTCAACTAGGGAAAGGAGTGGGGAGGTACATCAAGCGGCAGTGCGGGTGTCAGGAGTGGACCGGTGTGGTGTACCAAGTGCGAGAGGCTTATTAGAGATAGACTCAAACTTCGGCATGGAGCTTTTCAAAATCGGTGCCTCTGTCTATCATTCCCGAAAAGCTGTCTCTAGGGCCGTCATCATCTAGCGAGGGGCAAGCATAATCATCGATCTATGGACCAAGCATTTTCAATAGTGGCTTGATCTTATAAGCGGTGCTACGGGGCTCCGAGGTAACTTTGTTCCATACTATCGAGAGAGAATCTTGACATCTCTTTCCCAAGGCACCTTTTCCCATTACGGTCTATCGAGGGTTCGGGAAACATGAGAATATACATAAGGACACTTTTCTCTTTACGCCTTTCTCTTCTCACGTTTACGTTTCATGGCTGCGGCTACTTAATTTGGGTAGGCGTGTATCTAGACCGAAGGGAGGGATACATTCCTTAAGTTCATCTTGGACTAAATTAACTAGCCCTTGGCGATTCTGCCGAGACCTAGACCGGGCATATAATTCATTTTCGAAACATGTTTAAAGGGACCATGTTTCCTAGGGAAGTGACTTTCTTTCCAATGATGTCGGTTTCTCGCCCATATTCAATGGTGTTGACCACGGCTTGGGGGATAACCTCAAAGCCAGCGAGAAAAATACCGGTGTCCTCATGTTTTATCTCGAGGATTGGGATGTCCTCGTTTTCCTTGTTCTCCACGATCTTATCGCGAGAATAATTACGGAGGGTTGAGTATGTGGACTTAACTACTCTCATCGTGGATGAACTTGACAATGTGGTGTAATGAATAGGCTACCCCCTTTACCCCATGAATCCAAGGCGTCCCAACAACGGGCTAAAGGTGGGGTATATCCGGGACTTGGAACTCAGCGGCATGCTTAAGGGCCCGATGGTTAACATTAAAGTGACCACCCCAAGACACATCGTGGTGTTTTCGTATGCCTTAGCGTCTGCGAGGAAGGAGTGAGTTTTGATATCTTTATCCCAGTTTGGCTAACGTCTTTGGCGGGACATACATTCGGTGAAGACCGTTATCTATCAAAACTCGGGGAACCGTTTCTCCAAAATTCAGCGGTGATATGAAGAGCATCAATGTGGTTGGTTCCTTCCTTGGCGAGGTCTAGATCGGTGAACATTATTACGTTCCCAAAGTGGATGTTCCCGATCATGCGAGTAAACTCATTTGGGGAGGTTTCAATCGGAATAATGCGACTTAAAGACTTAGCCGTGTATCACGGTGGGTCTTAGAAGCCTGATAAGCCCGGATGGAAATGTTGGCCTTGAGTTTTCTTCATCGAGTTAATAAAGTATCTTCCACCGTTTAGCCCGATATCGTTACTTGATTTTTTCAGTGGTCACCTCTTTCAGGGTTTTTGGTAGGCTCGGCCGGATCGAGTAAGGTGGCTAACATCTCCACCAACCCAGTGGCTTTTCAATGTTACAAGTGTTTTGGCTACCAAGGATGGTGTCCCGAGAGCATATTACAGCTAGGCTCTTTTTTATGGATAAGGGTGGAGGAATAGGAACAAGGATATATGGAAGTGGATGTTTATTTATTTCAAACTTGGGCACCAAAGGTTTTGATCAACCTCAATCATATTGATTTGAGGTAGAGGGTTATTGATTACATTTGAGTGCAGGTGGAGGCTTTTCAATAACCTTATCATCTATGAGGTCTGGATAGCATTTTTTAGGGTGTAACATTTATCGGTGAGGTGGCCATTGGGCGATGGTATTCACGATGCTTGGGCATGGTTCCAAGTCACAGGCGGGGGTTAGGTGGCTTATAATTCTCCAGCGGCTTGGCACTCCACATGCCATTAGGGGCCCTGTAGTATCACATTGGGGAGCTTGCGGTTCATCATAGTCTTGGAAACACCTGTTCGATTTACGAAGTTTACAGTCGGGCCATCATTTGCTCCTCTTGTATTGACAGACTGTCAGGACCCATAATACCATGGAGCGAGCTATAATTTTGGGTAGAAAATGGGGTTGAGGCATTCCCTACCATATTGACGGTGGTCTTTGGTGCGGTGTCTTTCCTTTGGAGTAGCGGAAAGAACTAGGAGACATATTGGTTTTTAGTTGGCTAGTCAGTATATCATCATCAATACGGGCTCATATCTCCACTATTTCTTTGAAGTTGGTGTAGGGGAGATACATATGTTCGAGTAAATGGGTTTGGAGGTTTTGATGAACATTCGGCATGACTTCGGCGGATCGGGTTTGCATCAGTGCGTGCCCGGCTTTCTCTTCCACATTTGCAAACTTCGGCGCGGGTGTCCTTTTCCCATTGGGTGCACGATTCAAGGTCCCTTCTATTTTCAGGATTGGTGTTGTCTTTGTATCTTTCAAGGAACGCTTCAGCTATCTGGTCCCAGGTATTCATGGTGCTGCTATCAGACAACGTTAACCATTGTTTGGCAACTCCTATTAGGGTGAGGTGAAAATTGGAAGCCATAGCTTCAAAGCTAGCTCCCCTTGACTGCATGCTAGTGGAATAAGACTTCAAGTGGGATATAGGGCATCCAGTCCCATCAAACTTTTCTCTCGGGTCGGGCATTTTGAATTTTGAGGCGTATTCTTTGAAGGTTGCAATGTTAGGGCCAGCGTAGAAAATTCCCTTTATTGAGAAGTTTAAGCAACATGGCCTTCATATTTTCCATGTCGGCCTCCATTTTGGTGGCTGGGGGAGTTGGATTTTGGTAGATACTGGCTGGATTAGGGAAGGCTGGGTTATTTTCTAGCTGAAAGGTCAGATGAGGATTTTGGGCTGGTGGGTTTTGGGCAGTGTATGGATTCTGGGTTGGATATGGGTATTGGATTGGATAAGGGTCCTGAGTTGGTGGGTTTTGGACAGTATAGGGATTTTGGGTTGGTGGGTTTTGGGTAGTATATGGATTCTGGGTTGGTGGGTTATTGATGGTTTTAGTCGGGCGACCAGGATCATTGAAAGGTAAGTATGTGGTAACTTGGCCTGGTGGGTTATAGCTTTTTGGGTCCATATGTGGGCTATTTAGGAGTGGGTTGACTATGGGAAAAGGGAGGTCATTTGGGTTCTGGGTAGTTGGGAGAGGATATGGTGGATAGGACGGGTAAGGGTTGATATTTTGATAGTAGGGACTTGGTGGAGGATTGGGATTTGGGGTAACGGTAGTATTTAGTGGGTCAGTGTTTGGCTGAGGAGTTGGGTTTGGAGGCACCTGAGATGTGGATGCTTCTTGGGGGATTGTAGGGGAAGAGTTTACCTCACCACTGGATTTTAAGCTTTGTATCAAACTAGCCATTTGATTCATCGCTGCACCCAACTTTTGGTCAAACCATTCCTGCATTGCCGGAGTCGGAACATACCACAGGCCCGAATGCGTACCCATAGGCCATTGTTCACTTCTTTGCTACCATCTTGTTCGGATCGTACCCTACGAGGCGATTACGCCTGTCGATCTGGCGATACCCTCTGATATGATTTATGTACTACTTTCCCGTATCAACCGGCCAGTACTATCTCTGTCTTTCCAAATTCGAGCCAGGTTTCTGAGGAAAATGGGGTTTGGAGGTATCAGAAGGCTGGTTGGAGGCTTTCTGGGCTTGGACTACAGCGTGACTTTTATTAGTATATTTTATTATCATTATTTTGTTCCCTACAATTGACCGGATAAACACTCGCTTTATTTTGACAGTCTCAGAACTTTCCCTGGAACAGTGGATTCTTTCTCTAGAGTATAGGACCAACATATTCCACCTGCCTTTCGACTCCCGAATTTGGGTGGTCCCGAGGCGAAAGGCCTATACTCTTTCCAGGATCCACCATCCGAAATGGTCTACGTCGAGCATCTGAGAATTATAAGTCAGCCCCTGTTTGTTATTTATATTTTTTTTTTGTGCGCACTTATTTATATTTTTTTTACTTTCGCATTTTTGTTATATATATATATATATATATATATATATATATATATATATATATATATATATATATATATATATATATATACTATATATATATATTTTATTTTTTTTTTTTTTTTTTTTTGGCTCACAATTCGGAGATGCAAAAACCGGTCGGTCTATGAAGTGTCCTGAGAAGCTATATGCATTCTAGCGTTGGCTTATGCAGGGGGTAGAATGGCCATGGTGTAGGGTAACAGTTCGGAATATATCTATATGCGTGCACGTGTGTGTGGTATCTAGAAAGCAGTAAAGTCTTTATATATATATATATATATATATATATATATATATATATATATATATATATATATATATATATATATATATATTACAGATATATAAACAGAAAAATGAAACAAATATGGCATGTCTTGCTGTTATGCGTGGATTTTCTCGGCTTTTTAGTTTGAGCGCAAGCAAGCAAGCACACCACATTTAAGAAATAGAAAGAAAAGTGGGGAAACTATCTATCTCTATTAATTACAAATTTGGTCATATGTCCCCGAAATAAAATGACATAATGAATGCAAATATGTATAAATGTACAGAATGAAAGGAAAAAAAGAACATAAAGAAATAATACTAAAGAGCCGGAAATAAAGCAATAATTAAAGTTAAAGCCCCGGCTCTTTCGTTGTGCTGCCCGAAATTTTATTGTAACAAATATGTATTTTATTTTTTTTTGAAATTTTTTTTCGATTTTTTTTTTTTTGAATTTTTTTTTGAATTTTTTTTTTTGCTTTTTGCTCTTTTTTTTTTTAATATTCTTAAATACACTTGTAACATTTATCGGAACGAAACTGCTGCAAAATGGAGGATCATATCCACAAATATAGGCATGGATGTATAGGAATGCAATATTCAAATGCGTAAATTAATATAACAAGCATACTGCAGCCAGAAACAAATAAAAACAAAAAAGTTTTATTTTATGAGTCTAGCCCTCCATTTTATTTAAAATAAAACAGCTCCCCAGCAGAGTCGCCACTGTGAGGTTCCTGGGTCGCGACCCACGCCCCGCGCGCCCTTCGATAGGGGTGCGCGTACGTGCGGATGCGGGACACCACTGCTCTCGTTCCACCCACCCTTGTTTAGGGGAAGACGAAATCAAAAGTGCGAGAGGAGTGTTGTCTATGTTAGCGCGTTGGAATGCGCCTCGGTTGCCTTTAGTGGATTTTTTATCCAATATGGGAAACTTATGGTTTCCCGCATCAAGTTATCTCTTGTTTAGGGGATACCAGGATATGGGAATGCATTACCCTTTGATTTCCATTTTTCCTTTTTTAGGGGAAAACGGAAAAGTGCAAAAAAGGATATTGCGACGCCCCCACTATGGATTTTATTAAAAATAGCCTTATGGCCCGTTTCAGATCACTATGGGAGCTTTGGGTTTACCGCATCAAGTTATCCCTTTTTTAGGGGATATCAGGATATGGGAATACATCACCCTTCCATTCTCATTCTCCCTTTTTTAGGGGAGAGCGGAAAAAGTGCAAAGAAGGAGTGTTGCGAGGCCCCACTGGATCTGAAAGTTTTAGAGTCGCCATCTTTATTTTAAGGCAAAAAATAAAGCAAAACCAGAAAAGAAAGAAAAATAAACCAGAGAAAAAGAAACGGGTTCGGAGGTTAAGTTACGAGTTGGGAAGGTGCTAGGGACCCAACTCGCTCTTTCGGTCTCAAAAGTGGTTTTTGGCTGAAGTATGCTTATTGTTATATTTATTTAGCAAATAAATAAAGCATTAAAAGACATGAAATGAAAACGAATACATCCATGGCTACATTATTTACGGACTCGCAGTCATTTCCTTACAATAATTACAAATGTATTTAAAAATATTTGGCCATTATAACGGCTTTTTTTACATAATATTTCTTATTATTTCCTATACTAATCCGGGCAGCACAACAGTTTATATTGACTGCATTGTGTCGGATTTAAATAACAACTTTAAAATAATAAATGAACATAAAAGTAAATAAATAAATAAAATAACGCCCTTAAAGGCTTTACCTTTTAGAGTGGTAGTGTGCTCGCTCTGTCCTTCAGGGAGAGTTTTTTGTTGTTTGTTGTGTGGTTGTTGTTTTCATTTGGGCAGAGTAACTGCTTATTTTTGAAGGTTTTGGCTTGTCTACTCGGGCAGAGTGACAGCTTATTTTGGTAGGTTTTGGCCTTTTTGGTTGGGCGGAATAACAGCTTAGTTTTTGAGTTTTTCAACTCATTACTCGGGCAGAGTAACGGCTTACTTTGGGATTTTTGGGCCGGGGAAGTGAGGTGGATACCTAACAACTAGGTTAGTGATCACTTATAACCGGTGAATATTTATTTTGGCGGAGTTTGGACGGGGTTTGGAGACTTTAGTGGGCTTCACTCACCTATCTCACACCTCTCACTAATTGGCTTCGTTGAGACGCAGAGAGAATTTCTCAGCGCTTCGTTGCGATATTTCTGAACACTGGAGAAGGGACCCGGCACCTCTTATTTATAGGTGGAGAGAGGGATTCATCGGGAATTCTTCGATTTCTTCAGCCGGCATCGATCAGTTGCACCACAGGCTTCAACAGTTGCACAATGCGTTAACTGAGAGAGCCTACTGTTCATCCCATGGCGCGGCGCCAACAGCCCCTTTAGGCCGCGCCAAGCCCACTATTCAGGTTTGATTTTGACACTTTCACCCCCTCGCAATTTACTGTTTTGTGCATCCTGCTTTGCCTTTCGCATTTTTAACTCCTGCAACTTGACATTTGTTAAGTTTGAACAGTTCTTGATATCACATGTCAGAGTCACATACCAGGGGTACGAAATTGGGGTGTCTACACTACCCTTTACCCCTAATACTTCCAAGCAAAAGGAAGTTTTTCCCAATTAGGCTAGGACCTGCAAAGACCACAAGTGCGGGGTTTTCTTTTTCTTCCCCCCCCCCAAACTTGTTTTGTACAATATATCTAGCTAAAAATATCTCATATTATTTTTCAACAGAATTTTTCTATCATAGTTTTCTCTTGAAAGCTATGCTTCCATTTGAATCTTCTTGCACTCTTCTTCTTCCGTTTTATTTTTTGTCGATCTATATTTTTTCTTTTTTTTTTTTTTTTTTGAATATCGGCGAGAAGAAGAAGTCTTCGGAAAAATTTCTGGACTGAAAATTGGTCCCATAAAATTAATTCCCCACCCACATCCTACTATCTCAAAGGGTAGGCTAAAAGTGTTTAGGCTTTTAGGGTTAAGTTAATGTGGGTGATAGAAACGAAGTCGAATGGGGGTTTAATGTGTGCTTAGCACACTCCATTCCTTTTAATTAGGCTCAAAGGGGACACTAGAGATATTTTTAGTAAAGGTCGGGAAATATTTAGGCTCAAACGATCCAAAGATGGCCTATATCATATCTTAATGCCGAAATACTCATGCAGCTTTTAAGAAAGTAAAACACATAAAAAATCATATCAATTATGGAAGTTGTGGAATCGAAAATTTAGCATCACTGGATTTCACATAAGCATTTGTTAAAACATATGGTAGGGATAATCGAGACTAACATGCAGACACGGTTCGAAAGTGTGCTTGAGATATATTAGTAAGAAAAATCCAAGGGATCTAACTTATCATGCAATTGACCCTAAGTTACAATTCATTGCAACAATCATGGTAGGACGGCTAGGCTATTCTTCATATTCTTGTGCATATCTTGTTGCTAAAATGAAATGTGTGCTATAAACTTTATAAAAATGTTCTAATTAATCCATAATCATGACCGGTGTAAGTGCACAAAGATTTGGAGAAAATCAAGAATTTTGCAGAATCAAGTAAATTCCAGAATGATTTATGGAAAAGTTATGTGGTTCATTGCATTAACTCCTCATCGACTAGTACGACCACACCAAGACTCGAGGATGAAAATTTTGAATTAAAACATTTTTTTATTTTTTTTATTTTTATAAAAAGAAATTGGAGATGAGCGATGACATGATTGATGATGGGTCCCCATAATGGGTACCCGAAAGAACCAAATATTAGTGTATTCTGGTCAAGGCAACATCTCCGAAAATAAGAAAAATTAAAAAGCAAGAAAATAGAGTGAGGAGGAGACACGATAGAGGGAAAAGAAATTTTTCCTCACCCTAAAAACGTAGCCCAACTCCACTCTTCCTTAGGCTGGGACCTGCAAGGACCCTGGGCTTAGAATTCCCCCCCCCCACCCAACTTAATTTCTATTTTGTCCTCAAAATTGAGGAACATCCTATGAGAGGGTTGATGGAGGAGAAATATCAAAAGGACATAGCTGGCCCACCTAACGAAAGAGGAAAAACTTGGACTCCGACTCATGGTGAGTCGGGAGGAAATAACAAAGGAGGATAAAACTCGGGGATCATGCCAGGTGGCATCCCAAAATATGTGGAGACATTCTGCCCCACCTGGTTAATCCAACCAGAAAAATAAGTGCAGTAAACGCACTTGTGCCAAGCTGGCGACTCACCATCTCATTTTGGAGCATAAGCACCTCCTGCCAGTTGGAGATCGCCTCCAACGGATCCTCCTCCTCGGGCAGCTCCTCGCGTGGGCCTCTCTCACGTGGTTGGCGAGGGTGTTCAAACAGTAGAGCCCTCGAAATGTTGGGAACCTCCCGAACTCTCTTCGCATCTAGAGTCCACACGACTTCAGCCCCACTACACAGTCCGATAATCAAACTCGGGAACACGAATCCCGCGTTTGTAGTACCTCTAATAAGGGTCTGTATTTGGTCGTTGATCAGACGGCCAACATCGACAGACCCACCAGTAAAGATGGTGTAGGTCAAAACAACATTAGACCAAGTCACCGTGTGTTGGTGACTGGAAGGCATGAGACGTGCACAGATAAATTTGAACACGGCCTTGGCCATGTTCGTGAGATGGATCTCGTCCATGGTGCGGGGGTGGAATGGTGGATTTTGGTTGTAGGTCCAAACCACATCAGGTGTTGCGATTTCCGCATTTACCACCTGGAGAGTCACGGGGTCAGAAAGGTGAAGGCTGTACTGGTCAGCACCCCTCGCAAAATTGGTGGTGCCAAAATATCGGTTAATGCTATGGAATGAAAAGTTAACGGTCCTACCCCTAACATTAATGGTATCTAGCACCTCACCCTCTATACCTATACGCCCGTTGGCGTAGAATTCTCGGACTAGAGCCACGATGGCCACGCCGGAGTCGCAATAAAATTAGCCCACCTTCGACGGTTGAAGTGGGCAGGGAGAGCAAAATCTACAGCCTTAAATCCCCTTTCAGGGATTATGCTCTTGGAGAGCTTTTTGGTATAGCTCTCCGAAGCCTCGAAAGAAATAAAACGGTGGATGTCAAAATGTTGCTCCTCCTCTTGGGAGCGGGATGTGGAAGGGCCGGTGTTCCTACAATTTGGGGGCCATTCTATTTTAAGCACAAAAATTTATAAAATATACTCTCTAAAAAAAATTTAAATTATCACAACCTAACTAAAACAAATAAAGCATGCAAAATTTAATCAAACTACGTCTATCACCCTAACATGCACCTATCAAAAATTTAAACAAAGAGGGATAGAAAATATTTGGATGAAGCAATGTTTTACTTGTAGTAGGAGATTTGCCGAAATTTTGAAGCTTCTTCACCGGAAAAAATGGCGGCTTCACCTTCTTCAACTTAATGGAGTGAGATGAGGGTGGAAGAGGATGGAAGCTTGAAGGAGAGAGCACTTGGGCTTGTGACTTGGCCAGAAATTGAAAAGAACCTCGCCGGATTTTGAGAAAAAGAGAGAGAGATCGGACTGCTGCTACTTGAGAGAGAGAGAGAGAGAGAGATTTATGTGACTGTTGATGCTGCCCGTGTCTGCCTTATAAAGGGGGCCTTGCGGCCACAAGGTCTTTAAGCCTTGCGTCCGCAAGGTGCTCAGTCAACTATCTGCACGGATTCTGAGGGAGGGTGACGGTCACACGTCTGGCATTTAATAGGGCCTTGCGGCCACAAGGGGTAAGGACCTTGCGTCTGCAAGGTCAACAGAATGTTTGCCTCGTTTTCTGCTTTCAAACTTTTGGTAGTTTTTTTTTTCAGTTTAGTCCTTCCATTATGTTCTGTTACGTTCCGTTAGGTCCGAAAATCTTGCCTGCACTCTGAAAATTCTACACAAACTCTAAACTCAAATATTAGCAACATATAAATACAACACTACGATGTTTTTCTCCCCCAAACTTGAAGTATGGTATGTTCAAATTTAAATTAAATGTCCATAATTAAATAAGACAGAGAACAACATATTTAAATTACACTATAAAAGCAATTAAAATTCATCAAGGTGGGTTGCCTCCCACCTAGCGCACTTGTTTAACGTCTTTGGCTCGACCCAACTGCAAACCTAATCTCTCGGGGGTTCATTGTCAGAGAGACGAATAAGTTCTATTGTTCTCTCAACTGACATGAGTTCAAGGTATGGTTTGAGTCGGTGACCATTAACTTTAAATATTTCATTGGTCTTTGGGTTCTTGATATCAATCGCTCCATGTGGATAAATTCGAACTATAATGAAAGGACCAGACCATTTTGACTTTAATTTTCCGGGAAATAGTCTGGGTCTAGAATTAAAAAGAAGTACCTTTAATCATGGACGAAACATTTTGTTGGCTAATCCCATATTATGGTATTTCTTGGTCTTTTCTTTGTAAGTTTTTGCATTCTCATACGAATTTAACATATGTTCTTCTAATTCATTTAACTGGAAAAGTCTTTCTTCACCAACCAAAGTTAAATCAAGGTTAAGAGCTTTGACGGCCCAATAAGCCGTGTGTTCAATCTCAACTGGCAAATGACAAGCCTTGCCATACACCATCCGATAAAGACTCATACCTATTGGGGTTTTATATGCAGTTCGGTATGCCCAAAGAGCATCTTTAAGTTTAAGCTCCCAATCTTTACGATTTGGTCTCACAGTCTTTTCTAAAACTGTTTTTATCTATCTATTACTAACTTCTACTTGGCCAGAAGTCTGAGGATGATAAGGTGTAGCTAACTTATGAGTTACACCATATTTTCTAAGGACTGAATTTAACAATCTATTAGTGAAGTGAGTTCCTTGATCACTAATTATAGCCCTTTGTACTCCAAACCGGGCAAAAATATCCTCCAAAAACTTGACAATAGTTTGTCCATCATTATTTCTAGTACCAATAGCTTCTATCCATTTAGACACATAATGCACAGCAACCAAAATATATTCACAACGACCCATAAAATTAATACCCCAAACATCAAAAATTTCAACAACTATATTCATATGCAAGGGCATTTCATTCCTTTTACCAATGCCACCAATTCTTTGACATTTATCACAAGTTTTGTATAATATGTCACAGTCTCTAAAAACAATAGGCCAATATAATCCAGATTGCAGAATTTTTCTAGTAGTTTTATTACCACTAAAATGACCACCACAAGAGTATTCGTGACAAAATGTCATAATACTTTGTTGGTCTTGTTCTGGAACACATCTCCTAATTATAGAGTCGGAACACATTTTATACAAACGAGGTTCTTCTCAAAAATAATGTTTTGTATCTGTTAAAAATTTCTTTCTTTGATAAAAATCAAAGTCAAGGTTGATGATATCAGATACATAATAATTGACATAATCAACATACCAAGGATCTAAATCTTTAACTGCTAATAATTGTTCATCATGGAAGTCTTCATTCACAGGAATTTTATTATAAAGAAATTGACGTTCAAGTAAAGATAAAAATTCAAACCTAGACAAATGGTCGGCTACGACGTTTTCCGTTCCCTTTTTATCTTTAATAGTAATGTCAAATTCTTGCAATAATAACATCCGTCTTATGAGTCTAGGCTTTGCCTCTTTCTTACTCAAAAGATATTTTAGGGCTGCATGATCAGAAAATATAATAACTTTTGATCCTAACAAGTATGGTCTAAACTTTTCTAATGCATACACAATTGCTTAAAATTCTTTTTCTATAGTTGTATAATTAAGTTGTGCATCATTCAATGTCCTACTAGCATAATGAATTACGTGCGGTTTCTTATCTACTCTTTGACCTAACACAGCTCCAATTGCGAAATCTGAAGCATCGCACATGATCTCAAAAGGGAGAGACCAATCGGGGCTGGTTAAAATTGGGGTCAATGTCAATCGTTCTTTTAATAAATTAAATGCATTCAAGCATTCTTGATCAAAAATGAATTCGGTATCTTTTGCCAACATATTACATAAAGGTTTAGAGATTTTTGAAAAATCTTTTATAAATCTTCTATAAAAACCTACATGTCCTAGAAAACTTCTAAAACCTTTGACTGAAGTTGGAGGAGGTAGTTGTGATATAACTTCAATTTTTGCCTTATCGACTTCAATTCCTTTGTTAGACACAACATAACCTAAGACAATTCCATGTTTAACCATGAAATGGCTTTTCTCCCAACTTACGGTCAAATTAGTTTTGCAACATCTTTTCAAAACAGATGTAAGATTTTCTAGGCAATGATCAAAAGAATTCCCAAATACTGAAAAATCATCCATAAATACTTCAACACATCTTTCCACTAAATCCGAAAATATAGAAATCATGCATCTTTGAAAAGTACCTGGGGCATTACAAAGTCCAAAGGGCATTCTCCTAAATTCAAAGGTACCAAAGGGACATATAAAAGTGGTTTTCTCTTGGTCTTTGGGTGCTACTAGGATTTGATTCTAGCCAGAGAAACCGTCAAGAAAACAATAATATTCATGACCATCTAGTCTTTCAAGGATTTGATCAATAAATGGCAAGGGAAAGTGGTCTTTCCTAGTTGCCGCATTTAATTTCCTCAAATCTATGCACATTCTATAACCAGTGATAGTTCGTGTGAAAACTAATTCATCTTTATCATTCTTAACAACTGTAATTCCTGATTTCTTAGGAACTACTTGGACTGGACTAACCCATTTACTATCAGATATCGGGTAAATTATACCCGCATCAAGAAGTTTAAGTACTTCTTTTCTCACTGCTTCTTCCATGTGAGGGTTAAGTCTTCTTTGTCTTTCTCTAGAAGGTTTACTACCTTCTTCTAGATGAATTTTATGCATACACATAGACGAACTAATTCCTTTTAAATCTGCTAAGGACCATCCTATAGCTTCTCTATGTGTCCATAAAACTTTTAATAGGCTTGCTTCCTGCTCTTCTGTTAAATCTGCAGCAATTATAACAGATAAAGTTTTACCTTCCCCTAAAAATGCATATTTTAAATGGGATGGTAATGGCTTTAATTCTACTTCAGGAGGAGATTTGACAGACGGAATAACTTCAGGAATTTCAGGTTTAACTATCTCTTCCTTATCTTCCTCCTTAGCATTTTCTTCTTTTTCTTCATCCAATTTTATTTCATCAAAAACAGATTTTTGATTTTCCCCATCTTCACTACTATTTTCATCTTCCTCTATTTCTATTTTATCAGAACTAGTTTCTGATTTGGAATCTTCCATTTTGTTTTTATTTTTATTCTTAAGGGCTTCAAGTCTTTCTTTCTCTTTTCTAGCATCAGTCTCTCGGAGTTCTCTTTCTAACTCTTTAATGTCAAATTTTATATAGGAGAAGGTTCTATCATCATGACTGTCATACGTATCTTTCTCATAATCATCATCCTCACAATTTTCTTCAAAGGTTTGGGCTGTCAGTTTTTCAATTTCATCAATTGAGAAACATGCATTCATGTCACTCGGTCTATTCATCGCATCGAAAACTGAAATTTCTACAGTTTCACCCATTACTGACATTGTGAGTTTACCATTCTTAACATTTATCATTGTGTTGGCAGTGGCCATAAAAGGTCTACCTAACAAAATAAGAACTTCATTGTTTATGCATATCTTCCTTTCCATCTCTAGAACCACAAAATCAACTGGGATGATTAATTTGTCTACTTGAACTAGAATGTCCTCTACTATACCTAAAGGATGTTTAATTTAACGGTCAACTAACTGTAAAGACATAATAGTGGGTTTCAGTTCTCCCAACCCTAATTGTTTATAGACCGCGAAAGGCATCAAATTAATACTTGCTCCTAAATCTAACATAGCCTTCATCTTTTTAGAACTACCCAATGAGACTTTGATATTAAAACTACCAGGATCTTTCAATTTAGGAGGAAGTTCGGGTTGTAAAACTGCACTTACGTTTTTAGAAACAATAATTTTTTCATTCTTTTCAAACTTGTGTTTCTTAGAGTGAAGATCTTTGAAAAACTTAGCATAAGATGGAATATTTTTAATAACATTAAGCAAAGGAATGTTAATATTCACTTTGGATAACATGCTATAAATTTCCGAAAATTGCTTATCCATTCTGTTTTTCATAAGTCTTCTAGGGAATGGTATTGAAGGAACATATGGTGGTGGTGCCACATAAGGTTCCTCAAGAGGTTTTGCCTCTTGCTCTTTTTCTTGAGTTACTTCTTCTTGACTATCTTTTGACACTTCTTTTTCTACTTCTTTATCTTTTACTTGATTATTTTCACTTTCATCCTTTTCAGCTTCTTTATCAGAATTATCTACTTTATCAGGCATATCAGAAGATTGACTAGGATTACTTACCTCTTCTCCAATTACTCTACCACTTCGCAGAGTAGTGATAGATTTTGCATGTTCTGTCTGACTAGGGAACTTCTCTTCTTCTCTTTTTTCGTTAACTTTTGCAAGTTGATTCCTTAAATTTTCCACTTCTTCTAGCAAATATTTGTTAAGAGCATCTTGACCTTTGCTCGCTCCATCTGACTTTGGAACTTCTTCAATTCGTAATTGTCTTTGATTTGGAAATTGTTGAGGTTGTAAAGGTTTATTTCCTCCCCATGAAAAATTAGGATGATTCCTCCAACCAAGATTATATGAGTTTGAGTAAGGATCATTCCTTTGTCTCTGAGGGTACATGTTCATGGCATTAACCTGTTCAGGATAAGCAGCACTAGAGGGACAAAAATTAGTAGCATGAGAATTTAATCCACAAATAGCACATGCTTCTTGGATTTGCCAATTTTCAAATTGAGCTTGCATATCTGGTTTTTCTTGAACTTAGAATAAACTTCTATTTTTACCTCTTGTACTTTTCTGTTGAGAATTTGCACTTAACATTTCAAGTAATTCTTCTAATGCAGCTGGTGTCATTCTATTAATAGAACCACCGGCCGCACTATCAACCATAGTTTGTAAAGCAGACGAAAGAGCATGATAGAATTGAGTTACTAACACATCTTGAGATAGATTATGATGAGGACACATGATAAGTAAATTTTTAAATCTGTCTCATGCTTCATGGAATGTTTCTCCTGGTTTATTTTGAAAAGACATGATTTGTTTTCAGTACTCTGAAAGAGATGAATGTTTATAAAATTTACCCATAAACAAATCATATAATTGAGCCCAAGTATAAACACTTCTAGGTGTTAGATTCATAAACCATCTTTTCGCCAAATCTTTTAATGCACTTGGAAAATATTTCATTTTTACTTGATCTTCTGTCAAACCACCTAACGGATAAGTTTCCATCATATATTCATATTCTTTAACGAAACTTACTGGGTCTTCAAATGGCATTCCATGAAATAAAGGTATCATATTAAAATAATGACCTTTAAGTTCAAAATTTCTTACTACTTCCGATAAGACTAAACATGATGGTGTTGCATTCGACATAGGTCGACTATAATCATTTATAGTTCTTTGATTGATTATTAATTTCATATTTCTCTCAGCATGTTCTTCCATTCTTTGATTCACATTTACTGGAAGAACCGGATTTTCAAGATTTTGATTATTGTTATCCATTGGAGGATCAACCAGAGGATCCTCTTGATTCAATTATTCTTGATTATCAGGCTGGGTTCCTAGATTATCAGGGTCTTCCTGATTCTTTCCAAGATTATTTATATTTTGATTTAATTCTACCAGCTTAGGATTTGGAGATCTATGACCGTGCATAAAATAAATAAAACAAATAAAAACTAACAACTAAAAATAAATAAAATCTTTTTGTATTTTTATTTTATAAAAACTAAATTTAAAACTACGCTACCAACAAACTAACTATGCAAACTAGCTTGTCACTGGAAACGGCGCCAAAAACTTGATCGTGTCTTATTTTAATTATTTTCCTTGTAAGTGGACAAGACTATTGTAGAATAGCTTGGGAAACAAGGGTCAAACCACAGAGACAAGAAGAATATAACTAGAAAGAATATTGATAGCAATTTTAAACTAAGGGGGTTTTTATTGATTTTATCTAAACTAATTATCCTACTAAAACAATAAATTTAATTATACTAGGCAGCATTCATAGGTTGTGAAGATCTGATGGTGGAGGGAAATCTAGGATTAGGGTTTCACTTGTATCTACTCTATAGCTTATCTGGATAAAGTATCATTCAATAACTTGGGTTCGTTCACGAAAGATAGATATAGCCTGTCGAATTACCGTTCAGTCTCCATCTCCAAATAATTCGTCCATTCTATATCCTAGGCCCAAGAACATATGGATCCTAACTGTCACTTAGGTCATATATAGAACCTGACTCTAACTTATCACTCTCGTGCATCGATAGGTTCATTTTATCATGATGGTGAACCAGTGTACGACATATGCATATTGGTCATGCAGTTATCCGCACCTCTAGGCCTTTATCACTTGCGATTACATTCATTTGTTCAAAGCGAGATAATAAAGGGGTTGATAATCACCATGATCAACAAGAATTGAATGAATAAAAATATATTAAGCTATAGATTCGATACAAGTTACCTCCCAACTCCTAGATTAATAGGTGTTTAGTTCATCCTTGAAGATGAACTGCACACGGAGATGAATGATTACATAGATCGATCTTCAAAACAGTAATTACAACAACTAAACTATGTAATACAATCTAAATTCTACGCTATAACTGTTTAAAACTATTTCCTGGACATCCTATAACTTTGGCTACCGTCCTTTATTTATACCAAGGAGTTGTAGAGGAATAGGAGATCCAATCTAGCTCGAAAACCCCGAAAGGTCGGTTCTGGGAACCTTGCGGTCGCAAGGGGTAATGACCTTGCGTCCGTAAGGGTTTGATTTTGAAGAGTCGTCTTTCTACCTACCTTGCGAAGGCAAGGTCTTTTGACCTTGCGGTCGCAAGGTGGCCAGATTCTTCTTCCGTCTTTTTCTTCAATGTTACACTTTGACCCCTTCCTCGAAATCTTTACTAAAAGCTTCATAATTCATATAAATCCACCTAAAACGCTGAAACTCATAAAACAACTCAAAAACACATATTAGTAGCCAAAAGCCTCGTGGAATTGTTCCTTTTAAGTCATAAAAGTACTCGATAACGACGTATAAAATACGTCTATCACATGTCATAAAATAGGGATACGAAATTGGAGTGTCTACACCAGCTACGTAGCTCGTCTTTGATGCTCAGTGTACAAGCCTTCCATGCCCAAAGCCTCCGGTCTCCTTGTCTAAATTTCTTATATAAAAGGAGGCTTCAGCCTCCTCATTTCCACACCCCAAGCCTTCTCCTCCCAGACTTCCTCCTTCCTTTTCTCCCATGCGTCTACGCAAGTGATCAAGGCTCACAGCCTCCTCCTCCCTTTCCTTGTATAAGCGAGCCCTCGAGCCTTCGGCCCCGAGCCTCCTGCCCCCTTGGCAGCCTCCTCCCTTGCCCGAGCAAGCGATCCCCTTCAGTCCTCGCCCCCGGCGAGCCGATCTAAAAAGCCAAAAAGCGTGGTTACGCTGCCCGGATAAAAACAAAAAACAAAAACAACAACAAGAAAAAAAAGACTTCCTCTCTCGAGAAGACTGTAGAAGTGCACCCGAAACTACGAGCGCCTAGTGGGTTAAAGCCTAGGCGTATATACTGAGATCATAATTTCACGCTACAAGAGGTAGGTACTCATTTATTATTTTGTCCCGTAGTTAATTAAAATAAAATAATAATAATATATAAAATATATTATTACATAAATAATGCGATAATTAGTTCATATTTCGTTTATATAGAATAAATGTAGATAATAATTATATTATTTTGTTTGTAAATAATAGATGTAAATAAAATAGTAAATAAAGTAGTGTTGTATATAAATATAAATAAAATATTAAAATAGTTAATAGCATGCTTAATAATGGCTAAAACACTTTAAAATGTTAAAATCATAAAATAGTCGTTATCATGCCCAAATAATATTCTGCATTTTCGATATACAAATATATATATATATATATATATATATATATATAAATAAATATATATATATATATATATATATATATATATATATATATATACATTCCCTTTTGGTCACATTTGAGTTTTGCTAAATACACTAACTAAGCATGTTATATTTAGCAAAACTCAAATGTGACCAAAAGGGCAAGCTAGGTGTCTAACCTCTTCTCAACTCGTAACTTAGCCCCCAGACCTACACTTTTTGGGATTTTGGATTTTTTTCTGTTTATCCACAAAATAGAGATTGCGACTCTATAATTACAATTTTTAGAGTTCCACGACGAGGTCAAGCGTATTCTCACGCGCTTCAATGTTTTGAAACCACACGCCTTCTCGATGGCGGGGCCGTCTCGAAATGGGGCACTCACATAGTGGGACGTAGTATTCTTGTTAGAACAATATAACATGACATTGGGCTTACATTTCTTCATCTGGTTGCCGAATGAAAGGTAACAATTAGTACTCATTACGAAAATTGGATGAGACATGATTTTCTCATTAGGGAAAACTAGTGGGATGTAACGATATTGATATTGGTCCTTTTGAGCTTGGGTGTGAGATTTGCTTCGGTTGCAGTTCAACATTTGTACAACAGCAGGAAAACTAGTGGGATGTAACGATATTGATATTGGTCCTTTTGAGCTTGGGTGTGAGATTTGCTTCGGTTGCAGTTCAACATTTGTACAACAGCAGGCAGTAGCGACACATACAACCAGACAAACAATTATCATATCATGTTATAAGTGTTTACTTATAAGTACTTAAGTGAAAAACAATGTGCTATATGGAATACACAATGTTATGTGTACCTATGACTATGTGGTACTTGATATGCTATTGGTATACTATTATGATGTCATGCTATGTTTATATGACTGAGCATTATGTCATGTCATGTAGTTGCGTGTAATATCTTACTGGGTCTTTATAAATCATCTCACGTCTTTGTTTTCCTTAGTGTGTGGAGTGCAATTGTTAGTATGCATTGAAGCGGCAAGTTCAAAGTTCTAGCAGGTGGTCTTCCGAGTAGTAACGCGCTTGTGATTCGTTTATTATATTTTGTATTATTTATTCCTCCGAGGACACGGTGTAATGTTATGTAAATTTTATTTGGGTAGAATTGTATTAGACTTTACATTGTTGTATTATTTTTAGGGCCGACTTGTATAGTTGAGTCATTGTATTTAATTAGTAGTTTATTTTTGCTTTTCTCGAGTATGTCTTAGCTTGTGGTTTCTAGTGTAGTTGTTGTTGTCTTCGGCACGTTTAGCCGTTGAGAACTTGAGATTGTTATTTAGTTTCAAAGTCGTAGACCCATGTTCTTTTAGTTGGTTTCCCCCCCCCGCATGTTTTAGCTGTCGAGTGGTTGTTGTTTTGTTGGATTCCTTGTTGTTGTGCCGACCGTAGGTTTGCCGATGGTTTATTGTCGGATCAAACAAAACAACTATTTAAAATTGGAACCGAACCGATGAAGTATTAACCGATAACCTCGGACAGGAAAAGGACGAACTTGAGCAAGGGCTTCTAGGGGCATGGCGCCATCAATTTTTAATTTGAAAATCCTCTCGTAAACTTTTTATTTTCGAAAGTTATAAAAATAGATACCCGAAAAAGAGGCCAGCTTGCAAACTAACATATATATATATACACGCGTCTCAAAATGCATTATACCAAGAATTTTGGGCAGGAGGGAAGAACAAAACGTACACAGTACTTCTCCTCTGCCGACTGCCATGCCCTTTCCTCTCTCTTCTTTTGCCATTTACACAACTTTCTCTCTCT
Source organism: Codonopsis lanceolata (assembly GCA_013146195.2). Lineage (NCBI taxonomy): Eukaryota > Viridiplantae > Streptophyta > Magnoliopsida > Asterales > Campanulaceae > Codonopsis > Codonopsis lanceolata. Next base: position 171,709,273 of record CM028377.1, read on the forward strand.
TCTTTCTTTCTCATCTATATCTATATATATATATAATGATTGACATGAATTTTTCCCTCCAGAATCTCACTTTTGAACTATTAACTGTTGAGTTATCATTTTACTATTTCTCTCTCCTATCTTCTCTGATTATATTTCTCTTTCTCTCTTCCATCTTCTTCATATTTTTTCTCTCATCACCACCATCTTCTCTCTTTTAAATATGTTTAAACATTTTTCTCTTTTTAAACATAAAAAATAGTAATTAAAACAAAAATAATAGTTCCGGAATCGAGAAAACAAAAATATAAGAGGTTAGTAAAATAAAAATAATGTATGGAACAAGCCACTATAAAAATAAAAGTTACAAAATCAACAAAACAAAAATAATTTAATGCGGAGATTAGTAAAATAAATTAATTTATGGAACAAAAGTTTAAAACAAATTCTTAAAACTATATATGTAAAACAAAAATACGTTAGTAAAATAAAAATATTTGATGGAACAAAAATAATAGTTACAAAGTTAGTAAAAACAAAAACAATTTAAACTAAGGTTACTAAAATAATAAAAATAATTTACGGAACAAAATTTTAAAACAAATTCTTAAAAATAGCTATATAACACAAAAATACATTAGTTAAACAAAAATATTTGATGGAACAAAAATAAAATTTACGGAGTCAATAAAACAAAAATAATTTAAACTTAGGTTAGTGAAATTATAAAAATAATTTACGGAACAAAAGTTTAAAAAAAATTCTTAAAAATAGTTAGGTAAAACAAAAAGACGTCAGTAAAATAAAAATATTTGATGGAAGAAAAATAATAGTTACAGAGTCAATAAACTAAAATAATTTAAATTGAGGTTAGTAAAATAATAATAAAAAATTACGAAACAAATTTTTTTCGTAAAACTAATTCTTAAAAATAAAACAAAAATAATAGTTACGAAATCAATAAAACCAAAAAATATAATTGAAGTTATTAAAATCAAAATAATTTACAAAACAAAAAAATTGTTAACGGTAAAAATAATTCCGTTATTTTGATTTTAGCTTATTTTTTTCTCAAAAATTTCTTTATTCATAAAATACAAATATAATTTAATAAAAGTAATCATTCAAAAGGAAGAACTTATTTGAGTTCAGATTATATTTGCAGGACGGAAAAAATTCATGTTTGTTCGAAGACATTCATTATACAAAGTTTTTGAATAGTATAAAGTGTTCGGGGTTATCAGACCATGAATTGATACTTAAAATTAGTGTTCCAGTAATGCTATTGAGAAACATTTGACCATGCTACAGGGTTGTGTAATGGAACAAGACTAATCATCATAAATCTTGGGGATCACATTGTTGAAACAAAAATTTTGAAAGGAAGCAATGTTGGGGAAAATGTTTTTATCTCAAGATTGTCATTAACTCTATCCGATGTAAGACTGTCTTTCCCGTTCCAAAGAAGACAATTTACATTGCTGGTATCATATACAATGACAATTAACAAGTTCCAAAGTCAGTAATTGCACGTAGGTCTCTTTTAAAAAGAAAAAAAAAACAAGTATTTAGTCATAAACAGTTATATGTCATAGTTTTTAGAGTAACAAATTATTTTGGTTTGAAGATATTGATATGCAGTGAAGATGAAAAACCAACTAATAAGACAACAAACATTGTGTATAAGAAATTTTTTAGAATATATAATGATTAGAGATATATTTATGTCTAATTATTAATAAATTGAACCTCATTATTTTATTTATGTACGATTTTATTGAAATGCGTTTAACGTACGGTTAAAAAACTAATTTCTTTTCAAAACCCATTGATTTTTTCCCATTGTATAGTTTTTCAAAACCCCTTTTTTATAAAATCAGCGTGTCTATATTATTTTTTTGAATTATATACTCCCTCTGTCCCTAAATTATCGTCCTCCTTTCCTTTTTCGTCCGTCCCAAAATAATTGTCCACTTTGAAACTTACCTTTTTAGAACATCATTTTTACCACTTTACCCTTACTTTTTCACCTTACTTTAATTATGGGCCACATATACATGGGCTTTAAAGGAAACTACACATTAAACCAATATAAATAATCAAGTCAATTATTTTTTCTTAATATGTGCGTCAGGTCAACCAAGACAATAATTTAGGGACGGAGGGAGTATTATATATTACAAATCATAAATTATTATTTTTTATTTTATAAATATTTATTTGTTGGTACAAATTATTTATAATATGCAATATATTAATTAAAACTATTTATATATTTATTTGTTTAAAAAATAGTACAAAACTAAATGAGTGTAAAGATAAAGTCAATGATTTGACAGGATGCCCATTAGGAATGAGTTTTAAGAATATATTTGTTGGGGAGTTTACTTATTAGAATATTATTTTATTAAATTGAAGTGTGTAACAATGAGACCCATAAGAAACACCAAATAAGAGGACCTTCATTGGAGATGCTGTTATATATGTAATAAATTATGCTAATGTAGCAATACTAAAAAAATCACGTCACTATTTACATGCATATTGACGGAAATCCAATACGTGATTAAAAAAAATCCTTTCACTTATCACGTTAGCTCTTATTTAAAACTTCACAAATATATATATGACAAATGATATTACGAGTTAGAGCTTGTGATATTAATACAAGCTTTAGTGTTAGAGCCGTTGGATGATTAAGTTAATGGTGATTTGGAATATCTACATCCTTATTTAGAAAATACCCTATTCGATCTAAAGGTGTAAAAATTTTAGTAGATTTGATCTAACAGCACTAACACTCAAGTTTGTAATAATATCACAAGCTCTAGCTTGTAATATCATAGCTCTATATATATTACGACAGTGGCGAAGTTATGATTTTGTTCCCGCAAGGGTTGTATATATTCTAAGAAAACTGAATCATTTTAACATAAATTATAAATCCACTTTTTCAAAGTCAAAACTAATAAAATTTGTTTCAACAAAATTATATTTTCAAATTCACAATTTTCTACAATTTAATTTTTGATAAAAAGTTTAAAATCTACGAGAATTTTGATTTCTAGAAACATACTAGAACTCACCCAAAAAGTGAATGACATTCTTTCATATCTTGAACAATACATACGTAATTAGAGAGTAATTAATAAGGACAATTTTAGTAAAATGTGAATAATTTTTTCTTAAAATCCAACAACATCATTTATTTTGTAAAAAAAATTTCCTTCTAAAACATCATTTATATTGGGATGGAGGTAGTATTATTTAAAGAAATGTTTGAATCCCTATACGCATATCTTTAAATGTAATATGAACATTGTCAATAAATAACAAATTTAAAGTAATTTTTGCTTAAAAATCTATAGTAAGTCTCATGTAAAACTGTCTTACGGATCTTTATTCGTAAGATGGAGTTTCACTCTCTCACAGCTCAACCCACCAACACACGATGGGTCGGATAAAAAGATTCGTCTTATAAAAAATATCTATAAGACCGTCTTAAGTTTTTTTTTTTTTGTCAAAAATCAATAACCTAGTATATCCATCATATTTTCATTTTCCAACATAAATATGTACCATTTGGGTCTTCAAATCAATTTGACGAATTATTTATATTTGTATTTAACATAATTTTGTTGAGCTATTGAAAATAAGACTATGAAAATCGTAAATCACTATAAATTGTAAATATATATGTAATAATTTTTTTGAAAAATAAACAATAAATAGTACTATTAAAATTTCATATTAAAAAAATACTCTATCAAACTAACCTGAAAAGGTTAAAATTTTGACTTTCTTTGATTTTTTTTCTTTACGTACGAAAAAGGAATGTTGCTAAAAGTAGCTCGGGTATGATGTCAAGTGTCAACCTAATTTTGGGAGAGTAAAAGGTGTTAAATACTTGGGCCCAAATGAAAGAGATAGCATCATAGTTCACAGCAACCAGTTTAATGGTCGTAAACTCGTAATACAGAGATTTAATGCCTTGGGTTGGGCCAATTGTGCCACAACAATCTTCCAAATTTCACATAACTTCTTAGATACTCCTTCCGTCCCTAAATAATCGTTTTGGTTGACCTGGCACACAGTTTAAGAAAAAGTAATTGACTTAATTATTTATATTGGTTTAATGTATAATTTTCTTTAATGTCCATGTATATGTGGCTCATAATTAAAGTATAGTGAAAAAATAAAGATAAAGTGGTAAAAGTGATGTTCTAAAAAAATAAGTTTCAAAATTGACAATTATTTTAGGACGGACGAAAAAGAAAAAGAGGACAATAATTTAGAAACGGAGGGAGTACTATTTAACCAAACATGGCGCGATCATAACTATAAAAAGGTTACCGTAAATAGATATATTTGACTTTGTAATGTAGTTGCTTGAATCGTTTGATTATGAATTTAGAATTGTCTTCTTATTAAATTGAAAAACAAAAGACAAGGAAAACGGTTCCAACATGTGCACACGAAACATCCCCATCACACGGGTGTTATTAATTAGATTTTGGTTTTAATCCATTCGAAATTTTGGATATGAATTTATATAATGGTTCAATAATCTGAATTTGAATTTGAATCTGATAATTTATTTATTAACAGATTGGATATTGATTTAATTATATCCGATCCGTTAAGGATTCAATCCGAAAATAACATATTTATCATTATACATATACATAATATACATAATTATATATGAATGTTATCTTTTGATATATCTTCCTTTCATATTCTAATTGTTTTGTATTCATATATTTATATTTTGGATTGAATCGGATATTTGATCGGATGTTAACTGATAACGGATTCGAATATGGATTGACATACACTTGATCCGTTGGATTATCAGATCGATTATATAGGGTTTCAGATTGGATTTGAATTTTTCTGTATCCGATACATATTTGATCCATTGACAAACGGACCTATTCTAAGGATATCGTCTAAGCACAAAGCACACGAGTCCGGATCCTCTATTCCAAAAATGTATTCCATCTTCTATTCCAATATCAGATCCACCGTTAACTTGTCAATCAGTAATTGATTTTGTTTAAATAATTAATTTTGTTAATTTTTCTAATTAACAAGTTAACGGTGAATCTGACATTGGAATAGAAGATGGAATATACTTTTGAAATAGAGGATTCAGACTCCAAGCACACCTACCCTCCCAGAATAATACTTCATCCGTCCCCAAATTATTGTTATGTTTTCATTTTTCATTCGTCTGAAAATAATTGTCTTGTTTAAATCTTTTCTTTTTAGGATAATATTTTTATCATTTATCCTTATTTTTTTTATCATACTCTAATTATGGACCACATACACATGAACTTTAATGTAAACAGTATATCAAATTAATATTAATAATTTAGTTAAATATGTTTTTTTTAATTGTACACCAAATCAACAAAGGCTATAATTTAGGGATGGAAGAGTATTAAATCACGTTTTTTTCCTCCATATAATGATTGCTAAGTGTGAATCGTGTGATCAGACTATGATTGCATAAGCACATTAGTGGAGTTACTGGAGTATATATTTTGGCTTACATACTAATCCCCCCGTTTAAATAATAAAATAAATCTATGTCATTTTTTGGTTATTCCAAAAAATAAAATGACACAATTGCCCCCACATAATGATGTACTTGCCTAAAATCAAGATATTTCCCTTTGTAACTAATTTTTTTTTTTAATCTTCTCAACTAATATGTCTATTTACCAATACTAAAAAAGTTAATACTAGCCACTATTTTTCACTTAATTTCTTCAAATGAATAATTTGAAAAAAATGAATTTTAAATGTAAAAATTGCTAAATATGTATTGAACATCAATAGATTGTACATAATGTTTATATTCATTAATGAGCTTACCCTTCAATTTTTTTATTTAAAAAAAATCATAATTCATAATTTGTTTTTATTATTGCTAGACGAAAGAAACTAAGTCTATGTTAAAACATGAAACGTAAAACATGATATATATTGTTGGTATTTTTTTAACAAGGTAACTTTTTAAATTATTTGATTACTTAACATATATCAAAACTCACGATTTACAATGAGAATGATTCAAATAATCTCTTTTGTATTTATTTTAAAAATAATTCAAATAGCAAAGGTTCCGCGAAAGAAAAATAACAGGTGGTTGTTAAGAGTTTACGGAGGCGTGGGTTTGTAACGACTTCAAAGCCGCGTGAGCCTCCACGCTCTTCATATTCATGGTGAGGTTAGAGCATCTCCAATGATACACCCAATAACACCCTCTAGCTACCTCGTTTTTTTGTTACACTTTACTTTTTCAACACTCTAAAAAAAAATTCACTCCAATAACCACCCTCTATACAATCCTTTAAAAAACCTCAAATCTCTTTCATCTCAACTAACAAACCTAACTACCAACATAATTTTCATTTTTATTTATTTATATTATTCCACCATACTTGAAATATTTATATTATAAATTTATATTCTATGAAAAAAAAATTCATATTAATAAAATAGGTATCTTTCTATGTAATTGATAAATAAAATTTACTTATGACAAACGTGTAGCTTTTTTTTTTGGAGAAAATTCTGAGTTAAGACGGGGCAAATCGTTTAAATCCGACTTAATTCAACAAGATACATTTTAACCCGTTTGATATTTGGGTTCTAATAGGTTATTGCACCCTTAAATGTAGAATACAAAATGCTGACTCTTAGAAGTTGAAAACTATTAAACTTAACCAATTGTTATGAATGTTCTTAAACAAGTATGCATACTTTTATAAACAAAATGTGTGTCTGTCCTTAACCGAATAGCCATGCTCACAGGCATTGAATTTGCACAAGTTTGGGCATGTTAGGCCAAAAAGAAAAGCGTGCACATGAGGTCAAGATCGAACCAACTTCTTTAACCAACCATACTAGTTCAACTTTAGAAATACTACTTGCGATACTAAGAACATTTACAATTACTTTTCAGCGCAAAAGTATATGGTTCCACACAAACTTATCCATGCAGTTACAAACTTGGGCTCGCATCGGCCTGATGGGGAAAATAATGCTAGTCCACAAAACATGCCGGTTTACAGAATTCCTCAAACTTTGGGTAATATTTGGTGTTTGACAGTAAGATGCAAGCTTTTGTTGATTTCAAACCATTGTGATCCTTTCTGCTGGCGCGCCATTGGGAGATGTTTACCTCGGGTAACATGTTTTGATTATAGCGGTCCTGCCCGAATGGCCCGATCGTCAAATGCTCCCATGAAGCTATATTTGTATTTCATTAAGTAGTAGTAGATGACGCTGAAATTGAAGAGGCATGATTACGAGGCGAGAACAAATCGTTGTTGTTGACATCGGCAGTGCATTGGCGAGTAGTCTTCTCTCGGCATCACACATGCTCATCTGCCCCATTCGACACTGCTGAGGAACAAACCCAGAAAAATTGGCTATTCACCGAGGTCTTGAACATATTGGCAACAGTTACAAAGGAAGAAGACTACAGTTTGAGGAAACTCAAGATGGGAAATGCACGTCCTCAACAAAATAGAAGTTTTAACAATTTTTGTAACCAACTATTCTCTTATTAGAAACTTGGCCAACATTTTGTCACTAAGCCTATGTCTGCATTCCTTTTAAGATGTATCCCACCCTACAACACATGGCCGACACCCAATTCATTCCGGTGAAGGCATGCGAAAATAACTCGGTACTCACGAGTGAACAAGGACAAAAAGAAAAACATACCAAGCAGTCGCGCACCAAAGAATGTCATTCAATTTCACATCTTGAAAAATGGCGAAAAATCGATTCAGCCCAGAAACAAGGTGGCAGTGCAGTCCACTTCAAACCAATGCCAAAATCATACCACAAGGCCGAAAAATACGAATAAAGTATGCATGGAAAGGTCTACGAGTCTACTTTCTATTCCAATTTACAGATCAATATTTCAGTATCTCTAGCCCAAGTTATGTTCAAAACAAACATGTGTCCAGAAACAATTTCGAACAGTCACGGTTTTGGCTTCCAAACCATATCTCCAAACTCTCTCCAAATCAACCTATTTTCACAAGGGCTCAATCCCAACCTAAATTAGGTATACCAAGGTTGAATTAGGGAAAGATGGATCAAATCTAAGATCATTTT
>CM028377.1:171717496-171737988 GCA_013146195.2 Codonopsis lanceolata
TCGTTCAGCATCTCAGTCGTATGCATCGAAGGAGAGGTTTGGTATTTGATCGTTTGTAAAGCATGCCTCCCACCAGAATATCTGCATGCTCGGTTTCTAATTATTGGCTTCATTTCTCCCTTCTAGCGAGAGTGCCTGATGTGATCCTTAATATGTCGTCGATCCAACATCTTGGGTTTCGGCGACCATAATATTCATAGCGATAAATTTGGGATTTTGAGGAACATGAGTTCGATGCTTGGAGGAACCTCTTCGGCCTCAGAGGATGCAATCTTGGAGAGATGATCGGCTCAGAATTTCCTCTCTCGAGGATACGATTTCTAACTCCCGATACTTGAAAAGTGTCAACAATTTACGTCAATTGTTGGTACTTGGCCATCTTGGGTGATTTGCTTCATACTACGCCGATATTTTCTTCCTGGCGGGAATCATGTAAAATCACTATATCTTGGCCCACAAGGCTAGTGCGAGCTCGATCCAGCGATCGAGGGGGCTTCATATTCGGCTTTGATTGTTAGCGTCTTAAGGCGTCTTAAATTGGAATCTTAAAGCCATGTCGATTTCTCACGAATGCAGGATACTCAATGAGAGTCGGCTCCACTCCCTACGCTCCTGCGAGATCCATCCATGAACAAGGTCAATATAAAAGTGGCCTTGTTTTTGTTTACTTCGCCGATGTTGTCGCTTTTTATGCTCATTTGGGATAATTCTCTTGAGCATTCTCTTGCTCGCCTTACTAAGCATACAGGAAGTAAATGAAGTCTCGGCTATAAAAGTCGGCCAAGACACATGCTTTCGGATCGTTTTTCGGCCTCATAGGCGATGTCATACCGGAAAGCTCTACAGGAGCCATTTCAACATCACGCGCCATATCGGGTTTATGCATGATTTTCCTTAAAGGGAAATCGGTGTACCTATGATTGAGTGCGCTTGAAGTAAGCTTTTAATTTCGATGCGGCGATGATCGAGGCGAGAACCAATTTTCGACCTCTAAATATCTCCCTCAACATGCGTAAGTGCATGAGAGGCGTAGTAGATCGGCCTGCGGATGTTATCTTCCTCTAACCAAGGCTGCGGCAAGCAGTGAGTCAGATGCGGCTAGATAGATATATAGCTTCTCCTCGGGTATTGGAATACTTGAGGAGTGGTGGTCGGCCAGGTACTCACTAGTTCTTGAAAGCTTTTCGTGCAATCCTTTGTCCATTCAAATTTTACGCCCCTTTTAATACCTTAAAGAAGGGCAAGCTCTTTCAGCGGAGTTTGGCGATGAAGCGGTGATGATCCGACCATTAAGGCGTTGGACATATTTAATCGAGGATGGTAATGCGTCCATGGTCGTCGGGGCTTTTATCTTCTAAGGATTGGCCTCAATTCCTCTCTCATTCACCATGTAGCAGGAACTTTCCTTACATCACACCAAATGCACATTTGGCGGGTTGAGCTTCATCTTGTTCTTTCGTAGATTTGAGAAAGTTTCTCTCAAATCTTTGGCATGGTCGAATGCTTCGTTTTGATAACCATGTCATCAATGTAGGCTTCCACATTTACGCCCAAGCGATCTCCGAACACTTTATTCACCATTCTCTGGTATGTAGCCCCCGCGTTCTTGAGGCCAAAAGGCATCATCGTGTAGCAATACAACCCCCCAGCTGCTCGGAATGCTGTGTGTATCTGGTCGGCCAACCACATTTTGATTTGATGATATCCTGAATATGCATCTACAAAACTAAGAATTTTGTGCCCCGATATGGAGTCCACAAGTTGGTCGATTCTGGGTAATGGATACCAATCTTTTGGGCAAGCTTTATTTAGATCGGTAAAATCTACACACATTCGCCATTTTCCAGTTATTTTCTTCACCATAACTACATTTGCAATCCAGGTTGCATACAAGACTTCTTTAATAATTTTGGCTTTCAACAATTTCGACACTTCTTCCTTGATAGTATGCATGCGCTTTTCAGGAAAAAATTAGTGCCTTTTGTTGTATTGGGATGAAGTGCGGATCAATGCTCAGCGGTGCATAGCGGCGTCTCGCTAATCCCTCCATATCATCGATCCTCAGGCGAACACATCCAAGCTTTCTTTTAGTAACTTGATGATCGCTCTTCCTTGGGGATTTCCCTTCCTACTCGGACCTTCTGCTCGGGGAAATCGAGGTTGATCATGATTTCATCCAAGTCATCGTTAGGCTCGATGGCTGGTTGATGATCAATGTCCAGGCTTTCAATAGTGATTACTTTGGTGACAGCCGGGTCTTTGATATGTCCGACTAGAAGGTCTTCGGCTTTCCCCTTTTTGGCGAGTGGTGTTCCCGCTTGCTCCATGGAATGACGAGTGGCGTTCCCGGCTGTGTCTCGGGCCTTTGGCGTGGCGTCCCGGCTCGCTTTAATTGCTACTAGGCGTGAGTGGTTCGGGAAATGTCGGTAATATTTCCCTTACGTTTCTCGACTTCTTTTGGTCGATCTACTGACTTCGACCACCTCTCCTTCAGGCATGGAGATCACCACCTTTTCTTTTTGGGTTTTCTCCTTGTAGATATATTCCAAAGTACTTGACGCATCATTTAACACCATTCCAATCCCTTTTTCAGCAGGGTATTTGACTCTTTGATGAGCCATGGATGCGACCATTTGAAATTTTGTCTGGGAGGGTGAACCCAGTATGGCGTTGTATGGGGATGGTAGGTCAAGCACTAGAAAATCAATCTCCTCCGTTCGAGGAGTATTGGTCTCTTCCTCGAGGATCACCGAGAGCGTGATGATTCCTTTCACCGCCACTTTATGCCCCGGTGAAACCCTCCAAGTGCATTACCGCTCGATCGAGGTGGGCGTTCCCCGACCCCATTTCCTTAAAGCATGCGTAGTATATCCCTTCCCTGCCTTGTATCAATGAGAACTCGCTTCACCTCGCTATTGTGAATCCTCACTCGCAGAGTCAAGGGTTGTTGGCCAGCAGTCTGACTAGCTGCGAGCTCGCCTGGCCAGAAGGTGATTCCTCCTGCTTCATCAGGTCGCGGCATCATATGAACCACGTGCTTTAAATTGTAAATCATGTTTTTTAGCTGGGTTCCACTTGGCGACGCTTCCCTGATTGTATTAATCACGTTCCTCGGTCCTCCATTATCTGGCCGAGGATTCTGATGTCTTTCTGGCTCTCTCGGCCTTTCCTGCTGGTCATTTCCCCTTCGCTCAAACCTCCTGAGCTCGCCTCTGTCAATCAGCTTTTGGATGGCCTTTTTCAAGTTGATGCAGTCTTCGGTCGTATGGCCGATATCTTTGTGGTAGGCACACCGTTTGTTGGGATTGCGAGGATATCGAGTTTCCTTCAATGGCCATGGCCTATCAATTTTATCCTGGTCGAGCAGGACATTCATGATATGCTCGCGGCTAGCATTGAGTGGGGTCCAGTCAACATTGTCCCACACATTTTTCCCTCTATTATCATCCCCCTTGTTGTTGGACCCTCGACCACCTTTGTTCGAGCTGTCCTGAGTTCGGTGTCCTCCTTCGGTTCTTTCTTCTTTCCCTCTTTCTTCTCATTGCCTTCCTTCTTCGCATCTTTGGTATTGATTACCCGAATTGCATGAGCATACATTTCTCCGACCGAGGTTTGATCGCGTAGCATCATTTCCTGCCTCATTAATCCTTGTTGCAAGCCAGAGATGAAGCACATCTTGATGGATTCCTCCGAAATATATGGTATCTGGTCCACCATGGCCATAAACCTATCCATGTAGAGTTGATTGGATTCATTAATCCGCTGTTGGATCCCACACAGGTCGGTTTGCTTCTTCGGTTGGAGTCCGGCCGAGGCGAACTGGTTAACGAACATCTGTCTGAATTCATCCCAACTTTCTACTGAATCCAATGGCAGGCCTGTATACCATTTTAGAGCCTTCCCTTTCAACGTCCCTGCAAAAATCTTTCCCCAAGCATCCTCATCCTCGGGGGCAACCGCATTCATCTTTACCTCAAAACTAGCCATGTGATCTATGGCATTGGTGAGGCCCTGGTATGGTTCAAAAATTGGGATCTTTTTGTCTGGGAGGGGAGCTTTCCTCATTCTTTCCTGAAACGGACCATTTTTGGCCGGCGGCAATAGCATGGGTTTTCCCTTTTCCATAGCTTCCAATCGACCCTTTAAAAATTTTACCTCCTGCTCAACAGCCAAAGAAGGCTTACTGGTCGATACCTGTACCTCGGTGGTCGCGTTCCGACCACTCTTGGGGTATCCTGCACCTGATTGCTGGGAGTGTGTGCAATGCCCACATGTTCTAGTTTTGTTCGCCTCTGTCCTCGGCCTAGATTCCCCTTCCTCGCTCCTTTCTCGCGCTCGCCGGGAGCGTTTAGATTCGTTGGGAAAGGTTAATCGGCTTTGAACACTAAGCTTGGGCGCCTGCTCGCTCGCTCTCTTTCCTAGCCGAGATTTTGCACTAGGCCGGGATATAGCCTTCCCTTTACCTCTTCCCTTTGAGGTGGCGTCTTGTATGGTCGGAGCTTGTTCCTCTTGAGGCTTAGTTGTAGCCGTTAGCTTTTTCTGAAGCTCAAACACTTTGAGCTCAGCCTCCTGAATTTTTGCAAGGTAAGATTTCTGGCGTTCCCAGAATTTTACCTCTATGAGGAGTTTCTCTTGTTCAGTGGGTCTATCTCCCTCCGTTCGAGGTTGATCCACTTGAGCCTCTTCGTCGACATTATAGACGACGCTCGGCTGGCCTCCTGTCACCTTTGAGGTGATTGGATCAACATCCATGTCCGTTAATTTGCTTGCTGGTGAGGGGGGTAGTTTGTTCGCTCCTGGTTGGTTTTGCTTGGTAGGAGTCTGTTGATCCATTGATTGTAAACTTTCACTTGGTCGTTTCCCGGCAACGGAACCACTTGATCACGCCACAATGATGGGGTGACTATGCTGGCAGTCCACGTAATGGACCGGAGCTGACGTGTCCGGCTCTTGAGGGTCACGTCGGTGTATGAGGGTACCGGGGGTACCTGGTTTGTTAGGATATCTGGGCTTGATGGTTGATCTCGGTTGGTGGATACCTGAAAGGAAGACTACCGTTAGGGTGCTGGGGGTTTCCCAGCTACAGCCCTCCGGTGTGAGAGTCAGTAACAGGGTAGTAGATGTGTGTGCCGGAGCTAGGCGTTCCCTTAAGCTTCCGGTCAGTCTATTGGGAGTAATCTCTTTGTGTGTTTGGTCTATTACCAGCAATATCGTAAGTTTGCAATGTTAAGTAAATCTTACCTTTCTTGAAGGGAAAGGTTTCCTTTTATAGTAGCTTAGATTTGGAGTCATGATTGGTGTGAGGGTCCCAACTGGTGGGACTTGTTCCCTGGTCGGCTTGCTGGCAGTTCCTGAGTGGTCAACAGGTTGCGTGTGATGTATTGATTGTAGGCGGTTGAGTAAGCCGATAAGATATAGCGGCTTGCATGGCTTGCTCGGCTCTTGTGGGGAAGGCACCTGGATGCTATGTACAGGCTACGGGCTAAACCTGTCTTATCCCAGATGAGTTGTCGGCCGAGCATAGGGGGTCTTCGCTCGTGTGATCGAGTGTTGATTCATGGTCGCCTATTATGCTCGGTAGGTCAGTGGTCGCCGATCCTTCGTCGGCTTGGTTAATGGTTGTCGAAGATGATCGACTAGGGAATGGTCTTCGGCCTTTGGTGGGACCGGACCAAGCCTAGCTGGAATCCACATGGTCGTTCCACGTAGAGGGACCCAGGTCGGGTCCCATCAATGGTCTTAAGGATATTTTTTGTAAGACGGATCATCTATACCCGACCCACCGTGTATTGGGTAGAACTGTAAGAGAGCGGGGTTCCGTCTTACGAATTAAGATCCGTAAAACGGTCTTACAGGAGACCTTCTCTTTAGTTATATTTCTTAATAGCTTTGCAAACAACCATCTCAATATGTGATTATGTTATTGTCTGCTTAGCAGTTTCACAGTTTCCTATGTCATGTGCAAGAGTATCACTAATAGTCTTTTGCAAAATATTTTGACCTTCTAATTTGCTTTCACAAGATGTCTTTCGGACCATTCATTGGGTACTTGATTTTTCTTGGTCCTCTTTAGCATCAACTTTTAGTGGAACCTTGACTTCTTCTTGCAAAGCAACAACCAGTATCAACCCCCAAGAAACCACAAGCATTCTAGGTCCATACTAAGCCAAAACCAACTCAAAACCGAGTGCAAACCACACCCCGAAAGTAAGAACAACAAAGTATACAACAACAACAACCAAGAAATTCAAGTCAAACACAAATTTAAGCTATAATTCAACCTATGAATTAGCAACACAACACACACAACTATATTCAACCCTCACGAGTTTAAAGAACGATATGCATTTAAAAATCTTGGGTGTTACATATTTTTGGTCTAAAAACAATAAGACAGCCAGCTAACTTGTACCAACCTTGTGTTAGGACATATATAGGCCAAGGGACTGTTTTAGGAAGACATTTCCTATAGGGCGTAGGTGTGACACCCAATTAAGGTTTTAAAATGTGTAACATTCATAATCTTAAGTGTTTGGTATATGTTTATGTGAGTTTGTGTTATTAATACATGGGTTGAAACATTAATGCCAATTTGCTTTGGTTGGAAACGTTTGAACTCGTTGTTGAATATCTTGACATTATAAGCAATTCGGGTGTTGTTTATACTTGGTTATGAGTTGTTTTGATTTAGGAATCATCCTAGAATGTTTGGGAGTCTTGTGGATCAAAATTTGAGGAGTTTAGAACATTCCAAGTCTGTTTTAGGTGCGCCCGCGTTACAGGTCTAGTGTTGTTGTTTCGAGCAAAATGTTGAATACTATTATTTGCAAGTGATGAACCATGTGTACTGCATCAATATTGTTGCTGTATAGAGTAAAACAAACAACACGAGCTGCAGCATTTTCGAAGAAATGTAGGTCTATCTTTTGGTTTTCTAATTAGCTGCCTCGTACACACACACACACATGGTGGATGGGGCAAACCAAAACCTCCCACCACATGCATGGCAATTGTTAAAACCTCAGTCAATAGATCTCGTAAATGTTTATTGGCCTTATATGTAAATATGTAATTGAGTTTTGAAGATTTAGTTTTTGATGTGTCATAGGAATATGGTTGTATCAATCATTTGGGATTAATAATTTAATAGGGGTGGCAATGATTGACACGACACGATAGCACGAATCAGCACGACACGATTATATAACACGATTACAGAGACAAATGACACGATAAGACCAGCACGACACGACATGATACGAAACACAACACGAAATTGTTAATATATTCAAAAAAATAATTATTGTTACATTTATGATCAAATTAAATATATATCATAAAAACATGATAATGAGGCACGAACACGACACGATAATACGAATTGCCACCCTAAGGATTATTAAGGATACTCTATAAATTACCGTGAAGACCCTTGTAATCTTTGACTATATTGCGGGCCGATCAACCAACGTCATTAGACTCATTACAGCATCAGTGTAATTTCTGTTTTTTACACAAACGCCCATAAATGCATATTTATGAGGATTTTTTCTAGCTGCAATCATATTGGTTGATTACTTATCACATACTAACTAAATGCTAGATTTATTTAAAAAAAGTAAATTTCAATTACAATCATGTAGATCTAAATAATTTTTTGATCTCTCTCGACTTTAAGGATATCATGTATTTGGTCTTTCAACTAAAAAAGTTACTACCTTCGTCCCTAAATTATCGTCTTCTTTTCTTTTTTCATCTGTTCCAAAATAATTGTCCAGTTTGAAACTTATCTTTTTAGAACATCACTTTTATCACTTTACCCTTACTTTTTAAGTTTACTTTAATTACGAGCCACATACACATGGACTTTAAAGGAAACTATACATTAAACCAATATAAATAATCAAGTCAATTGTTTTTTCTTAAACTGTGTGCCGAGTCAACCAAGACGATTATTTGGAGACGGAGGGAGTAGTTTGGTCGTAGATATTTTTTTATTAGATTCTCCATCACCCGTTAATGTTACAATTGTCGTTTTTTTTTTGAGTAAATACCCAAAGTACCCATACTACATCCATGCTCACCGCCCAAATCAATGAAAATGCCGACTCATCATCTTCAATCTTCATTCATACACAGACTCAACCCACCCATTGATAACCCATATCTCCCTCACCTTCTAAATCGTTTCCACACCTCCACTATATTCTTCTCCACACCCTTCTCCACATCTCCACTCCTCCTCGACTCCCGCTCCATCTCTGTCACCGCCGTCGTTGACCCTTCCGCCAAAACCCTGCCCTTCGCCTAGACCCAGTGCTAAGCTTTCTCCTTCACATGCACTCTTCTCTACCCCTCCGTGTGTGTGAGTGTTAGAGTGTGTGTGCGTGTGTCTAGACTAAAGTCGCGATCTCGATATCTTGATTTGACTTTTCATCTTTTCGATTGCGACCCATGCTCTTAATCGTTCTCTTGTAGCAAAAAAATGCTTAGATTTCGAAGTTGATTTGAAGATGTCTATTGCAGGGGTTGATTTGGTGGGTGTCCCACAGAAAATTAATGATTTTTGAAGGATATATCATATATATATCATACAAGTTCGCTATCATAACAGTAATTGAGGATTACCTTTATGCGAACTAGAGCCTTGTACGCAGCAGAAGAATTTCGCTTGAGCTACGATCTTCGTATGCCAATATCCACAGACTTGCAAGTCTCTCTCGTCGGATTGATATCACGGAGCACGGATATCAATACTGGTTCACACCGCAAATCCAAGCCTCTTGATGGTTAGGCTAGAGAGAGTATTTTGGTGAGATAGAATTTAGGGAGAGAGAGGAGGCGCCACTTTCTAGGCGTGTAATGCAATAGGGTTTTATCCCCTTAGTTGCCCTATTTATATTATTACAAGAAACATATTTCTTGTAGGTTAAGTCAATCCTAAACCCACTTGGATTAGGATTCCAGTTAACCAATAAATAATATAAATATTATTTCCATGTGGGCGGGACTAAATAATCGGGCCGCAAGCCCAATTACCAACATCTCCCACTCGTACACATGGACTCACCTCTCTAACCACATCGTATCATCAAAACCCGTTAAACACTGCCTCTTCATACTGGAAGTGAAGCGTGCGACATGACGAGAAAGATAAAGGGTGGAGCGCTATACCAAATCACCATCTGACCAGCATAGAACGTCCTCGTTAGAAAACAAAACTCGTCTATACCCCAGACCGTATATATACATCAATTTAAGCATCCTCAATCCCTCAAGAGCGGTGCTCAAAACTCAATATGTTTGTGTATCAAGATCAACCTTTTGAACCGTATGTTCAATATGATCGCCATGGCATTGAAACACAAAAATAAAGATGCATATCATACTATCTTCCTTAGACACTCATATTAATCACTCTTGGTATTTGCTTTCAATGCTCGTAGGGCTGTATGTGCATAGCTTGTTGGTCGGCATGCCAAAGTAGCATCATCAACGTCCAAATTCATGATATAGTTCTAAGTCACATAGTGTATAATTGTGATATGGATTTGATCACTAGAACTCACACAGTGACGAAGCATGGATCATTCAATCACTTTCTTAAGTCGCATTATAGTCACATACAGTATGAAGTGTATGCTATGACGGAACTCCCACACGAATTGAAGTAGACATGTCATGCTCAAACGTCATACGAACCTTAGTCTAGCCGCCCTTCTGGCGTCTAACCTAAGTACTTAAAAGCAGTCACTCTTCTAGTGACTCTCTTTTAAGATCTCACATTCGGACTTTTCCTTGGGATATAAAGTCAACCTTATAAAAGGTCTCATCTTGGCCGTATGCCAAGGCGACAAATGTAAACGTCATTTGCGTACCCCCCTTTGTAGGTACCAAAGACTTTTACTATCTCAACTTGCTCGCCCACCTGGCGACAAGGTGAATTACCCGTGTGAGAGGGCCAATTCAATATCCACGACATCTTTTAATCAAAAATATATATGCCATACAATTCCATATCAAGATATCCAATTAACATGTAAAAGGAATAAAATGAAACTGCAATTTATTCAAACGATAATGAATAATAATCAAATGTCAACATAAGTGTTCTCAGAATAAAAGTCAAATCCTACGAAGCCCTAGACCCAACATATGATCCTGAAAGATCTCTCTAGCTAGAGGTTTAGTCATAGGGTCAGCTAACATGCTTCTAGTAGGAATATATTCTAGAACAACTTTCTTTTCTGCAACCATGTCTCTAGTGAAATGATATTTGATGTTAATGTGTTTCGTCTTCCCATGGTACTTGGGATCTTTAGTGTAACCTAAAGCTGCCATACTATCACAAGCAATGACTACAGAACGATCCACATGCGTCGTAACATCAAGATGTTGAAGGAAAACTCCTCAACCACACAGCTTCTTGAACCGCAGCTGAGCAAGCCATGTACTCTGACTCCATCGTAGATAGGGCGGTGCTAGTCTGTCGCTTGCTACTCCAAGAGATAGCTCCACCACCAAGGAGGAAAGCGTAGCCCGAAGTAGATTTATAACCATCTACATCTCCAGCCCAATCCGCGTCAGTGAAACCTTTCAAGCTCAAATCCCCACCTTGGTAACAAAGGGTTAAATTTGTGGTTCCCACCAAGTAACGCATAACTCTCTTCATTGCCATCCAGTGTTGAGGTCCAGGGTTACTTTGGAATCGACTCAACATCCCAACTGCAAAGCATAGGTCAGGCCGAGTACACACCATAGCATACATCAAGCTTCCTACCGCATTTGCATATGGAGTCGTAGACATTCTCTTCTTCTCTTCTTCATTCTTAGGGCATTGGTTTGTACTAAGGACACATCCCTTTTCCATTGGAGTGACAACGGGTTTTGAGTTAGTCATGCCAAATCGTTCGATAACTTTCTTAATGTAAGTCTCTTGAGACAAACCAAGAAATCTTTTCGAACGATCTCTAATGACTTTTACCCCAAGCACATAGCTTGCTTCACCCAAGTCTGTCATATCGAAAAGCGTAGACAGCCACTCTTTAGTGGCATTTATCATCTCCATATCATTCCCAGCTAGTAGGATGTCATCAACATATAATGACAGAATCAAGATCTTTTTCTTGGATCGTTTAACATACACACAGTGGTCTTCCTCAATCATCACAAAGCCAATTGAGGTTATCGCTTGATGAAAGCGAATGTACCATTGTCTAGATGATTGTTTGAGACCATAGATGGAACGTTTGAGTCGGCACACTTTGTGCTCATGTCCCTTGACTTCAAAACCCTACCGGTTGAGTCATATAGATCTCTTCATCTAGTTCTCCATTGAGAAATGCGGTTTTAACATCCATCCGATAAAGTTCTAGATCCATGTGTGCTACTATCGCTAGGATTAGGCGAGCAGAGGAAAATCTCACCACGGGGAGAATGTCTCCTCATAGTCTAAACCCTCTCTTTGGGTAAAGCCTTTCGCCACAAGGCGTGCCTTATATTTGTTAATTGATCCATCTGCCTTTCGCTTGACTTTGAAAATCCATTTGTTTCCAATAGTCTTGTGACCTTGCGGAAGATCAACTAACTCCCAAACCGATTCTTTTTCATAGAGAAATTTCATCTTCCATTGCGGTCATCCATTCACTGTTTGTAGGTAAAGAAAGGGCTTCTTTGAGCGATGTAGGCTCACTAGAATTGAAAGAAGTAGTTAGGAAAGATTCCTCTTCGATCGCGAATCGACGACGAGGTATATTTCCACGTTTACTTCTTCGTTCTAGTATCGGACTCCCACTAGAATCCGTACTCCCACTCGGATGAAGATCACCTTGACTCTCATTGGCGACTTCCATAGGTTCAACCTCATGTTGTACCATAGGATTAGGTTGAGGCAATTCCCCACCTTCGCCAAAAGATGTCATGTGTTCTTCTTCCATCTCAAAAAGTTCAAAGTCTTTCCTAACTTCACCTATCGTGGGAAATCATTCTCAATGAAATCAACATTCGCGACTACGATTCGTCATTCCTTCGTTAGGTTTTCCACCGTACATAACATAACCCTTTGAGGTATCTGAATACCTTATGAAAACACACTTGTTTCCTCTAGGGTCTAGTTTTCCAAACTTATTGGAAGTACTATGGACATAACTGCACAACCCCAAGGATGAAGATGCCCCAATTTGGGCTTCTCACCTTTCCAAAGTTCATAAGGGGTTGTGGGAGCCCGACTTAGAAGGCACTCGGTTAAGTATGTAGGCGGCGGTCATTAGCGCATCCCCCAAAGCGAAATTGGGAGGTTGGCATGTGGCCATCATCGACCTAGCCATTTCCAACAATGTTCGATTCCTTCGTTCTGCAACACCATTTTGTTGCGGAGTTCTAGGAATTGTCAGCGTCGGCGTATTCCCTTTTTCTCACACAATTCTTTAAATTGATCAGATAAATACTCACGGTCCCGGTCAGTTCTAAAAGTTTTTAAGCTTTTATCCTTTTGATTCTCAACCTCTGCGAGGAAGCGCTCAAAACACTTGAGAGCTTCATCACGGTGAGAAATAAGGTAAACATAACCATAGCGTGTGTAATCATCGATAAAAGTGAGAAAATAGGAAGCTCCATGGCGTGCCTTAACATTCATTGGTCCGCAAATGTCGAATGGACTAACTCTAATGGGTGTGTGGCTCTTTTGCCTTACCAAAAGGCTTTCGGCAAGCTTTTCCTGCCAAACAAGATTCACACAAGGGTAGGTTGACATTCTTTGAGAGACCCCAATAGGCCTTCCCTAGCCAATCTAGTCATCCTATCTTTTCCTATATGTCCAAGTCTAGCATGCCATAACTCAGAATTAGAATCATCATAAACCATGCAAGAAGAAGAATTAAGAGAAGAATTATGGGAAGTCAACAAATCTAATTTAAAGAAATTATCGACAAAGAACCATGTCCCAAAACCTCATCACCAAAACAAATATCCAAGTGATCATTACTAAAATTAAAAAGAATATCCATGTCCTAGCAATTGTACTCTTGATAGTAGATTATGTAAATTCAGTGCATAAAGAACTTCATGAAGAGTCAATGTGCGTCCACTCCGCAATTGAAGTTGGTATGAGCCAACTCCTTTGACTTCAACAGAATGACTGTTTCCCATGAAAATTCTTCTTGTACCACAGAACTTTTCGATAATCTACAAATCCTTCTCGATCCCTCGTCACATGTTTGGTTGAGCCTCGAGTCTACAATCCACAGGGAGAGAGTCAGCTAATAAAACATGAGAGCAAACACAACTTTGCATGGATATAGGATTAAGTGATACCTTCTTGGGCTCAGGAAAAGTCCGAGCAAAATGACCCAAGGCACCACAGTTGTAGCACTTCTGCTTAGCAATATTCTTTTTGCCTCTACGACGTTTAGCAATCTTGTCACTTTTAGGGCCCAAATTTCGAGTCTTCTTGCTTTTAGCTTGTCTCTTGCGTTGCAGTGTGGCTTGCGGACCCTCAAGGGAAACAAGAGCAAGATCACGAGTCGCAAAGGCACTTATCGCGCGATTCGCTTCATGACACTCGGCCTCAAGCTCAACATGGTGAGATACATGCGCAAAAGTCGAATGGAGTGCAGTATGAGTCAAGATGCGCCTCAAACCACTCCAAGAATCGAGGCGGTGAGCGAATCACCGCTTGAACTTGTTGTTCATCAGATAAGACAGAACCAACAACTTTAAGATCACAAATCATTCCGGACATCTCACGTAGTTGTTCAAGAATGTTTCGTTTCTGGTCAATCTTATAGCTTTCAAACTTATAGGTCAAAGTCCTTAACTTTGTAGCGTAGTATTCCCATAAATGCGCTTAATTTGGTCCCACATATGTTTAGCGATCGAGGCGATCTTCAAACTTCGCCAATCGATCATTATGCATGCTACTCAACATAGTAAAGCGTGCACATCGATCTTTCTTTTTCGATTAAGGAATTCACGCATTTTACGCGTCTTTGGGCGATGGTCAAGTTACCCATCTCGGTTCTACCATCACGATCAAGGTTGTCCGAACCTCTTGCTCGTTTAGCAAGTACGTGATTTTCCTTTGCCAAACACCATAGTTTGAGCCATCTAATTTCTCACCCTTATTAAGGTCAGCGATTACATTATGAGAAGTCATTTCACTACAATTTGTTGCAAAAATAAGACATAAGCATATATATATTTTTAATTCACTTTTGTTTCGAAAAAATCAATTACTAAATATAATCACATCATACACGTAAGGAGGGAAAATCCGCGAGGCTCGTAATCACAACCAAAGCATGCACAACATGAAAATATTCATAAATTGATAATTTAAACAAAAGAAATATGATAGAACAAATCCATCAAGTACATATCATGCACATAAATATTTTCACTACTGAAAATAAATTTATTGGGTCTCGTGAAGTCCCAATCGCAATTTTAGAGCCCAAAACGACAATTAAATATGCTAAAAATGACTTTAAAATAGCTTAAAATTCACAAAGAATTTTAAAAAATTCCAGAACAGTCCCAAACAACCCTAAACAGATCCGAGAATGACAAAACCCGAAAATTATTTTTGTAATTTTTAAAAAACAGAAAACAGGTTTTTACACACTGAAAAAACAAAAACAAATATTTACAGGCTGAATTGATCAAAACAGAGACCACCATTGGACTCAGAAGGCCAAAACAAAGCTAGACGCGTCGGCCGTTTGCCGATCGGAGCTCCAGATTGGCCGCACGCGCCCTCACGCGCCACCTGCGCGTGTGGGCTTCATTCTGGCGGCCGGGCATAGGGGCGGCGTCATCGATGACATGGCGGTGGCGGGGATGGCGTCGCGATGGCGTGGCGGCGATGACGTCATGATGACGCCAGCACGTAAAATTTTTCTGGGAAGTGGGCCCCACGATGATGTGGCGAGTGGCGTGGCGGCGTGGCGCGTCATCGATCAACGGTTGACCGTTGACCGATCGGCGGTGGCTGTACCTTCACGTCGCTCCTCCACGCGCCTCGCCGGAGAGTGCAGGCCACGCGCCGCCTTCTGGTGGTCCGATGACCTCACGGAAAGTGGCGTTGGACTCGTCTCCTTGAGTACTTCCCAGTGGTGTACATTTTATCTCGAAAGGAGTGCCCAAAATGGCACGTGTATCGAGGCCGAGAGTGGGGGTCGTTTTTGGTCGAATTTTTAACCCAAAAAATCGATTCGCGAAGGGCTAACTTCGCGAGGCCATAAAACGTTCATTTTAAGTCCAAATTAAGCATATAATATGTCGTTGGAAAGCCTTCACGGAGTACTACAAGTACAGTCCATAAAATCACGATTTTACAGAACATAAACAGGTCACATCAGCACGCAAAGTTTCGGAAAAAACTGTTTTCAACAAAACTTGGGTTTGCGATATTTTGAAAAATACCCAACGGAATTCAACGAGAATTTAGTATGTTGTTCGCCTCGTCGTAGGGAACTCAGACATATAAATTTTTCTCGAAAATTTTAAAGTTTTACACAAAATAATAAAACTCATTTGTTTCGTTATCGGGTAAAACTTTTAAACAAACCCAAAAACAAGAGCATGCGATTTATGGCATAACAA
The DNA here is from genome assembly GCA_013146195.2 of Codonopsis lanceolata. Classification (NCBI taxonomy): domain Eukaryota; kingdom Viridiplantae; phylum Streptophyta; class Magnoliopsida; order Asterales; family Campanulaceae; genus Codonopsis; species Codonopsis lanceolata. Next base: position 171,733,097 of record CM028377.1, read on the forward strand.
TACGAGCAATCAAGCAATATTGCTCTGATACCAATGAAGGATATGAAAGAACGCGATGCCACAGAAACTCAATATGGAACGATGTTACTGCCAATGTTGCAGTGAATGTTGCAACAATAGCGATAACAATGTGAGGCGAAAGTGTATGACAGAAAATAGCAGCGGAAGTTTTGTTTTCAGATTTAAAATCAAACAGACTTAGGAAGACAGAAAATCACACAAAAACAATCTACAAGTATCAAACTTGTAGATCAAGCCTCAAGGCCACAAATTATATTAAAATCAAAACTGTTTTTGAATCTTAACAATTAACACAAAATTCTCACAAGATATAGAATCTTGGAGAATCATAAAACCCACATAAACTACTAGAAAAAAACGTGGGAAGAAAGAATCAAAACAAAAAACAGCTTCCACGATCAATCACACAAACTGGAAGCACAACTTCAGGAAACACAAGGCTGTGTTTCTGAAGATTTAAACAGCAACGACACCCGGCGGATATAACAATCTGAGAATGGTCTTCGTGTACTAGAAGATGATTTCTTCTTCCTGATTCAGCACACAAGACTACCGAATATGAAACTCTCTTGCTGCTTTCTGAATATCGTCTCGTCTGAGCTCCCCAGATAAACCAAGCTGCTCGACTTCTCCTCTTTTTATAGGCTGCAAGACTTGTCAACCAAGACTTCAAGGAATCCTGCAAATACACGGCAAAGCAGCAAACCCTACTAGGAAAGAGATTTAGCTGAAAATCAAGCAAGATTATGTTTCCTAATTTGATACCATTAATAACTAAATACTTATGCAAGGATTTAGTTACCAAAAATATCACCTAAATCTAATAAGAGAATCCTAATTAAATCCTATCACAATAATACCAATTTAAAATCCTATTTTGACCAAGAGAGTGAAGACAAGATAAATTAGGCAATGCCTAAATTACCCTTACAATCACCCCCTTTGTCCGAGCATTCTTGGTCAAATCCACAAGACCTGCAAGAAGAGCATGATGAACATTCCCTGAAACGAAGATCAGAAATATAGAAGAGAGATATGATCAACAAACCACAGTCACCATCAACAGCATGTTACATGAATCTCAAATGTCTATCCTAATTATTACAGACCCAAATGAAGTAATTGTTTTACCAACCATCAACATCAGTTTCATAAAATCAGAACCACAATTATCCTTCAGAAGTACATTTGACAATCTCAGGAGCACTTCCAGATTCAGGAACTTCATCACGAACCCTTGCATCAGCATCACTACCAACTCTTGTTGCAGCCTCACCCCCTATTTGACCAGAATGTTGGCCCGGCCGGAGAGCTTGGCGACCAAAGTAGTGAAAAGGCACGATGTGCGATAAGGTGAGATAGCTGGTCTGTATCGGCCCTTGATTGCTCTTTGACAAAGAAGCGACATAGGAGGCGTAGGAGGGGCAAGCAGAGGGGATGTTGCCTTTGGATGTTGCAACATTCGGAGGAACAATGATAGGTACAACGGGTGAAAGCGAGGCTGAAGGAGATGCGATAGTATGGAGGAATAGAAGGATCGGTGAATGGTGTATCGGGGCTGAGCGAGAGCAAATTCACGAGCCTATCGCCTTTTAAAAGTTTTGAGGAAAAATGGAGAGCTCGAAACGGTGAGAGGCGAGTGGAGGAAGAAGGTTTATACCCTTGAGAGAGTAGGATCCACGTAAATGAGTGAGGAAATATGAGGGACCGTTTGTCATCACCCGTTTCACCATGGATGATATTTTCCTAAAAACATACGATCCTAGATCAAAGGGTTTTGAGAACCGATGGAGGTACAAGATTTTAGCATGCTCTTGATTATAACATTTGTGTTTTTGGACGGAGACCAATTTGCACAATTTTGTGCAAAAAGGCATAGAGAGAGGACAAGCGAGAAGTACTAACGACAATACCCTTGGCGGCCACAATGAAAGTCTACCACCGAAAGTTCACAAATACACACATTAAGGTCGACATTGAAATCAACAATACCGGAGGATGAGTACCAAGCAAGGAATTTATGACGGTGGAGGAAAATGAATACCATCGACCTCTCACAAACACTTTTCAAAGCTAGAATCAACGAGAATCATGAATTCTCTTTTCAAGATTGGCATAAAACTCATGAATCGGTTCACGAAAATATGGAGCAGCGAAGAGACAAGGTTTTCAAAAGATGTCGGCGAGAGAAATAAGCGAGGCAGTTATAGGTAACCAACATAGAATCGAACATTACGTTCATCAATGATATTTCTTGAAATGTTATACCGACGAGAAGCGTTTAGAAATAAATGAAGAAGAGAAAGGAGTACCGAGGGGTTTCATTTTCCGGATGTTGCAACAATCGGTGCAACATTGAGACGTACAGAGCGTCTCCTTGAAGATCGTACCGGAGACTCATCAGATTCTTCACTAATAGCAGGGGTACCTTTCGGGGTAGCATAGTTACGAGTCGAGAACTATCGTCAAACTCGATGAAGTCGATGAACGGGAGGCGGTCGGAGGAGGATGAAGGACGGATGAAGATGCACGAGCACAGCTTTGGCGTGTCGAATTAAATTAAATCGAACAACGTCATCATCAATGAGTGTGCAACTTTGATGATGTCCTTCGAGGGGAGGAGATCGGAAGGGAAGACTACCCTTGGAGACAGGGGTGGATAATTATCATCTTGACCGGCTCCTGAGTGCGGGAGGAGAGGCTGGTGACACGAGCGGCTCACGACAGGGAGGAATTGAACTGCTTTGGAGGCAGAAGTCCTCATCATCAGAGTCACTTGCAAGAATAACTGGTTCCTTGAACAATCCAGCTTCAACCTTATTTTTCTTCGCAGCTTGAACATCGGCAGGGGAGGGGTCATCATAGTTGGCCGGAATTCCTCGTTGACGTTTGGACCGGCGAGTGCTCGGGTTGCCGATGGAGGAAAAACCAGACAAGTCGCCAGGATTTTCAACATCAATTGCGTTTCCTTTTTCACCTGGGAGAATCATGGTGAGAGTTCGGGGGACTGGTTGATAGATAACCATGGCCTTTGACAGATCAACTGCCGCCGAGAGATTAGGGCTCACTGATGTCTTCGTTGTTGTGACATTCGACCTCGAAAATTTGGGGCTTTTGGAAGAGGAAGCCATTGATGTTTAATGAGTGGAGAACTTAAAATGATGGAGATAGAATTTTTGAGAAACGAACTGAGACCAGACAAAGTCGCCGGAAAATTTTGAAGAGATTTGTAGTGAACAATGGCGTACGTTCCTGCAAGAGAGACTCACTAAACCTGCCACTAATTTGCAATTAGTCGTTGGTAATTAATGCAGTGTAATGAACCGTCGCACACATTACCAGGCATTCAAAATTCAAACTGCACAAGCTGACCAACCTGATATGAGTAAGACATGAGTTTGCTGTTTGAGACATGAGAGATATAAGAGCAATTTGAGTTACAATCTGATTTCAAAAACACATTCTTTTAATTGATCAGATATTTTGGGAATACACAAAAACATACTTAACCAGAATTGAGACTCCACAAAATATATAAACACAGATACTCAGCCCAGTTCTAATCATGAAGAAAGAACACAGTAGTGTAGACAGCCACATAAAATCATGACTTTGAGAACAAGAATCAAAACAGGCATTAAACTTGATGGACAGACATTAAGAAAGGTGATATCACCACCTATATGCCTAACAGTATGTCTAAAGTATGCAAAGAAGAACAACGAGGAAAAATGCATACACACACAGTGATATGTCTAGATCAACGATTGCGGTTCCAATGTTGCAACAATGAAAATCACATTCACCAAAAATGCGTGATTTTATGTTTGAATTTACAAATTTTCTTTCACCAAATGACACAATAACTCCCAGAAACATTATAGGTACTTTATTTCCCTATAAAACTAGCTTTACTTTATTTCAAGCTAAAGACACCACTAGGAACCTTTCACACTATTTACCAAGGGTGGCAACTTTGCATTTGATCGACCCATGAAATTCGAAAATCCATAGTCCCAAAAGAAGGAAGCCACAACCTTGTTCATAGGTAGCTCTTTTCCGTTAGGTAGCTTTCACACTTTCTCAAATCGAGGAGGAGTCAATTTAGTCAAGATCAACCTCATGCAAGTCGAAACTTCATGGTACATTGACAAATTAAGCATCCTAAAACTTTGAAAGGTAGCTCTTTCCTGTGGTCTTGAGCAGAGATTTCTCTCAAACACAACAACTTCTTGGGAGAAGGTGAGAAGAATTTTGACAACATAATCACAGAAATTTTTGAATGAATCATTACACATGCTCAAAGGTACTAAATACAAAAACATTTGATCTAGTGTGCCCTCCTAGACAACAATGCAAGATGCCTAAATTTTTTTAATTTATTATTATTATATAGTGAGTGATTACATGGCACACATATCTAGAGATTTCTAAGATTGATGAATCTCTCAAAATCTAGACTTTAGTAAAGATATCACCAATTGGTTATACTGTACCAACATGTTCAATGCACACAATGCCTTGTTCAACTAAGTCTCTAATAAAATGGTGTCTTATATCTATGTGCTTTGTTCTTGAGTGTTGAGCGAGTTTTTAGCTATGCTTATAGCACTTGTGTTGTCACAATACATAGTTAAGATGTCAACAATAAGCCCATAATCTTTAATCATTTGTTTCATCCACAAAGTTGTGTACATGCACTACCGGCTATATATTCAGATTCAAATGTTGATAGAGCCACACAATTTTGTTTCTTGCTAAACCAAGAAATCGATTGTTTCCTAGATAAAAACATCCTCCGATGTACTTCTCATGTCATCAATAATGCCACCCAACAAGCATCACCGAACTCACCCAGTTATGTTTGTGTG
>CM028377.1:171738088-171767206 GCA_013146195.2 Codonopsis lanceolata
CACCCTCTAGTAGAAATGGTATGATAATCGTTTTGGCACGCCAACAACTATTTTCTTGAATTTTTATTTTTAAATTTTCCTTTCTTTTTAATTTTCTTGATTATCTTTTTCTCATTTTATTGATTTTATTTTTATTGATTTTTTCTTTCACTTTCTTCCCTTTTCTTGATTTTTCTTTCTTATCAATTCTGATTATTTTTTGTTTTCTTTCCTTAATTTTCTTTTCCATATTTGTTTGGTCAAAATTTTAATTTTGTTCTCTATTTTCCGATTTCATTTTCTTTCTTTTCGCTTCTTGCTTCTTTTAGTTTTAGATATTCTTCAGCTTCCTTTTTTGATTATCTTGAATTTTTCTTTCATTGTATTTTCATAACTTTTTTCGCTTCGTCATGATTTCTTTTAGTTTTTTCATCTTCGATTTGATTGATTTCTTTCTTTTGAGTTTCTTCATTGATTTTTTTTTCATTTCCCGATTTTCCCAATTGCCATTTTTTTTCTTAACTTTTGATTTTGATTTTTTGATTTTCTTGATCTTTGATTTACATTTTTAATTTTTTTATCTTCTTTTCTTTCATCCGTTTTCTTTTATTTTGTTACTTTTCATGATTTTCTCAAGTTTTTGTTGCATTTCTTTATTTTATTCGGTTTCTTCATTTTCTTGATTTTTTGTTTGTTTGTTTCTTGATTTTTTTCTCTTTCTTTCTTTTCTTTTCTTATTTCTATCTTGATTTTCTTAAAATTTCTTTTCTTTGCTTTTTTTCTTCTTGATTTTGTTTCTTTTCTTTCCTTGATATTTTTTTTCATGATTTTCTTCTGGTTTTATGCATTGTCTTTAATTTCTTATTTTATTTTCTTTATTTCTTTTCTCATCTTCATTTCGTATTATCGTTAATTTGATTGATTTATTACCGATATGACACCTGTAATATACTTAATACGACACTTTTGACAGAGACTTTAAAAAAAAGTGCCCTTGATAAAGGGTGGTAGGGGTGCAAATTAGTTGGGCCTGGTGGGGAAGGCAAGTGGTTTGGAAGTGGACTCAGTCCCAGTCATTAGTCAATGCCCAAACGAAAAAAAGGAAGGTAAAATAGCCGTGTTCTAAGTGAGGCTTGGTGTTGGTGGGTTTGAGTGGACTGGCTTTGGGCTTGGCTTGATGGACCCAGGCATAGGGAAGCCTGGGCGGAGGGCAGCTCAACAATGCAAAAAAAAAAAAGATTGGGCTGGCTGGGAGGGAAGAAGGCTTCGCTGGGTGGAGATGAATTTCATTTTTGGGTAAAATTTCTTTGCCGGTCCCTTTTATAAAATTTGTAACCCCTCCAGTTCACCCTTCTTTTTTTATACCGCCAAAAGATCGTTTTTGAAATGAATGTTCCTATAATACCCAAAGTAAAAAAAACTATAAATTTCTTCTTCTTCTTCTCCCTTTTTCTTCATTGTTTGCTCTCCATTACCATTGTTGACACCATTGTTTCAATCCCGAAAAAAGGAATGATCGGAAAGAATTTGCCGGCGGCTTTGGTGAGTTCGTACTTTTTCCCGTTGTCAAAAATTTGTAGTCATTTCATACTTTTTCAAAGAAGAAATAAATTTACTGCTTCTGCTAGCCTCCTCCTGCTGCTGATTTAAAGTTTCGTAATATCTTAATGGGTCTGTTGTACAATCTTTGTCGGAAACAAATTATATCATGCATGTACAATAATGGGTTTGTATTGAATTTTACAAATTTGGTAATCTCCCAGTTGGGTCTTTTTTTCAGATTTTTCAGATGGGCTCGTTAGGTATTTAACCACGAAAAAATCAGCTGAAAATCAACAAGTCATTTATACGTGGGGAGATGGCCGTTCAGGTTCCAAGAGGGAGAATCTTGAGAATTGATTTTTTGAATTGCGGTACATAAATTTTTGAATCACGATACATTTTCGTAGTGCGCCTCAGACTTATTAAAGTATCACAGTCATTTCATCCTCAAAAGTGTCATTTTTCAGTTGAAAAAGAAAACACGGTACTGTAGTGATTAAAAACTTTGAAAAGTGGATCGGCCGGCAAATTTTCCTTCATTTTTTTGCTGCTTGGGCTGCGTGGGTTGGCAGGTTGAAGCCTAAAAATAAAAAAATTTGAGTGGACCAGCCTGTTTGGACGGTAAGGAGGCTTCGGCCCCAAAAAGTGTCCTTATTCGATTGAAAAAGAAAACACGGTACTGTAGTGAATAAAAACTTTGAAAAGTGGACCGATCCGTAATTTTGCCTTCATTTTTTGTTGCTTGGGTTGCCTAGGTGGTGGGCAGGTTGAAGCCTAAAAATAAAAAAAAAATTGAATGCACCGGCCTGTTTGGACAACAAGGAGGCTTCAGCCCCCAAAAGTGTCCTTTTCTGATTGAAAAAGAAAACACGGTACTGTAGTGATTAAAAACTTTGAAAAGTGGACCAGCCTGCAATTTTTCCTTCATTTTTTGCTGCTTGGGCCTGGGTGGTGGGCAGGTTGCATCGTAAAAATAAAAAAAATGAGTGGACCGGCCTGTTTGGACGACAAGGAGGCTTCTATCCCCAAATAATATAATTTGAATTGGAGATTGATTTTGGGCAGAGGGCGAAATTGATATTTTATTAAGAAGTGTTGTATTAAGCATATGCTAGGTGTTGTATATCACCCTTTCTTTTGTTTTCTTGATTTTTTTCGTTTATGATTTTCCTCTCGCCTTCATTTTTGTTGTTGTTGATTTTCTTGCCTTTCTTTTCTTGATTATCTTTTTTTTTATCAATTATCTTTTCTTTCTTTCTTGATTTTACTTGATTTCTTTTCTTGATTTCTTTTCTATATTTTTTTACTTGTTTCTTGGTTTTCTTTTTTATTCTTTTCGCCTATTTTGTTTTGTTTAATTTCATAATTTTCTTAAGTTTTTGTTACTTTTTTTCTTTTATGTAGTTTGTACATTTTCTTGATTTATCTTTTTCGTTTCTCTTCTCCTTTCTTTCTTGATTTCTTCCCTTTCTGATTATCTTAATTTCTTTTCTTTGCTTTTTTTTCCTTCATGATTTCGTTTCCTTTCTTCCCTTGATTTTTCTTAATTTTTGTTTCTTGATTTTTTTTTCCATTATTTTATTTTCTTCAATATTCCTTTCGCCTTTTTTCTTGCCTTTCATTTCTTGATTATATTTTCTTTTTTTCATGATTTTTACTTGATTTTCTTAATTTTATTTTCTTTATATTGTTTTCGATCTCCATGAAATTTCTACAAATATCAAGAGCCTTCTAACCACCAATTTTATCTCATCTTGACGAGCAGTTTCGACCCTCCAGTTCACCCTCACCATATCCAACTCATCCAAACTCTTGATTTTTCCATAGTCAATTTGATTTTATTTTCTATCTTTCTGCAGATCTCCTTATTCCAAACTTTTAGCCTTTTAGGTCCTCCTTAAGCAATTTAAGCTTTCTAGCTAACCGTACGCATGGCTTCCCCACGACCACATAAGAGTCCCACTTTAATTTCACCCACTCCAAAAAACCCGGGTTCTCTAGCCACCTATTCTCAAATCTAAATGTAGTTCCCCTCCTAGCTTGCCCACTGCTCTCAAGAGCAATAGGGGAATGATCGGATGTTACCCTGGGGAGGCTTCTTTAATTCACCTCTCCAACTTTACATCGAAAATCTGTCTAATCTCGAACGCCGTTGTCTGCCTCAACCTCTAAACCAAGTCTACGAGCTGTCCTCTAAAGGCAGTTCTACCAATTCCATCTCTTTAATAAAATCATTAAAATCGATCATAGCTTGTGAAAAACCTCTATCCTCTGTTCTGTCATCTGGAAACCAAATCACATTGAAGTCCCTCCTGACACACCAAGGAAAATCCCATCTTTGTCTGACCTCTTTCAACTCCTCCCATAGAATCTGAAGTTGGGCCATAAACTCCAGAGAACACTCACGTAAAACCATCATTTTCCTTTTCCAACACTCCCCCTGCTACCCCAACAGCCCCAAGATGAACCCAATCTACCCATCTACTCCTCCCCCCCCTCCAACACTATCAACCAACTTGTCATCCATCTTCTCCATTTTAGTCTCCTCCAAACAAACAACGGTAGGCTTCCATCTTTCAATTGCCTCCTTGACCATCCTTTTTTTTTTTTTAATGATTATTCAACCCTCTCATTCTAACTCAAAAAATTTAATCCATAAAACTATTAACAAGTGTGCTCACCTGCCCTATCTCCACCTCTCTTATTCGCTGGCTCGTCGAAGTTGATACTGCAACACAAATTTTTAAGCTCTCTATTGACCCTTCCGTTAAGCTATTACCCCGTTGTTTAGTTTCTTGCTCTTATCTGAATGATTACAGGCCTTTCTGATATCCAATAACAATTCCTCAATTTTGTCTTCATAACCCTTGCAAGACAACCCCAAAAATCTCCCAAATTTTTCACCCTATTTTTCACCCATATAGATGTATTTCTTTTACTCATTCTCTCATCAGCTACCTGTTCCTTGATTTCTTCTGGCCCTGACCATCGTTATCGTTGTGCACTATCACCTCTTCTGAATCTTCCCCCGAGCAAAACGGGCCCTTTGAGTCAGCTTCTACATCATCTGCGAGTTCCTCCCTGGCATTGTTGTTGTCTCCGAAAACCTCCAACTATTCTACTAAAAATCCTTTACTTTCCATCTCTCAAAATACCAAGACTCGTTCTCTGTTCAGAAACCATTGTAGCACTTCCTCAACCACCACAATATCACTAACCGTCGACTGAAGAGTTATCGTACGCAGGCGGCCATGGGTTAGAATGACTTTCACTAATGTATCTCCCTCTGCTAGTATGTTCAAAACGACGGGTTCTTTGCACAAGGTTGAGATTGATGCTTCTTTTTCCTGATTTAGGCCTTGATTTGCTCCACCATCTTTGGGCTCAGACCCATTGGGTCTCATAATTCTCTCTGAGTAATAAAACTGGATTGCTCCACCATCTTTGCACATTTTTCGTTGCTTTATGCTGCTGTTAAACACTTCTCCGTTGTTTCTGCTAATATCATTAGCTTGTGTCCATAGTTTGTTGAGCGAATATAGTAATTCGTTTAGCCTCTTCTCACTCCGTCTCCATTATGAATTTGTCCTCCATTTCCCATGAATTCTTGTGATATTGAATTTTGTTAGGGTTCGTGCAAATTTTGATATTTTTAATCTATTTAATTGAGAACTTATGTGGGTGTCTGTGTGGTTGGTTTCTGGTAATATTTCTCTCTCTCTCTCTCTCTTGTTTGCACATAAGAATTTTGAGATTGGATGGTAAGAAGGTTCTTAAATTGATATGTTTCTTCTAGTTGTCAGTTTTCTAAGCCAAGTTTCCCTTTTCGCCATCATCCTTCAATGCCACAATCTTTAGGTATTGCCGACGGCTTTTAGCAACGCTAGCTAACCACTACTCGGGAATGCTAATATGGTCTCAGTCTCGCCCTTTATTTGTTGAAAAGATATTTAGTTAATCAAAACTTTCTTTAAATGTCATTTTTAACACTAGCATTTCGTTGAGGGATATATCCTCATCTAGTCCTGAGAGCATTAAAAAGCCAATTTGATGCATTGTATCTAGGGGTGTAAGCGAATCGAAACGAATATCACAATATTCGATTCGTATTCGTGAAACTATTCGGATATTCGTATTCATTTATTATTCAAATTTCGATTCGAAATTATTATTCGAGTATTCGATTCGAAATTCTATTTTTGTTTTTTTTACAAAATCTATTTAATAATCAATGATTCGAATATTCGATTCGATATTATTCGCATATTCGATTCGAGTATTCGAATTTTCAATATGAATATTAATAAATAATACATCCATTACATCAATTATCCATAACAAAAACCCATAACATCAATAACATTACAGATCCATAAGTTCAAATATCCATAAGATCAAATATTCATATTATCCACAATAATTATCAAATACATAAATAAATGTTAATTGTCAAATTCATTAAAAAAAACACTGAATAAAAATTTGATTTGCATCCGCCATCCAACCATCATGTTTGCAATATGACATGAATCGGCTTGTCCTCCTCCTAAATAAAAATAAAAATCAATTAGATATCAATTTTATTGTTATAATCATGAAAATATGCAAATATCTCAAATGAATTTTAAAAAATAGAACTCATATATGACATAATGAACTTCTTAATCCCGTGAAGTTGACGAATCCAATCCACTCCACAAATCAAAACTTGTACCATATCAAAAGTTAATCTTAACCTTGAACGATAAGGATCTAATACTCGGGTTCTTGCACTAAATGTGGCGTCTGATGCCACACTACTAATAGGAATAGCTAAAACATCATGAGCTAACTTAGATAAAATTTTGAACTTTAATTCTTGAGATTTTCACTAAGTTAAGGCATCAAATGTGAGAAGCCAAACCCATTACTTGTATAACATCATTAAAACATGTTTAACGTATGCCTTAACATGTTAGAGAATTCATATGGTTCATATCATGTTTGCATTAGGTTTGTTACAATCATAGTCGTTTGAATGTCTTCTATGCGTTGCATGCTTTGTCGTTAATGCTTTGAGTATTCGTCTTGGCATGCTAGCACTTAACTAAGTCTTGTTGGAGTTCTAATACCTTGCATATATGACTTATAACTTTCATCTTGATCATAATACGCTTAGTTAAAAATTTAGAAGCTTTGTTGTTTCGTTTGAGTCTTAGTGTTGCCCTTGTTGCTTGTATTGCTTGTGTTTCGTCTTGCGAAATGTTCGTTTGAGTTCTAGGCCAAGTATTCAAGTCATATCCATGTTTAAACAAGCCTTGTTCATGTCCAAGTTGTTCTAGTTTGATTTGTGTTTGAATCGTGTTTGATTCGTTGGCCATTCGACGCATGATTCAAGCCTTATTTTAACTTGTTTCGGATGTTGTTCAGGTGTGTTTCCGACTTGTTTTGAGTTGGGTTACATCTTAGAATGGTTGCCCATGAGTTTGAGACCATTTAGGACAAGTTTAGACCATGTTCAAGGGTTGAACCTCGCGCTTGCATCGTTTTTGGTTCGTTGGCTCGCGGAACAGTGTTGAGAGCACACAAAAATGGGCATGCCTTGATGAACAGGACCATGCGCTCGCGTGGTCCAAGAAGCATGTGATCGCTTCCTCCTGTTTTCCACCTTACGGGATTTTTCTTCAATTTGAATTGGTGACCCATTTAACGCATTGAACTCCCATCCTTAGTGACCCTAATCCCTCATATTAGACCCTAACTAAGTTTGCTTAAGCCTAATCCCATTCATCCTCCATTAGACATGTGGATTTCCATTCATCCTCCTTGTGACATGTGGATTTCCACCCACATTTGCATGTCATATATAAGCTTCCCACCTTTGTGATCAACCATTAAACCCCCCATTGCAGTAAATTTCTTCTCTCTTCCCAAGCTCTTGTGTGTGAATGATGAAGGGAGATTAGTGTGTGTTTCCTTCATAACTTGAGCTCCCGAACTCGATTGCCAATCCAAGACCACCAAATTGAAGCTATCGACGAGGGGCACGATTCTATTCGATTAGATTTTGTTCATTTCATATTTTTCCTTGGTGTAAGGTAAGCTATTGATTCCCCTTAGGATGTATGCTAGAAATATCATGCTATCCTATTTTTCTCATGATTCTTATGCTCCTACCATGCCTATACCATGTTTGATGATGATTTGAGTTTATGGGATTTTTGAGTGATATACTCATCTTGTTGTTTTGGTCCTAAGCCTAGAATTAAATGTGTTCTATGCTTCATTTGGAATAATTATTGTTCTTGAACTATTGACTTTTGACAACTTTTAGAGATTATGATTTTAGGGTTCCATAAATTATTAATTATTCATCTTGTTGTTTTAGTCCTAAGGTTAGAGTTAAATGTGTTCTATGCTTCATTTGGACTAACTATTGTTCTTGGACCATTGACTTCTAATAACTTTTAGAATTTATGATTCTAGGGTTTCATAAATTATGAATTGATGACAATTCTTGACTATGGTTGTTATTTGGATTAATGGCCTAATCTATCCTATACGAGAACTTAGAAAAGGGTTTAGAATGCATTTAGTGTTTAAACTTTATTGGATGAATTTATAGAGACGACTCAACGGAGTCCATTTTAGTGAGCCATTGAACAATATCGGCTCAATGATCAATCCCTACGACGTTCTAAATACGTTTCACTAAGAATAATAATTCTAGACTCTTGAATTGGATTGACTACCATATTTGATTGTAGATGTCACATAATGGAATGCCTATTTGACATGTTAAGTTCGCTCTTGTCGAACTCAATCCTACTTGATTTATTGATGAGAATGATTACTTGTAATGAACGAGATCGCTCTTATCCACCTCGTTCTCTACTTGAGAATTTGTTAAGTAAACACTACTTGGCATTTGCATGAGTCCAGCTGGCATACTTGTCCTTGTACACACAAGCCTCCACTGTGGTCGCAGTGGGGAAGTAGCCCCTTTGTTGTAACCATTAGAGCTCATTGGTGTGTCTATCCCGAGCATCTTCTCGGAAGGTCGATGTATTCACAACCATCTGACACCTCACATTCCAGATAACGCTTGTATGCAGGAACTACGTAGCGGCACCGGCTCTCCATATATCCTTATCCTATGTGATTTAATTATGAGCACCTATGTGAAACAATGTGCATCTTGGATATATGATCTATATGCTTATGTGATGATATCTTGCCTTGTATGTGCATCTTGTAGCGGCACCGACTCTCCATGCATGATTGATAGCTTACAAGTCTTTATGACTTACCCATTCCCCTTTACTGCTTTAGATCCTAGCAAAGCATGTCCTTCTAGCTGAGGCTTGCAGTGTTCGTGTTTCCTCTATTCCTCTTTTGGTCCGACGTTGCAGTTGAAGAGGTGGTTTAGATATCTTCTTCTATCCTTTTGTATTTGCAAGGACGACGGGTTTTAGAGCAAGTCATTTAGACTATGCTTGGGAATGTGTTTAAAACTTGTACTTGTTTTCTTTATTTAACTACTTGTAGTGTTATCACTTGTAGTACTTGTAATCATTTTGATGCCGGCAATGTGTAAGCCGAGCTTTGGTTATCATGTTGATTAGTTCACTACGTATAAGTCTTCCGCTGAGCATCCTATTAGTTCTTATTTAACTCGTCCATTAACTGCTAGCTTGGGTTCGAGCAAGTAGTGTCGCCGATGATTTGGTTTAATTGCTTAACTGTTATATCAGGAAATGTTTTTAAAATTTCGGCCTTTGGGCGCCGAGGCGTGTTACGTCTCCAATGTTGCGTCACATCGTTTTCTTAAATTGAGTTTTTGCATGTTTATGTGTTTACTTGTTTCCCCCTATTTGGGCGGTTCCGACCCGCGGTTCCACCTCGAGCCCGGGTCGGGTCGCCACATCAAACTCAGTAGCTACATCTGCATCCCCATCTTGACATCTAAAAAGCCCTTCCTCCAAGTAAATGCCCAACTCCGATTTTAAAGGAGTAGAAGAACATGTTTCTGAAGTGGAAGAACTATCCTTTCGAAACCTCATCTGATCTTGTTCAACATACTCAAAGAACAAACTATATAATGCATCTCGAACCTTTATAATGTGTGTACGTGCATCAATCTCATTATATATTTTGCTGAAAGTGAAATCAACCAACCTCATTTCCCCAATGTTTGTCAAATTTTTGCTTTATCCTTTGCTTCATCCTTTTAACCATCCCTCTGATAAACTCATTAGCATGGTTTTCTTTCTTATTCTACACATGCTTGACTCTCCAGATAACGACGAGGAAAACATTAGAGGTAGGTTAACCAACTCCAGAAATTACATGAGTATCTTCATAAAAAACCTCTAAAATGTCAACAACATCCTTTACTTTGTTCCAATCTTCAAGGCTAGGACAATTCCTATATAAAGTCTTTCTTTTTGCAAATATAGGAAATGCATCCTTAACTCTATATGCTTCAACTAACATCTCATAAGTAGAATTAGTTGGACAATCAATGATCAACCTTTTTACAGAGATTCCTAAATGATGCGCAATATTAGAGAATTTCAACAACCTAGACTTTGATTGGTTAATAAACCTCACATTGTTTTTGACATCTTCAATAATACGTTGAATCTCAGAAAGACCATTTTGAACAAGATTTAATATATGTGCAGTGTACCTAACATGGAACAACTTATCATCCAATGACAACTTATGACTCCTAGATAATGTTTCTTTGGTGATTCGAATTGTATCATCATTGTTCGAGGCATTGTCCACAGCAATAGTGAAGACTTTGTGTTCTATCTTCCAATCTTTTGTACACTTCATAAGCCCATCAAAGATATCAACACATGAAAAATGTTAATAATGCATATCAAATTAACAAACAATATATATAATTACTAATAATAAATGTAATGTAAGACAAGTTTTACGTGTATGAACAAATAATATTACCAACATGTGGAGGAGGGAGAGGCATGAAGCTAAGAACTAGCTTGTGAAGTTGCCATTATGAATCAACAAAGTCAGTGACACACATATAATAAATCTTTTACACCTTTGACTTCTAAATGTTAGTGGTCAATGAAATCATATTGATTCCTTTCAACATCAATTGCAACTTTTTCTTCTTTATGTCATAAACACTAATGATATCTTTCCGTATCATGGCACGAGAGATCTTCTCAAATTGTGGTTGATTAATAACATAATATAAAAGAAAATCCAAAGTTTTTCACAACATTAAATGACCGCTCATTCATTAGAATCCAATGGGCAAAAGTTGATCATATCGACCATCTGATAAATGATTCATCTCAAACTTGGATTTGATAGGCTGAAATTGCAATGTCTTTTGTTTTTAGGTACGAAGTCTCTTTTGCAAACACCTTGTCATGTGATTCTAAAGATGACTTGTGATACCCGTAGTTGTCTTCGAAAGAAAACTTTTACAATGTATACATTGAAATTTTGTACTTCCATCATTTGAACTCACTTCAATGAAATCACTATGAGCTTTCGAATTCTTCTTTCTCTTTTTCCTTTCAAATTGACCCTTATCTTCCTGATGTTCATCATCGTCTTCTATATGGTCACCTTCCTCTTCTATATTATTACCTTCATCTTCTATATTATCACCTCCATCATCATCTATCTCGATCGTAGGGCTCCTCACATTTCATTACAATTTTTTAATTAGATCTTAAAATTTTAAAACATATATATATATATACACCTCATTATCTTCCACAAAAAGACCGTCTACTTGAGGTGTTTGCTTTATTATATTTGGTGCATCCATATTCTACCTAAATGACTTTAGAACAAAGATTAATAAAAAAAATTAATCAGTAATCAAAACAAGTGAACTGTACACAAAGTATTTCAAAGCAACATCAGTTCTAAAACCAGCACAAAGTATTTACCTCATTATCAGTTCTAGAATTGAGTAGGTAATTATTAGACACTAATAAACTAAAGAGGAACAAGAAAAATCAAGTACCCCAATAAATGGTCAGAGTCAGAGAGACATCTTGTGAAAGCAAATCAAAAAGTCAAAATATTTTGCAAAAGACTATTAATGATACTCTTGCACAGGACATAGGAAACTGTGAACCTGCTAAGCAGACATGGACTTGATCCAAACCAAATTCACCAAGCATAGCAGTGTAAGAAATTTGAGAAAAAAGATGTATGTTTAAAACTGTTTTATTGTTTACCTCCCAAGTATCTACCTATTGTTTTATCTTATAAGTTATAAGTGGAAAGATATGACTGTAGATCAATTCTTTGAACAACCTAAAGGAAAGGAATATAATTAAATGTAAGCCAAGGTAATTCTTCAACTTCAAAATCAATTCCAACTGA
This sequence comes from Codonopsis lanceolata, assembly GCA_013146195.2. Lineage (NCBI taxonomy): Eukaryota > Viridiplantae > Streptophyta > Magnoliopsida > Asterales > Campanulaceae > Codonopsis > Codonopsis lanceolata. The sequence goes on from CM028377.1 coordinate 171,749,975, forward strand.
TGATATACCTTGTCTCAAATCATGAAGTCCCTCATGATTTTTTCAAGAAGAAAGAAGGACGTTTCAACTGTGGAAAGTCAGATCACTTCACTGCAGCCAATTTCCTTACTTGTTGTTTGTGAATTGTGACTTCATTCACTCTTTTTCTCTTCCTTAGCCCATTGTTATAAGCACCAATACTTAAAGATAAATTAGTAAATTTGTAAACTTATACAAAAATGAACCTGTAAAACCAACTAGTGCACAAATTGATTGAGTTATCTAGACCGCATGCACCATGGATTCATGTAATATACCCAATCAACTAAAATTCATTAGCTTAGAAGAAAGCAAAGATGTAAACTTGAATTGATGGAAAAGATTAGCTTAAAATGCCACATTGTTTTTTAGTTCATTCAAGAAGTTGCAGTCAGTAACAACAACTGCATCATAACTACAAAAAATGAATGCTCTATATACACACTAGTATCAGACCATTTGCAAATGTCACATTGAGACATCGAATACTCATAACTCAGACCAAAAATTAAAACTAGTCTAACATCTTAACAATGCAATTTATAGTAGCATTTAGTGGTTAATTATCAGCGAAATAGAAATCTAATAACACAACAATCTTTCTAATGTAAAGCTTTTTTCAAACATAAACCCCTTTCTACACCACTTCAGTCAATGTTACAGCTCTTAATCAAATGATTTATTTGATTTTAGAAGAAGTGAGGCGCGACGGATGACAGTCGATGGAGATTGGAGAGAGAGAGAGAGAGAGAGAACTAGAGAGTGGGGGGGCTTGATGGAGTCTTTGATATGTGGTCTCTATTGAGTGTCTGATTGGGAGTCGGCCGATCGGGGATTCCAATCGGGGGAGGAGGTTGTTGGAGTCGGGAAGGATCGAGGTCGAGGCTGCCCGCTGCCGTGTGCACCGCACTTGGGTTGGAGTCCTTGGGGATCTTGGGTGAGTGAGGTTCAATTAAGGTTTTTTTAACTTATATATATATATATATATATATATATATATATATATATATATATATATATATATATATATATATATATATATATATATATATAATATATATAATTATAATACTCGAATCGAATACCACCAAGCTCGTATTCGTATTCGAATACGAATAAAAAAGATTCAATTTGTTTACAACCCTAATTGGTCAAAGTTGCACGCTACTTGATACTCCCTCCGTTTTGGGCAAAGAGTCAATTATTTCATTTTGGTATGTTTCACTTAAAGAGTTGACTTTTAAAAATTAAAACATAAAAACCATTTTATTACTAATGGACTACTAAAAATGTTATTTTTTTTTTAAAAGTTTGACTTTCAAACGAGGACTTTACCCATAACGGAGGGAATATTTAATTATCGTTACACCCTCCGGAAGAAATGGTATGATAACCACCGTTTTGGCACATTATCGACTATTTTCATGAATTTTTATTCTTTAAACTAGTGTGTAATTGAAACATGGTATGCTATTTTAAAGTCATTTAATAATAAATTGAATTGTAAAAAACTTACAAATTGGTAAAACGAAGTTTAAAAGGTTGTCAATTAAGAAAGTAATTGATTATGTTCACTTTATTATTATTACTACTCAAATAAAAAGTAAATGATTAATAATTCTTATGGTTACATGAATTATTGTTTTAATACTATTAATTATTGTCCATAATGAATTAAATTGGGTGTCATTTTAATGTCACATTCTTGGAATATGCATGATTTTACTTAAAACCATTTTTAACCTTAGTAATCCATGTTTTAAAACAAATGATTTAATTAGTAGATTGAAACCACACGTCAAAGTTATTGAAAAATAATCTATTTCCTTCCTTGCTCAAATAATATATTTTCTAACACTTTCTTTCTTTGTGCTTTGATAGATTCTATATCTCATATCTCACACACAATATCCCTAAGATCTTGTGTAGAGATATCATTCTGAATCCTTGGCTCATTTGAAATTCAAACCGACCCTAACGGACACTCAAGAAATTCTATATAAAGGTCATTTGAAGCAAGGACTTACACTTGAAGCATTCATACGATTCTTACAAGCAATCATTTCTTTGAAGTGCTCCGGTCCTTAAACACTTACTAGATAAACTTTCAATCTTATTCCTTTCTAGTTCTTGTTTAGACAATCATTGTATTTATTGTTCCTTTCTTCTTTCAAATCATTAATGAATCTTTGATTGTCCCACGTGTGTGATTGATTCTCAATCATACTCCCAAACACCGATCTTTGTTGTACATTGATACATTAGTGAGGACTATAGATTATTAGTAATATTAGTGCACTTCAAAAATCCAAGTTTATCAAACTTGGTAGTGGACGTAGCAGCTTATGCTGTGAACCACTTCTAAATACTTTGTTATTTATTTATCAGCTTACTTAAACTGTTCTAACACTTAAACAACTTCAATCTACTTAAGTGTCGGTCCGTTAATTTTTTCAGTCATTTACTTGGTTGTTTTATAAATTGTTTTTCAGTTCATTCCCTATACTTGTGATCTAGAAAAATATCCTTACTTAAACTGTGTGAGTAAGCTGACAAATAGTAACCAAGTTCATCAGCTGACAAACTACCTATTTCCGCTGGAAGTTTTGAAAGTTTTTAAAACAACCCTTAAAGATTTAAAAGGCTATGAAAATAAACACTAAAGTTGGTAAATTAACAATATTGATAAAAGATTGATGTCTTTTTTACAATACACATCAATCCATGAATATCTTCAACAGAGCGGAAAGCTTCCTGCAGGAAATGTAGTGAAAACCATGATGAACAACCTACATGTTTTAGCAAGCAAAATAACAATCACATTTGTATTTTGATTCTTGTCCATGTATGCCAAATAAAAAGAGAGCCATACAAACCTACCAGAGTTGAAGTTCAGTTGCAACCTTTAACTGCTCAAATCTTGTGTCTAGATACAACTGTAAGCTTTCTGGAGCAGACAGATCTGGCCGATCCTTTTGGTCTTGGTATTTGTTAAGATTTGCCAGATGATTCCTGATAATTTCACACAGCCGTTGAAATTATGTATTTCTTTTATATTGCTTACACAATTGGAAGGCTCGATGCGCTGTCATCTATAAATTTTACACTAAACCTTAGTGTTCAACCATAGGTAACAAAACAATATGGTATGTTCTAAAAGCACAACCTAAGGCTAATTGAGCTATATAATGTAAGAATGTATATCTATTCAGATAAAAGCCTAGCCTAAATTATAAGCCATTGGCAAAACTATGTGGAGCAAAACATAACCAAAAGGGCAGGGAGAACTCCTCACCGTATACAGAGCCTCCAATTTCGAATTGTTTCTTAAGATTTCCAACATTGTTCTGTATCTCTCCCACAAGAATTTGAACCATGGGGTGACAAGCTCACGATCTGATCTGTCTTTTCCTTTCTCTCCACTAACATAACTCAACATCAGATCTGCAGGCCTTTTATCAGCTTCCAGGTCATCAACGTCAAGAGCCTCTTCTAAAGCATGTGCTTGATTGCGTGCACTTTCAGCCTTCTCTGTGCCAAATGCATGAAATGTTTGATCACCTCCTCCAATGAACTAATATGCACTTGTTGGCAGACTATGCAGTACTGAATCAAACCATCCTTAGCAAACCTTCCTCTTCTCATGTCAACACATAGCTCTACGTACTTGAACATAATCCTCTCAAGAGCCTTTTGCCATGCTCTGTGCCTCTTTGAAGTAATAAGGCTATGAGTGCTTGCAAGGCCTTTTATTTCTGTCCAACATTTATCAACTATGTATCCATGTATTGTAACAAGTGTAAGTGCAAATACTATAGACCACTAAGTGCATCAGCTAGGAAGTGCGATAATATCCATATCGAAAACTGTAATACAGGCTGGGGTAGAGCCAAACTAACATGGATGACAATAATTAAGTGGGATATTTTCATCTATTTTGTATATATATATATATATATTTGTCGTAGTTTATCTGGTTTCAAGCTATATTTTGTTGCATGTTGTAGATGCAGAGGAAGAGATTTAGTTGATAATATCTGACGTTTCTGGCTGGTATATCATATTCAAATGAGTTTTTCTTTATGTATCCCATTGCTTATGAACATTTGATAAATCTCTATAGAGATGTTAATGAGCTTTAATAATCTTTTTAGTTTTTCTTTATCAAAATTACAATTTCAACAGGGGTAACATGTATTACACAGTAGTCTATAAATTACACATCAATTTATTTATTATGTGACTTTAATTTTGCAGTTAGACATATGGTCAACTGAGGCAATGGTTTTACTAGCTTGTCTTCTTCCAAACCCAACACTTTAGACATCATTTTCATCCATCAGGTAAGGTTATATTTTTTTATCGAATCTCAGCACCTGCACAGACTACTATATAATATTTGAACTTTCACCCTTCATTCTATTAATTAGTTATGTGTGATGATTCAGCATTATGAATTGAAATCAAATGTTAATTAGCTTCGGGGACTCACATCTGCTGGAAAGAAATACAAGGGTTTTCGTGGCAAGGGACACTTGAACCACAAGGCACAACAAATTTCTATCCAGTTGCAATACTTTGAGGCAATCTTGGTGGTCAGTTTTTTCTTTTCATTATGTGCAACGCCAAATTGCTATCTAGTTACAATTCTATCTCAGGCTGAGTACTCCAATAAGTAGGAGTATTAATTTGTCAAGTTCTGAGTATGACTGGTCCTGGTCCAGGGTCCAATTTCCAGAGTAAATAGTCACACAACTGTGTTAGAGGGGGTTAATCTCAACATTAATCTAATCATCAAGCCTCAGCTGTGATGAATTAATTCCCTCCATTCCTAAGTTAACTGTCCAGTTTTAGTTCTTCTCACAGAAATTTATGAAGTTTGACTCTCAGGCAATGTTAATAGCACATATACATGAATGCCTTAGTGTCCACATTTTAACATTGCAAGTGCAAACTAGAACACTTTAGTTGGCAAAGGTAAATTTAGTGAATTCATAGAGAAAAGGACACTCATTTAGGACTTTTTTATAACAACAATCATTTTGGATAGGTGGGATACTATTTACTGAATTGTTTAGTGGACCATAGGTTCAAAATTCCAGATAAAGGGGGAAGCTTTTTAAAGGCTGTAAGTTGTAAATGCTAGGTGTACTTGAGTATTTCAAACCTCAAGATGGTATTGTATTTTGAATATGAGTAAATGGGTCAACTAGGAGACCTTATTTTATGTGTTTAATCCATCATGATTGTCTTTCCGCTGCATGCTTCAAGGAGTTAAACACTTCTAAAGTTGAAATCATGTGGACTCCTTATTTGTTGTTGTGTTCATGGTTAGGAAAGGTTTCTTTTCGGTTTATCAACCAGCTTTTGCTCTGCGTGTGCAGTAGATTTCAATGTTTTTGCTTATACGAGTGTTGGGTTACCCTGAACTCAATTTGATGATTAAGATTATCAACATGATCATAAGCGCCTAGGCGTCAAGATGGCACAATCACATTTATCTATTATTTTTATCAGCAATTGTATCCCATCCTTCTAATTGAGTGTCATCTTAATAAGTCTTATATTTTTAATGTTTGTATTTGCTCTGTTTAGGTGTAACGTTATTATTCTCATTCTTTCGATGGATAAAGCCTAGGGTGAATGTTTCAAGGTTTTGAATCTAAACTCTAATGCTAGTTTGGCACCAACATGCTCTCGTATTACTTGCCAAATTATTTATATTAAGTTCTATTTGTAGACCATTGCTTGCATATAGGGCGGGAGCTAAAGCTTTAGTTGCAAGTGCTATGGATAAGCTTGGAAATCCACCAAAAATTCTATGTCCTTGTACTCAGTGCAGAAATATCACTTTCCAGACTGGTGACGATGTAGTGTCACACTTGATTATGTTTGGGATGGACCAAACATACAATATATGGATTTTTCACGGGGAAGAACGCACGGTCTCTTCCTCTAAAGTAACATGTGATCGCGATGAAATACCAGATACATATAGGATGTTTGTAGATGCACAAGTTAATGAGGAAGAGAATGTAGATTATACCAAAGAAATGATAGATGAAAGGTATTCTAAATTGTTGGAAGAAGCCGAAATAGTATTTCTGATAAGGCATTTACTGAACTTCTTAAAATCTTGGGAGGCATGTTACCACGGGAAAATACACTTCCGGTTTCAACATATGCTGCCAAGAAGTTACTTAAGAAATTTGCTTATTTGACCTTATTCAATGGTGAGTGATTTATTAAATTTAGGGTTATTTTTTTACAAACATTATCATTTATTAGGATAAATTTACTTATTTGTCCTTAAATAAATGGTGGATAATTTATTAGATGAAAGGTTAATTTTGTCCATACATTAATTTCTAAGACACAACTTACAATTTTATAGTAGAAATAGATAGATAAATACAGATAGAATTTATTAAACATTATTTTTGTAAAAATATTATTTTTTATCATGATAAATTTACTTGTTTGCCTTAAATAAATGGTGGATAGTTTAATAGATGAAATGTTAATTTTGTCCATACATTAATTTCTAAGAGACATTTTACAATTTATAGTAGAAATATGTAATAGATAAGGATAGAATTTACTAATTTGACATTATCATTCATTATGATAAATTTTTTTGTTATTATTAATGGAATTGATTAGCAAATAATAAATTATTTATTTGACCTTATTCAATGGTGAGTGATTTATTAAAAATTATTTTTGTACAAATATTATTTTTATCATGATAAATTTACTTGTTTGTCCTTGAATAAAAGGTGGATGGTTTATTAGATGAAAGGTTAATTTTGTCAAAACTTTAATTTCTAAAAGACAACTCTCGTTTTTATAGTAAAGAAGATAAATTTACTTGTTTGTCCTTAAATAAATGGTGAGTGATTTATTAGATGAAAGGTTAATTTTGTCCATACATTAATTTCTAAAAGACAACTCACACTTTTATTGTAAAGAAGATAGATAGATAAAGATTGCATTTACGTATTTGACCTTATTCAATGGTGAATGATTTATTAAATTTAGGGTTATTTTTGTAATTATTCATGTAATTGATTAGCCCACAACAAATTTACTTATTTGATTTTATTCAATGGTGAGTGATTTATTAAATATAGGGTTATTTTTTTACAAGCATTATCATTTATTATGATAAATTTACTTGTTTGTCAGTAAATAAATGGTGGATGATTTATTAGATAAAAGGTTGATTTTATCCATAAATTAATTTCTAAGAGACAAATCACAATTTTATAGTATAAATAAATAGTTAGATAGAGATATAATTTACTAATTTGACATTATCATTTATTATGATAATTTTTTTTTGTTATTATTCATGGAATTGATTAGCAAATAATAAATTATTTATTTGACCTTATTCAATGGTGAGTGATTTATTAAACATTATTTTTATACAAATATTATTTTTTATTATGATAAATTTACTTGTTTGTCCTTAAATAAATGGTGAATGGTTTATTAGATGAAATGTTAATTTTGTCCAAACATTAAGTTTTAAGAGATAACTCACGTTTTATAGTAAATAAGATAAATTTACTTGTTTTTCCTTAAATAAATGATGACTTATTTATTAGATGAAAGGTTAATTTTTTCCATACATTAATTTTAAGAGACAACTCACACTTTTAAAGTAAAGAAGATAGATAGATAGATAGATAGAGATAACATTTACCTATTTGACCATATTCAATGGTGAATTATTTATTAAATTTAGGGTTATCTTTGTAATTCTTCATGTAATTGATTAGCCCATAGCAAATTTACTTATTTGACCTTATTCAATGGTGAGTGATTTATTAAATTTAGGGTTATTTTTTTACAAATATTATCATTTATTATGATAAATTTACTTGTTTGTCCTTAAATAAATTGTGGATGGTTTATTAGATGAAATGTTAATTTTGTCAATACATTAATTTCTAAGAGACAACTCACAATTTTGTAGTAGAAATATATAGATTGATAGAGATAGAATTTACTAATTTGACATCATCAATTATTATGATAATTTTTTTGTTATTATTCATGGAATTGATTAGCAAATAGTAAATTATTTATTTGACCTTATTCAATAGGGAGTGATTTATTAAACATTATATTTGTACAAATATTATTTTTTATTTGACCTTATCATGGAAATGAAAATTGTTCTCATCTTCACGACCCAATGATCATAATTCTCACCAAAAAATACGGGGATACGTAGTGAAGCACTCGAATTGGTCATTTTTTTAACCAACTGAATGTCTTGGACTGATTTGTTTGGTGGCTAAGAACTACCTTCTTCAAAGCCTAAGCTCTGATACCACTTGTTAGGATTGTAAGTTAGTACTTAATGTTTTATGGGAGGATATGTGTGCAGAAAATTTGTAGAGAAATATAGAGAGAGAGAGATAGAGAGATGTAGAAGAGAAGACTATAATTTTATTTCTCAACTTACTTCTTTCACCAAACATAGCATGAGTATTTATATTTGACATAAGAGCATTTTAGACTAATTTATGATCCTAGCTTTAAGAGATACATGAACTATCTAAATGCATTAAACTGATTCATTAATCTTTGAAAATTCCAAAAGCTTTCAGCACATTAATTATGACAAACCTCATTATCTGAATCTGAATCATTATCCTCGTAGCTAGTCTCCATTTGCCATGAGGCAGGCCATTGTCGTGTCATCATCATCATAGTAATCACATGCATCACTTCCATTGTCACTGAATCTAGAGAGTTCAGCTACGTACCATGGCCTTTTCATGTTTCTTTAACTTTGATTTCGACTTGGCACCTTTGAAGCTATTTAATTTGCTAGCTGATGTGTATGACCTCCTTTGAGTAGTAGAACTTCTTCTCTTTGTCAATGGTCTTTATAGGACGATCATCTATGAAGTGATCTGACTTTCCACAGTTGAAACGTCCTTCTTTCTTCTTGAAAAAATCATGAGAGCCTTCATGATTTGAGACAAACTTCTTCTTTTGAAATTTCATTGCTTTTCTGACAGCCGTAAATGTGAGACTAGGTACATCATCAGTTGGAATTGATATTGAAGTTGAAGAATTACCTTGGCTTACATTTAGTTATGGCAAAAACTTATGGAAGATGGTTGATCATGCCACAATGATGGGGTGACTATGCTGGCAGTCCACGTAATGGACCGGAGCTGACGTGTCCGGCTCTTGAGGGTCACGTCGGTGTATGAGGGTACCGGGGGTACTTGGTTTGTTAGGATATCTGGGCTTGATGGTTGATCTCGGTTGGTGGATACCTGAAAGGAAGACTACCGTTAGGGTCTTTGGGGTTTCCAGCCTCCTGTGAGAGTCGATGGGGTAGTAGATGTGTGTGCCGGAGCTAGGCGTTCCCTTAAGCTTCCGGTCAGTCTATTGGGAGTAATCTCTTTGTGTGTTTGGTCTATTACCAGCAATATCGTAAGTTTGCAATGTTAAGTAAATCTTACCTTTCTTGAAGGGAAAGGTTTCCTTTTATAGTAGCTTAGATTTGGAGTCATGATTGGTGTGAGGGTCCCAACTGGTGGGACTTGTTCCCTGGTCGGCTTGCTGGCAGTTCCTGAGTGGTCAACAGGTTGCGTGTGATGTATTGATTGTAGGCGGTTGAGTAAGCCGATAAGATATAGCGGCTTGCATGGCTTGCTCGGCTCTTGTGGGGAAGGCACCTGGATGCTATGTACAGGCTACGGGCTAAACCTGTCTTATCCCAGATGAGTTGTCGGCCGAGCATAGGGGTCTTCGCTCGTGTGATCGAGTGTTGATTCATGGTCGCCTATTATGCTCGGTAGGTCAGTGGTCGCCGATCCTTCGTCGGCTTGGTTAATGGTTGTCGAAGATGATCGACTAGGGAATGGTCTTCGGCCTTTGGTGGGACCGGACCAAGCCTAGCTGGAATCCACGTGGTCGTTCCACGTAGAGGGACCCAGGTCGGGTCCCATCAATAGCCCCCGAGTTTCCAAGTGCGAGGATTTATCCTTAGCTTGGAAAGTCTAGTCGAATTTTATGCTCGATTTGTCTGTCTCTGATCTTCGCTAGGTTTCCTCGGCTCTGTGCTTATTTCTGTTTGTGGTCGCTAACTTGATTTGCTCGCTTGGCTGTTCGTTTTTTCATAATCGATCACTTTGATGCCGAGGATGCATGGAGTAATTAGTGGAATTTTCCTAGGAAATTGGTCCGCCGTATGCATTAAATGCACAGTATTCGAGGAGTCGTAGGTAATCATTCATAATAACTTTCTACGAAATGTGACGGCGTCCAATTCTCGAAACGTCGTCGGTTTGCAGTCTTTTCGTGCACAGTGCTCGCCACGTGTCGGCCAACGAAAGGTTTGAGTAGGATCCGCGTGTTTTTGGTCGGGTCGACCCGGCGCAATCGGGTTGATATAAAAGCACGATTTTTCCCGGTTCTTTCACTTCACTCTTCTTCTGCACTCTCCTTCCGTTTTTTCGAGTTCTTAAACAGGCGAAAAATCCTTCCTGCTACTTTTCCTATTTCTGACATTTCCAGCCGTTCCCTCGTTCTAAAATCCTAGTTTCCAGGTTCGCCATCCTTTCCTCTTCCTTTTGATACAATTTTCGTGGGTTTTTGACTTTGTTTTGAGCGTTTTTCTGGTTTTGCAGTTTTTCCCGGTGACCTCTGCATTTTCCGGTACACCGGAGCTTATTCCTTGGTGTCTGTCACTTTTCGCAGTCCTCGCTCAACCTCCTGTTTTCCTTGCTCGTTCTTGATCTCAATCCTTTACACAGGTACCTGTTCTTTCCCTTTCCCTTCTACTCGCTCTTCGATCTATTAGGTTTCTAGGGTTAGGTTTTTATGAACCCCGTATCTGCCCTTTCTGTCTTTGCCCCGAGCGAAACCTCTTCCTCATCTTCGCCCAGCTCCTCGACTGTCTTTCAAAGAAGTATGAGGACAAAGCATGTAAGCCCGGGTCCGGTGTATGCTCGATCTCCCACGACCAAGAGATTATACTCGCAAACCGACGGCGCTTGGTCGCTGGTGAAGCCGAGCCAAGCGGTGACATTGTTGGTCAACGACGGTTATCGCATGGAGGGTTTACCCACCCTTTCTGATGAACAGTATGCCGCCGAAGATATTCCAGCTGGGGCACCTATGCGGGTATGCTCGGACACGACCAAGGCCCTCCGGTACCTCTTTAATCAATACTACCGAGAGATAGTCGCCAAGGAAGTGGTTGAGGCGAACAAGGCCCTAGCTGCCGAAAAACGAGGGAGAGCTCTTCGGCTGCTGCCCCAGTTGAAGAGGTTTCGGCAGAGGCCGATGATGCTCCTGTTCGCAGAGTATTGAGGGAATGGAGGAATAACATTTATCCTCCGGATGTAGATAGCTGGGACGAGCAGTACAATCACAGTCGGAAGAGATTCCGGGGATCCGCCCCCGATAATTCGATTAGTATGGACGAGCTGAGGGCGAGGACAGATAGAGTAGGTTTATATATTTCATTCTTTGAAGCCGGTCTTCGACTACCTCTCGACCCTCTTCTGTGCGAGCTTCTAGAAGAAGCGGGTGCTCACCCTCTCGACCTCTCTTTGAACCTTGTTCGATATCTAATTTCTTTTGCAGCGTGTGTCCGAATGCTCGGGTTTGAACCGACACTGCCTCTCTTTAAAACCTATTTTGCGGTGACAAAATCCCTGAAGCGTCTCCAATGCAAGCATCACAACCGAGGAATAAACCTGTTCGCCAAGCCTCCCGGGAAGACAGGGCATTGGGACGAGAAGGTTTTGTTGGTGGAGAGCAGATACGGGTGGAATTTCCCGGTGCCTCGCCTTTCTAATGAAGAGATTAAGTCATTCTCCCCGGCTGGGACTTTGGACGAGTACGAGGAATCTGCTCGTAAGGCTATCGAGGATTTCCTCGGAGTAAGAGGGACGGGGCCTGCCCGGGTATTTGATTGGAATTCCATAAGCGTGGACGAAACTCTGTTGAGGATGGTCGGCATGACGACCAAGAGGTTTAAGGGGTTGATTGTTCGATGCGAGGTCCCCGAGTACATCCAATACCCTGGGTGGTCGATGCACGAGGGTAATAAGTTCCAGCTGGACTGCCCTCAGTGCAAAGAGAACACATTTTTCCTCGAAGGTTGTGGAAGTATATATAGTTGCTTTGTAGCTTTTTATTTGAGCTTTATTTTCTTATTTCTTCTTGATCAATTCTGTGCTCGTCCTGACTGATTCTTTCATTTGTTTCAGATATGATCGATATAGACGCCCTCACAGGCAAATCAGCCAGGCGAGACCAAGGGGTTACTCGTCGTCAAATTTTGAAGGATGCAAAGGCCGACCCCAAAAAGGCCTATCCGCTGCCAACCCTGCCAACCGACGAGCAAGGGGTCGGGTCTTCGGCGGCTCCTACAACGGCTCCTCGCCGAGCGCCAGCCAGAATTAATCCCCGGGGAAGAAGTAAACCCCCAGCCCCCGCCCCAGCCAAGAAAGTTTCTGAGCCCATAGTTCCTGCCTCCTCTGTGCAGCCCGCCTCGATTGAGAGTGCACCGGCCCCTCCCCAAAGGAAACGACAACTGATCGTGGATGCTTTCGAGGAGGACGATCAAAGCGAGAAGTCTACTCGTGCCCCTGCTGGGAAAAAATTGAAGGGCAAAGGCAAGGCTGTGTCCTCGTCGGCCAGCGAAGAGACAGTTCCCTGGCTGAGAGATGATTTTGTGGGTCCAACCACCCGAGCTGCAGGGACTCAGCTTGCCAAGGATTTTGCAGATATCCCCGTGCTCCAAAATTTTGATGTTTGTCGTCGCGATTCTCCCATGGCCTTAGCCGGGCAAGGGCTAGTTGTCCGAGCTCAAGTTGGGGATATGGTCGGGATTGCCAACTCTTTGCCCCCTGCTGAGGGCATGGGACGAATTGGCCTATGCATAAGTGAGGTAATACTCTTCGCCTTTTTTCTTTTCTCTTTGTTATTGTTTTGTGTCAGTTGTGCTCGTTGTTAATATACATTGTATTTTTTGTAGATTTGTTCTTTTGTGTCTTCACTGGCCACTCGAGCCGACGCCTCTGCCATCGAGGCTAACAAGTTGAAGACTCAGGCCCAAGCTGACAAAGATGAGATTGAGCTCTTGCAGGGTCAAGTGGCCTCCCTGACAAGCGAGCATGCAAAGGGGGAAGCCCAGTTGAAAGAGTCTTCGGCCAAGATGGTCCGCTTAAATGAAGCCAAGGACTCGGCTGAAGCTCGTGCTTTTGTTGCGGAGAAGAGGGCCAAGGATGCCGAGGAGAAGGCCAAACAGACTGGGGAGAGGACTGCCGTGGCCGAGCAGGAATTGGCCGAGCTGAGAGCCAAAGTTGCCAGTTTGGAGGGACAGGTCGAGGATGCGAAGGCCGCGACTTTCAAATCTTTTGAGGGGACTGAAGCTTTCAATGAAGAAATCGTCGTTTATTACGATCGGGCAATACGACATATGCTTCGAGTGGCCGCTGCTTCGGGGATGAGTCTCGGCACCATAATCGAGTGGGGTAGTGAGAATTTTGTTGGCGATGCTGCTCGGCAAGGGCATGAGATGATCCCTTTTACAGAGGACGAGCTGGAGATGTTGCGGGCAGCGGATGTTAGATATAACTTGGAGGAATGGGTGCCCCCCACCCCGTGGTCGCTTGATGTCATGGCCCTTACAAAGGCTGTGGAGCAAGGCGAGGAGGTGGACTTCGACCCGGAGCTCAAACTAAGACAATTTATGGGTGAAGGCGAACACTCCAACCGCGCTGAATTCGAGATTGCATCTATGGCCGCCGAGCAACATGGTCTTCCCTCACCCCCTCGTGAAACCGAGGTCGCCGATCTCCCCGAATAGTTTTTTGTTTTTCCTCGCTGTGCCGAGTAGTCCCAGGCGAATGTGCCTTTATTTCAAACAATTTTTATTTGTCCTTAAACAATTTTTGTTTATTCATTTTAGTCGATTAGAATGAGCTATCTGAATGAATTTTACTCGTTCTTATTTTAGCTTTATTTCTAACTATGCTCGCGTACCGAGGACAGTCAAAGATGAGCATATTTGTTTATACCTATCTTTTAAATAGTCGATTTTTTCCTCGTATAATAATCCTCGGAACTCTCCCACCTCCGTACGAGGATGGGAATGAGTACTTAGACTCATTTATCATTTTTGTTGGCCTTCCTCGTATACCGAGGATAAGGTCTTTTTCCCACCTCCGTACGAGGATGGGTCCTATTGCATCTCCGTTCGAGAATGAAAATAGGCGATAACACTAGTTTTTCAGGAAAAAGAGACTTGTCATTCACTAAGCTTGCAATCCTTACAAAAGTTACATCAATGATAATACGCCTTGAGATGATCTGCATGCCAAGGATTTTTAAAAGGTGTACCATCTAGCTCGGCCAACCTGTAGGTTCCTTCTTTCACAATGCTAGTTATTCTGAATGGACCCTCCCAATTTGGAGACAGCTTATTTCTTCCCACCTTTCTCTTCATAACCAATCTTTCTCATAACCAAGTCTCCAACTAGAAAGGCTCTCAATTTAACTTTTTTGTCATGGTGAATCTTTGTGAGTTTCTTGTAATTGATCATTCTGAGTCGGGCCTCTAGTCGCCTTTCTTCGAGGTTATCCAGATCGAGCTGTCTGGATAAGTCATTCTGTTGTTGATCGAATAGGGTAACCCGAATGGTGGGAAGGGCTAGCTCGACTGGTGCCATTGCTTCCGAGCCATATGTTAATGCAAACGGGGTTTCACCAGTAGATCCTCGCACCGATGTTCTAATTCCCCATAGCACAATTGGTAGCTGTTCTAACCAGCTTCCCTTTTTCTCGTCTAAATTTCGTTTCAAGGCGTGCATGATCTTCTTATTCCCTGCCTCTGCCTGGCCATTGCCCTGTGGATGAGCTACCGAAGACATTCTGTGTTTAACATTTAGCCGATCACAACTTGCTGTAAATTTTTTGGAAAATTGAGTGCCATGGTCGGAGACGATCATCCGAGGAAGTCCAAAACGGCAGAAAATCTGCTCGTAGGTAAACCTGACTGCCTGATCCTCGGTTATGCTAGCCAGTGGCTTTGCTTCTATCCATTTGGTGAAGTAGTCGACGGCGACGATCACATACTCGCACCCATATTTTGCTTTGGGAAAGGGACCAATAAGGTCGATTCCCCACATGTCAAAGGGCCATGCAGCGACTACTGGAGTTTGCAAGACCGAGGGTAGCCGCGAAATGTTTGCATACCTTTGGCACTTGTCGCACTTCCTTACGTATTCCGCTGCGTCCCTTCTCATGCTCGGCCAGTAATAGCCATGGAAATTCATCTTGTCTGACAAGGTCCTCGCCCTGGTGTCCCCACACTCGCCTCACGCACCTCGGCCGCCAGATCGCTCACGCCTCGGTCGTATGCATCGAAGGAGAGGTTTGGTATTTGATCGTTTGTAAAGCATGCCTCCCACAACCGAGTATCTGCATGCTCGGTTTCTAATTATTTGGGCTTCATTTCTCCCTTCTGGCAGAGTGCCCTGTTCAATGTAATCCTTTATGTCGTCGATCCAACATCTAGGGATTTCATCGACGACCATAATTTCCTCGTAACTGATGGCTGGGATCCTGAGGAACATAAGCTCAATATTAGGAGGAACCTCTTCGCCTCCGAGGATGCGATCTTGAGAGATGATCACGAATTTCCTCTCTCAGATTTGTTCTAACTCCCAATAGTTGAAAAGTTTTAACAATTTCTCGTGTTAATTGTTGGTACTTGGCCAATACCGGTGATTTGTTTCATATTCGCTCAAAGATTTGCTTTACCACCAACCGGAGTCGAAAATCACTATATCTTCGCCCCTAAGTCTAGTGCGAGCTCGATTCCAAATGATCGTGGCTTCATATTCTACCGATTGTTTGATGTCTTGAACCTGAATCTTAACGCCATGTCAATTTCTCCCCCGAGTCCTGATACTCAACGAGATTCCAGCCTCCACTCTTTCTCGCTTCCTCGCAGATCCATCCACCTGAACAAGGTCCAATATAGAAGAGGCCTTGTCTTCGCTTGCTCGCCGATGTTGTCGCTTTTGTGCCTGGCTGGGTGATCCCTCGAGCATTCCTGCCTCGCCAAAGCCGAGTGAATGAAGTTTCGGCGATAAAGTCGGCCAAGACCTCCAATTGCTTTTTCTCTGCCTCATAATCGATGTCATTTAAAAGCTCTACCGACCATTTCAACATCCCGCCCGCCATATCGGGTTTATGCATGATTTTCCTTAAAGGGAAATCTGTACACTCATGATTGAAGGCGCTTTGGCAGCTTTTAATTTCCCGCGGCGATGATCAAAGCGAGAACCAATTTTTTCGACCTCTAAATATCTCCCCTCAACATCCGTAGCGCCGAGACGAGTAGATCGCCCTCGGATGTTATCTTCCTCCTAACTAAGATCGGCAAGAATATTGAGTCCGATGCGCCAGATAGATATAGCTTCTCCTGCATTGGAATCGAGGAGGGTGGTCGCCCGTATACTCCCTAAGTTCTTCGAAAGCTTTGGCAACTTTGTCCATTCAAATTTTCTGCCTCTTTCAATACCTTAAAGAAGGGCAAGCTCTTTTCACCGATTTCGCGATGAAGCTGGAGAGTTGATCCGACTCATTAAGCTCGTGGACATAATCGAGGATGGTACGCCCATGGTCGCCGTATTTTATCTTCTCCGGATTGGCCTCTTTACCCCTTCTCATTCACCATGTAGCCGAGGAACTTTCTCTTCCGTCACACCAAATGCACATTTGGCTAAGTTGAGCTTCATCTTGTTCTTTCAGATTTGAGAAAGCTCTCAAATCTTGGCATGGTCAAAATGCTTCTGCTTTGATAACCATGTCATCAATGTAGGCTTCCACATTTCTCGCCCAACCGATCCTCGAACACTTTATTCACCATTCTCCGGTATGTAGCCCCCGCGCTTCGAGGCCAAAGGCATCATCGTAGCAATACAACCCCCACCGCTCGAATGTCAGGTGTATCCGGGTCGGCCAACCACATTTTGATTTGATGATATCTTGAATATGCATCTACAAAACTAAGAATTTGTGCCCGATATGGAGTCCACAAGTTGGTCGATTCGGTAATGGATACCAATTTTTGGGCAAGCTTTATTTAGGTCGGTAAAATCTACACACATTCGCCATTTTCCGCTTATTTTCTTCACCATAACTACATTTGCAATC